>OX388027.1:30000000-30615159 GCA_947578705.1 Lacanobia wlatinum | reverse complement strand
AGAAAAAAAGAAAAGAAAGAAAGAAAAAGCGTTTATTTGCGCCAAGCATGACGCATAAAAATAAAAATTAAATAAAACATAATACCCAAACAAACAATACAACAACGAACAATAACAAACAAACAATTGAACTCATCATTATAAACAACTCTCACTATGGGACCAACAGTCAAATCGCGAAAAAAAATCGTCTCCCCCATACATTTATGTGCGCATAACTCGACAAAATGTACTGAACAGCTGATTTTTTTTTCGCTATTTCGGGATTGATCCTATAGTAAAAGTTTTTCATAATGATGAGTACAACGACCCCTTAAGAGGCATTGCGTTTATTCTGTTACACTTTGTAAAAGTGAAATAATACTTTCAACAGTAACAAAAACAAAATTATGATGGTTAGAACAAAAAAACACACAAATAATAATGGTAATTATTAATGCTTTATAAGCAAAGAGTATTAGGATTTGCACGTTATCTCTTGTCCACCCTCCTCAAACACTCACATCACATTGCACATACCTGTCGGCGGGCAGGCGATAAAGTCGTTTGTCAGAAAACCACACGAATAGTACTTATATTAGAGACGAAATTGTACACATGGTTGGAGGAATTTGTGTAGGTATGTCGATGTAGTCCAAGCGTAAATCAATGAACAATTTTCATTACATCTTCTTTCGCAGGTAAAGATTTCTCAGAAAGAAGCATTATGCTTGTTAAATACAGATGTGATGTTTCTTTATAAATCTTGTTTCATTCATTTTTAGGGTTCCGTACCAAAATGGTTAAAAGGAACCCTTATGGTGTGACTAAGTGTGTCCGTCTGTCACAGCTGGATATCTCAAGAACTACTAATGCTATCAACTTGAAATTTGGAATAGTTTTAGATGATATTTGCTCAACTTGTTTGCAAATAAGAAAGAAATAAGAATGTTTACATTTTTTTTCCAAATTGACTGAAAGTTTTCTTGAAAAATCGAAGTGGTGCTACTAGGACTTGTGGGGCGTCATATAAAAAAACGCTATTTGCACATTCTCAAACACTTTTCCTTTTTTTTAGGCTGCAAAATTTTCGACTTTTTACGAAAAATGTAAAAATTTTGACCGTTTCCCTAATCTCCGAAGTTTGCATAGAAAAAAATCTGAAATCATTCTATTTGATAGAAGTATATGTAAAGATTACAGGAAAATAAAACGATGTCTCTATTTAGCACAGTTTTTTTTTATTTGGCTCCTCAATAATGAGTACACTAAAACATTCAGAATCGTTCGTTTCGTCGTTTTTCAGAATTCATCAACAAAAATTACATTAGTTCCACCATCGGTCAAGAGCTGCCTGGCGCTGACCTAAAACTGCAATATGCACCGCAGTGTTAAAATTCTCTGACGAGGTCTCGCCGATTAAAATTTAAAAACAGTTCACGTTTTATATGATAGTACGGAACCCGACTAACACTGTTAAGAGCTTTAATGCTCACAGTGTTTTATAGAAATTGTCAAGTCCTTATTCTCGGAAATGAGTGAACCAATTTTAGTGACACTTGGCAAGCATATACACAAGATACCTAGCTTCCAAAAATACCACATAAATTTTTCGAAAACTGAGTTCAGAGTGAAAGAGAGAGTGATTTCTCACTTTCTTTCCTTCTGAACGTTTTAAATAAATAAACCAAAATGCCTATCGGCTTTACTTTGTGTACTTATCTACACTACAGAGTTGTAAAGCTTGCCCCGTAGGTGTGCGCTCGAAGTCGATACGCGTCTGCTGATTCGCCGCCGCCGCCGCCACGCCGCACAGCTTCAAGTTGAAGTGGGTGCTCCGCGAGTCTTGACCTTCTCAGTGTCGCCTCACGCCTACCATTTGAAACACTAGTTTCAGCTAGGTAGTGGGAAATGGAGATTCTGAATTATTTTCAGAGGAAAAAGAGATTTATAGATAGTTTCATAGTTCCAATGCCAAGTTAAAATTTCTAGAAACCACTACCTGGAAACATAATTTTTAAATACACGACTTCATTTTTCGTAGTATCTTAAGTGGCTGAAACATTAAATACTTTTCATGCGGGTAATCCAGATTCTGTCAAATCTTAACCAAACAGAAGGAATACACAAATGAAGAAAGAAAAAAGTGTGACAAAATATTGTGATTGACTGACTTGTAACAAACGCAAGAAAAAAAGGAAAGATCAGAAACTAGGTAGATGCACGTCGTAGCAATAAGGCACCCACGGAGCAGGATCCTATGCCACGGGCGGTTTTAAGTTGTCGCCTTAAATACAAGACTTACATACAGCGGAAAATGAACCACGTATATGCATAGTGTAGGTAAAGCATGTCATAGAGTCCTGGAGCAAGTTTTCAATACGTGAAGTCTTGAAAGTTTTCAAGTAAATTACAATTTCAGCGCTAGTAAAATAAAAACTTAAATCTTTGAACTAAACATATAATACCTGACTCTCGTACCTACTCAACAGCCAAAAGTTTCCAGAATTATCCAGTTAATGGGGGCTTTCCGTTTCCCTGTAGAATGCTGAGTAGTTCCTCATAGTTCGCGCTGAACATTTGTATGCATTAGACGCGTGTCGTCGTTTGCACGGACTGGGGGGGGTGCACGTTGTCAAGGGGTACGGGGGGGTGCTGAAGGAACTCTTTCACTAAGGTAGGTACATTTATCGTACAATGTCGCTGAGATAATTTAATTTGCGTTTATGGTTCATTTTTCTTGTTTTATGATCGGGTATTCAGGAGGGAGACGCCTAATAAAAATTATATGCATGTTGATGCAATTAGGTAATTAATTATTATGACTGAGTATGGCAATCAATCTTATTATGAATCCGTAATTCCGTATATTATTCCTATAACTGTCTACCTATGTGTCGAGATTTCTTGTGAAGTATTTAAAGTTAGAAAACAAAACTTCTGGAAATAATCCAATTGGTCTTTTGGAAGTACCTAACGCAAAGATCTTAACTCAACATTAAAGTAAAGTTTAATGTTGTTCGTTTCGGTATTACAATGTTCGTTTCAGTATTACAATGTTCGTTTCAGTATTACAATGTTCGTTTCAGTATTACAATGTTCGTTTCAGTATTACAATCTGAAAAGTAGAACTTCAGAGAGCTGAACTGTTTAGCTAACATCTTTTAGAGGCTTCCGCGTGACGTAAGATTTTGCTTCACGCAAAAATACCTTTATGAAGCCTGAAATCCGCTGAGACAATATTGAATCAGCGTCGAATGTGTCCCATCAGTGTGGGGGCAATCCCGACCATCACGTCCTTGACCCAGAAAGAAAGGCCTCACGAACTTTATCGTCTGAATCTTTCCGCTTTATCCCTATATTATTACTAACAAACTATTTTATTAGTTTTTATATTAATACTGGTTTTTCATCGTAAAATAGCTTTATGTTTGTTGTATTTTGTGGTCGGTTTACGTTCCTTGGAGAAATGGGCGTACTTTATAGTGCATCATTGTCGCCAAGAACAAATTCCAGCGATTTCGGCGTTAAAAAAAAATATTATAGAAGACCGATTTTTTAGACTACAATTATGCATTTCCAATTCCATTAGAGTTTTTTTTTCATATATTTTTTCATTTTCAATTTTTTCCGATTTTCAAGACAATAATTAAGGTTTTTTTGACGCTTTTATACGTAAAAAAAGTCTTTCGCATTTCTTTTAAGATATTTTTAATTGTCGCCTGTGAAAATAACATTTTTGCATTTAGGAGATCCTGCACTGACGCCGACGTTATACAGATAGTTGTAGTAGTTGACACAAACATTTTGAACTCAGAATTTCACTAAAACTAACAACATGACAGAACAATTTGAATGTTTTAACAGCATCAAGTTGTAAAACGATACTGTATGGGAGAATGGAGTGTTTAATTGCATATCAGATTCGGCGCACGTCCTTCGAACTATACATATACAACACA
This sequence comes from Lacanobia wlatinum, assembly GCA_947578705.1. Classification (NCBI taxonomy): domain Eukaryota; kingdom Metazoa; phylum Arthropoda; class Insecta; order Lepidoptera; family Noctuidae; genus Lacanobia; species Lacanobia wlatinum. The sequence continues at coordinate 30,611,218 of OX388027.1, read as the reverse complement.
AACACGTGTACATTAATCTCACATTCAATTTAATGATGTACCAAATTAACTGAACACGATCGGGCCATGTTTTCAAAGGTTAGAGGTGCCTTTACCAGTTCAAATGTACCAGAGCTCCCTTTATAACGTGCTAATCCTATCATGATTCTGTTAAGAGTAAAGAAAAGAAAGAAAAAGATAGTGTCATTATAGTTGTCAAAAAATGGAAGGCCCGTTTTGACACCAGCATACAACATTGCTTTACTAGTAAGTATGAAAGAGACATAAAAATAAATCTCTTTCGCACTTAGTGGCAAAGCAATCTTCTATCCCTCTCTACTCAGCTGTCAAATCGGACTTCTTAGATTTTGGTGACTTTAGTCCTGTACAGCTCCGAGCTGTACAGTACTAATAGGCAGCACTGTCTCTTTCTCACAACGGAAACATGTTGGCATTGGCATGTCATAGCTCGAGAGCTTTGTTTAGTGTTCTCTCTTTATGGGAGACTTTTGACGAAGTTGAAAACTTTAGTAGAAAACGTTTCTCAATATCGATAACTAAATGTGAGTCCTTCTACAATTGGAAAGTCACTAACATTATAAATAGACAAGTTAAGGAAAATCCCTCAAGGAAACTCACAGATTCGGTATTCCAAGCGCATCTCTAAACAGAAAAGGTTGGCACAATCGCGGCGCCATCGCGTCACAATGAATAAATAATTATCTTGCGGTCACAAATGAATTTAAAACAAAGAAACGCGATGTTTAATTACTGCATACAGTGTATGAGGCCGAAACACAAATTGAGCTTTAGATAGAGTAAGGATTTGTAGACTTTCGTCTTTGTCACTCACTCCCGAGAGCCAAATCTAATAATTTTAAAGCAAAATTCGCATTGGCATCTCAGTCGCAATCTGGCAAAAACCTGGCCAAGTGCGAGTCCGACTCGCGGGCAAAGGGTTCCGAACTACTTAAATTTTTTTAACATGTTCTTTTAACACTACAGACTTCTTTCAATTTTCCTGTAATTTTTAGATATCGATCTATTTTCTGCATTTTTTCCAAAATTTTAGGCTAAGTAGTTTCGGAGATAAGGGGGTATGGTCACGTTTGGTCTAATTTCTTGAATAACTTCAAAACTATTTATTTTAAAATTATGAAAAAATACAATTAAAACCCTCATAGTAAGCCCTTTCATTTGATATGTCACACATACCAGGTTAAAAAACTTTTTATTGAAATTTTCTAGTTTGACCCCCAAAATTGACCCCCATACTATAAATTTATTTATTTACGTAGAACGTCCGTATTTGAGTCACAGACGTCCATATGTACACCAAATTTCAACAAAATCGATCCAGTAGATCCGGAGAAAACTGGCTGTGACAGACAGACGGACACCCGAGTGATTCTATAAGGGTTCCGTTTTTTACGGGTGTTCGGAACCCTAAAAATATAGGGAAATTGAGGCATTTTTGAAAATTTTGCGATTGACATGTGAATGCGAACGTTGTTTAAAGATTAGACCGCACATACGATACTGAACATCTATCAATACGTGGAAAGGACAATATTTAATTGACAGCACTGTTGACGCAGTGGCTAAGCGATTAGCTGCTGCGTTGCGTGTCGCGGGTTTGTTTCCCGCACGAAACCAATATTTGTAAGGGCTACATACAATTGTTCTGGGTCTGACTGTTTTTATATGTGAGTTTTTAAGTGTTCGTTGACGCACCCACGATACTGGAGAGATAGAGCTTTTCAGTACTTTTCTCTCATAAATTGAGTTCCTACTTAGTAGCAATCTTATGATGGGTATCAGCTTCCAATCGAACCACATGCGGAGGAGTATTATGGATCATTTTAAACCCACAGCGATTGCAATCCGACCTCCGCAAACCAATTACTGGGGAATGCCGCCATAATCTATTTGCATGAAACCAGTAAAAAAATGATTAATTCATAGCAAATGGATTAGTATCCATTCGTATAGAATATTAAACTACTAATATCCATTTAGACTAAGTCCATAGGAACAAAGCACCGATTAGTCAAAACTAATCCACAATTTCACCATAAAATAAATTAGATTGCGGAGTACGTACTCCATTTATTGTCTAATACTAAGTACTCGTCAAGACTAAGTAATAACTCGTATTAGTCCTAAGTAGTGATGCTAATAACCTATATTAGTCAGCGATGGTCCACAGTGGACCGTTAGGATTAATGATGGTCTATCTCCATGACAGCAGTTCGTTGCCCTCCGAGCTATTGTTTGACACAGCTGTCGGCCAGTGTGGGAGGACTTGTGATGATTATGATTCTATGACATTTCTCATATAATTTTACGAAGTTCGGATCATTCGATTCGAGATCAAGAGATAGAGGAATTATGTTGAAAGGAGAAACAGGACAATAGCTAGAACATACAGGGTCGTTGTAGGACATATCGTACGCCTGCAAACAGAACAAGATGAACATAGTATTATTAATGGAAGTTAAAACATTGTCAAGTTTCATTCGATACGATGATGACAGTGACACAACCGTAGGTAAAATACCATCTCGAAAAAATAACAAAACTATACTATAGTCTCTACCCCAAAAGCCCAGGCAGAAAAAACTATACCAAATTGCTATCGTAGTAATTTTGAATATTATTCAATACAAAAAAAAATGTAAATATTTGTAATAACTGTCTTCCAGTTTTAGTTTCCTAATGTAAAACTTTCTTAATTTAAGTAGAGTGTATAGTTTACCTTGTATCTATCATATTACGCAAAAACCCGAGCAAATTACTGAAAAAACAACACAAGCACTAAAATAATAACTGTAACGTCAGCAGAAGTTCGAGAACAACTCGGTAATTAGGTAATTGTGTCAATTACTTTAGATTTTATTTTGTTCAAAGTTTGAAATACATATAAGTAGTATGATTGTTGTTTATTAATAAATCCGTGCCAAGTTTCAAGGTTTTATTTAAAAGAGCTCACTTTAAGATTGTCTAGTAGATACCTTCTCTAGAATAGGGCACAATTTAGTCAAATTTGCCGCAACTCAATTCATAAGTAAGTACAAAACGAAAGATTTGTACGATGTTACATTGAGGTGTAGATAACATTCATTCATTCCCATTCATCTCATCGCTCGACTTCACCCACGCGACATATTTCTTTTTGAAGGAAATTTCACTAAGTTGCGTCTTTCTCCGGGTTCCAGACGCCAGCAGATTGTAATCAAAGTTGGTTCAGTAGTTTGGACATGAAAACGCACGAAAAGACTAGTTATTAACCCAGTTTTATTTTGAAAATACTAGATTTTTGCCATTGAACTATATTACTAGCGTACGTAGTAGTAATACCTCAGTGATTTTTGCCAACATCTTCGGTTCCCGGTATAAAAAGTAAGATTTTGTTTATTTTTGTCTCGTTTTGCGTGACATAGACGTTAAAGTACTTTGAATTTTGATCTAACAGGCTGGTTCAATGAGTTTTATAAAATTGGCACGAATGTCTGCAGGAAAATTTGATTAAAATTGAGTTGTCAAATGGTATGAAGGAATATAAAATTCTATTCAAATTGTGGCCTACATTAGTCTTGAAAACTTGTTGTATGCCTTTAAATTTGTACCAAACAAATAACTGTATTATTTTCTTTTTTCTTTCCTACGTCCTTATCGAGGCTATAGTCTACCTATGTACACGTATTCTTACCATTCAAAACAGTGCGTTAATTAACCAACATCCAAACAGACGGACTGTCAATATTAGTTGGAAATAGGAGTTTCGGGATTTACTTCAACTGTTTGATGCTTTCTTATCTTCAAGTATTATAACATTGTGTTAAGTTAGCGGTATTAAGTGCGTGGGAAGAGGCAGAAGTTATAAAATTGTTTTATAAAAGAAATGTCAAGATTTTATCGCAAAAAACTGCCTTTTTATGTCAAAATGTTTAGAAGATTGTTCTAAAAGATTACGTTAAATTAAATTTCGTCTGTGTTAATATTTTTAAGCAGTTATTTTAAGAAAAGTAATTTCTCTGAGACGCTCGTTGCAAAGTAATAACAGCCGGACAGATCGAGCTTTACGGTTAAGCAACGGTTGTCAAGGTCAGCCTGTGGATTGGTTACCACCATCCATAGACTGACCCCGACAACCGTTGATATCAAGACATACGAGTAAGCCACTGGTCCCGGCTGCAATTTGTAGAGCATCCATTTACCTACAGTAGTAACGCTAGTTAGAAGCCTGAAATTTGACTCCAGTCTTGTCAAGGGGTATTCTGTTACCCAGTTACTGGGTTATCAAGAAGTTAGTTAAGCAGTCGCACTGTCTAAAATTCTGATATTCAGCTGTTAGCGGTTGGACTGGATGCCGATATAGTTGGGAACAGGCAGATTGATACCCCGCGGGTCTGCTACGTAGTCAATGCCATTCTGGATAGAAATCTATTGAGGAGACCTAACTCTAAGTGATACCGAATGGTTTTGTTATGATGAAGATTTGTAGCTATCCACAGGAGGATAGAGCCATTTCAGCCAGTCACCGTCGTCTGGATTTGTAGGCCATTTAAGTCTTACTTATCTTTGGTTGTATTGATTCCGAAATCGTAATCAGTTTTCACTGATAGGGTTCCTTACATTGATAGGATTGTGGCACTAACTGTAGTTTCTGGTTCCCCCTATTCCCGTGCTAAAAAGGCATGAGTTTAAGTTTTATAGAAACATACCTATATTATATTGCGTTATTCTTTAGACGACCCCTACGTATTTTACAACGATAGCTATTGAAATACTAGCTTTTGTTAGCATAATCAGAAATAATGTCAAGGGAAAGAACTATAGAGATAAAAAAGTATTCTAACTGTAATATGGTCTACCCGCGGGCTAAGTTCATACAAATCCGATGAACCGTTGAGGAGTGATTGATTTTGATGAAAATCTAGGCGACCTAATAAATTGTTATTACCTATATTATTTATTTTTTAATATTCGTAGGTAAAATTAAAAAGTTTAAGATATTACCTGAAAATCCAATCTAACTCTCTTTTGATCATTTTCAAGTTCATAATATTCGGCGTCACATTACTGCTGAGGTGTAAACTTCGTAAAGAAGGCAATCTCCAGGCGTTTCCCCCGCGTACCCGTCGCGGACCCGCGGCGTAATATCTCGGCTCACACGGTGCTTTATAAAACAATTTGTTATAAACAGAACTGTGGCCTTTTTTGATAGGTCCTTACTTCTTCTACTAAGTTCTTTTTAGAGTCAAAGGATTTTGTTTTACTTGGCCGGTTATGAGAATACCAACCTACGAGAAATCCAATTATGTTAGTAGGTATGCTAAAATAAATAAAATAGGATGCGGCCATGGAATACCTAACTCCCTAAGATTAACTTAAATTAAGCTTTGTTCAAGTTAAAAGGGATATAACCTTTGTGACATAGGTACCATAAAGATGAAATAGGTAAAAAAAACTGGCCAAGTGCGAGTCGGACTCGCGTGCAAAGGGTTCCGAACCAATTTCATTTTTTTAACATGTTACTTTAACACTACAGACTTTTTATAGATTTTCCTATAATCTTTAGGTAAAGATCTATTATTTCCATTTTTTTTTTAATTTTAGGTTCAGTAGTTTCGAAGATAATAGGGGGGAGTGGTAATTTTTGCGACTAATATCTTGAATAACTTCAAAAGCACTTATTTTAAAATTATGAAAAAATATAAGTAGAACCCTCACAGTGAGCCCTTTCATTTGATATGTCACACGATATTGTTCAAAACACTTATTTTTAAAATTTTCTAGTTTGATCCCAAAATTTACGTAACACGTTCATGTTTGGGTCACAAAAGTCCATATGTGCATCAAATTTCAACAGAATCGGTTCAGTGGATCCGGAGAAAACTGGCTGCGACAGACGGACAGACAAACAGACACCCGAGTGATCCTATAATGGTTCCGTTTTTTGTTCGTAACCCTAAAAATGGCGACGGGTACCTAAGCCAGCTCCGATACAAAAATGCTCGAACCCCAGTAAATAAAACTCAACAGCGGTTTTTCTAGTTACATCAGTTTTAACTAAAAATTAACATGGCAATTTAACATTTTTTTTTCTAATTATACAAAAGCCTAATTAACTAACCTAATTTTTGTGTCACTGCTAGGCAAAGGCTTCCCCTTTCTCTTTCCTCTTTCTCTCTTGTGAGATCTCTGGCCAAGTTTAACCCACAATAAAAAAAAGCGGTCCCCAATATGAATTACTGGCTTTTGGCCGTGACTTGCCTCGCGTTCAAGCCTATGATCGTCTTCAAGTCATTCATGCGTAACAAACAAACAAACTTATAGAAGGATACGGTACATAGAGTATAGTCCCGTAAACCTCCATAGAAAGGAGGATCCTCCGACCGGACGATTGTTGTGTCCGGTGGGCAACTGCCCGATAGTTGATATTCGAACTGTTGTATAAATGTTGAAATTCTACGGAAAACTCTGATACTGTGGTGCAGGATTTCGTTCATTAGTTCGTCGCTGGCGGTATAGATGATATTAGTATAGCTGGGTTACTTTTTGTTGCGGTACATATTATGCCTCTTAGATTTTTTTTGTAGTCACAAACACACTTTCGCATTACAATATTAGTTAGGATTATGATTATCTCAGATTAAATGTCATCTGTCTGTTGAAAAATCAGCACTCGGAAGACCTTTTTATCTTTTGAGTAAATAAAAGTGAAAAGTTTATCGATGAAGGGGTCGTACACAGCTTAAAAGCTTCGATTAGTATGCAGACCGATTCGCTGGACACAGCGGCCGTCCAGTACACTCGCGAATACTTGTTTAATTTCCCAACTTTCTATTCATAGAGTAAATATTCCGTCCATTGGAACCTCCTCCCTAATCGCCTCTGTATTAAAATTCAGGATCAGTTTATTGCCCATACAGTCGAGGCACGTTCCTCCCCGGGGAGATCACCATTTCTGAAAGTTCACACATACATTTTTATTAAGGGTCGACTTGTAGTAAAACTTTTATGTTTGGTGTATCGACAATAATTGGGCTTAACGTGGCTATAGATAAGCCATCGTCTTTTATAAGGAAAACTTTACTTTGGAAATTTGGTGTAGGTGCCTTCTAGATTTTTTCATTAAATTCGACAAGTTAATTGGCACCTAGAAAATATCTCTTCCTTTTTATTTGCTGTGAGGAGTGAATTGATCGCAAATATCACTTACAATGTATCTGCACCGTGTCAAGACTACCACTGTATTATTTAATTAGTTCTTTCTGTTTGTCATGTTTTAATTACTTTTTATATTGTAGTGTAAAGTGGCATAATGTTTCTTTTAGTGGGCGATATGTTACTCATCTGTTAATTCATATCAGTGTCCAATAGATCTTCGTATAAACCACACGTTGTTTCATTAAAAAGTCTAACAAGCAAATCTCGGCGTATTCACTTTAACACGCAGTTTCCCTTCTATGAACTGTCCACATTTATAAAGTAGCTACTTTATATCTTTGTTAGATGTATGACACTCAGTGATAGTGTCCCTTACTACTATTGAAAGAATTTTTGTAATCAACTCTTTGTTTTTAAAAATAAGGAACCTTTTTTTTTCACAAAATGTAAAGAAAACAAAAAAAATCGCCCTAAGTAAATATTACAAAAATACTAAATCAAACTTTAAACTATAATTAAAAGCGTAGTCCTTACTCCCTGCGAGCAGCGCCCACTCTCAGCCCGCGGCAGTGACGCGCTGCCTGCTGGAGCGCAGACCGCAAGCTGACATTAATTACTGCTAATTGCTCTGACATCTCCGCCAGGCACGTGTCGCCTGACCTCGGGCGTGACGCGACTGACGTCACCTGGAGCAAAGGTCGGAAGGTCGCAGGTTGCATCGATGCATGTGATGCTGTGTGGTGTCCGAATGGATTTGCTGACCTAATTAAATGACGGTACACAATTATCGAATAACTTAGCGATTCTTAACCTTTTTGGCTGGCGACACAAAGTATACCTACATAAATATATACGTAAAGCCCTAATGTTTTATTTATCTTCCTGATAATAAAATAATAGGACTAACTAAAGCCCTTAGTTTGCTAACTCTTCTTGTTATCCCGGGACCCATCCCCATACCACAAGTACATCTGAATACCATGTACTTATTTAGAAAATGAATAAGTCTACCTCTGCATACTCTAGGTGCATGGTCCTCACATAAGTCACATATATTAACTAAATATTGGTTGATTACTAAATGGTGGTCGTCAAATAAAACATGTCAGAGGCCCTTGAGGCGGTTTAGAAACTCTCACACTAGGATGTGTGGGGTCGTTAGACCATTGCTCACACGATAAGAAGAAGACTAAATATTTATATACCAGAGCATATTGTAAAACGTTTATTTGAAAAGAGATATGAATTTTCTTGTCCGTTCTTCTCCATAAGAATCTGCCTTTCCGAATGGACAGTAGGCACTTCATGTAATATTCTCTTAAATGTAAATGATGTCGTTCAAAAGTGCCGTTTACTTTTACCAACCGCGACCCGAGGGCTGGTGTCACGTGAAAAACTAGAACCTCGTCCAAATATTTGAAGACATGTAATGTCCACTAATCTGCATTGAACCCCTTTATGTATTTTAGTGGGATCATAAAGCTAACTAATCCACAATAAAAATGTGAAAGTATACTCTCTCTGTTATTAACCTCTTCACGTCTTAACGGTTTTGTCTTAAGGTTGGCACACGGTAAGACCATGTCCTGGCTTAAGGCATAGGTCTTTTATGCCTAATGATCCCTTGGGATATTATACGACACTCATCCAAACGAATCTTCTTTCAAATAAATAGTTTTAAGTTAATAAATAGTTTCAAGAATATAGACCGAAAATGACCATTCCCTCCCTTATCTCCGAAACTACTGAGCCTAAAATTTTGAAAAAATTGTAGATAATAGTTCTATACCTAAAGATTACAGGATAATTTTTTAAGGATAGGAAATCATCAAATGACTCCTCCCGCTCTGGGCGAAGCAGGAGGGAGTGTCAGACACTGACTGACTAAAACCCAATCGTGTCTCCTAATGGCTTTTGCGTTCCAGAGCTAATTCTAAAACTAGGTGTATTCTAGGAAAAACGAAAATTTTATTCAGCCTAGGGTAACTTAGGAACAGTCACACTTGGGGGCCGCGGTGACTCTTTCGAACAATTCCGCAACGAGCTCTGTGTCCTAGCAATAGAAATGAACTGATATATTTTAAACTAGTGGACGTCACGCGGTTTCACCCGCGTAGTTCCCGTTCCCGTGGGAGTGCGGGAATAATATATAGCCTATGTTACTCCCTGATAATATAGTTATCCAATGCTAAAAGAATTTTTCAAATCGGTCCAGTAGTTTCGGAGCCTATTCAATTCAAACAAACAAACAAACAACGTGTAGATGATGAAATCGCACAAGCCTTTTGTATGTTTAATGAATAATGTTATTACCTATTAAGTGAAACAATAACATTAGGTTTTATTGGGTTTTCCTTTGTTTGGATTTAAAAACCTACTGTGAATATCAAAAAAAAATTACTCAGATATCTCTTTTAAAACCTCTTATCCAAATAGTATAAAACAAAGTCGCTGCCTGCTTCTGTCTGCTTCTCCGCTAAGTTCTTTTAACCACGAAACGGATTTTAATACGGTTTTGCTAACAGTATGAGCCATAAACGAGGACGATGTTTATGGTTCCGTACCCAGAGGGTAACCAACGGAACCCTGTTACTATTCCTCCGCTGTCCGTCAGTCCGTCCGTCCGTCCGTCCCAGGCAGTTGAAATTTTCAAAAAATAATAAAAGAAAAGGTTTATGGTTTTTGTTTATAATTTGCACCCGTGCAAGTCCGGGGTGAGTCGCAAGTGTATCATACACAAAATCTATACCTACAAGCCTACATTTCGCATCGAAACCACACCAACCATGATAATTAGCCGATCAATCACAAAGCCTAAATACTAAGTAGGTCCTCCACGCTCGATTAACCCTCCCCTCCTCTCGGTGGAAAGCCGGGAAACACAGAGGAAAACAGGAAGCGATGCGTGCAGGGTTACACGGTGGTTAGACGATGGTTAGCCGGTGGTCAACCAGTGGTTATGGGTGGTCGCGGTCGAACGGACCCCGGGAGAAATTATATTATGATTGTACACAGACGAGCAGTCGGTCGCGAGGGGTTTGATGTAGGCATGATTGTACGTGTTGAGTGTACCACTACTGTACATAAATAAAATAAAAATAAATAAAAATTGAGTGACTGTATCTGGAATTCGTGTGGGTTAATAAATGCTATCAGAGGCCCTAGACAAAATGCAATTCTATTAGCGACTGCGATTGTCGAAATTCCAAAATGTAAGGGATTGATCACGTGACTTTTCGACAGCTTTTGTCAATCCCATACATTTTTGACGTTTTGACAATCGCCTTTACCACGCTACCGCTTCAAGAATGTCACTTGTCTAGAGCCTCTAGAGTAGATATTTAGCAGTAGAAGATTCATACAAAAAATAAGCTTGTATGGAGGCTCGTCAACCCCATAATGGTTGCAAGATACAAGTATTAAAAGTCATGACGTGCGCCATCTCAGAGTTTATTTTGCTAGAATATTTGTAGAAAGTATAATATACCGTGAGGCCGCAGCTCGTGTTCTAAGTAAAGTTTATTATTTTCCAGAATAAACGCTACCTGGTCACGGGTAGTTGTAAAAAAAGCCTTTATTACCCTGAAACATAAAAAAAATATTACCAACTTTACCAAACCCCCTTTTTTTCCTTTTTCCATGAAGCTCACTTTTGCGTAAATGTAAAAAAGCTTAAATGATTTTACAGACTATCAAATAAAATAGCAACAGAATAAGCTTACACCAGATTATAATTCCATTAAAAATATTAGGTACGTGAATTTCGTGGAACCCTGCATAAACAATACAGTAAACAACAGTACTCTATGAGCTTCAAATATGCTTTAAATATGTATGTAACTTGACTGCGCTGAAACGAAAGTAATTACATCGCTCGGTACGACATAATAAGTTTTACCTTTCATAACATATGTTTCTGAAAATGGCATAGAGGGAATCGGGAAAAAGTGGAACAAAGGTTTAAAATGATTAAGTACAAAATAAAGTAACTAACCACATCAGGACTGGTCTATGCCAGAAATGAATGATGTATGCTGACAAATCACTTTTTTTTTGGTTCCCGTTGTTTTAATTTTAGACATTTTATCAAACAGTGAATCACGAAATTTATGGGAATCGAATTATCCGTACAACAATTGCTATAAAAACGCGTGTACGTATCGTTTGCGCCTGTCTGCTTTCGAAAGCTTTGAAAACTGAAAACCACATAACACTTTATTTAATCAGCGAATTTAATCACCGACAGACGGAGCTTGGCAGTCTTCGCGAACTGCAATCCATTACAACTTTCCTTATCTAAATTCAACGGGCCAGGAGTTATAGTTACACTTGACCTGAGTCTCCTGTACAAACAATATCTCAGAGAGCATTTGAATACACGATTGTAACATTTTATTTAATTACGTTTTCTTCCCACGCTTCCCCTTTTTATCCATGTTTATTATTTTACCGCAGAAAAGTTCTCATGTATTGTTAAGGGATTGAAATTAAATAAAAATCTGTAGTTATTATAATAATATTAGCTGACCGGGCAAACGTTGTTTCGCCATACAAAAAACAAAAAGGTACCCTACCACCTATTCTCTTACCTACCGAATATACACACAAAATTTCATGAAAATCGGTCGAACCGTTTCGGAGGAGTTCGGTAACAAACACCGTGACACGAGATTTTTATATATTAGATATATTTAGGTACAATAATTAGAATATATTAGTTAGCCTTATTGTTTCTTATTTTGATTAATTAATTTTCTCTTTTATTCGATTAGGATAGACTTTGACGTATCTATAAGCAAACTTTGGTAACGCTTTGGACGTAGAAGTGTAGGTTAGGTACAACGTCTTCACTAATACAGGATAGAAGATTATTCTTGTTGTTTTGACTTAAGGTCCTGGGGCTGGGGCAGAGGGCGTCCCCAGTAGTTCTCCATCGTGAGCGGTCTTGAGCTTCACGCTTCACTTCACTCCACTCCACGTCATTCCGATGCTCGTCGCTTCTTCCAACACGGTGCGTCGCCAGGTTTGTCGGGGACGGCCACGCTTCCTTTTCCCTTGAGGATTCCAATCCATGGCCTGTTTGGGAATATGATCGGGATCCCTCCGGAGCGTGTGACCAATCCACCTTCACTTACGACGCTTGATCGTGGCATTTCTCCAACAGCTCTACGTTAGAGATCGTCTCGAGCCAGTAAATCCCGAGGATACGGCGAAGGCATTGGTTGACGAAGATCTGGATTTGGCGTGAGATGTCCTTGGTTACCTTCCACGTTTCGCGCTCGTAGAGCAGCACGGATTTGTCATTAGACCCGAAGATTTTAAGTTTGATTCTTCGGGTCAGTTTCTGTGATTGCCAGACGGATCTCAGCTGCGCGAAGGTTGCTCGGGTATTCTTGTTGTGATGAGAATGAAATTGAATTTTCCAATTCGACCTGTAGCTACGAAATACGGCTCGGGCAAAGCAATTATTACAAAGTTAATGTCCCTACAAATACACGTACTACATTTTAGTTAGACGATTTTGGCAAAGGGGGAGTAAATTAGATAATACAGTGAATCAGCTTACCTCCTGTAAAGCTGTCACAATATGTACGGTAGGCGCCAGATAAACTTGCATTAAAGTACATTGACCTTTCCCTTCGTAGATACCCGAACATTTGAAATGTTTTTAACCCCGACGCAAAAACGACGGGGTGTTATCAGTTTGACGTGTCTGTCTGTGTGTGTCTGTCTGTGGCATCGTAGCTCCCGAATGGATGAACCGATTTTGATTTTGTTTTTTTGTTTGAAAGGTTCGGTTTGAATTAGTCGGGAGTGTTCCTAGCTATATTTGATGAAAATTGGTTCAAGATGAACGCCGTCACGAAATGGCGGATTACATATTTTTTCACAACTCCCTTAATATGGGTATCAAATGAAAGGGCTTGACTAGTAAAATACTATACACCATGGCAAATTCAAATCCAAGATGGCCGCCACCACAAAATGGCGAATTACATCTTTTTTTTCACAACTCCCTCAATATGGGTATCAAATGAAAGGGCTTGACTAGTAGAATAATGTACACTGTATTGAAGGGGAGTTTAAAAACATGAATTAAAAATTTAAAAATCAAAAGTCATTTATTCAAATTAGGCTGAGAGCCAGCACTTTTTGAACGTCAAGTTTTACAAAAGCCTGTCCCCCAAAACGCCCGCCCGTCACCACTTCCTAGTGTTTTAGCTGTGGAGAAGAAGTGGCCAACAAACTCCCCAGCAACACATCTGTCTGTTACGTTTTAAAAACTTGAATCTATATAAAAGTATGCTAAGTAATTATACATGACACGAAATTTACTTGTTAGCTAGCACACTATGATACGGATAATGATAGAAATGTATATTAAAAAAATAACGAATTGACCTACATAGTCAAATAAATAAAAACAAAAAAAAAAACAATATTATATGAATACATATAACCTGTCATAAGCTAATTACTTAAAGAGAAAGAACATGATAATTATGACATTGTCTTGCGACCAACTATTCTTATCGTCTAAATAATCATTAATACAATAGTAAAAGACCCCCGACCGAAAAAAAAAACAACTTTAAAAATCGGAGTCGGACTCGCATACGAAGGGTTCCGTACCATAAACCTTAATTTTTATTATTTGTTGTTATAGCGGCAATAGAAATACACAATCTGTGAAAATTTCAACTCTCTACCTATTACGGTTCTGGAGATACAGCCCGCTGACAGACAGACGGACAGACGGACGGACGGACGGGCGGACAGACAGCGGAGGCTTAGTAATAGGGTTCCGTTGGTTACCCTTCGGGTACGGAACACTAAAAAGTAAAAAATAATTTATGTTAGTCAAATCAAAATCTTTTGTATTTACGAAGTATAAGGTATTATTAGCGGTCTCCCAACGCGATGACGCTGGGCCAAAGAATCGTACCTATATTAACCTAAAAGGATTAATAGAAATATTTTTTTATTTTTAAAGTTTCTTTTTTTTTGTCGGGGGTTTTTAAAATATTTAGTTTATTTTTTTTATTTCTAGAGAACGTTAAGGATCACGATCGATTGAGGACAGCTTTATGTCTTTATTTCTGTTTTTGATATTAAGACAGTCAATAAATGCATGTGGGTCAATGACCATAACTGCACATTTATCTGGCATTTATAGGATTCACAATATTCACAACTCTCTGTGGTCAGTATAGGTTTACTAAACGATAAGTGTAACCAAATCATTGCAAATATGGTCATTTGTACAACTGTTGCTCATGCTCATACTATCAAGTCTGTGCACATAAATACTTGGCCTTGCTCTGTGATTAAGGAAAATGTGGTTTATTGTGATTATGTTAGTTGCTTATTAATGTATAAATAAACGTAATATAGCTATTGAATCGTGAGCCTTTAGTCAAAATCACCATCATCATAACAGCCGAAAGACGTCTACATAGGGCTCCCCCAAGGGGCTTTTTGTACACAACCCGAATTCTTCAATAGCTGGGCATCTCTTTTATTGTGCCAATCCCCCACACTGTTGTGCTAACTTCATCTTAGTTCCATCCGCGATGGCAACAAATAAAAATAATTAAATTTCTTTAAAAACAAATCATTGGCCATCTAAAAAATCATACACATCGCTGTCAATGGCAAAAGTGCCCTAACACTGGCAGCTTAGCCGCGTTGAATGGCAATGCTTATTCTTTGGCCGGAGAGAAGCCCAGCCCTCTGGTCATGTGAACAGTTGACACGATGCTCATGTTTGTTAACTACACACCACCATTGTGTCACCCTATGTAATGTTTCTCATCTATCTTTTCTGTAACTTACATGGTATACATAATAAAGAGTATTCTATTCTATTCTATTCTAGATGCAAAAGTAAACTATCTGTCTGTTTCATCGTTACGTTTTCAGGCGCACAAAACTGAAACAATTTTGTACATTCTGGTATACTTTGACACTTTGGTATACTTTGATAGGGCCTTACGAAAGATATAGGATACTTTTTGTTCCGGAAGTAGGTTACTCGAAATAATTCCCAAGCCTAGTCGCTCCACCGTAGACGCGGGTATGCGGATGGTGAGCATTGGGTAGCTCGCCGTCCGATCAGTACCAGTTGACGTATTCAATAAACGTAGCATGCACCTCGAGGGCTACGTCGTAAGGCAGTCCTCAACTAGCCCTTCTGGCGTCTCGACGGTCCCTTCGAGTTGCACACTACTAGTAAGTAGCATTAAAACCACACAATTAACAGTAGTTAATTGTGTGGTTTTAATCTAAACCTCAAAAATATAACAAGTGATTCTTGTGAACACCACAGGCCCGGGTCGACGACGGCGCATTATGTTCCACGCGCGTCTCAAGGAGATGTCAGCATAGTAGACGGGGCCCGCTAGGGCCAGCGCCTTCCAGGGTTGCGGATTTTTTTCGAAAGAGCCACCGCGGCCCTGGAACGCAAACGGCATTAGGAGGAACAGGGATGGGTTTTAGTCAGTAAGAGTCTGACACTCCCTTCTGCTCCACCCAGAGTGGGAGGAGTCATTTGATGATATCCCATCCTTAAAAAAACCTAGTCTCTGACAGAAGCTACACACTAAGCCAAGCACAAGCAAGCATAACTAACATGGCTGCTACTGCTTAGTCTAGCTAAGCTAATATTTCTCGTCTCACGGCTAAGGTCTTTTCTCATGCAAATGTTAGATAGTCCTAGGCGAGAGGAAGTTTGCAATATATCAATATTATTACAAGGTCTGCCATCGTTTTATAGCCCTTTTTACATGTTTCTCATATGAGTGTGACCGCCATATTTCTTGCAGGTTTATGGAAGGATATAAACGATGGTAAAATTGATATTTAGGGTTTATTTCAAGCGTATCTTTATAAACAAACCCTTTGAATATCGAAAGTGACAGGAGGTCTTTCTTATCAACTTTTTAAATAACATATAAGTAGACCGATATCTGACCTATATTAATTTGTAGGTCAGCTCAGAATACACTTCGATTAATATTAATGATTTGACACAGGTGTGCGGCCTATAGTGTTTCTCACGACCTGTAAATATGTATTGTATTTATTTATTTACAACCAGATGGTCTGTTAGGTTTACTTCTACTGTAGATGAGATTTCTGTGAGAAAGAAGTCTTGTTTAGTTCAAGAGAAAATTGAATTGTCGTTACTAGCTGTTAGGGAATGTGCTCGGTGTTTCATATTTAGTTTTGTTATGATAAAAGTAGCCGACTCAAACAAAGAAGATACAGTATTTATTCAAAACAAATACTGACAATATTATAAAGATAAAAAATTGTTGGCAGAATCTGTAATCTGTACAAGTACCGATTTCGAAAATTCATCATCATCTGCCTAGCCTTTTCTCTACTATATTAGGGTCGACTTCGAGTCAAACCGGATTCAGCTAAATACCAGTATTTTATATGGAGCGGTTGCCTACCAGACCTCCACAACCCATTGCATGGGTAATACGGTATTTCTTGGCAAGACTGGAGTCAAATTTACTGTCTTACCGATTTCGAAAATTATTTCACCAGCTCTGAAATGAACTATTATCTCGATTTTTACTGTAGCTAGTGTATATTTTAGTAGGCTACTAGTATTAAACCTGATAGCCCTTTATGTGGACCTAGGTTCTATCTGTATAACCTAAATAACGATCTAACGTAGCAATGTTTACCCTCAAAATCTTCGGAGTCTAGGTTCCGTCAACTTCGCTAATAAGAACTCGCAACGGAAAGTAACTTTCCAAACTTGCTCGTTATTTAAAAGTTTTCAGTGGCCTTAGTGCGAGTTTTTTAACGTACTCGATCGCGTTAGCGTAAACGTCTATTTGTATTGAAACTGAACAAGCGCCGTCTGGTGACGATAACGGAAAACCTTTTTTTTTTCTATACATTTTGACATTAGCGAACGTTTACACTAACGCGATCGAGTGCGTTAAAAAACTTACACTAAGCCCTCTGACGTCGAGTCGGATCCAATCGAGTTTGAATCGAATAGGATATTAATATTGTTCGTCGACTGTACGTTCCTACGTCCTATTCAGTTTGCAGGATATTGGTAATACTACTTTCTTACGTAGACGACTAAAGCCCACTTACACCAAATATTACAAAACGTAAAAAAAATGTTTTTTGGGACTCGCTCAGGTTAAACAAAAAAATGAAAATTCTCTGTCTCTTTCTCTATCTTCTTGGCCGGACATCTTGTCAGAGCGGTCGTGGTTGCGCAGATGACGTACATGGAGAGATGTTCGGTGGGTCGTCGAGGACTCCCGATGACTGCTCTCTTAGCGATGCGCTTCCATTCTGCTGGTTGGTCACGTTACGAGTACACAGGGACCATGGTCGACTCAGTAGTTTTGTATCAGGTCACTCCATCATTATCATCATCATCAGCTTATAGCAGTCTACTGCTTGACATTGGCCTCTCCTAGTGAATGCCATTCGACTCGATTTCCGGCCAGTCTCATCCAGCTGCTACCAGCCACCCTGCGAAGATCGTCGCTCCACCTAGCATGAGGGCGTCCTACCTTACGTTTGCCGATTCGCGGTCTCCACTCAAGAACTTGTCTACCCTGACGGTTATCGGTTCTACGCCTAATATGGCCGGCCCATTGTCACTTCAGCTTGCTTATTCTGTGACCTATAATGTCGACAACTTTGGTTCTTTGTCGGATCACTTCGTTGTGGATTAGATCTCGCAAAGAGCTCGCTGAGCTCGTGGCTTAATAATAGCTGCACGGGTTGATCTTTAAGGTTAAGCAACGCTTGCCAAGGTTGGTCTGTGGACGGGCGACCATCTTAACATACCGAATTTCCTCCGTGTTTTGGAAAGTACGTTAAGCCATTGGTCCCAGCTGCCATTTGTAGATCTTTGGCAGTCGTTACGGATTGTCAGAAGCAGAAAATCTGACTCCAATCTTGCCAAGAAGTACCGTGTTACCCAGTTAATGGGTTGTGGAGGTCGAGTAGGCAATCGCTCCAATTAAAATACTGGTATTCAGCTGAATCCGGTTTGACTGGAAGCCGACCGCAATATAGTTGGGAAAAGGCTAGGCAGAAGATGAAAGAGAGCTCGCTGAGCGACCTTGAATGTATGGAGCAGCCGAACCGTGAGTGTCCTAAGTATTATGTTACATGGAGCGCTGGCCTATCTGACCTTTTCAACCTACGAGTAGTTCAGTTACCGAGGAACACGATACACCTCGGTAAGTACTAGGTAACTACTAGATTCTGAGTCTTACACAGTTTTTCATCTTAGCTAATCTTAACAATAGATCATGTTTCGTCATATTTCGTCGCTCAATACAAATTGCTCTTACAACTATGAATTATGAGAATTCTAATGGAAAATCACGAGTACTTACGCAACAATGCGACAACATATTTTCATAGAAATTGTTATAAAATGCAGAAAAACTGAAAAGTGTGGTCGCATCGTTGTCGAAATGTTGCGTCGCATCTATCTGTGGGAGCCTTTATTTGCGAGGTTGCGTGTTATAACATCTAAAGTTAATCTAACTATTTTCGATATAACTGAACTACTGTTTAACTCACTTAATTTTGATTAAAGTAAAATTAATTGCACTAACGAGCGACTAATCTAATGAATTTAATATTATATGTATTTTATGGGCGATTCGCCTCCAGTTTGTTGATACTACCAAGGCTCTTTAGACATAAAATGGCGACCAATCAGTGCACATGTCTAAATTACGGTTGTGACAAAGGTAAGTTGACGGAGCCCCGTTGCGCGGCGCTCCTATTTCTGCCTGCAGGATTTAAAGGAACCTAACATGAATGGGATCATGGGAGTTAAGTTCACTCGCTCACTCTAGCTCTCGCAATCCCATTCTAACCTAACCTATACGTGTCGGGGTGCCCTAAGTTCCCGATCTGTCACGGTCGCTCTGTGTTCAGTGGTTAGATCAAATGTCAATTATACAAGATGATAATTAGATCAAAAGAACGTTAATATACAAAATAAAAATATACTAAACGAAATACCATTTTTTTTTTCTTATTTCCATTATATTTCAGAAGAAGACGGTCGACGTGAGGTCGACAGAGCCGCGCCGAGCGGGGCTCCTATTTCTGTCTGCTGGGTTTATTTAAAGGAACGTAACCAAACCGAACCTCGGGTTGCCTCTAACGTCAACCGCCTTCTTCTGGTCCAAAAGCAAGACAAAATCAGGTTTATTAATTGTAGCTAAATAAACCGTAGGTGAATTTACCATAGGTGAATTCTCTTTAATGTGTTTTGTTCATTAGCTATTATAAAAACCTGTGAAACGATCTTTAGGTATTTTAAACAGTAGGTCTTTTGACCGTAGTTATCTCGAAAATAGTTAGAATAACTTTAGACATTATAATATGTAACCCATAATTTCCCATATTGATGTAAAAAATAAACATTAGAACGAAAATGTCTGTTTTTTTTTCTCAGTGTGTAAGGTTTTTTGGCTCATGATTGTGTAACATTAAAACTAAAGACTTATTTTGAAGGTCATGAGGTCAACGAACAACGATATTAAGTGCTCTTTTTAAGGATCCTGATTCCTGATGTGGCAAAAGATTTTTTGTTTACACTTTTGTTGATGATAAAGTAATGAGCTGATGATTACTTGACAAAAAGCACAATAAATAATGACTTTGAATTTGTGTATAATATTTTGGGGAATGAAAAACTTTTAAAATTATTTGTTCCCTACATTAAGTAGAGCTATGCAAATGATATTGAGTTTAGTTGTTTTTTTTTATATTTCAGAGTTGGTTCCATAGTGAACGAACATAATACTAGCTTCTGTCAGCGGCCAGCATGGACGTCGAAAATGGTCCCAAAAGTAAGGGTGCCTGTCCATTTCAGCGGAGTGAGGCAGCGAAGCGGAGAAAAGGAAAAATTTTTACCAATGGAATTGCTTAATATCTTCGCACCACGTGAGTCACTGACGGAGCGGAGCGAGGCAGCCGAGCAGAGTGTGTGTGAGAACACACTCTGCTCGGCTGCCTCACTCCGCTGAAATGGACAGGCACCCTAACTCTCGGGATAGAAAGTATCCTACATAATAATATGTACTATTTCAGGACAGGGTGGCTGTCCTGAAATACTACGTCAAGCTTCATTGAACGTCCAGTTAGCCGATATGAAGTGTTACACAGGCACAGATTCTTTCGCATTACAATATTAGTACGAATTCATGAGTGGTCTCATCTTATGAAATAACCAGGGACGTTGGTTTATGGACTTCCAGAAACCAAGAAAATAGCAAAGCACCTGCTTAAACACACGAATGAGCAGAATATATTTATGAGTCGATGTATTAATGCTCACATGGGTATACCTCGATTTATGGGTCAGGCAGGGGGCGAATAGATTAAGGTTGTTTTACCAACACTATGAGCCGTATGGTGCCAGCCGGTGCCGTATGGTGCCGTAAAAGAATAATACCATCCCATCACTTCCCGTGGGTGTCGTAAGAGGCGACTAAGGGACTCGCCGGAGAATGTGCAGCAGCGTTCTCTGTAAAAATCAACGCCATACACTGCGATCGCCAACCCTCCTGCCAAGCGTGGCGATTATGGCAACCCCCCCCCTCGTTTTGGGGGAGGCCTATTTCCAGAAGTGGACGTTTTTCGCGTGATATGATGACCAACACTAGTTATAAGTTATTATACTACTAACAAACTGGATCATAGTTATCTTAAACTAGTGGACGTCACGCGGTTTTACCCGCGCAGTTCCCGTTCCCGTAGGAGTACGAAGATAATATATAGCCTATGTTACTTCCTGATAATGTAGCTATCCAATGCTAAAAGAATTTTTCAAATCAGTCCTGCAGTTTCGGAGCCTATTCAATTCAAACAAACAAACAAATCTTTCTTCTTTATAATATTAATAATATAGATATAGATAAACATTTATTATTGTTATTTACTATATATCTACAAGAATTGAAATCACAATTAGCCTGAGTTTTTCCTCAACGACATCGTTATATAAAAGGACATTAGTTATGTAACCGTTTTGCTCGGAGCATGTACACTATTATAATGTGCTCCGCTGTCACAAGCTAAGTGATGATGATCCCTGTTACCTATGTGTTTATATCATACATGCCTCTGCATGTGGTTTCGTCCGTATGAAAATTATTTTAGTATCCTAAGGAAACTTAATTCAGTGATGAAAAGTATCGTAGGTCCTGATTCAGTTGTGTGCTTGCGTTACACACAAATTGATATAACAGCAGTGTTCATTGCGAGTTTTAGAATGTCGGGCAAACAAATTTTTAAACATATGACGCAATGGATTAGGAATTTCATTCTTTTGTGACTAAAATTGTGATTTAGTGTGACGCAATAAGCTGGAGCCAAATTTCATCTAAATCAGTTCAGCGGTTTAGATGTGAAAACGTAACAAACAGACGGAATAGGGAACATGCATGCAATTTTTTTATTTGCAAAATGAAATACTTATTAACTCTAATAAACAATTATGAAATTGTTTTTTAAATACCTTCATCAGCGATGAAGTTATAAAGCTTCAAAGTTTACAATTAGAAAGAGAATTCCGATATGAATTGTGACTTCAATGTTCTTGGCGCCTATACAGCTGCCATAGAAAACAGCGTTTTCGCGAGAGGGACAGATACATTTGTTTAAAATAATTATATCTCGTTTGTTTTTCGAGCAATTTTGATTCTATTTTCACTGTTAATATTATATTTGTGTATATTTTTAGATAAACTGTATAGATAATAAAAATTTTTTTCATGCATATTCCCTATTAGAGCTTCAGTAAGGATATTTATTATTATAGATGAAAATCTTGATTGCATCCGGATAGATACCTAAATAACATGAAGTTTTTATTTAGTTCATTGTTTAAGAAGGATAAGTTAAGTATGATTGGTTTACCGTGAGTGTCGTTTGGGGTCAAACGCTACTCTGAGAGTTCTATACACTTTGGGAAAAACCTATCTACCGAGGACCCTTCATTACAACTTAAATATGTGTAGGCATTATTTTTATTCAAGAATGTTACCACTCCTAGGCACTTCTCCTATATCGTGGGTACCTAAGAACTTGTTTTACACAGTTAGAACAAGATCTTGATGATAACACTTGTTTACAAATTTAATCTTTTTTATGTACCCCGAAAGAAATGTATGTAAATATGGTAAGTTACATCCCCAAAATCTAAAAATGTTAACAAATAATTCTATCACGTCACAATTTTTTTCTACTGCCAAATATTTTTTCCAACCTTATATTATTTTAGTATAATATTCATTCGTTCGATTAAAAAAACAAATATCTTGATACAAATTAAATTAAAATGTCGAGTAGAAGTGTAAACAAAGTTCTGATCGTTTTAGCTACGTTTGTGGAGCAATTATATTTAAAAAAAAAACGGACCTATTGTAGATGCGTCAAAAAGCATATTTTCATTACTTTGGATTTCCTGTTGCAAACCAAGATAAAAAGTGGGTGCGTACCCACTTTTTATCTTGGTTTGCAACATGTGGGTCGAAATATTTAATTGAAAACTTATTTTCTGCACTCGCATTTGGCAATAACAATTTGAAATATTATGTTAATGAAGACTTTCTAAAATAAAAATAAATATCTCCCCCGGGGGAGAGTATCCATGAGGATTTCCCCAAAAACATAAGTCACAGGACATACTTTTATCGAGATTTTTTAATAACATTTCCTGCATCTAGTTTAACGCTACGTTAGCGTCGCGTAGAAGTGATTGCATCAAATATGACACAGCTTTGCGTTGAAAAATGTCCTGTCATAAGGTATACACTTTACTTGACTCATCAAAACATTGTCATAGTTTCCTTCCACTACTGAACCTCTCATAATTCACAAACAATACCTACCGTTACTGTTATTTATAGTAAACCGCAGATATTGCGAACAGTTCAAATAATCGAGTAATAAAGTTGACCCGTGGGCTGTTAGACGGACGGCACGCGTTCACAAATATTTTCCTCAATAAATAAATAAACATACGTACATCGCTACATTACTGTGGCTATTGAAACCGTGAAAAAGTTTGTTTTGTGAATGGAAATGGTAACGGATAACTTTTTGTGGAGTTAAAATTAACTGAGAGAATAATATTTACACGGGGAAAATGGAATGGATATTGGTTACGAATATGTGTTTTTTATGGCGAATCTAGAACATAAATAAATATAACACTTTCATGTGACCAAACAGGGAGTAGGAGATACATCCTCTTGTGGTATAGTTAGTGTTATCAACTTATCATCTACTGGTGCAGATAAGCGGTATTAGAATTCTGACCTCCACAGTATTTGGCAATAGGTTGATGATAAGTTATTCGGAACATCTCGCCTTCATTTTTCACTGAAAAATACTAATATGTCCACTGAAAAATACTAAAACTTATGTTCTATAAGTTAACAAAAGAATGCATAAACTCGCTTTGTCTTACCGTTACCGGTTTGCTTATTTAACATATTTAAGGCTCCACCTCCACGAACGAGTGTATCGCGGCGATATTTAGTATCGCCATTTTATTCTGTAACAACTCTATGAATATGTCCTTAAACAGCGGTGGCGCCGCCGACCGCGGTGATGCCGAAGTGACAAGTCTTGTTTCACGCTTGCCGCAAAGCTTTTTTTAACAAAACGCCTGTGCTATGAATGATTGCGGTTACACAGCGATCGGTCGCCAGTCACGAAGATACATAGACGAACGGGTAAATATCGTCTTGTGGAGATCACCTGACGACAGCACAGCAAACTCGCGGCGTTACACTCTCTCGTTCCACCCTTGAAGGTGGCGCCTTACAAAGAAATGAGAGCTCTGTGAACAGTAGCAAACGGCCTTGACTTCTGAAGGGCGGGCATTACTGCAGGAATCACTCCGAACTTGAACGTGTTTAATAAAGGATCGGCCGGGAGCTGTCGGGGTCGACGGGGTGACGTCAACCCCATACCAATAGCGGAATGGAAATAGATACGTTTGAGGATTTTGTACGAGGGATAAATGTGAAGTGCATTTCGAAGTGATGGTACTCAATCAGTCACCTAGTTCCCATTCCGGCGAGTGTGGCCTTCGCATTACATGAGATTTACATTTGTATGATATTTTTCAAAAAAATGAGATAGAGGAAATTCTAAAACAAAGGAACAGTTCTTTTCATTTATTGCGACGTAGGCTTTGTCGATTTATGAATTGTGATGATCTCATGGACAAATAGACTCACATTATAACTAGACCGGTAGGTAGGTAGATGTCTTAAGGTAACCTTAAGACATCCGTCTTTTCTCGATTTATAAAAACGTCATAAAGATGATGCCTGTGAGTGCGAGGCTGAGGTTCAAAATGTTCTTCTAAGAATTGAAGACTAGAAGTCCCCTATCATGAAGTAACAGTAAATCAGGTCCCAAATACTTTGTATTGCAAATATACGTAAAGCTCCGTCCGTTGCTGGAATACGAATAGAGTTACTGACGTAACTACATACATTGATTAGTACTACTGATTTTAAGTTACGGAGTGTGCATACTCTCACTGGTGTCGTTGCTTAATATGTTAGTTCAAACTCTGTTTTCAATCGTCTCGAAAGAAATTTAACAGACGTACATACGCCTTACGGTAGTTCGACTATCGTAAGGCCGCGGACACGAACTCAGCGGCGCGTAGGGCGGCGCGAGCAGTTACATTTCATCGTGTCCGCGGCCTTATGGCTGGACGTGGTTTTTGTTTCAGCGAGGAGTCTCGGTATGTTACACATGTTTGCCCATCCACGGACCAACCTTGGCAAGCGTTGCTTAACCCGTGCGTCTGTTATTATTTTGCCGGGACTAGCATATAGTTTTATACGTCAGCAGTGAAGTGTGTACTCTCTCTAAGTCCATGGGATATTCCGTATACGTATGTGTAGTTCCTCGTAGCGCTTGCAAGTGGTTACTTAACTTGTTGTATCCGATGTATTCATATTTGGCAGTTCACAGTGCAGCTCAACTCCGTGGTCGAATTTCGAGTCATTTAGTTTGTGTCGCTTGCTCTGAACTTCTGATTATATTGTACGAATACACTGAATTTCCTAAGTGGTATATTCACTTTAAATGGATGACAATTCGCTTGTTCACGTTTCGTCTTTGTTAAGTTTTCAGGATTAACATTGTTTTGTTAAAATCTACTCATCGAAATAGTCATCATCATCATAACAGCTGAAAGACGTCCACTGCTGGACATAGGCCTCCCCAAGGTGTTGACACAATAACCGATCTCGTGCGTCTCGCATAAATCGGCTACCCGCGACCTTCAACAGGCCATCGGTCCACCTTGTGTAAGGCCTTTGAACGTTGCGTCCTTTGGTACGTTGTCACCACTCCAGAACTTTTCGGCCCCATCGACGTTCGAGGAGACTGGCTGGTTCTCTTGCGGATATCATCATTCCTGGTTCGATCACGCAAGGTAGGCAAATGTAGTCGACTGTGAACTTAGTATCTTTTTTTTTAGGATGGCATATCATCAAATGACTTCTCCCGCTCTGGTTGAAGCAGAAGGGAGTGAGAGACTTACTGACTAAAACCATCCGTGTTCCTCCTAGTGCCCTTTGCATTCCAGGGCTGC
Organism: Lacanobia wlatinum; assembly: GCA_947578705.1. Classification (NCBI taxonomy): domain Eukaryota; kingdom Metazoa; phylum Arthropoda; class Insecta; order Lepidoptera; family Noctuidae; genus Lacanobia; species Lacanobia wlatinum. The sequence goes on along the minus strand of OX388027.1, from coordinate 30,585,414 downwards.
GGTGACTCTTTCGAACAAATTCCGCAACCCCGGTAGGGTGAATCTAGTACCTACTTCCCCATTCAGTATCAGAAAACAAGTAGCTGAAACTTATTCATGTGTCGTCTTCTTGATCAAGACTCGATGACGTCACAGATCGAGCTGACAGCAATAAAATGTAAATATGTATCAAATGGCGACGGTGGCCACGCAAGCATACGTCATGGCATTCAGATCACGTCGACCAGCCCAAACAACTTGTGTAACTCCGCTCAATGGGTTGCCAGATGACGGCGAAATCAAATAAACATAAACATTTTGAAAATTCGTATTTAAAAGCTAGTTAAAACTTTGTTTCGAATTGGAAAGGGTTTTAATAAAACCGACTTCAATTTGTGATTAATATGAATGTCTAGCTAGCTAGATCAATGTTAGTGAATTCTAGAGTAAGATACCTACTCAAACATTAATGTGCCTAATATATTGCCCTGGGGAAGATTTGATCGTTTCATCGCTTGTATTTTTATTTGTACGACAAATATATATAGTAAAAGAAAAGTATAATATGTCTTGTGATTTCAAATATATTGAAAAAGTATAACGTAATCAAAGGTGGTACCTACCATGCTAATAAATTTGACAAGAACCCCAGAAATCATAGAGATTTATAGAAAATACTTAATATCATTCACAAATCGTATCAATTTACTTTCGTTCTATTTGAGAAATATTAGTACGAATTTTAGGGAAATACTGTGTAAATATCAAGTACCAGTTATTTCACTCTTCGATGTTTAAAACTCGACAAATTGGTTTCTCGTCGGAGCTAATTATTTTAGCGGTAATAACGTTATGATTACGACTCTCCTTTCAAACGTTTTGTTCATTAAAATTAGTTGATGAAGTTTTGGCAAACAATTTATCATTAACATCAATCTGAATTTGAGATTCGAGATCAATCTACCTAGACTTCTAACAACTATAGTATGCTGTACTGTGGATATAACTAGATGCAGTATTTTATATGGAGCGACAGCGTATCTGACATCCGCAAGCAAACAGGCGAGGCTCCCGGGGCTAACCTACTAACCCGGGGCTAACCCGTACTATATTGCACAGAGAATCATACAATGCAAAATTTTCTTTCATTTCATTGATATAGCGCCATGTTTAATAGCCTTATTGCATTTTATTATCGCAGAGCTATTTAATTCGGAACCTGGGGGGCTACTCTCTAACGAAATCCGTAGTGTCGGGCTTAGTTGCGGGCGGGCATATTCTACTCCGTATCACCTAACCACTGAGAACTAATGATAACACGATTTGACAGTTACTGTGAAATCGTGTTGTCATTCATTCTCAGTTCGGGTTCGGGACTAATCGTAAGTCTGTAGGTGATACGGAGTAGAATACGCCCGCCCGAAACTAAGCCCGAAACTACGGATTTCGTTAGAGAGTAGCCCCCCTGAAGAATTTTGTCCGAAAAAAAAATACAAGCGTTCTGTTTTGGTAACCCATCTCTACCCAATCCCTGATGCTATACACCATTTTTTATTTTTTAGGGTTCCGAACAAAAAACGGAACCCTTATAGGGTGTCTGTCTGTCTGTCCGTCTGTCCGACTGTCACAGCCAGTTTTCTCCGGATCTACTAGATCGATTCTGTTGAAATTTGGTACACATATGGATTTTTATGACCCAAATTTTTACGTAAATTCTTTAATTTTGAGTATGGGGGTCACTTTTATGGGTCAATTTAAAAAATAAGTTTTTCTAACTATATCGTTGAAATGTCAAATGAAAGGATTTACTGTGGCGGTTTTAATTATATTTTTTCATAATTGTAAAACAAAGAGTTTTGAAGTTATTTAAGAAATAATTGAGCCCAAAATTTTGAAAACAATGCTGATAAAGATTACAGGAAAACCTACAAGAAGCCTTAAGTGTTAAAATAACATCTTAAAAAAATTAAATTGGTTCGGAACCCTTTGCACGCGAGTCCGACTCGCACTTGGCCAGTTTTTTTTTTAAATTAGGAGTCATCAAATGTCTCCTTAGGCTCTGGGCGGAGTGGAAGGGAGTGTCAGACTCTTACTGACTAAAACTCATCCGTGTTCCTCCTAATGCCCTTTGCGTTCCAGGGCCGCGGTGACTCGTTCGATCCAACAAATTCCGCAACAATGTCATACACTGGCAACACCATCACAGCACATACTCAGTACTTACCTTACCTACCTGTGTCTCCGTCTGTCACGTAATGCCACACTCCGGGACCACATTGTGATTCTCCGGAGTTTCCCGTCATGACGACAATGCCTCGCGAACTGCAGGCAGGTGTGTTACAAGCATTGTCAATTAGCTCTTTGTTACGCTGCGATACAATGTGGTTTCTCCCATAAGCAGGTATATCGATATTTTGGGTAGTGTGGGTGTTTTGGGTACTGATATTTTGGGTGAAACATGGTCAATTCAAAAACGACTTTTGATCGACAGCATCAATAAAATGTTGGTTAATTTATATGCTCTTATTCCACCTTTTCATAATCATACTTATAGGTACTAGAAAGGTTCATCATCATCATCATATCAGCCGAAAGACGTCCACTGCTGGACATAAGCCTCCCCCAAAAGGGGGGGTTTGCCATAATCGCCACGCTTAGCAGGCGGGTTGGCGATCGCAGTGTATGGTATTGATTTTTACAGAGAACGCTGCTGCCCATTCTCTGGCGAGTCCCTTAGTCGCCTCTTACGACACCCACGGGGAGTGTTGGGATGGTATTATTCTTTTACGGCACCATACGGCACCGGCCGACACCATACGACGAAAGATACTAGAAAGGTTAACGCAGTTTAAATAAAGGTAAACAATGTTGATGTGACTTTTCCCACAAACACATATTAAACAAATAAACTACTGCTTAAAGTCGGAATTCGGTCTGGAAGTCGGTCTGGTGATGGTTCAGTTGATTTAGTGATCGTTATTATTGTATTTTTTTTTTGTAGTTGCCTTTTATTTTTAAATTGAATTTTTAAATAAAAAGACACATCAAGATTGTTTACCTTTGTTTAACTGAGACCTAAACTTATTTAGTATAGTTGATGTAACTTCATGGAAATAATTATTTGAGGAAGGTAAACGTTATATAGCATTCTGTTTTAGGGGTGTCGAGATGATTAGCGTGTTACTTTTTTGTACATCTCTTATTGACTAATTTCAGAAAAAAATGTTATCTTGATTACTTTTAAAACTGCTCATTTGTAGAGTTTTTGCTCACAATTATTTTAAGACTAATTTGAAAATAACCTCTGGGACCTGCACAAAAACCATGACATTACTCTAACGAAAAAACTCGTTGTTAAAAATGTATGTACAGTCAACCTCACGTTTATGGGAACGATTTAACTTAGCATGTTTGAAATAATAGTTTCTTCTCAAATGTCTTATGAATTTTTGAATGACTTTATCAACACACTTTTGTAACAACATTCATGTTACTAAGTCTATGATTTATAATTTTTATTGCTCATAATTACGGGTAAAAGAATGTTTTTATCAGAATTCGCTGTTTCAAAAATGGCAATTTTGTTTTTTAATGGTCACCTTTATCTTAATTGAGATCTAAAACATCGGTTTCAAAAAAATTTTGATATCCGTAGACAAAACTTTTATATAAAACATTCAGACAACCTATAGAATTTTTTGTGAAATAATTATTAATTCACGTGTGATAGAACGATGTTGCCAATGTTGTATCTTAGTTGTCTTATCTTAGAAAATGCGTTTTATACCACTGTTTTGTTCCTCGATGTTAAAGATGCTACCGTTGATGTTAGATCGTAGTTTATATGCCTTGAGGCACGACACTATACACTTTACTAGACAAAAGTAACAAAAGACATCTGTATGCTAAGTTATCTTTGTAGCGCAGCTCTTGTTTCTCAAACAATACATCGTAAAATGTTTTCTTCACAATTAGATATACCTTCAGTTTCAAACGTTGACAAAATTGCAGCAACTTTTTATTATCATTTGATTTTCTCATCATTGTCGAGTTTCATTGTCATTGTCGACTCAATATTTTCCCTCATTCACAGATCGCCGAGACAATGATTTATATGAAAACATCAAATAAGAACTGTCAGTCATTCAATCGTTATTCGCTGAAAGGTTGAGGCATTTAATTTGAACTTTGTAAAAAACATTGACATTCACTGTCTCGGGCTTTGTATCTGGATGTTTATCTTCTAAAATACTGAAAAGCGTTTAGCTTATCTCAAATTTTAGCCTCATCATTTTATCTGTTTTGATTTTCGATTTCTTCATAATCAATTCTGCTACATCTTTTGATTATGAGATCATCATCTTCCAGCCGTTGTGGCAATATTACTTCCGTTCTCCCCTGTCGACCGCCACATTTTCATCGGCTCTCTTTTCGATCTTGTCATTTCTGTGACAATATATCCATTCATTACTTCCCTATTTAGCGTAATCTCAAGCTTATTACGCAAACATCTCAATTCCGCTTCTGCTTATAAATCAAATCAAAACATGTATATGCGTAGAATTTACTAAACCACTGTACTTTTCTCTTCATGTCACAACTAGAGAGTAATACATACAGAGAAACATCTCGAGTGCTCAGCACAAGCTCTCGATTCTCTGATAACGAACATAGTTTTAATATTAGCAACAGATAGTTATGACATGCAGTGCAAGTGTTTGCTCAGCAACACGGTCGCGCGGAGGTCAGGGTCGGACTGACGATCGTATTTGCTGACTACTTGAGACTGATGACTGACGCGTGCACTTGAATTGTAGTAGTCTAAAATATTACCGAAGTGATTGTAATTAAATATTGTTTTGACGAAAATAGTGAAGAAAAGGGCATTTGATGCATTTTTGCATCAAATGGCGACGCAGAAAAAATGAAAAGATCTGGAGAAAGGGCCTAGGAAAAGCCAAAGCTCATAAGATGATGATTTTGAAACCTTTGACAGTTGTTTTGGGCAGTCAGAAGCCAGAAATGATGACACTAGTCTTGCCAAGGGGTGCACCAACTATTTGGTGGAGGTCAGACAGGCAGCCTCTACGTATAACATTCAGCTGTATCCTGCTACACTAGGAGCCGACCAGCGGACCCTAACATAGTTTGGAAAAGTCCAGGCAGATTCGTGAGTGATAATCGTGTGTTACTCATTGTATTTCGAATAGTTTTTTTTAGCATTACACCACAGATAACAATGTGATTATCACCATCTTCAACCTAAAATTTCCATCTGATGATAATAACCTATTTTCCTCTGTACTAATCGCACCCGCAGTCACGTACCTAAACAGCGATGACCATCTTTATTGACCCATGTCTAATAATGGACTGCGCTAGTCAAGTAGTAGGAAGTGATCCCTAATTGTATAGTAGCAGTAAAAGGCACGCAGTGTGCTGTGCGCTAGTTTTCTAAACAGCTGAGGTCAAGGCCAGTGTCACGGTATAGTCAGACCGAGCCGAGACAGGAGACACGTGTAGTCTAGGGTTATTCTAGAAATGACACGGAATGGTATAAAGATTAAATTAGCGTTGCTTTTTGGATGCAGCTTTTAAGGATGATGATAATTTGGTAGATACATACATAAGTGGTTGATGGATTTAGCGTTGTTGAGTTGTAGGAGTAATCAAATTATGACACCTTTTTTGGGGGGACGCCATTTTCCTCTGCTACGCAATCGGTTTGAATCCCAATGAGAATATTTGCGCTCATGAGGTAGAAAAATGTGGTCAAGTTTTCTGCCAACATCGTCATCAGTAAAACAGATACGTGTTTGTCAAAATTGTTCTATCTATCAGATATAACAACTTCTATGATAACGTGTTGTCGTATGGTCGCGTCGCTATCTGCGGGATTCGTTTAATCTATCTTTCTCTTTCAAATTCATTTTTTATTCTTTTGTCCTTGGTCGTTTCTCTATTTATTCAGGGCTATACGCTCGTTATTAACACTTCCGCCATCTCTAACAACCACTATGGTTGTGGTTACATTCAGCTTCTAAAGAAAGACGGTTCCTTCAAACGTTCTAGCTGCCTTTAATCAACGTAATAGCCCTGAGGCTGTTTTTCATGAGACGAAAGAATAAGTATTATTTTTAAATGACTAAGATTCTAGATTTCTTTGTTTACCTATTTCCATGTTGTTTCCAAGCATGTGAGTTAAGCACACTTAGGTTAAAAACTTGAACTATGTGGCGGAGCTCATGGATACATGCTAACAACCACAAGGGTCGATCTTTAAGGCTTGCCGAGATTACGCCATGGATAGGTGACCACCTTAACATACCGAGGTTTCTCCAGCCTCAGAAAGTACGTTGGGCTATTCGTCCTGACTGTCATTGAAGGTTTTTGGCAGTAGTTACGGGAAGTCTGAGGCCGGGAAATCTGACACCAGTCTTGCTAATGGGTGTTGTTTTACTCAATTACTGGGGTTACTGGCAGTCGATTCGTTTAAAATACTGGTATTCAGCTACGTCCAGACCAGCGTTAGATTGGAAACCGAGCACATCATAGTTGTTAAAAAGAAATATTGAACTGAACGAAATAGCTAACTAAAACGAAGAATGTAAAAAATTACAAAATGTTGACATTGAAATTAAACAAACATTAAATGACATAAAACAATGGTTAGATATTAATAAATTAAAAATAAATATTTCCAAAACTAATGTACTTCATTGCAAAACAGCTAAAAGTAAACCTTTACGCCTTAATGTTGCACTGAACAATAATTATATAGAACAGGTACGTAACGCAAAGTTCCTGGGTATAACACTTGATGAACATTTTACTTGGAAGAAACACATCGAGATAATTAAAAAAAAATTAATCAATTCGTATTCGCTTTAAAAAGAATTAAAGTTATTACATCTTTGCGTACTGCCATTATGGTCTATCACGCATACGTCTGCTCAGTAATAAGATACGGTATAGTTGTGTGGGGAAACTCTTCCGAACTGGCGAAAATCTTCATCGCCCAAAAAAAGTGTATTCGTGCAATATTCAAAATGCAGTGGTCTGACTCATGCAGGCCTATATTCAAGTCGCACAATCTGTTGACGGTCCCATGCATTTATATTTACGAAGTTGCCAGGTTTGTGAGGTACAATTTTGAGCTATTTGAGCGGAAAGATAACACAAATAAAAGGAAACCTACACATTTAGATTTGGAAATTCCCGTTCCAAAGCTAGAACTTTTTCGGCGGAGCTGCGTTTATATGGCTCCCCTAATTTACATTGCTTTGCCAAGGTCAATTACTCAACTACCATTCGATAAGTTTTGTGTTACGTTACGGAAATGGTTGTTATAAGAGTGTTTTATTCGATAGATGAGTTCTTTCAAAAGTCTCAGAGTTCTCTGCCTGCGTCTGTGTTTCCAAACGCTTACAACCCTAATCTCTTCAAAGTTAGAGTGCACAGGCTCCTTCTGGGTAAGCTCGCTCCATCGTAGACTTTGTCTCTGTCATCTCTGACCTAGACTAGAGTCAAGAGTAAACCCATCACAAATAAAAAAAAGACATATTTAATTGATATATAAATTGACGAAATGTGGTAACCTAGTAATTAATATTTTTAGTAAAAACTTGAAGCAATAAATAAATGAAATGAAATGAGGAATTCCCTGTAAAAAAATGTACTTATTTTCGAACACCATAATTAATGATCAATTGCCAAACACTGCTAACAAGAATCGTGTTCCATACATTAGCTGCACAATTCTTTCTAAAGCGCTATAAAGAGATGAAGACGCGTTGCGACAGACTAGCTCAGAGACTCGAATGAAAGAAATCGTATCATTCGAGACGTACCAGCCCTTGAGGATTGCAATACAGACAGGTTTGAAGATAGTAGTGATGAAATGTTGCGAAAGGAGTGGTTTAGTTATGTCATACAGCAATTTAAAAAAGGTAGTTCATGATGCCAATAAACTTTAAATGAAAGACAAGACTGGAATTTAAATTGGAGTCTGGAAAATCGGACATTGAAAACTGTTTTAAGTGAACAGGCTTCTTAAGTTAAGCTCTCTCCATCGTCGACTTTGTCTCTATCACCTCTGACCTAGACAGAGTCAAGAGCAAACCCATCCAAAATAAAAAAAGGTTATTGTTAGAGATTTTCTAACGTCAAGGAAAACGACTACCGTTTTCGTAGTACTCACATCTTTGACACCCTGAGAAATATGTAAACTTGAGAAAGCTTGATAAAGGCTCCCGCAGACAGGGGCAACGGGACAATGTCACTTCCATAAACATCAGTATATCTATATCTATCAGTAAAAAAAAAATTCCACCTAGTTGTCGCATTGTCACTTGGTTCCAGCCTTAATGTGCATCATCTAGAACCCTTCGAGACAGGCACAGCAGACTAGTCAAGCAATAGAATTATCTCCAAATACCTACGCAACTACTCACTCATTCCCCTCGATTAACTTTTATGACTTTGCTCAACAAATTAAGCAATATTTGCTTCTCTTTTCTCTCTTACACGTGCTGGCATTATTTATGTTCACTGAGTAGTGAAATAATGAATGAACAACTAAGAAAATATATGAAAAGTTTTCAACAAAAAAACAATTTTTCAAATGCCTATTAGGTAAGTAAGTACATACTCAGATACTGTTATATCAAGATGTTATTGTGTTGCATGTTGTTCACGAGTATATATTTTATCGATAAGCTCCAGGTGTAATCATGAAAAACATATTTGCGTCTGTCATATATTTTTGACGAGCTTCTTCTTATCGTCTGAGCCAGTTAGGTCTAACGACCCCACACACTAGGGTGTGTGTGAGAGGCGGTCTAGAAACTCTGACACTAGGGTGTCTAGACCGCCTCAAGGGCTTCTTACATGGTTTATTTGACGACCGCTATTTGGCGGCCGGGACCACCAGCTTATAATATGTGCCTTCCGAAGCACAGAATCATCTTTTTATCAGACAATCAAGGGATTCAATCCTGCAATGTCCTAGCCAAATTAGAAACAACTTTACAAAGTATGCTTCCCGTGGGAATCGAACCCACGACCACTGGGTCAATAGGTAAACGCCTAAACCACTCGGCCACGGAGGCAGTGAAACGGGCTGTAAATTGTATAATATGTCTAGTCTACATCGGGTCTTTCCATGTTTGCAAACCTGATAAGTGGATAGGACAATGAACCATATTTTCCGAAATCGCATTAAAATAATGTGTAGGTAGTACTGTGGTAGTACTAACGCTAAACATTTCAACCCAATCATCTTACTGAAGATGCTCTTGTGAAAGTTATGATACTTCTGTTCTTTGTCGGAAGGCCCTTCATAAAACAAACGGTGTGTAACAAGATTTGTATGAATTGACTTGTCTGAGGAAAATATTCACACACACACTCTCACAGCTGCAGCACCAAACACATATGTACTAACATTATAAGTACGAAACCAACTCAGTCTATCGGTCTGTTTGTCTTAACGGCTGAACAGATTTGTATGAAACTTGGCACACATCTCTTGAGACTTAGAAGCGCCTCTTTGTATGACTGGTTAAGGGCACAGACACCACAGTCCACTGCAGATTGTTGGCCATCAGAATAAAATAGAACACTCTTTATTATGTAAACCATAAGCCGTATGGTGTCGGCCCATGCCGTATGGTGCCGTAAAAGAATATTACCATCCCATCACTTCCCGTGGGTGTCGTAAGATGTGACTAAGGGACTCGCCAGAGAATAGGCAGCAGCGTTATCAGTAAAATTCAACGCCATATACTGCGATTGCTAACCCGCCTGCCAAGCGTGGCGATTATGGCAAACCCCCCCAAAACTTGGGAGAGGCCTGTATCCAGCAGAGGACGACTTTCGGCTGATATGATGATGATGTACACCATATAAATTCGAATCCGATATAGTCCATCAGATGAATCCTTAAGGCATTTTTGCAAAAAAAAATCTGCGAGACAATAATATCTGAGTTTAAAACGTTTTGGCACCGCTGTCGTATTGTCACGACCCGCTTGTTGCTGGGAGCTTTAACTGTTTTGCGAAGACCTACGTACAAGAAACGTGTAAGCATCATCTTTTGAAATTACTAAGTACTGTGCAATAAAAAGAGTGATTATCCAACGTGTAGTGTTTGTCAAGTGATCTCACTGAAGTGGCGAGGGGGGTCAAGGCTGCCTAACTTACTTGCACAAACACACTCCACAAACATTCTAGCTGTACTAACATCATACATAGTGCATATTATAATTGCTATGTATGTGTATGGAATGGAATGGAATGTCAAAAGTTCATTTTAAGGCAAGAAAGGCTGAAAAACGCATTCTTTGATCGAATTATGATACAAATACAGTAGAATCCGATTATAACGACGGCCAAGGGACCGGTGATATTACATCGTACTAATCGGAAGTCATACTAAACGAACTGACAATTTCATAGTGGTTCATATTAAAACCAAACACACGCCCATACTTACGTCGCTAAAAACGGTTGGTTGTTATATGCGAAGTCATACTAAACGGACTACACTGTAGGTTCATTAGCTCTAGCTGTATTTAGCGTTTAGTATTTACTGGCTGGATTATTTATGAACTCTAGTCATCAGGTCTAGAAATATGTTTTCTTGTTAGAGGATCAGTTGGTACTCCCATCGCGGTAATAGGACGCACTCGCGATCGATGCCATCGCACTCGCCTTCTAAGTACCAGTTTGTGAGTGCAATGAGTTCTCAAAACATTATGATTAAGTATGCGCACATAGGCAGACCTAATCAAAAGGTTTTGAGAAAGAAGACGCTGTGAAAATGATGTCTTACGATATAAATAAAACTGTATAGTCTAAAATGTCTTCACGTGTCATCAACTCATCATGATATTTCAAGATTAAAGGTCCCGCAGACATGCATGGCGTGATAATGCGACGACGATGCAACAATTTTTTGAAAACGCAGTGTTTCATTGTTGTCGTATTGTCGCCTCACCATATTTTTCTCCATGTCCGTCCTATTTCATTAAGACCATCGTCAAACAGTTGCCTAACACTCTTTACATATTAATTTGTGGTTTCACTAGGAATGCTGTTGGCTACCCTGCTCCCTCCCGGGGGAAATCACGCCGTTCGTTATAATGTAGGGGCGATCTTTCTGATAAAACCTTGTTCTAAGTTCCTTCTATGCCTTTATTGGGCGAACTAGGGCTTCGTCCTAGAGGCTCGAACCGTTCTAGAGTCATGATACAATAAACGTATTTGGTTGGGGTTATTCGAGAAATTCATCCGGCTCGAAGGACCAAAGGATGAGTCGGACACAAACACCTATAATATTTTATTAATTACATAAATATCAAAATATTAATGGCCTAAACCAGAGATGTAGGTATAAATAATAATAATAATATAAAAAATATTTTCAGGTTACAATGACCCATAGATACAAAAAGAAAAAGAATAATAAAGTAATGGATGTGAATCTATACTCTAAAATGACTTTAATTTTATATCAAAATCGAGAGGCACTCATTACATGTTGTGATGTTTTTCTGGCAGTTCTTGGTTAAGTGTTAGATGACATGAAAGCTTAGTTGACGATAATTTCTTAAAAACTTACGACATCAATGGAAATAGATCAATTAGTTTGCTCCTAAAAGTGATCACGCGGTTGAATGAGAATCTCACAATTCACATTAAAAATAACTTTGAAAGAATTCAGAGGAAAAACATTAAAAATGAAGTAAATTGTTTTAAAATTGCTACATACGCACTTTTTTGTACCAACTCTAATCGTCTGTAAGTACATACTGGCGTCCATTTTACTATTTTTTGTTTGGCGAGAAAAATGCACACGACAAAAACTCTAGATCTCTTCTGAATAGTTCGTGATTAGCTTATTTTTTGTTTTATGTGAACTTGTTAATTTTACGTGGTTGCTATGCAAATTAAAAACTTTATTACAAAATATAATTTGTTCTTTAAAAAAAAACTACCGTTCGCATCATGAAATTATGTCGAGATAATATCTCTCTAGAACAATTTCGACCAGACAGATTAATTGTCATTAAAATCAAATCCAACACGAAGTGTTCGACAATAGTGTATTGTGTTTCCTTAAACCCGCAGTAACAATCTCGCAGCAGATCACAATAGTAACGCAGTGGACAGGTGCGTCAATCTACAGCTCTAAACAAATAAATCAATTTCCGCGAAAGGAACACTATTGTGCTATGACATAGTGGTAAGACAATAGTAAGTACAAGTCGGTAGGATATCCAGTCTTTGTTGTATGTACTCGTATGATAGGAAATTCAATGAAAAGGTATTTTGTGGAGTCGGAGATTAAATCAACATAAATCATTTTATAATATTTACTAGCTTGCGTCTAGCCAGCGACTTTTTACGCGCATATCCCGGTTTTTCCCGTTCCCGTAGGAATTTCTGGAAATCCTCTCTTAGCGCTCCCCTACCCTCTCCAAGGAACTTCCTACTACCAGTAGTTTCGGCTGTGCGTTTTCTAGCAGTCACTTTGTCACTTACTAGAACGGAAGAATTTTATATACGAGTATGTACTAAGATTTTCTCAAAATGTTCCGTCATCGACATTCAGTATTGGCTCGAGAAGACACAAAACGTACTCATGAAGATGACAAAACATTTTTCAACATTTTTTTTATTAAATCCTTATCCTTACTTATATTATAATTATTATAATATAATCCTTACTAATATTACAAATGCGAAAGTAACTCTGTCTGTCTGTCGCGCTTTTACACCAAAACTACTGAACCGATTTAAATAAAATTTTGTACACAGATAGTCTAGAACCTGAGAAAGGACATAGGCTTTTTATCCCGGGAGTATGTTCCATTGGGACCACGCGGGCGAAGCCGCTGGCAGAAGCTAGTATTTAATATCTCGTAACCGCTCTTACTTGTAAATAATAATAAAACCTCTTAGCGTGGCTCTTTAGTTTTTCCAGGAACATCTGCAAACACGATTCTGTATTTGGGCCTGATTGATGACATTCAGCTGCTATTGACAAGACATACCCCTTCTCGTTAAGAGGAAATGCTGGCGGCGAGACTTTGTATGTAAGAAGTCATAATTCGAGGTTTGGCTCTCGACTCTTTTCTCCTCCAATATTGGACCGATTTAAGATATTTCAGAAACAGAATAAGAAGGATATATACTGTGTCCCTATGTCCTTTTTGATTATGTATTAACCGTATAAACACTAGAACTCTCACAAAATGCTCAAAATTGTCCGATAAATCGCTGACAGCAGAGCCCTAGTGTACAAATTTGGCAACTATTAATCAAAAAAAGAAAACATAGAGACACAGTATATATCCTTCTTATTCATTTTGTGAAATATCTCTTACATCGGTCCAATATTGGAGGAGAAAACAGTCGAGAGCCAAACCTCGAATTATGACTTTTTACATACAAAGTCTCGCCGCCAGCATTTCCTCTTAAACAGGTGTAATATTACTCAACTAGCTTTTGCCCGCGACTTCGTACGCGCATATCCCGTTTTTTTCCCGTTCCCGTATAGCCTATTAAAGCCTTGCTCATGAATGTGGCTATCATATAAAAAAAGAATTTCCAAATTCGCGTTCAAACCAACTTTTCAGCTTTATTAAATGTATTATAATACAGATTACTAAGTCCATTGCCTGTTCCTTAACCACAATGCCAATCTAGTATTCTAGAACTTTTGGCATTTCTGTAGAAGGAAAACACTTTTTGCGCACCGAGTTAGGAAAAGTTTAGTCTCATTTGCTTGTGCAGGAACTGGCCAAAGCATCTTGTTACGAACAGAAAAGAAACTTATAAAGCCGGTAACAAAAAGTATTTCTTTGGAGTCCCAATTAGCAATTGTTGTGTTTTTATTGCGAGATAACAAAATGTACAAGAAGTTGTCCAAGCAAAGGCAACGCAAACTAGTTGATTGAAGGTGAACAATTATGTAAGTGCTCAACACTTGCAAGTATTTCTTCATGACATCACTATGTCATGAAGAAAATTAACTTTTTCGTTCGTTCTTCGTTATTGTTCGTTCTAGAACTAAAAAAAACTCATATGATCTGGATAGTTCTAGAAAGATCTAGAACTTTCCAGATTGTATGAGTTTTTTTTTTGTGATATCTAAAGTATCCATCGTTGAAAACTTAAATGTCGTACTCTTTTATATACCCCTAGAACTATACATATTTCTACCAATTTATTTGAGTCTTCCACTACTTTGACTCGATATCGACTGCCAAAGCCCTATTGAGCGCCCCCTTGACTTCATGATAGTGACATTTGTTATTTGTTCCAGGTCGACGGTGCCGACAGCGATGCGTTAACGCGACGATACAAGTAGTCGGATCATTAAAATCAAAGCCGGGATCAAGTGACCGCTGGCCGCACGCCGCCCGCGCCGCCGCCCGCGCCTGCGCTCCACTCCGTCGCCGCGAGCCACCGCATGCGCACGCGCCGCGCTCCCGCGACTCTCCGATACTATATCCAAAGTGACTGATTAGTGTAATAAACGTAATCACTTACTGATTGCAGAAGTCTCTTCATTAATTCAAGCGACTTGTATTTTAATTGATACACCTTTTTGTTAACATTTTCTCCTATAAACGGACAAGTGCATTGAGTAAGTGGAGAAGGCTACATTCCAAACCGGTGTCGTTCTTTAATGGACGAGGTGTGTACTACTCTGTGTGTGTTTTAGTAGTTATCGGGTGGTGACTGGTTCAGTTTCGGAGTATACAGCTTTTCCTTTGCAGTAAATAGTGATATACAGTCAAAAACGTTAACTGGGAGCTTGTGAACTCACCTCAGCGTAGAGCTCGCCAGCCATAATGTAATAGTGCCAACAAAAAGGGAGAATCATTCAAGAGAAAAATGGCTCGCGGAACGCTGAGTGAAAACGAGCGCCAATGTTTAGACGCAGGCGCAAAAAATCAATCAGAACGTCTCCAAGAGTCGGAAAAAACACTTAGTGATTGCAAACCAAATGGACTTAGAGTGCGCTTCCTGGACGAGGAAGGTAAAACGGAAAGGATGGTCAGCGCTGACGAAGTTGACTGCGCTGTCACGCGCGTCAAGAAGATACACATTCTTAAGAACAGAAGCTCTAGCGAAACGAGCATACTGCTGAGGAACCCATCTCTCATGAAGAGGCGCTCGAGTTCCGAACGCCGGTTCAGTGACGGACTTACTGACAATCTAAACAACAACAACCTGAACGAAAACCTGAATGGTAGAATAAAAACGACAGAGTTTGACAAATCCGATAAGACTGATGAAGCTGATCAAACCAAAGAAGTAAACGGTCAGAACTTTAAGAAGAACTGCAACGTTTACAGCGTGAACCAGGCAAAGACCCTGACGCCGGAGAGGAAGAAATCGTTACCGCTGACGATGCCAAGGCTTATCGGCCACAAGGTTCAGGAGAACGGACAAAGCAAGTCCATCTTGCCGGCTGAAGTATGCTTGGCGGATGGTGCATCTGGCAAGGACTTCACCGCTCGCGCCATTGGACGGCTCTCCAGGGGCATCGGGAAGCTGCTGCGGCGCACTAACAGCGTGCGCATTAGTGATCCCGATCCGGTGTACAAAGTGGCGTATCTCGGAAATGTACTCACCGGCTGGGCTAGAGGTAAGTTTCGCTTAATCATTAGCATAACTTAATTATAGTATAGGATGAACTTGACGTAACATTAACAACGAATATGTAATGTAGTAAAGTTTACATAAAAAGTGAATTTCGGCAATTACTGGACGTTTTACAACCGAGACGGTTACCCTAGGTTCGGTTAACAGACGAATCTCGTCACGCTCTGTCTCTCACCAGCCGGCGCAACTGCTTGTTGGATAATGTTATCACTTACGGTATCTCTTAATAAAAGTGTTTGTTGCTCAACCTTATAGTTATCAGATGAGGTATTTGGGTCAAAATATTGATAGGTAATTTCGCAAAACACAGAAAAAGTAGTGGTCCTAAGCTAGTCCCCTGCGAAACACCGGGCCGTTGCTACATTCCAAATTTCCAATAAACAAATTGCTAATGTATTGGGTAGGTGTCAACACAAATGCACGTACAAATTTCAATAAAGTACAGTTGTTAGTAACATAATTACGGCTGTTGTTAAAATATTACTTTAAATAGGAAGTTATGAAGCAAAGGCTCAGCTTAATCTCAGAAGGACTTGTTATTAATTTTACATTAACGCCTAAGTAAACGTAAGAAGTAAATAATATGATAAAGGTAGCGTTAGAGAATGTATCTATTCTGGTCTGAGCACGTAATGGTGTAGGTATAGTTTTTTATAGTCATGTCAATAGAATCGCCGGTTACTGAGGTTGCGTAAGTGGTTCAAGGCGAATCGGCCGAGCAAAACGGTCGGATCTCCAAATTAGTAAATTAACTCCAAATAGCGAATATTAAACATTCATAATGCACCGTAAAGCGATATCGTTCGAAAATCGAACTTCAATTACAAGCACGAAGCAACACGAGGTTTTTATTGATACCATATATGTTATTGCTGCTTAAATGTTTTGGAAGACTTAAAAATACAGATAATATTTAAACAAAGTGATGCCTAAGATTGGAATTATTTACTACTGAACTTTGGAAGCTTTGTGTAAAATATTTTCAATAGACACGTTGTTTATCCTTTTCTACATACGAATCAAATTTATATTCAATTATGAAATTTACGGCAATTTGAGCTTTAGAACTCGTGCCAACTAACGACTGCTTTGTTGACAAAACTATACCTTACTATGAATCGAATATCTGCAAATTATTGAAGCGCAAACAAAGTAACACACCTCCTGTAATAATCAATCTATATTCTGAATATATAGCTTTTATAACAATATCTGTAGATATGACAACGGAATCTTACAAGAGATAGGTATGAAAATATTTGAAATATTTTAGCGTCATTTATCTCCTTCGTTGAATGACAATGTAAATTAAATTTAAAATGCAGGAGCAGTATGCAAACACGAGACGTAAATGTTTCAATTTAAATAAATACATTGAACAAAGCGAAAGGAATGTCGATGTTAATCAGTAAGAGACTTTCGTTTTAGACGCATCTGTCATGCGTCGCTGTGTGCGCTAATTGGCGACATATCCGAAACGCGACGAGTCACGAGAGAAACCAAACGTTTGAACAAGCCTTATCACCTGATGATGCAGCAAAATGCTGCTATTTAAAAAAAGCTGTTTATAAAATGATAAATGTGTACTTGAAAAAAGTAGGTGAAGATCACGCAATATTTGGACAACTGTTGATATTTACATCAGAACATGTAAATGCGACTAAATAGGATTTGTTTCAAGTTTGTCACAAATTAAGAGTAGGTATTAAGCTGCCCAGTTCATGCCCCATCCATGTTTTTGCACTCGTCATTTGGATATTTCAACTCCTTTTAAATAATAACATGCACGTCTTTTATTGTTTAATACAAAAACGTTTTTTCAAGAATATTTGAACTCTTAGCTGGAATGTTTGTCGCTCATTCGTAACATTCTGTTTATATAATTGCTATTCTTATTTTAAGTGTTAAACAGTTCATCATAATGGCTAATCGGCTTAGTTTTACTCAGCTGGAAAAGTTATATGTCAATTGCTGATCATTCTATTCTCTTTCTATATCACTTTCGACATAATTATGAATAGATGGTTTGATTACTTTTAAGAGAAAAGAC
The DNA here is from genome assembly GCA_947578705.1 of Lacanobia wlatinum. Lineage (NCBI taxonomy): Eukaryota > Metazoa > Arthropoda > Insecta > Lepidoptera > Noctuidae > Lacanobia > Lacanobia wlatinum. Next base: position 30,567,704 of record OX388027.1, on the reverse strand, counting down.
GGAAACATGTATCTTTCAGCATTCGCTTTTTTTCTCAGTCCTGGTCACGGAACAGAAAATCTATTCCGTGGTCGTGGTCAACGCCAAGCCTAACCTACCGGTGGAATATAGATTGACAATACAAATGAAGAAAGTAAACATTCAAATCGGCATGGTCTAAAGAAAGTTGTACTTGTAGTCAATGAAGTGGACATAAAAGATTGTGATCAGAATTGGTGTCAACCTGGACGCTGACTACACGAGTGAAAGTCCGCAGCATCTGTACAGTGCATCCTAATGTACTTTTACTTGATCCGAGTACAGAGCGATTAACATTCTTATCATACGTGACGCGTCATGAGATAAGCTTAACTGCGCAGAATGTTAAGATCATGGCTAAACCTATTATGGTCATTAGTCACTTGCCGAGTTTCTTGTGATTTATGGTGTTAATTGCTCTTTTTTCACGTGAGCTTGACGTGTTGATGTTTTTGTTAATTTTACCTTTGACACAAGCGCGATTTCAAGCTCGACCAATTATTGATAAAGCGTGAATTGCTTGATTAATGTTAAAGTAAATAATTATGATCTTTTGACGTACAATAGTGAAACCGGTTTAATATCCAAATGGCATGTAGCGACTATTATGTTTCATATTTAATTTTCCTTTTCAGGAAATAGTTTCTTTAGCCTTGGATATGTAAGAAAGCAAAATGCAATCTGTCTCCAAATTGATAGTAATTCAGATACCGATTCGACAATAAAAGGCATTACAGAATGTATTAGCTATTATTTCTGTTTTCTAATTTTATCGTGTGCGTAGACCGAGGGAAATGCTCGAAAACTACCATGGGCCAGCCTTTCACTGCTATTATAATTATACAATCTTTTTTTTATTACATATCAAAATTACACTGGGCAGGTTCGGACAAAGCCTCAAGAGACTCTCGGACGTCACAAGTACACAAGAACGTCTTATTTTAGTTTTGTTTATCCCTCTATCACCAATATTTATCGGAAATTCCGTGTTATTCGACTTTTTACAAAAAATTGAACTTTTTCAATGTTAAATTCAAGGTCGTGTATAGAGATGCAGTAAAAAGGTAAAAACAACGTGGGTAAACAAGTTATCATCTATTGTGTACAATCTTATTGTTTCTTGTCACTTAAAGTTGTTTATGTTCAGGAATTACTTGACCTGAGATTTATTTTTATTTGCTATCAAATTAGTGTTATCTGAAGTCGTAAATTTATTTCTGCTCGTCCACTTGAACTGTTTCTATCTGGTTGAGATTTTCGTTTTTATCTTATCAATGACTTTAACCTACTAAATGCACACTAGGTCCGATAATTGCTTTAGCATATAAATGTTTATTTGATACACCTACTTACTCCAAAACACGAGACAATATTTGAATAAGAAAAAACTTTTGTATCCTTATTTCTAGTTACTTCTTTATATGCATGGGGAATGTGAAATGTTGCTGCTATTTCGACATGCCTTTAAGAAACTTGAATAATTTATAGTTCAGTGTTAGCTTCCAAAAGTTTAGCAATGATCGTCAAGGTTAAATCTGAATGATGATAGTGTATCTATAAATGTATGATCTCCAGTCGCAATCCGTCTAATTTTATCTTTATTATTGCTGTAATGTAATATTTATTTATAATCATTACAGTCGCATTAATACTAATGGTTCTATTGTTCTGTGATAATATTCCTTGTCTTCATTATTGTAGTATAATCGGTTAAGTCACATGTCCGATGAGAATAAAAAGATAACAAGAAGTTTATAAGCGACGACGTGGGTGTATACGGGGAAATGTATGTAGCTATTACCTCAATGCTTCTAGCAAATTAAAACCAAACTGGCTATGTGGGAACTTATTTTTATAACTATCCTGTGTGTACGTTTATAGGTAGTTTCTGGATATACATTTATGTATTTTAGTTTAAAACCGTGATCATTATCTATAATTACACTGAACTCTAGCTTGCTTTAAAATTTATTAGCATGAGAACATTTTTGATGCATTGCGTATTCAAAAAACATTTGCTCGCCGAACCAAACGTTCCTTATCAACTTATTTTGTAAGTTCATGTTGATTGTTGATATCTCCCCTCGACGCACCTGGGGCTCCACTTCCACCTGAGCCCGACACTGGACCCCGACATACAACGGAAGCGCATGATTGCTTTCTGTCTCGTTTGCTCCCGGCCTCTCGCTCGTACTCTTTTTTCGTATCGCATTCCAAGCATCATTGTTTGGTCGGTCGCTCCCACAGACACGCTCGGCGGCGTTTACTAAGCCAACCTACGTTATATCTACCATCCATATAAGCTCTATCAGTTTAGGATTAAAGTCTAATTTCCTATGTATCACTACCCTCATGATTGTCCCTAGTCTACTGGTTTTGTAGCATTTGTTAACGCTATTCTTCATTATTAATGTACTAGTAAATTGTAATGAAACGTTCACCGTTCCTTTGCTTTGATGTGCTAAAACGAATTCTGTTGTAGGTGCCATTATTCTTCAGAGTTTAACGAGTACATAGTTTTGATGTAATTCATGAAGTTATTTCTTGTTATATTTGTTATAATTATCTTTCTCAATTTTCTGATTGGTATACCTGACGAAAACTTTTCTTAAGTTCTTGAACAAACTTTCGTCTTTAGTCACTTGAGTATTCTAAGTGATGGAAACGCGTATACGTAATACTGTTTGTAATAATAATTTCACAATATTTTGTGAATCGCTTCATAATCCTTTTTTTAGGGTTCCGAAAAAAAAGGAACACTCGGGTGTCTGTCTGTCTGTCCGTCTGTCACAGCCAGTTTTCTCCGGATCCACTAGACCGAATCTGTTGAAATTTGGTACACATATGGACTTCTATGACCCAAATACAGACGCGTTACGTAAACTATTAAATTTTTAGTATGGGGGTCACTTTTAGGGGCCAAACTAGAAAATAAAAAAAAAAAATTAACAATATCGTGTGATATATCAAATGAAAGGGCTTACTGTGAGAGTTTTAATTATATTTTTTTCATAATTTTAAAATGAATGATTTAGAAGTTATTCAAGATATTAGACGAAAAATGTCAATTCCCCCCTTATCTCCGAAACTACTGAGCTTAAAATTTTGAAAAAAATGGAGATAATAAATCTTTATCTAAAGATTACTGGAAAACCTATTAGAAGTCTGTAGTGTTAAAATAACATGTTAAAAAATTAAATTCGTTCGGAACCCTTTGCACGCGAGTCCAACTCGCACTTGGCCAGTTTTTCTTAAATGTAATCGTTCGTTTTTACCATATCTTTTAAGTTGCAAAAAATGGTAAGTTTGACAGGAAAATCCGTTAAAAACACCATTTTTTACACGATATTGATTTTTTGTCGGAAATGATTGAAGGCAGTCATTATTATGATGACCCAGATTTACATTTTGTGTTTTTTGGTTGCGATTAAACTTATCTCTCAAATTAAAAACCTGATCCTGTCTAAAATTTATGCCTCAGATTATATCATAAATGAGTAAAGGTTTACGAACTTTTTTTAGAACGTTTTTTAACTTTAATATCACTTTAATTTTACATAATATTTAATTCAAGCCAGTAAATCTGACTCCAGTCTTGCCATGAAGTTCCGTGTTGCCCAGTTAATGGGTTGTGGAGGTCTGGTAGGTAGCCGCTTCACGTAAAATACTGGTATTCAGCTGAATCCGGCTTGACTGGAAGCTGACCGCAATATAGTAGGGAAAAGGCTAGGCAGATGATGATGAATGATGGCTTCTAGAAATGCCATTAGTTTACTTCACGAACCAAGTTTCGCAGATATTGCTCCATTTCACTACGATAGTGGCTGTCCCCAAACAAAATCTCAACCCTTTTGTCCCCAAACCAATCCGTCTAAATCTAATTTAAAAAGTCGTTACTCAACGGAACACGATTATTCTAAGCTCGGGCACATTCGAGCCGGTTTTATGTGAAAAGAAATAAAACGACATGAATTAACTATCATTTGAGTAATCAAACCGTGACTGACATCACGTAACCACTCTTTAGAAGCACTGTTAAGGCACTTGGTAACGTGACGAAAAAAAGAACATCCATAATATCAACGAAACAATCCCATACATTACAGGTGGAATTTCGTGCAACGAAGCAACATGACTTTAACGAAATAATTTATTTATTATATACTTTATTGTACACCTCATAATAAGCACAGGAAAAACATTTATAATAAAAACTAGTGTACCATGGGCGGTCTTATCGCACAGGGCAATCTCTTACAGACAACCTTTGGATGAACTGAACAAAAGTAGTTAGATTTAGGGCGGTCAGTGTACAAACATCATACATAATATTATTTAGACAATAATATAAAATAAATACATACAATATTAAATAATATAATAATAAACTATTAAATAATATTCTTCTAAGCGAAATTAATATCTGCATGTAATTTTCAAAGTATTAAAATGCCTAATCAAAGAAGAAAAAAAATCCGAAAAATTAACTCTCCCGTCAATTTGGAGAAAAGAAACAACTAAAATTCTGTGTAAACCAGTTAAAGCACAGAATATTCGGAACTACAAACTTTTACAATTTCATATCCGAAACTGGAACAGTACCAAGCGCCTTAAATATCATTTTTTGTTGTACTGTCAGAGTGCCATGGCGTTGCTCGTACCCTTGGCCAAAATGTTCACTTTTGTATCTTAGACTTTTTTCTTGATAGCCTTGAATATGCGTTGAAGTATGCAAAGTATTAATGGTCACTTAAAAATAATTCACAGATAAGATCCGTAACTGGGACAAAAAATAATAGCATTCATAGGACTGAAAACTTCCACACTTAATTGTTACTTGATTATTCATTAGGCAATAATGGCGATGTTATATTTAAAGGTATATATATAAAAATCTTCATCAATGACCCTTGACTTAGAATAAACATAACTGGTTTAAACATAAAAACCTATTTAAGACTTGTTGTTTACGTCAATCACTACTTAATTGACGCAAAATATTTTAACGGCTTCGCTGTTTATCATTATTTGACAAATTAAATCGAGTGAACACTTAAAAAAATTTTTTTTTATTAACATAACCCGTCAGTTAACTCAACCCGCTAGGGCTTAGGCAGTTTACCTTCACATTGGTCGTAAGGTTGGCAATTTAATTGTGTTCCAATTAAGGATTTGTCATCAGATCTTTTTCAATGTTTAATTGAAATTGTCATTTTATGTGCTGCAGTTGAGGTTTTATTTATACACTAAATACAATATAACTATGTAGCTTCTTCGTGATCTATCTCATAGGCACCAATTAATTTTCTGGAAGAAAAAAAACAATGACACTCAGCGCTAGCATAGTTTTCTACCAGTGAAAGAATACGTAATCTGAATCCCAATTCTATATTTTTTTAAGAAACGTTCACATTCGCATCTCAATTGAAATCTGTCAAAGAAACCTTAGTTTCTTTCAATTTCTGATCAGTAAATTATAGATGTAACAAAAATAACGCAAAAACTAAAAAACGCAAAAACTTTTACGATTGGACCACCCCCAAAATAGCAAAAAAACCCTTTTCTGGTGTGGCATTGTATAGGTTGCATAAACCTGTATAAATTATAAAAACATATAAACAAATACTTTAACCTCTTCATTCAATTAGTTTAAATTAATTACACTGACTAGTTAGCTACATGTCACTACACAACGTATTCTGATTAGTATTCATGCCATAATTAATATGCTAAGCGCGGTTGAATTACTTCATAATTGTTACTTCAATGTGTTAGTGGTACATACCTACTACAGGTGCTGATCCGCTCATTCATACAGAACGAATGACTTGAATGATGAAGTGATTGAATTAGATGAATCAGACTGTGCCTGATTCGGTGTAGGTGTTTATAAATCAGTTTTGTTACAGTGACAACCTAATAGAAGAATTAATTAGCAATCGCAATCGCAATAGGAGGATTAGATTAGAACTTCTAAGTTCCCACATTCCTAAGCTGGCTGCAACAACTAACTACGAGATACGGCCCCGATGCCGCGGTGTTAACATGCGAGCGAGTCGGTTACCGTTGATAACCACGCGGTTATCTTAACCCGTCGGCAACCCACTTCGCAACAGGTGTAACCGTGTAACCATTACTCGCTTACTTACTTTTTTATTTCTTTCCGCCAATACTGGCCGGAAGTATTTCCTTTTGTTTTTTTTTCAATAGCCGCTTTCATCTGCACTTATGTTTTCTAAAAAATGTTCTAGTGTTTGTGAGCACGTATGTATGTGTGCATCTATTCGCACTTCGTTACACATATTGACCGCACTGCGTGAAATTACAAAATACAAGACGTATGCGTTAGCGATAAACTACACAGATTATACGAAGTACAGTGTCAAGTACTGGCTAGTAAAGTAGTAGCCCATTAAAATGCCTTCCCCGGACAAGTACACACATAGGTACCTCATAAACTGGTGTAATCACACTTCCAATAATAAGCGATTACGGTTATATTGCAGTATCGTGTAAGCGCTTTAAATCGCTTATGCATTTATAAAATTATTGCTCTTCCATAAACATATACCTTACTCTTCAATGCTTCACAGGTAAGTCGTAAAACGGAGTTAATTTAAATAAATTCCAGTGTACTATACTTGGGTGCATAGTGCATGGGTCGTTCCGCTTTTGGAACTTCCTTTTACAGTTCAGTGAATTTGAATGGGGAACCCTTTTTAATGGTTCTGTTCCTGTGAATCCCCTGAAGTGTGACTAAGGACTAAGAGTCGAGTATGGAATAGTTTAGTGTGAGCAATAGCTTCAATACACCTGTATTGCGTAATATGTGTAATAATTTGACCTCTTCTTGAATAATGTCAAATATCTCAACTCCTGAAGGAAATATGGTTCCATAATTCGATAATAATACATAAAAATTTGGTCAAAATGGGAATTAATGTAACCATATCTCACTGTGATGGAATTAGATAAGAATCAGTAAGTCAGCGACGGCATTACCTACAACCCTTATCACGAACTGAAAGACACTGATATTAAAGATCTGCTCCACATAGTACAGAACATTTTCATCGTATTTTCTTACACATGTAAAGCGGCCTCTCGCGCGCTGTCACGGCTCGCCGCCCCTAGAAAGTACAGCTGAAGGTCGCCACACACTGGACCGGCTGAGGTAACACTATAATGTAATGCAGCTTCGAAATAGCACGTGCCTTGCATACATGCATCATTGGAGGTGCCTCTCTGAGATTTGTACGAAAGAGTTCGGTTGCTCGTAGAGTTGTGTTGATCATAAATATTTGGTGTGGAAACACGAGTCTGACACAAGGTTGAGACTGCGAAATAGGCTATGTATATGCCAATGTGTTTTGAATGTTAGGTAGGTGGACTTAGTAGCAAATGTAGGATCTTGTCACTGTCTTGAGGAATTCTTTGCATACTCCGTGTTGGTGGAGATAAATTAGAGAGAGAGGTAAATATTTTGTTGTTCGACGGTTTCAGACGCTCCTTGTGCATCTTTAAGTGATTTCAAAACAACCAATTTCTGTGAATAATCTTCGATTAATATCGCTTCCATTTAAATTTACCAATACCTATGAAAATCTGTACCTGAATTTAGCACCTATATATAGGTGACGAATGCAACTCGACCTCTGCAGGCATGGGTTATTTAAGGACTCGGTAAAATTTTAATATACTTCGCTTATTAAACATTTCCCATTGTTTTCTAAAGTGCTCCCTTCAAGTTGGCTTTGTTTCTTTAAACGTTGCAACAATGGGCTCATAAAAACCTGAGCCCCAATACACGCTTACCGTGACATGTGTCACAGTTGTCGTAGTTTTTGTGCAGAGACGCACAGACCTGGCGACTTACCCATAATACCCATACCATATCATGTTGGTGTGTGCTTAGCTTTATCCTTGAACGTAGTTTTGTGGTCTTTGTTAAAAGAATTCGATAAACAAACAGGTACAAAATGTCACGTGTTTTTTATTTGTTTTGTAACGTAATATTTTTTTTTTTTTGTATTTGGTTTGGGTTCGGAAGAAGATATTCTTTTAAATTAATCTTTGTACATGTCATTAAATCCATTCATTACTTGTTTTGTAAAAAAGAACTTAACTGCAGGTGAGCCTCTTTTTTATTCATTAAAATAATATAAAAAACAAACTCATGCATTATGAAGTATTTTTTGTAAAGCTATCAGTGGGTTTTATTTCTTATTGTACTCGTAGCTTATTTATTTACAATGACAACACATAATAATATGTTTAGCTGATAATCGTAATACACATTCCTATGCGACTAGAAAAACAACGTTTGTATTAAAAATATGCGCGCACGCAATATTGCATTCCTTGCAAAAAATACTGACACAGATTCTAAAATACATAAGTACTTTGTAATGCAAATTCTGTCATAATCTGAGTCTGCTTGATTTGTGTTTCAATTTGCGTCATCATTTAAACACATTCTAGAAAATTTAACTCATTTTTACCTAACTACGGTGAAGCAAAAGGAGGGTTATGATTTTGACCGGTTTGTGTGTATGTTACCTATTTTATCTGTTCAGAAAGTGCCATACATTATACCTGGTTGCACAATTAGCAAGTAAACGTGAAGAAATATAGAGAAAATGTACTAATAGATCGTCCTCTTGTCATTTAGCTTGTAACAATCTGTTGAAACATACAACCATTCACGTAAAAGTTATATACCTTGATGGTGAATAATGAAGCATGGAGAATATGGTATTAGTTTATTTAAGACTGGCGTCTGACAGCGGCTTCGCCCGCGTGAGTCTCGGTAACTATCCCAAAGGAACAAACTCTTGGGATAAAAAGCTAATGCGTTAATCCAGACTATACTCTATCTCTGTGCCAAATTTCTTCCAGATCCGTTGAGCCGTTCCGTCGTGATTAGTGACAAACATCCAACTATTCATTCATTCAAACTTTCGTATTCATAATGGGTACGAGTATTAAAATACATTATTTAACTTGCATCAACATGAAGTACCAGCGTATCTAGTAGTCATAGGAATAGCTATTTCAAAAAATCATTTTTCAATTCGCTTTTAATTTCGCTAGATAAAGTTTCGCATATGCCTGCGTTGCCTCGTATTAGAATCGGCCGGCAAGCGTGAAATATTCTGGCATTCCGGCTGTGAGTGAGTGATTCAATCGTTGAAAAATACGATACGAATGCTAACGATAAGACTTCATTGAGAAACGAAAGGAATTTTAGAGATTTCAACATTTGAAGAGAAGAAATTGGACAATTTTCTATGATTACTTTTGTAGATATGTGTAGTGTACCTAGGAGTGGTATTTATAGTCAAGTTAATGAAATGCATCGTCACGGAAATGCAGCATGGACTCGAGCCAAACAGTCGGCTACACGGTTGTTGTGTCAATGGCGCTTACATGTATAATGTAGGTAGGGAACACTACTCTATAATCACATACTAGTTTATAAAAGCATTACTAGTACTTTAGAAAAACAATGAGGTTAAAAAGTTTATAGACTAAGAATTGCGAAAAAATATCGTTTTTACATGAAAAATAGAGGCATGACACAAACTCCAATACTAACAATAATAACTTTCTTACCTAGATTCGGTACATTATTGCATGGTTTATGTTACAATAGTGACTTTAGCAACTATGGACAATGTCGTGCACCGCGCCACTCAGCTGCAACAATAACTGCAAGCAGACATATTGCAACTGTTGACACAACTTATTCGCACGGTTGTACAGTGTGAACAAAATGATGCAGGAAAAACGTTGCAGGTTTGAATTAAAACTATATTTAATTGTTTAAATTACACGGATATTGTTTTTCCGTATCGATATATTGTTCCTAGTATTATGTTATGTTATTGTTTTATTGAGTACATAGAAGCCTTGGTCTCGTTTTTTCAGATAGTTTTGAATTCTTCGAGGAAATCAAGTTATTAGTGTACAATTCTGATGAAGCATCTTCCTTGTTGATTCGAAATGTATGTGAAACAAAAGTGATAGCGTAACATTGGTCATTCAATTAGATTGTGTGATCGTCAACACTCTCATAGACACAAATAATAATATTTTAATCTCCTGTAGTCCAACCTGTTCAAATGTTATTCTTTTCTGAATAGTAAAAACTATACGTTATTCTTGTATAAGAAAATGCCACAACTTTGTAAGTAGTAGCAAGAAAATGAGTCAATTGAGTTCTTTATAACGTTTAACAAATTGTTTTAACGTTTTATTAAAAACTGCATAAAAAATAAGAAACCACACCGTAGCGAACACTTCCGATAAGTACTGAACAATTAAATAATATTTTAGTATCTACCTACCTGTAATTAAAGAAATAATAATCGATGATATTAATTATTTTCGTGCATGCAGTAATTCAGAGTTTCGTAATATTATACACTTGTATGATCGGTTTCATAACCTGGAAAATAATTAAATTAACATAGTTCAGTGTTTGTGCGCTCTCGGTGTTCATGTAATAATGTATGATTATGAAAAGTTTGCGATGTTCAATAACTTCGGCACGCGATTCACTCTAATGTAGAGATTATAAAAGTTTTGTAATCGTTAGGGATTCAACTTTAGGGTTGGGTGGGACATAATAATATCTAAATTTTAATGCGCTTCTGTCTCGTAAGCCAGCTTTGTAACGAGGTCATTCAATGGCTCATGAGCTCATATTTTAGTGAAAAGTTTAAGTCAACAAGCTCAGTACCGAACTACCGAGGCTTTAAATTAAAGTTGGTGAACAAAAAGATTCGTAAAACGTGAAATAACTAATTAGTTTAATATAAAATTGAACTGTTAAAAAGTTTATTGACTGAATCGAAAAAAACATTTGCATTTCAAAAGTGTTGTTGACGAAAAAAAACAGTTGATAAACATAAACAAACCACGATCGTGTGTCGTGTATAACTGCTCAACGAGCACAGAGATGCGATCTGTGCAATCTGGCCTGTACACTGGGCAGCCAGTGCAGTGCGCAGTGTGCACAGTAATCGCGCCATCTCGCGAGTAACGTGGCTGCGGTGATTGTCGACTGGCTGCGAGGTTAAACAAGCTCACTATCGCATCATAATTTCTCTCTCTATCTCATTACTGGAGCGGTGATAGGGATTCAATGAGCTTGTATGGCTTAGGAGTTTAGGAGCTACAAAATATTAAGAAACGTTAATTAAATGCACTTTTGGAAATCGCGTTTCGTAGTTCCTTCTTCCTTATCGCAGTTTAGTAGAGTAGGAAGCACGTTACAGCCCTAGTAGAGTAGAACATGAGGCCAGCTTATACAAGTAGATGCTGTGGTGATATTGCATTACAAATCTCATCGTGAAAACTCAAACCTAATTTATTCGTGGGCTCAAAATTAAAAGGATTCAGCCGAAAACCACTCAAAAAATTAATAATAATGAAATTCCTATTTCGACCGGATCGGACGAAACTCAGCGGCCGAATCGCCTACTAAGCCACATGAAGTGAGTTGTCAACCCATTCAATCAAGGAAGTACGACAGTTAACTTTGAGCTCACTCCAGCGATGTTTCAGAATAGGCTGCCTAGTTTTGTTACCACTGACGTAAGTACAAACTGCTGGCTGTCTCCTGCCATGAATCAATGAAACATCAAAATATGTTACATTGATCTCATATAATTATGAGCTAATTTAGAATCGGAAACATTTATTTAATTTAATAAACTCAATGAATAATTCATTCGTACATAACATTCACGTAGGTGGCTAAGTTTTGAATGTTGCATAAAATTAAACTAAAACAATATATAAGGACTGATATTATTACTTTTCACTGGTTTTACTGGGATATAGTGCTATTCTGACAAAAGTTAATTATGAATAGTTAGGTGAAATCATTGATGCAAGGACACTTTCTTCACCCAACTGTTCACGATGAAGCATTTATAGAACGCTTTCATTGGTTCGCAGTATTAGTTTCTTCAGACGAAACAGATCTGAGTTCGTGTGAACACAATCAGAACAGCAGTAATTACTTTAGTTATAATTACTGTAGTGCACAGCAACAATTAAGTGGCTAGTGGCTGGTCGCTAGGCGAGAGGTTGACTTCGATAAGATAGAGGAACCTCGCGCTGCCGCGACTGCGTTCACCTTTAGATATTCATTTATATTATAGCTATCTGAAGAAAATTAATGCGTGTAGTGATTGTAATGTTGATTAATTTAAATAATGTGAAGCTGTGTTAAGGGAAATTACAGTAGAAAATTGAAAGGTAGGCTCCAAAGCCCTTATTGTAAATGCAACTGTTGTAAATATTACATTGACTGGATTTTTATTAATTCGTTGGTGGAAGACCTATTTTGGTTGTTGTTTGTATCAATCACGTAGTATTCTTTTATAATTTTAACAAAAAGGCTCACGCTTGACTACTATCTCGACTGATGGTAGGCGATGGTTTAGTCGACGGTTTATTAATTCTTTACTAAAAGTTCCCCAAGTAATTAGCTATCAGGAAACACAGACTCCTGCCTGAAAAAATTAGTAATAATTAATCTATTTCGCATCGGGTGAGAAAACCAGCATTATTGTACCGAACATCCGGCACTCTAGCTTTACGCCCATAATCCGGTACATAACAATTAACACTAAGTTTAAGTAACTCGCGCTTGCGCAGCGGTACGGCATTGTGCGCCTGCGCAGACTTTCGCACTTAATCGATGTAACGGTGACTGCAGCGAGATGTACTCAGTTTTCATTAACTGATAAGCTGCGGAATGTTGCAGTAAAGTGCGTAGAAAGAATGAATCAAGGTGAAAATGTTATTGTTGAAATATCTACGAGAATACCACATCATCTTGGGAATGCAAAGTGTTTTAGTCACGTTATTTATTATAAAATCTATTCATCATAACCAGATACTCTACTGTAATACAGTATTAACTAGTACAAGAGGTATTGTGACTTACGAGCGGCCTTATTCCATTGTTATGTCAACTGTACACCTAAGATAACATGTCCAATGTGCTTAAATAATTTTCTTTGGTTTCTTCCCCCCCTTGCCCGGAAAGCAACTATACACTATTCTATCGCCAATCAGTCAAGCTATGAGTAGGTACTATATCAGTTCGAAGGAAAAATGGTGCTAAAAACAACAACAAACATAAAAACACTTGTGATCACCTTTGCCCTTGGGTGCTCAAGGACACGAAGGGCAAACACATGAACTTCCTTGATCATAAAATCTTTATTTATGGTCATTATTACCTGTACTTGTAAATAACAAAAACGATAAAAAATAAACTTTGATATTTGCCCCTTTATCTTGTACGAAGTTCAGTGCTTTTATCACGTTTGGCATCAACTAATTGGATACAAAGAAACGAGAAATGAATAATAAGAACCTCGAAAATATTACGCATGTATCCCCGGAGGGCTAAGCAAGGTGTTTCGAAAAGACCTTGAATATTGTGGGTCATGGACCTTTACATCTGAATACCTATACTGAGTATCTACGAGTGATGAGAAAAGAGAGTCTACAAAAGTTTTTTATGTAACTGTATTAAATAACGGCCTATTAGGTGTTTCAATAGCGTATATCACACATGTTTAAATTTCAATTTAATTGTAGGTAATCCAATTAAATAAAAATATAATAAATACCTATACCATAAAAGGATCTGATCGTAAAGCAATTTGGTGATTTGACGCCAAATGGGACGTGTTATTTAATAAATTCCAAATTATAAATAATTGATGAAAATGGCCTTTATTAATTTTTGGAGCAAAAACATAATTAATCCGCGTCACAAATAAAGTAAGACGATTATTTTCTCAATGTATTCAAATAAAACTACATGGTTTGTATTGCCCGGATAATGATGTGGAGAAACTGTGAAATTACCATTTTGTTTCACGATTTTTATTACTCTATTATAATTTTATTTGATAAGACTGTTATTTTTACTAGTCTGGGAAAACTCGTACTCTGCAAAGAATTTAATTGTATTTACTTGTTCTTTTTCGAAAAAATAAGTTGATTTCTCAAAATTAAACATTTATTTTCTTTTTGCATTACCTAAAGATTCAAAAGATCATTCCCATTGATATTAATCACATGCGTCGCAACGTGTTACATTTGATAGAAAAACTTTTATGTGAGAGAACACGTTTTGTTCAACTAAAAGTCGACATAATTTACCTTCACACTTAATAGATACCTACAGGTTGTGAGGTTATAATGGAGTGAATTAATATACAAAAAGCATTAAAAGAATCAAATATACAATTGTAAAAACAATTTCACAAGTAAAATAAACAGACAGATTCAAAATTGTTCAGTTAAAATTAATACAAATCTATTCTGGCTTGTGGTTTCCTTCACCTTGCCTTCGGTAAATTTTAAAGCAGAAACGCAGATTGTTGTATTTGAAAACATACTCTACCATTTTAGCATAAGGTTTTTTTTTTAAATTTACAAACATGCCTAGGTGGAACAGGCTAAACTTGTTATACAATTATGTATCTAAACAAGTCTAAAATTCAGATTAGAACAAGTTTTTAAAGCAAGACACAAATATAGATACTCGTATATATTTGTAGCAGACAAAATTATGTCTAGATAATATCACTGAAAAAGTGACAGACACAGTCTTTTTATCGAGAAAGAAAAAGCACCTATAATCTATATAAATACGGAGCGTTTAAAGTTGCGTGGTTTAGTTATCTTATCAAAATTTCCCACGGTAATCAAAGAACTCCTTACAGTCATTAATGGATACACAACTGAGCAAGAGTACATATGATAAATGGTGAATTATTGGCAATTTATTTGTAAACCCAAATATCAATAGTAAATGATTTTAAACGGGGCCGCGGCAGTCCACGACGGAGATGGCAGAAAAACTTGGATGTCTTCCTTAAGAATTGGCAAGAACAGGCACCGAACCGGAAATGGTGGAAATGAAGGGAGACTTTTGCCCAGCAGTGGGACAGTCCGGGATAGAGATAATGTAAATATTTTTATAAAACAAGTTCTCAAAACGTTGAATAAAAAAACCGATTAAAATACCTCGTATCGACGAAAATATACAATTCCACTTCAAAGGAATTGTTTGTATTGTGGCACTTACACCTTGTTTATTTACTTAGAAAATAGAGCGCCAACCTTTCAAATCAAACGATTGTAAACAATGTTTCCATCGTAAACAGTACAACTGCGGTAACAAGTTGTTACGCGAGAGAGACCTTACTGGTATTGTTCATTTGCAAAACACAATATCGTGGGTGTACTTGTGACGTGCCGTGACAGCTGATCAACATTGCGATGTTGGTAATCCTATAACTGTTGATGACGTTAAATAACCTCAAGTTAATGCTGGAGACACAAATTTTAACGTTGTTGTTGAAAATCATACAGATTCGTACAATGGCAAATGTATAATGACAAACAGATTTGGGGCAAATAACATAAAATGAGAAGAAAGAGTAATTGTTTAAACAGTTAAGTACTTCACTTTTGACAAATGACAAATCATCATGATTGTCACGTAACATTAAATGTACTCAAGTACTTGGTATAAGTGCTTCTCTCTCATTACTTGCTATTAGTATTATTAAGTAATCAGTCACTGATAATGATAATGTAGTTACTAATGGTCCTAACTTATTTGTATTAAGAACAATCATTTTCAACGCTGATGAGTTACAGTCACAATAAACCAAGCTTGTTATCGGGTACATCAAACTCATTAACATCATCCGTGTCATAATACCTGAACGTTAGGTCATCAAAGTAAATCTCTATTTGTATTTCAACGGGTATGCGACAAGCCGCTATACGCACTTTAATCCTCGGATTATATAAAAGCAAGAGCCACTCACGCACGTTATACATTCATGATGCAACGTCTAGCCGATGTACCAGGAGTCCATACGATGGAACTACATAGTTCTATGTCATAACAGCATTTAGTCGCAGGTGATGGGCGAAGTTCACGCGATCGCACCCAATCAATCGCAGGTTTGAATCAAATTCGATCGCGTTACGTGCGAATAAGTCCCATTAAACGCGTGGCTGGAGGCTGTAAATGAGTTGTCGAGAAAAGCAATTAGTTTTATTTGAAACTGGGAGTCGATGACTGGACTATTGTGAACATGTTTTTATTTGGACCTGAATTAAGGTGGCAATTCAAACAAAAAATATAAACGAAGATTGTAATCAAAATTGAAATTCTCAAACAATCATATTTCATGACAGTTATCTAACTAATGTTGCTCAACAACTCCGTATTTTTTTCGAGGCGCAGAATACCTTTTTTATCTCTGACACCAAAGACACTTTTGCAAAGAAAATAAAATAAAGCACCCCGTCTCGTCAACCTTTTCTCAAGTTGAACAATAAGTTGCATCGCACAAAACGTTGGGAAAAAGCACGTTTTTCAAATAAAACTGTCACGTACATATTGTAGAAGTGTAATTAAGTGGGGTATGTTGAACCGGCTCACCTTTCAAAGGGCACGATGATAATACTCCCTCGTGGCGGGCGACGCACCGGGTCACACAGCATCTGTGGTACTGATAACAGTGATTGTGAGATTATAAACCATCATGGTGATTGAAAACGACAGGAACTGACTTACTTACTACTCGTACGGTTTGTCCCGATTTTGGTAATTTCTAAGATCTTAATGGTAAAGAAAACGATACCATTAAAACAAAAACGTACGCGAATATTAAAAATGCGGTGAAACTAGTTGAGATAGAAATTCAAGCATCGAACTAGTTTTCTTTCTAATACTTTAGAAATATCGAGTTGATATTATAAGCCTATGACAAAATCTAAAGGTATCAAACACTATGTGAGAAACATTTAGATTTTATAATTTATTAGCGAAGTAAAGAAAAACTAGGTATTTTAAATAATAACGGTAGTAAAGGAAAACACAACCAAATTATTTGGGAAAAATTTGTTGAAACACAAAGTAAGTTAAAATTTTAGGCAGAAATACAACGTCTGAAAACTGAAAGCCTTTGTTCCGAAGTATTTGAGCGATTTTATAATTTGATAACTTTAAGGACGGCACTTGAAAACAACAAGAAATCTAAACAAGAACAAAGTTTGTGGTATATTAATTTATTCATTGTCAGAGAACCTGTTGACCTGTCACTTAATACAAAATTGCTAACGAATGAGTCAATTGAAACTAATTATACAAATTATCATATATTTCGTAAAGGGATTCTTTATTTTATTATATTCAAGTTCAGTACAAACAGGCAGACCATGTGCCATCAGGTTTGGTTCTCTTTTACTTCTGTCAAGTGTAAGTAATCTTTCTAAGTGCACGCACTTTAGCACTATCTAAATAAACTAAAAACCTAATTATTTGAGATAAGAATATTATCATATTCAATCGTAGCTTCATTTGTCCGCGATACGATAACACTATAATCTGAAGGATTAACTCGCAATTTGGCACACGATACCATAGTCGATGCTGATATTGTTGCTATAAGTTTTGTTTTTATTTTCGTCATGGGAAACGCGATTGAACTTTTCGCTTTCTTCTGTTACCTTGGTAACCTTTTCCTGTTTCATAATGATTATGATGTCGGTTTGTTGTTTCGTTCTATCTTTTTAGTTTGTCTTTAATGAAGTCTTGCCTAAATTTTAATTAAATTAAATTTATAATATTTGCTCCTCGTACTATAGCTTGCTTGTCACAAAAAATATAAGAATTTTCTAGAATTTAAACTATTTTGCTTGTTTAAATTCTAAAAATGAACAATTATATAACATCCTGGGATGCTCAAAGTAATGACCAAAAGTGCAAAGTTCTGAAAGCTGATCATCATTTGGGTAATGTAGAAATAATTTGTTGGATACAAAAAATGTAACATGAGAATGATGCGTGTGATCGTTATGACGGCGACACAATGACAAAACAAATGATTCGACAAATGTTCACCCATTGTCTTAAGTATTTACTCATACATTATAAACAGGAGGTCGTAATGCACTCAGTGCTTCGCAGGAAACACATCACTTTTTCTTAAAATGAGTTTCTTTAAAACGTTTTACATACATTATTTTATTTTGGGATGCCTGCCTTGTCTTGTTGGAACATTTTAAAGATACAACGATAATATATTCACTGTTGCTTGAGCTTTAATATTTCATGTAGATAAAGCTCATAAAGAATCTTATCGTATTTAGTGTTATTATTTGTAAAGATAAAATGTTAAGTGTTGATGGCATTAGCAAAGGGATCATTGTACTCATGATTATGAACAACTTTTAGTATGGAAAATCGCGAAAAAAAATCTTAATCTAGCCATTGTTCTATAGCAAATGTGTGATGTTTCAATAATAACAGCAGTTCCGCAGTTCGCCATAGCCTGTCATTACCTTAATCTTAGTCTTCTGTTTGCAAGTCATCTAAAAAGCTTGATTTATTACCTATTTGTTGGATTTCCTGTTGCCGATTTTTTATGACAATAATTATATTCTTATTACTATTTAACGTTTGTCTATAATTACATGGTATTTCATGGCAATTTCCGCAGCCATGGTTTCATATAGTGGTCCCAACCTAGCAACTGACTTTTTGCACTTGAAGTTGTGACGCAAAAATTCCTGGAAATTTTACGTCCGAAGTTCAATATTATGATTCAATATTTTGGAAGTCAAACAGCGACTTAACAAAGTAATTAGCCTGCTATCTCAGGTTCTATATAAAGAGCTTATGATGAGAGTTTTACGTCAACGGCTGTGATTACTCATAATCCAGCTGCAGTGGAATCTTGTGTTAGGATTTGTTGTAAAGCTGTGATGGTATTCAGTGACGTTTGGGGGGGGGGGTACCTACTATACACCGAGGGTAGGTTTTGGCAAAGTAGCAACACTATAAAAGCACATAACATTTTATTTAGCTTAACAAGCATCCTTGGATTACTTTTCGTAAAAGCCTCAATAAATTTGTTAGGTTGTAGGTTGTAGACTACCAAAGATATTTCAGTCTTTTGGGGGGCTTGAGTCCCTTAGCCCTCCCCACCCCTGGATCCGCCAATGGCTGGTATCCTTTAACTCTTTATCGGTGTGAGGATAACTAGTGTTTGTTATGTCATTGTGTCTGGACACCAAGAGGCTATCCGTGTTGACTGTGTCAACTGTGAGGTCATGGAGTATGACCACCCGGTCACTTGGAGGGCGTTGCGTTACATCATGATTCAGTTAAATGTTTGTTGTTGACGATTTAACAATGCCTTTCGTTTTTGCTGTATTCGTAAATGTCATTTATCAAGAAGAGTTAAATTAAAAATTATTCTTTATGCGTTTTACACTTCATTTTCAAGCTTCTTTTAATACTAAAGGCAGTAGTCCAACACATCTTAAATGAGCCAAAACTTCATAAAATAGTAATTGTTTCTAGCTCTGGCCAATTATTTGTTCTAAGAATATGCTCTACGTTCGAGCAGGTGGTTTTTGCTTTCAACATCAAGTCTTAATTTCGGTTTCTAAGAAAAATATAAGGTTAAAATCATTTTGAAACTGTTTTGGATAATAAACTTGGCACGAGTTTTAACGTCGGATAAATTATGTTTATGATTGGTGCCTACTGGTTTGAGGTACATCTTGGTTTCAAATTAGACGCAGGCCCACCTATGATTTACGTTTCATAAATCTTGCCCATTTAGTAACAATTATATCTTTTTTGAAGATTTCTCCCTTAGTTCGTTAAAGCTGATGTATGTTTAACAAGTAAATATTTCTTATCAGAAAAGATTTCTTCATGAATTGACAGTAACAGCAGCCAAGTAATCGTTTTATAGAATAGGTTACAATTGATACAACTAACGATCGTCTGTCGTACTCGACAGAGCAATTCAATCAGACATGTCTGTCTAGTGAAACGAGTTAATGCGATGCCTTCAGACAATGAAGTAGTAGTAGAGTAAAAGTTGAATAGAGTAGGAACTTCATTTTCCGCACTTAGACTCAATTTAGTAGCCAATACAAATCACAAACAATTGACCTTTTCTTAAAAAGTGGTAATCCGGTACCTACAGTCCACTCGAAACTCCTGCTCAAGGAAACGCGAACAAAAACCAGTGAAACAAGGAAGCGATTGCTGGAATAATAAATGTTAATGTTAATGATGAATGCCCTTTTCGTCGGCAAAAATGTCGATAATTTCTTCTGTTCACGGCAAACGACGCTCAAGTGAAAGTAGACGAACTTGACAGACGTCGTCGCATTCCGCGGAGCCTCGGAGATCCGATACCTGTTGAGGAAAGGTTTCGTGGTTAAAGAGTGTGGGACCTTGTGGCTTGAAAGACAAGACTACTCGGAAGATAGCAAAGAGCAAGGATATCTTTTTAAATATATTTTTTTTTTACTATTGATAGGCAGATAGGCACGCGTTTGACCACTATCTCACCTGATGATAAGCGATGATGAGGTCGAAGATGGAGCACGCCTAGAAGTAACCTATTCACACTTGAATTTAAGATGGTTACCATCCGGGGTGTCAATCATTACCTTGGCAAAATGTTGGCCTAACATGGAGCAATTGATAGCTGACCTCATTTTACTGATACGTTTTGACAAAATGCTTTCAAGGATAAAATATATACGTGTAATTAATATTGTAGATACAATGTGCCTAATTAGTACGCAAAGTGTTTCAAAGAAAGTAAACAACGAAGTTATTTGAGATCCATTGAATAAGCCTTAAAGTTTAAATTTTGATGCCGAAACTAAATGTTGCCATGCCAAATATAGAACCTGTCGTGTGGTGAATCTATAATGACAGCTGAAAAAATAAAATAAAGTTGTTTCATTTTTCGTTGGTCGAATCAGTGATAAATTAATTGCCTTAAAAAGATAGCAATTAAAATTCAAGTCATTTGATGAATGATTATAATTCATTGCTATTAAAGTATAGTTATGTAATAGTGTTGTTTAAAACAAAAATGGCTTTGACAGATAACTGTTTTTTTGTAAATATGTGTTCCTATCTGGCAATACAGTGTTATCACGATAATTAAACTTTACACGCTCGTGTCAATAAGTTCGGTCTCTAAATTACTTCATGCTCATAAAGTTTTTATAGTATCTGTCATATTTTTTACCTTATTAGGTATTTTGATAAGCACGGTTATCAAAGTTTCCATTTCCTTACTTTTGGACATATCAATAACACAAAACATTTTTTGAATAGCAACATGTTTTAAAATTTTAAAGCTTATCCGAGGATTAAAGCTTTTACATGAATGTGTCACGCTCCCGACTCACGGGGAGCCATAATGCATCACATCAGATTTAATTTCTGTAATGGACTCAATATCGTTGATGGGAGAGACAATAGATTCGTCGAATGGGCGCGTATGATATGCCATTATAGTAATATCTTCATATCAGATATTGGAGCTGTGCATTACACTATCTCTAGTTGACAACGATGGGGAATGACATTGATTTCTTGTTTTCATCGTACGCAGATTAATAGCATTATCAAGTTATATTTGTAGTTAATAGTCAATGTATTGCTATCTTAATGTACTGTGTGTATTACATTTATTTTTTGCCTATATGCAGTCGGCAATTATTCAGCATAACAATAATTGCTTGATTTATTATCTTCTTGTATCGCTTCGATGGCACGTCCCATAGCTTATCGTAAGTAAATATGTTGTTCTTATCATTTAACAACTCTTCGACATACTTAAAGGGTCATCAATGTACAGTATTTTTTCTTTTCACTAGTATTCAATCGCTTCAAACAGATCAGGGAACGAAAACAGAAATGTTTATTACTTCGAGGAAAGGCGTTAGTTTTTAGGTTATTAGCTATTTAACCTTAACATCACACTGATCTGGTACAATCAGTAGTTATAATAGTTAGCTATGATAGCATACAGGTAGGTGTGCTGTGCCGGCTGCGAACCCGTTACGTTTACCGACCGGGAGCGCCGCCCGCCGCGCACCGCTTCATCGATTTAATGCAACCTCATTGCAAGTGTTGTCGAGTTAAGTGTTTTTCAGTTTTAATTAGTTACTGAATATTATGACACACCTAGTAATCTTAATCAAATACACTTATTTGATTATGATTATCACTTATAGATAGGTTTGTACTCTTGTAATTATGCCCAAATATAATGGCTATCTTTTATTTTCTATTCTGTATCTCACATCTATATTATTTAAAAACTTACTAATTTACCCAAAATTTCCAAACTTTTCTACTTATGTGTTCCCTATATGTATTTGCTTTGTTGTCAGTCGTAGACCAACTTTCCTTTACCTTCCTTTCTCCGAAGTCAGATGCCAACAGCTTTCCATCATTTATTCCGCAAATCGCAGCACATGCCAAAGCGGTCAGATTTCCTGCACATTCAGTACACGTACCTACTTGTGTCCACCTGATTGCTTTTTACTTTGCCAAGAATGTCAACAGAGAGTTCTTTAGTATGTTTTATATCAACTTTAATTTTAACAACTTTTGTCGGTTTTAATTGTTGTCATCTGCAATTCCTGCATTATCTTTTACTTTATTGCAGTGTACTGCTAGACGTGGTCCTTTCGCGAATTCCTCTTCAGTCCTCAGTTTGCATTTTGCATCCGGTATATCCAAATCACTTGACCCCTTAATACAATTCCGCGATTTCCAAGATTCTTGTCATCATATAAGGAATTCCATCCATCTACTGTATGATCTGTGGCAACAGTTGCCTATATCAAATGTCCCTTGGAGAGCCCACCGCATGTAGCTTGGTGACGTCACTAGTCAGTATCCAGGATTCTAGGAAATCTCAACGCTTGCATATAGACTGCTATTGATGTAAATCCTTTGAGTGTTTGATAATATAACCTGTATAGCATGATTTTTAGGTCCAATTAGGGTTAAAATTTAAGGGACCTTTTTAATGTAAAGTTTGCCTTGGGATTCAAACAAACCTTTGTATTTGGGAGCATAAAAAACGTAAACGAACCTAAAATACCAGTTTCCAATATTTGGGTCCCAATTCCCAACACAGGTGTCGGTGATAAGGTCATGTTTCAACTGCAGTTCGATGACTTCTTGTTGCATATTAGTAAACATTGCATATTGATTAGTTTACCGATATTGGCTAATATTTGAGAAAACGTATCGTTGCTAAATTGTAGCCATCTTCTATATCGCTGTCCACTTTGAATCGACTTCGTTATTTATTGACTAATTCTTTGTAACTGGTTTTACCTTGATTTAGTAGGTACCAGTTTTGGCATCTATATATTTGAAGATTTTGATTATTTATTAGAAGTTTGCCCGGTATTTATTACAACTACACCTATTTCTATATTCAAAGTAATCTTTATGAGTATCACGGGTAAAGTGAAAATATCCAAAAGTCCAGACTAGTTGGTGTATTCTTCGAGAATATCGATATTTTCGTAATATTCTTGATTGATTAACCGTTAAATAGTTTGTAAATTATAACATTTAAAACCTGTTTATAATGTAAGTCTACAATTTAATCTGCAACTACTTTCAAGTTTTTAAGAATCTTGCAACTGTGATATTCAAAACACGACGAATTTTCTTCCAAAACAAACTGGGGAGTCACTTTGATAAAATTGTTGTAATTATAACCTTGTCTCATGGGAATGCATTTGTTATATCCTAGCCTGTGGGTGTTGTTTTGTTTATATATAAATAATGTAACCGTTTACCTCGTTTAGTACCTTGTTTTGTAAGTCGTTGCCCTAATCATGACCTTTTAGAAGTTTAAGACAAGTTCCTCCAACTTATCAAAAGTAGATTTTTAAAATACCTATGCAGAAACTAAAATCAATCACAAAATTTTCACTGATTTATTTTGTTTTGTACGCGTTTGTACATAATTTCGTGATTGGTCTAGTTGTTTATAACTATTTAGTAATTTATGAAAATAAACTACCTAACTTTAACAAAAAAACCACAAAGGTCACTCTATTGCGCAAGCTTTCAATATACCTAGTTACAGTAAGTAACGATACATAACAACATTGAAGTAATGGAATTCTGAATAGTCGAAGCAGATAGAGCACACAGGTTACATAGGTAGTGTGCTCTATCTGTGCTCTACATACAAAACGGCTCTATATTGTGATATTTAGGTGACTTACCTACGTGGCATTCAAAGGTTTAGACGCCAATTCCTTATGCAAATACATTTTGTTTAAGAGCTTACAGTTTTACAAAAGTTCTTGGTGATTTAAAGAAATAGTGGCCATTTTCCATCAGGTAAGGCATCGATTTCAGCATTCTTCTGCCCATATCCAAATTATTTCTTTATCAGAGTGTGAATTCCACTCATTTTCACACGCAGTTCGCATTCATATCTCAGAACATATATATAAAAAAAAATAGTAGAATTTTCCCTCTGATTGCATGTGTTCTTCTCCTCTCTACTTCCCATCATATCTATAGTGACCTCCTTTCATCATCACCTTAAGACATTCCATCCATCGTTTCTTTGGTTGTTTATCAAATATTACAAAGTTAATTGTCTTTTAAGATTTACTTTACGTATTACTAGCACCTGCCTGCGGCTTCGCCCGCGTGATTCTTAGAAATTGCTCTAGCCTATGTGTCTCTTGATCTATCTCCTCTATGAGCCTCTTCCACACTAAACTCTTTCTCTGTGCCAAATCCATTCATTCAGCTGATCCGGTGTGATTGAGAAACAAATATCCTTCCAACACTTCGCATTTGTAATGGTAGTAACATAAAGCTAAATGTTACCAAGCGTATTATACAACAAAGTTAATTTAATTTCTGTACCGTTCCAATTAAATCCGACTGGTGGGTAGGTATGTTGGGGCGTCAAAAATAGACCTCACTTGACGGACTCCACGGATTGGTTCGCGGTCGTTGTGGCCAAACCTGTTCGTCGCTTAACTAAATTAATGGCCGCTAAAATATATGCTTGCTTTGCTTTGGCCGAGGCTTGGGAACACAAACCTGAGGTTTTGATTGTTTGTGAGAAAAGTAGCTTCGCGTACAAGCTGTTGAATAATGGAAGAAAATCGGTTTTCTCCAAAGTATCGGCTTTAAGATCTTCCGAATAGAGATCAGCGTTAATCGATGTTTCGTATATCTCGTTTAGGAGTGTTGTCTTACTGCGTTTCTAATATTACGTCGGATTAGTGATTAGCTTAAAGTTATCTCTATTATATTAACCTTAATTAATATACCATTTTGAAATATTCTGGAAAGATGCTCGCCATATTCATTCTAATTAGAAGATCATTATACTATTGAGTGATCATTATTAAGTTTGTACTATAATCAAAACAATTTTCCATTGTCGTTACAATAACACTTTACTTAATTTTTATCGAAGATCGTTCGTAAAGTTAATAACTGCCTTCGATGATAGAATGCGATCTCTGATCATGCTGACATAACACCGATGCCATCAACTACCAATATCCTGCTTGTAGGGAGCTAACTGGTCATCGCCCTACTTTTGCGAGCTTCTAAACTCTCTGAGCTAAGGGCTTATACAAACGATGCGTTCCGAACGAGTCTATAACGTAGTCTTGTAGTCACCGTTTGTTAAAGTAGGCAGCAGGCGCCAATGCATTCCGTCATGCGACTGCGAAATCAAAACATAGGCGTGAATACGTGCGTAGAATTTTGATGTTTTATGATAAAATAATGATTTGACTAGCCAGCCGAAAGCCTAGATAATAGGGGCGACCAGAAGAGTAATGTTAAGTGTGACAAGCATAACATCAGCAGATCAAGAAATATCGATTAGTTGGTTTTGGCTGTCATTTGTAGACCTACGATAGTCGTCGATTCGTCGGTCAAGGCAGATGACGACTCACGTTAATTCATTTCAAAATGAATGAATCGCGAGTTAATTCAACAGTTTGCGCGTAGATACATACCTATACACTACGGATGTGTCGTGTTCCCTCGTCTGGACCAGCTCTACGGCCTAACGTAGTGTATACCCAGTTACAAGCACCTCGCAACTTGTACAAGAGCTAGTGTGCGGCCGCTTCGGATTTATTACAGAGTTCTCACATAGGGTATGCGATAGAATGCAGTTATTTACAGTTCAGGTGATCATTAAAGAGGAAAGCTTGCTTCAAGCGTTAAATATCGGATTTCTTCTTAAAAGTGTGTTATGTAGTTATTTAAGGTTGAGTTGCTTATTCTACTTAACTGGATATACCGACTTTGTAGTTTGGACTTTTAAGTTATATTGAGTGGCTTCGCGCAGGCAACCTATAAGGTTGTCGTCTACTTGACGAGACTTGCCTGTTGGTGCCTTAATAAAAATTAATGCATGCTTTGAAAACTGGTGACTTATTTTTCATAATAATTTGTAGGTGTAATAAGAATTTAATTACTCAGTCAGAAGCATGGTTTCGACACCACATATGTATGTTTTGTGTAGGTAAACAGTGTGTGTATCTAGGTCACAAAATAATATGTATTATGAAGACGCAGCAAGAAAAATATGCTAAAGAATAAAAATAATGAGGTAGCACTTTTTCAGTTATTTAATTAAGTCTCCGTTTTTTTGTAATGTCGACATTTCAGATAATTTTTCTCGGAGATACTCGTTATTTATGGCTCTGATGATGTAAAGGCGTACTCAATAGTTGATTTAAAAAAGCTCAGTTTTTTCAATAGTCCCCCTTATTTAAAAACGCGCAGAAAAGACAATCACTGTAATCTCTTTATTTTATTTTTAAAAGACGACAATTTTTTCAAGTTTTGTACAACTTTACCAATTGGTATAAGAGGTACATACTATGTAAAAAGGGCCTAAAAGCCTCACTTATTAAATTATGTTGAAGTTGTAACTTTACAACTTAGGTCTCACTTGACACGCAGCCTGATTTCTCCCGGCAAGCGATAAAATTAAATAAATCGTGCTCCGATTTCTAAGCCACGTGCCCCTCAGCAAACTTGTAACTCAATAAAAAGCGGGACAATACAATGCCACTAAATGGCAACACTACAAATACATTTTGTTATATGGCAATATAATGCCGAATGCCGCGTCTTCATGAGAATTGTGCCACTGTTGTGATTTATGATGTAGGGCAAGTGGAGTAACCTTTAAATTGAATCAATTGTTAACCTCTACGCTATCCGCATCAATCTTGCCATTTATTTCATAACGTGGTGTGGATGTAGGAATCAGAATGTTTTAGTAGGAAATGTAAATAAGTGAACAAGGTTTTACCTTACGTTCCATAATAATTATGTACCTAACTACCTATGTTTATAGGTAGGAACATAATTGTTTTGGATTATACATGCACGTCGGCTGAGAGAACTGCGAATCTCCCTGTCTGACCGTAATCTGCCTCTCTTCTCGGTGTATTTGTATTTGTAATAGTGCCGAGATAATACTAAACAATGATTTCTAATTTCAATGTATCGGTGTCTACAGAAATAAAGATCTCAATTTACCCATAGATACACTGAAAACATTCAGTGCAACTAGCAACGCACAGATTTCGTTTATAACGATCCGTTAAACTCGTAAATCACATTGGAGTAGCAAATAAAAAATCGTGAAATACGCATGCGCAAACAGACAGCGAACACTGAATTAATGTTATGTTTCTTTTAATGCTATTTGCGAAATGCGAATTTCGAGAAACTGTTGATCTTAGTACAGAGTCTATATCACTTTGAAATATGTATATCTCCCGCAATCTATAGCCAGTGTAATAAAATCTATAGAGTGCATTTGACGCGACGTTCACATGCAGAGATGTACAATGTAACTGCCTGCGCCGCCCGCCGCGCCACTGAGTTTGTGTCCGCGGCCTAAAGCTTTCGCCCGAATGACTCGCCCGTGCCCGTGAACCAGTCGACGCAAATAGACATTACTACCATTATATCATCGCAATTATAAACATACGAGTCCCATCAACCCGTGATTCACCAAACATCGGCATTAATATCCCATAAACATTGCGGAGATGTTCGGAGACCTTGGTGCGGTCGTACTGTGGGTCGTACACAGACATACACAGACCATACGGTAGTCTGTAGTACACAGTTGAATCGCGGCCAAATTAAAAGCATCTGGTGGAGATTGCAAGCACTTAGGTGGTGGAATAGTGGAGATGCACTGTCGATAAACTGGCGTTCGAATAAAGTATTTTTGGAATTGGGAAAATTACACCGTCATCTTTTCAGCGTATTTTAACTATCAGCCTATTAAAATTCAAAGGTACACCTGCTGTTAACCTATAGTTAATTTAATAAGTACTTGAAATTGTTTTTACGATTATGAAACTAGTACCTATATAAACATTTGTTTACTCTTCTTTACTGGAACGGTACCTAAATATAACACATTAATAATATGTTATTCAATTCAATACCATCAATGTTAATTATATTTTATTTGTTACAGGTAAGCACATTTTGGAGTGTCCTATTTTTCCTGGAATATGGTAGGCAAAATTATAACCCATTTAAAAAAACTGGCCAAGTGCAAGTCGGACTCGCGTGCAAAGGGTTCCGTATAAGTTTTCCTGTAATCTTTAGGTAAAGATGTATTATCTCCATTTTTTTTCCAAAATTTAGGCTCAGTAGTTTCGGAGATAAAGGGGGGAATGGTCATTTTTCGTCTAATTTCTTGAATAACTTAAAAACCATTTTTTTTTTTTAAATTATGAAAAAAATATCATTAAAACCCTCACAGTAAGCCCTTTTATTTGATATGTCACACAATATTGTTCAAAAAACTTTTTTTTTAAATTTTATACTAAAAATTTAATGATTTACGTAACGCATCCGTGTTTGGGTCATAGAAGTCCACATGTGTACCAAATTTCAACAGAATCGGTCTTGTGGATCCGGAGAAAACTGGCTGTGACAGACGGACAGACAGACAGACAGACACCCGAGTGATCCTATAAGGGTTCCGTTTTTCTTTCGGAACCCTAAAAAGTAGGTGAACATAGTTGTTTTATTAGTCATCATTATTTAGAAAAATGGAATTTCAATGATAGCCCATTTCCTTTCATTTTGAAAGGAAATGGGCTCATCAAAATTGTATATCAACCTAGTACCTATTATAAGGAGTAATTTTCCATATTTCCGAGTGTCTACGGCGACTTAAAGCTTCCTACGACTAGGTAAAGTTTATTGACACTAAAAAATAAACCGAGTTTCAAGTTCATATTCAGAAGTTTTATGATATAAATCAAAAAGTTGTTGTGCCGTCAGCTCGAATTTTGAGGCATCCAGTAATTTGCAAGTCAAAAGATATGATACCTAACTCATTATAATATTAGTATTCCGAAAATAAACACATGATTAGAGCAACCAATATGACGTCTAGTAATTTATTAATTAACTGTTTGTTACGTGGTTTAGTATTTTTAGGGTGCCGTACCTCAAAACGAAAAAATGGAACCCTTATAGGATCACTTTGTTGTCCGTCCGTCTGTCTGTCAAGACCTTTTATCTCGAGAACGCGTTGAGGTATCGAGTTGAAATTAATACCATATACTCAAGTCCCTTGTAGCTGTGAAAAAAGTCGAACTTCTAAGTTAACTTAAAAAAGAGATGCGGTCGTATATGCCGTAAAAAAACGTATATTTCGACACTCTTAAGAGAATCAAAATGTATAGGTATTATTCGTTGACCTAGAACTATGAAATTTGGCAAATAATACCGTCTTATATTATAAGTATAGGGAAAAGTCTGAAAGCTATAACATTTGTAATTATATCATAAAAAAAATCTTTATTTAAAGTAATTTGTAGCTACAAATTTGTACGGTAACCTCGGTGGGCGAGTCCGACTCGCACTTTGCCGGTTTTTTATTTTGTATTCGGAAGAGTCTTTTCCTCTACACTTTTTATTTCACATACAAGATATTATATTAAAGTAATTAAAACATGCGTTTGTGTAATATCAATCAAAGTGACCGATTTCTGATAACGTAGACGCTGACTAATACATCAGTCTCCGGTATTTTGAGTAACAGTCTCACTGGCCCGCCCATTCAATACTTGACGAACTAGTTTCATGAACGCGGACATTATTTGCTATAACTCTCGTTTTGTTACTAGAACAATCGGTAATTACTTAATGAAAGATTGTAATTAGGAAAACATTTTGTTAGAAATGCCTAATTTTTTTCTATTTTTTCCTTAGTTTTTAACAATACTTTTAAAGCGTAAAAAACGCTTTGTTTACTCGACCAAATGTACCAGGGAAACAGAAATTATACGTAGATGGTTAAAATATAGGAACGGTGTAGAACCTTCGGGAAGCTTAGTAGAAATCTACATCATCTAGCCACAGGTGTGAAAATTAACACCTTAGTGACAATTTCTATGCTTACAAACCTTACTTTACGGTGAAAGTCAATTTTTTCTGACACATTTAGGTTCATTCTGTTAAAAAGTACATACTACTGTAAAAATGTAAAGTCAAAAAAAAAACTAGGTAATAAGGATTAATTAAAATCATAAAATGAAATCGATTATACATTCGTTTTTAACGACTCAATGAACTTTATGATTTAATTAGATAAAACTATTTTTAACTAAAAGTAATGACGTCAGATATCTGGCCCCATCTGGTTTGTTATTATCTATGCAAATAAAATACCAAAATATTCCGGAGTGTGGAATTTAACAGTAAATATTTCCAAGTACTTTGTGATTTATGTGTTTTTTGTTAAAGCTTTAAGTTTGAGACAAGTAAGATGGAGTACTCATGTACTGATGTACGTACTCACAAATACTTACATAATTATACATAGTACCTGTTATGTATAACACAAGCTAGACTGTTGTTCAAATATTGAATTAGCTTCAAATAGAGATTTTATGCCAAATACTGAGAACATAATATTGATTTAAGTAAATGGATGTGCAAT
This sequence comes from Lacanobia wlatinum, assembly GCA_947578705.1. Lineage (NCBI taxonomy): Eukaryota > Metazoa > Arthropoda > Insecta > Lepidoptera > Noctuidae > Lacanobia > Lacanobia wlatinum. Next base: position 30,536,778 of record OX388027.1, on the reverse strand, counting down.
TTAAATATAAGTACGTCATGTGATGTCTTTGGTAAGATGACTAGCTGGGGTTTTCCAAAGATTCTATAAGATCAACAAAAAGCATCTCAACAACACTCGCAAATTTAAAGGAAAGAAAAATAAAATTGAGTGTTTTTCCTCAAATTATCTTTAAGCTCTTCATAAAGAAAAAGATTTCTCGATAATTTCATAATTTTAACACAATTAAGGCTTATCGATCGAAAAGGTCGAAGCTCCAAAAATGGATGTAATAATGAACGGCCATTGGTTTCCGTAAAAGTGACGTCTACGCCGATCAGTTCCTTGTTTATTTTTTATATTTTAACACCAACGTAAGCTTAATTTTATTGACTTGTAAGTTCATTCGCAAGTTTTTCCGTCCAAAAAAATTATCGAGTTGACGCCAAATTGAGAACTAGGTACAGGTAGAAGCAAAGCTAGTGTTGCTCGGAACACTGTGAGTCTAGGGGTACGCTACTTCGCAACGAAACGCGAACTGCACAGACAACGCGTCGTTCAGTTTGAATTGACCTTTAAAATTGGTACTTGTTATTGTTGAAAAAAAATCAATAGGTAGATAATTTCGTGCTTATGCAAGACATGCCAATACCGCCTTTCAAATTGATGTCACTTTCTATTAAAGAAACAGAACATGAAATAGGCACCTAATGGCAGGCACATCACTAGAACACAGAGCCATCATTTGTTATGCTAACAAATAAACTACCTTTACACAACACTTACATCACGACATCACTCTCAGAACATAACGTGCTCATACAAAAACACGTCTTGAAGTCATAATGTTTGTTTATTCTACTAAATCTTGAACACCATGTGTTGACCACGGTTTTTTACTAACATACACAACTGTTCTACTAGTACTTTAGATAAGTGAGGTGTAAAAAAATAGCGTCGATCCGGGTCGAAAGAAGTTCAAGAAGATGTGTGGTTGATTTGTGGTTGATTGGTTGTTTTGATTATTGGAATGATCTGTGTTTTGACTGATGAATGATTGATTGTAACCACTGTACCTAGTGAGGCAAGGTTTGCTATTCCAGTCAGTCAAGTGACATATCAAAGCACAGCCGAAACTTTCTTTTTGTGATGTAGTGGAGCACTAAGAAGGTATTTTTGGAAATTAAACCTGAAAGGGGGTGAAGAGGGGACAATCCTTTGTCCTAAATCTGCGCAGACGATGTCGCTAGAGAAGTGCTAGTTAATAATCTACACTATTTAATTTTATGAAGAGGGAAGATTTGTATTTTTGTAAGTAGATAGCTACGACCTGGGAGTCTTTAAGACAAGAGTGAATAGGTTGCTTCTAGGCAAACGTGCTCCATCTTCGACCGCATCATCGCTTACCATCAGGTGAGATTGTGGTCAAACGTATGCCTATATATGTATAGTAAAAAAAAAGTTTTGATTTGTATTTTTCTAACGAATAAGCTCAAAAACTACTGAACCGATTTCAAAAATTCATCGTTAGAATGCCACATTATACTTATGTAACAAAAGACATAAATTATTTCCACAAAAAAGTGGTAGGTCCCTACGAAAATGGCAATACTAAACCCGCGCGAACGAAGTCGCGGGCGAAGTGGAAGATATTTAATAATGAGGACCTAACAGCTAGTTATTAAACCCATACCCACTAATTTCCTTTAACAAATTAGTTAATTACACAATCCTAATTAGAATGTAACTCCCGTATAATATTGTAATTAGGCCCATCCCATCGTTAATCAAGTGTAGTTGTGTATAGCATCGTGGGCCATGGCGTGGAGTGTGGCGTGTGCCGGAAGACGCGGCGCCCGAGCTCGCCACGTGACTTCCTTTGACGTAGTAGATAGGTGGTTGGACGTGTCTGAGCTGTGTCCGATATTTGGCGACGGTGGTCGATTTCGAGAAATGTTTAGGATATATTGGTAACTACTTACTTAAAGTCTCTTCATCTATTGAACATTGTAGTTGGGGGATATTGGCCTCATACTTTAGACTTTTCAAGACAAATGTTACACGACTGTGATATTATTTGACTGTTCTGTATGAACCGCAAAACTTTGATTGAAGGTAACATACAAACATATGTAATTATTTAGTACTTACATATTTATTAACATTAAATGTCGAGGTATTGTTGATTAGGGAGGCAGTTGCATGAAATAAACATGATATTTATTTGAATTCTCAAAAGTTAAAGCAGCTTAACATAATACCTACTACGCTGACACTTTCATTGCCCATAGAGAATTATGATTCATCATAAAATGTTGTCACCGACAATAATGACAAACATTAATCATTATTTTATTACACAACAAAAACAATGAAAAGTTCGCTAGTATTACCACTCTTTATTTAATATCAAACCCAACCAAACAATTTCTACTGTCGAAAAGAGCGTTAATTTGTGAACATAATCTGTCATGAATCATGGCTGCTGACCACAGTCTGTCATAATAGTTCGTATCCGTGTGGTCGATATATTATGCCCTGCATCTGCATCAGGACGGTACGGCGTGATGTAAATGAATGATGTTTGAATGAATCATAGAGATCTGGGGGTCTAAAAAGGCCACTTTAGTAGAATCATATTAGAATCATAATATTAATCACACAACAATCTATCAAATTTAATTTCCATCTTTATCGCTAACGCATTAGGTTTAAGATTGATTGGGAAAACTGGACAGTGACGGGTAGCTTGATGTGCTTTCTGATTCTATTAAACTGGCCTTTTTAGACCCGCTGATCTTCTATCGTATTATATTATAATTTTTTATTTGCTTTTCACTTTCTCGGGTCCCTGGAGACCCGGTCCTTTGATAGGCGTACGAGGAGCCGAAGCCAACTCGCAGAGGCCCCGTTAGACATTTTTAATGGAATGAGGCACCAACCGACGATTATCCCTGTATGCACTGTGAAAGTATATCCAAGGATAATCCCCGGTTGGAGCAGGACTATAGCAGAATATGGAAACAAAAGATTAATCGCTATGAATTTGGGTGGTTTAGTGGACTGATAATCGTTTACTATGGAAGAACTATTGGCCCCTGCCTGACCACTGACAATTATAATGGCTTTAAAATGGCAGGGGGTGACTTGCAAACTCAATAAATGGGCCCCCCGAAATCGGTCGCTAGCACAAAGTGACGTAGCGTCACGGGGGCAACATATCCTGAGGTGCTAGAGGAGTGGAGAGGTATACCACGGCTATCAGGACAATCCCGGAAGTACGGTTAAGATCCCTACCAGCATCTTACTGGATTATACATCCTACTCCCGAGCACGTTTGCTCTTGCAAATATAATAATAATAATTATTACGAGTTATTGGTTCTTCATAAAAATAAAATTAGTTCGTAATCTTGCTGAATCGAGATGGATTAGAGGACTTGCTTACAGCTTTTGGGTTATGTACAGTCAAGAAAATAAATTTATCATCTCCTTAACATAAAATGTCACTCGCAGTCGAAGTCATAAAACGAGAAAGTCTACAATTTACCTAAAGCTTAATAAAGCATCAATTTACTGGGAATTGTTGTGAAAATTATCTATTACCTTAACTTCACAAGTTAAATATTTGTTGTAAATTGATTGTATACAGGTAGTAATCACAGATACCATCTGTTAAATTCACTCAAACTGTTGAACTTATTAATAACATAACGTAAAAAGAATGTTTATCAATAACTATTTTATTAATAAACTGTGTTGTATTGTTTACTGTGGTAAAACCTGGTAAAACAAACATAATAATATTTATCGAGGCAAGATATTCATTTTATGCATGGAATTGTAACACATACCTGCACAATGTTTGTTTATAACGGTAACCAATGAAGAAATAACAGGAAAATGCGGTGAATATGTTAGTATAGTTAGCGTGTACAGAGGTACCCAACGCTTATCGACCCGCGCAGGCGCAGCTACAAAACGCAGTTGATGGAAATGAAGTCTACACGAAGGTACTCCTCGTGCTCAGATGAAATCGTTACAACTACTATTTTTCTCACGTCTTGTGTCATCGGCCGTTTAATTAGCGGCCTTTTCATTGAACGGCGCCATTTAATCAGCGGTCAAGTGATATTCCGGCATTTAATTGAACAGCTAGGCAAATGTTTAATGTCACTTGGGCTAAGTCATTTGGGAACTTAGGACACTGAAAACTTGGGGCACCCCGATAGGGACAGTTTAGGTTCGAAGGGGACGACGGGAGCTAGAGTGAGCGAGCGAAGCGAAACCTTATACTTCGACTACTTTTTTATCGGTCCCGTGGGGTCCATGTTATTTTAAAGCTAAATAAAATGTGATTTTCTCATTCCTATTGCCAAAAAATTCAAAAATCCGGAAATATGTCAACGATTCAACACGCAGCATTTACAACTGTAATACTTTAGTAATTAAGGTCACAATGACTTGCACTTTATGTTTTATCAATAAACTTTAAAGATACATTGAAAATAATGTAGCTGTTATGTCAGAGAGACATTATTTCCTGAACACGTAACATCGTTAAACTCTTCATAAAAGGTTTAAATGTCATAACAATCTCGCAAAAAGTTATTTAATACAGGTGTTCAATAAATTTTATTTAGGGAAGTGCGACCTAATTAAACATTACCTTGTATTACGTAAAAATTGCACTGTTAAAAAACTTGTGAACATCTATTGCGTTTAAATTTTTCTAACTGTCAGTTGAATGACACTCATTCATCATTCTTATCATCATAGCAGTAAATATTGATGATTATCATGTGCGCTGGCGGTTCATCTTTGAAGTGAATCTCATAATAGCTGTCTTGATGGGCAGGTTTACTTGCTTTGCGAAGAAATTAGTTGACAGTTAGTTCAAAATGATGGAATACACTTATGTTATTTAAAATCCACGTTCATCATCAGGGGTGTCAGTTATGTCTCCCACATGCCTGCCACAACAACCGGTCCTGTGCGTATCGCATCCATCGGCTACCCGCGACCCTCACCAGGTCGTCGGTGTACCTTGTGGGAGGCCGCGCCAACGTTGTGTCTTCCGGTATGCGGTCGCCACTCCAGAACTTTTCGGCCCCATCGACCATCTGTTCTGCAAGCAATGTGCCCTGCTTGTCAGTTCAGTTTGGCGATCCTTCGGGCTATCCGTTGTAAATCCACGTTGTCTACTTAAAAAACTACTTCAAAGAATAACACTTGAAGAGTAAATACCTAGTACGGTACCTTCATTTTGACTTGCGAATTTAAGTAAATAATTCTACGTAACTAGGCTCAACATTTCAATAATGACACCTATAATTACAGTCAATAAGCCTACTTTAGCCTCCACACACTTTCTGAGAAGTTCAAACCAATCGAAGGTTTCATAGAAAACAATTTATATAATTTGATGTGTTACATAATTTGCGCCGTCGTCGCCGACCGGCTGAAGGTATGTGGGTTACTCCATATTTGAGCTAAAGAGACCTGGTTTTTATGAAAACTTATGTAATGCTTGACTCACCTTTTCCATACAGCCTCCAAGTATAGATAGACGGCTAAGAGTTGAATGACATGTGTTACGATCGAATATAGTGCCGAATAAGGCTATTTGTCCTTTTGTGGGTGCTATAAAACGTAGCAGTGTCTTCTGTGGTTTGTCTGTAAGTTTTCACAGGTAGGTAAGCTAGCAAAAATAGTCACAAATTGCCACCCTCACAGACACCATTCAAAAATCGATCACACACAATTTCATTAGCGCTGAAGGATAATCAGGACAAAACGCAAAGTGCCTGCCTCTAGAATTCCACCAAAAAGCAGGATAAATATTCAGTCGTAGAGGAGACGCTACTGAGAATCTTTACTGCCCGACTCACCAGTGCAAACTTTAATAGCTTACCGGGCCTTTACCTCGGTCCTGACGGTAGCCTGCAACTATCCATACTAATATTGTAAATGCGAAAGTAACTCTGTCTGTTACCTTTTCACGTTGTAACGGCTGAACGGATTCGGAAGAAACTTGACACACGAGTAGATCATGTCTTAGAATAAGGTCATAGGATGCTCTTGAGAAAATGTTCGATTTGTAATGGGTGAAGCTACTGGTACACATAACTATAACCAACTAGCTTCTCTAGTTGGTTATAGTTATGTCGTGTACAACTACTAATCTGGTAATGTGTACGAAGTAGGTAATAACGTTAAGTCGAACAACGATCGTAACCATGTGTTAAATAACTTAACATGTGTTTAGTAACGGTCTCCAATAGGGACAGCAGTAGATACGCGGTCGAAGAATGCGCTATGTGATAGATGAAGTACTTAACATTCATAAGGTTAGTTCACACGTGGCCAGCTCATTTTATGGAGTCAACAACCTTAGGACTGATTTATTCTATTGAGAACGAAAATGTTTTGATTTAGTTTGGATTTGTTTCCGAGAAAAGAATAAACGAGTTCATAACAAGCAAGAGGCAGGTAAACGACGTGTTTGACCAACTTTGGCTTCGAAGATTGGTTTTGCCTCGGAAGAAAAATGGGCAGAAATACCACAGAGGCTTGCGTAAACAAACACTTTCAGAAGTTTAAATATAAACTTGTGTCTTGACCATTGGCTTTTTTTAAAGGATGGGAGATGATCAAATGACTTCTTCCGCTCTGGTTGGAGCAGAAGGGCGTGTCAGGGGGGCTTCTCTCTAAGCCCGAAGTCCGTAGTTTCAGGCTTAGTTGCAGGCGTATTCTACTCCGTATCACCTACGGACTAAGAATGAATGACAACACGATTTGACAGCAACTCTCAAATCACCCGCAACTAAGCCCGAAACTACGGACGTCGGGCTTAAAGAGTAGCCCCCCAGACTTTACTGACTAAAACCCATCTGTGTTCCTTCGAACAAATTCCGCAACCCTGGGAGTAGACATTAGCTATGTATGTAATATTAATTAAGATTCTTCTGGAATTACAAAAGAGATCTGTTTATCTTAATTTTGTGGCTCAACGAAGTATTTGAGTAACTTCAGCGTTTGACGTAGATAATTCTGTTTGCCGAACCGGTTTTAGCCAGTTTTGGCATAACACAGATTACGATTAGATTAAAAATAAATCGTAAACATTAAGTAGCAGATCGGTAATTTATTATTTGTGGATATTCAGATGACGATAAACTGGGAAGGTATTATGTAAAATGTGAGTAAATTTATTCAACATAAACGTTGCAGTCGACTTCATATAAAATTGGATTTTTATGCACTGAGCTGAATTTGCAAACAGAGTAGATTGTCTTCATGGTAAACAAGCTGATGTAAAACAGGTATCTTCTGAATAATTTCACTTCAACATTAAATAAAGATTTTTCCCCAAACTCGTAAAGTGTTACATACTTTACGAGTGTGTCCATTTTGACCCTCTCCACTCTACCCAGAATTATTATGTAAACGATTCTTATCCAGCTGTAACGCGTCCATGTAATGAGTAAAGAGTTTCTTATCCTGATTTTTTGGGTCATCTAAACAGGCGGTAATTCGGGGTAGACCAAGAAAACGATGGTTGGACTGGTGGGGACGATCGTAAATGGCTAAAAAGGGGGTGATAACCGACGACTGACTGCGAATAGTTTCTTTATTAGTAGTCACTATGGGACATTGTCGACATTTGTGGTGCCGACCCCACATTAATTAGGGAAAGGCCAAGAGAACGACAGGTAAGTGATGGTTGTTGAAAGTAGGAATATGATTGTTTTCAGCTAAAGAACTAATCTGCACGCCATTTAACAACAAGAGAGAGACTAAACACATTGCCATTCTGTCGGTGTAGCGTGGCGAAACGTCAAAACTGTGTGGGGTTGACAGGCGCTGTCGATATGTCACGTGATCGATCCCCAAAATTTTGACATTTTGAGTCGTAGTCGCATTCGCTGCTAGAATGGCACTTTGTATCTCTATACAAAGTGCCATTCTAGCAGCGAATGCGACTCAGGTATATTAAATTTAGTCTATGGCATATCGGTAGTTACCAAAACAGCAACATGTAGATTTACTAACAGATAGGTACATTGATAAGTACCACAAGTTCGCCTCACACCAAGCTATCCGCAGCTACTGAGCTGGTAAGCACCGGAGTGCGCGCCCGCGCCGCGGCCTCGATCCGAGCGCCACTTTCTACAGCCGACGAGTTTTTACGTTCACGTGCGCCGGCGCATGTTGCGACATCACCCGATTATCCGCGTATCGGTTATCCATGTGACCCTTTTTGATAACAGGTTACCTATTGACAGGTATGTCAATTAATGTCGTAGTATCGTTATACTACGAGATTAATTAACTTATCTAATGTCGTTACATATAAGGCTTCCGCAGAGTGATTTGAAAACGCGTTTTCATTAACGCATTGTCGCGAAGAGTCTGTCTGCAGGAACCCTAACAGAAAAAAATACAAGAACGTAGAGACGCCTAGATGGCACCACCGTTATTCCCCATTGGCGTGGTTTTTGCCCAAAAACTCAAGCGCTGCATGTGTGTATGTCATAAACATCTGCTAAACTGCTATAACACGTTATAAAAAGCTTAAACAGTAAAAAACGCAAACAATCTGCAATTTACATACATGATCGTGATCTCTTCTGGTCACGTTTCCGACATCGTGCGCGAGAAAATGCTGTCGTTTTTATTTACTGATTTTTTACTCAAATTAATTAGAATTTAAGTAATATCTAAGTCTGAAACACGTGACTGTTGAAGGCGCACTATACACAGCTAAGGAGTAGAATTCTCATGTTGTAGCTATCAGAGAACACAGGATTTTCTGTGTTCCCAACCTGAGGGTCGGACGTTACTTCAAGGCATGCATGTTTCATCGCCGATCAAACCATTGCTTACCAGCAGCTGAGATCGTGTTCAAACGTGAGCATATCATTGGGTTCTAAAGGGTACTTATAGCTATTTCAATTAATCTAGTTTTAAAAACCGGAATAAAAGCGAAAAAAAATATTAAGAGGCCTATTAATTAGGTATGCACGAATTAAATTATTAACATAATAGTTTCTAAATCTTGCCAAGTATTTTAGATACATATCAATATTAGTTTTAGGCATAAAGAAACCTTCACCTTTTTTTAAGAAAAAAGAAGTATTTCAAGAAATAATTTTGAACGCTTTTGATACCTTTTACTTCAACCAGAAATATTTTGAACAACGTAGACCTTTCCTCTATGTCTTCATGTACAATTGTACATAGTATACATGTTACGTACCTATATATTATATTTTCCTCATGTCTTTAACACTAATTGATTTTAATTAATTCGACGCTACATTCGTTTCCTCTTGATTGAATTTAAACCGGTTATTTTATTAAACTACAAAAAATAACAGGAAGAAAATGTTTTATTTTTATTTCTATACTTAGCGTTACATTACGTTTTGCTTCTAGAACAATTTAATAGAGTAGTTTTGAACTGTATGATCTATTTATAATAAGTATCATAGTTTCCGTGATGGACGGGTAAGCTGAAGAGTTTGTTTGTTTGTTTGGTTGAACGTGCTAATCTAAGGAACTACTGTTCCGAATCGAAAAAATATTTTAGTGTTGGATAGCTCATTTATCGAGGAAGGCAATATATAATATTCCGCTACGACCAATGGGTGTGACGCAGACGGAGTTGCGCGAGTCAGCTTGTATCACTGTCACTACTTATTATAAAACAAAGTCCTCCACCGCGTCTGTCTGTCTGTCTGCCTGTTTGTCTGTTCGCGATAAACTCAAAAACTACTGCACCGATTTTCATGCTGTTTTCACCAATGGATAGAGTGGTTCTCGAGGAAGGATTTTAGTATATACTCGTAATTTGTGAAGTGTTTTTATACATTGGCTAAAATATAATGATATTTGATGGAGGTGTCGGAGGTAACCACGCGGGCGAAGCCGCGCCATCAGCTAGTTATTAATAAGTTACAGACAATAATTACAATTTACATAAAGACATAGCTCTTTGAAGTTGTTGGGTCATTGCAATAAAACTATTCATATTTTTACATCACCCTTCCAATAAATCCTCCTTGAATCGTAACCTACTTGAAAACTGTCGTGTTTTTTTTTTCAGGGAGCTTTGTGGTAATCTTAGACTCACAAGTAATCATCATCTCTCTACCTATATATCTGCTTGCTAACCTACCCACTCCACATACTCCGAGCAACTTATACCAACCAACGTATTCTAAGAACCGGTGACCGGTTCAGTGGTTATAATAAAATGATACAGGCTATCATTACATAATTAAATTATGTTCTATTGTATTAGTGATTGCCTCTTAACACGGTACTGGCAGTTGTGGTTAAACAATGCATCAGAACTAATCGTGCATAATAGTAGAGTATGTACAATTTGTTATGATTTATTAAGTTGTTATAGGTATAGATGAATATAGAAGACTAATAGACTAAAAGTACGGAGGAAGAAGACTTGCGAGATACGTGTCGCTATGATATCGACATTTGTCATTTATTTTCATTACCTATTAGCTTTTGCACGCGACTTTGTTCGCGCATATCTCGTTTTCTCCCGTCCCCTTAAGAATTTCGGGAAATCCTGTCTTAGTGCTTCCCTACACTCACCAAGGAACCAACATGCCAAATTTCAGCTTTCTACGACCAGTAGCTTCGGTGCGTTGTCTATCAGTCACTCAATCACTCTATCACTCACTCAGTAACTCAGTCAGTCACAAGTAACGAAAGAATTTTATATAATAGGATTGATTTAGAAGACTAAAATTATGGAAGTAGAGAACTGTTGCGAAATAGATTGGAATAAGATACTGGTGATGTTGATGATAATGATAAATAGGTAAATACAGAAATATTGATGAAAGAACAGATTGTCCTGAGATTTATTGCATGTTTGCGTCTCCTTGTGTTTCATCGCACAAACTGTCTCAAAAATCTGAGATACGTGGATACATATTGGTTTTGTTTAATTTCATAAACTTAACAAAAAAGAACAATTTCCTGTGTAGGTAAAGACGAGAGATGTGAATAAATGAAGTGTGATTTAAAGTATGTAATAAAACATTAATTATGTGTAATAAAACAACACGTGTAGGTACTACAAGTACATAAATATATATCTTGCTATGAATAAATTAGTAGACACCTACGTGTACTTTGTCATCTATTACATTTCGAATAATTTTATCATAACAAATGCAGTACCTATCTATTTCTACAGATAAATAATATTACCATTACAATTCACAACAACATACATGAAGATGTCAACAACCTGTGTCTAGGTAGTCTGAGGACCTCGAACTGCGCAATAGTTTGCGCAAACGTTATGTCACGCCAGGAATGCGCGTATTTGCGCACTAACATTACCTCTGGTTCTTTGACTAAGGACGATAATTACCTCCAAATTTTCATGATGAGCCAACTCTTGACTTGGACCTCATCTGAAGGAAAGCGATGAACGAAGTCTACGATGGAGCGAATATGCTTAGAAGATGCCTGTTCAGTCTTTCTTTGAACACTTATAGGTTATAGGAAGTACAGACGCTGGCAGAGAGTCCCACACTGCCGTGGTATTACTAAAACGCCGTTATCCGACATCTGGTCGATTTTTAACTTTAGAGTATATTAATGCGAAAAAAATATGTATCGATCTGTGTTTGCGAATTTTCAATACCTTGAATAAGTAGCTTTGGAAATTAAAACACTGATCGATAGACACTTATAGCATCAAAAGTTAAGAATCGACCAGATATCGGGTTTTTAACAGCATTTTAGTAATACCACGGCAGCACAGTTTGACTACCCGAAAAATAAAAAGAGGTAAAGAAGCGCGAAGACTGTCCACACTAAATACGCAAAGAATCTATAACTACGCAAGTTTGGGCACAAAAAGTTATGTCACCCAAAACTGCGTCTATTTGTGCAGGTAAGCATGACACGAGCGTGACCCGCTTCGCTTCGAATTAAATCCGTAGTTACCTGTCCAGTTAACTGAAGATGTAACTGTTGGTTATGTCACTGAAGTAAGCGTTTATTTGAGCAGTTACGAGTACATTATTTACACGTACATCATCTTCACTGGTACTTGACCGCATCTCCCCAATTTTCTCATTCATCTCATGAGCCTGGTTTGGCCAATTTAAATTGATAAATGCTCAAAGGATCACAACCCAAAGTTTAATAATATCAAATGAGAGAGCCGTATTGACCCTCATAGCATATTAGGGCATGTCGCAAAAACCCAAAACTGTTTGTAATATAATAGGCTCGAATTTACCCAGCTTACGCTTTGTCAAAGGACCTGTGACTGGACAAAAAATGCCATTATTAATAATATACTGTCATGCTGAGCATTCATTTACTAGATCATGACCTATTCGCTTTGTTTACGCACTCACCTAGAGACCTCGGCTTTGTTTACTATTATGCTCGTAACAGATTTAGCTACAGATGCGTTAGTGGAGGTAAACAGATCTAAATGATAAATGATATTTATTTTGCAAATAGGTTACAAATAACTCTTTTACACGTCAATTTTTTTTTGACATATTTATCTAGATGAGGCCGGATGTTTCCTAGCTGACTACCCTGAGAAGAAACACCGAAACAAACTCAGAGGTCACAGTCTCTTTTGAAGTCCATACAATTGCCAATAACATATGAAAAACATGTAGGTTAAGGTCTGAGGTGGCCTTTTGAGGAAAGCACCACGCAGGTTTGAGTGGGCTTGTCCAGACAGTGCAAGCCTTTGTCAGTAATCGTGCAGCTCAACTCAAAACTTTGAGGAGCTCAACGAACCGACGAACAATACCAAAGTAAGGACATTTGGGTAAGCCGCATAATATACTCAAACTGCCAGACAGTCATGAAATCAATCCTTAAAATAACGACCTACATAGTCCTCACACTTACAATACATCATTTTTTAAGAACCATGCAGATTAGTGTCTGAGATGGTCTTTAGAAGAAAGAACCACACAGATTTGAGTGAACCTGTCCAGTCAGTGCAAGCCTTTGTCAGTAGTCGTGTAGCTCAACTCAGATCCACATAGGAGCTCAACAACTCGACGAACAATACCAAAGAAAGGACATTTGTGTAGGCCGTACAAAGCACTCAAACTGCCAGACAAACATTAAAGTTACTCAATGAAATAAAAAATAATCCACATAGTCCCCATTCATAATAAAAATAATGATAAATTTAATGTCAAATTGTATATGAAAAATTAAATTAAAATGTCAGATTGTATATAATAAAAAGAAAAATGTCAAATTGTATATAAAAAAAAATTGTACAAAAGTCAAATTGTGTATAATAAAAGAAAATGTCAAAAGTAAAACTAAAAAATTGATAAAAAAAAATGTCAATGTATAAACCAAGCAAATAAATATACATTGACAATAATAATAAAAACAGAGACTGTGCAAGTGTATTTCATTGGAACAGCTCAATCCCAATCCCAATCCTCATCCCTCATCTAGATTTCTTTGTAGATTTAAGTGTTTCGAATTCTAGTTCGTATAGTCATCGATATTGTAATTAGCAAAAGCAAAACAAAGCAATTACTTCGATCAGTTAAAAAACGATAACTATTTTTAACTCTTCTGTACTGTGCAGGTGTATTTACATTACCTTACCGACTTACACAAACATCATCAAAAATACAGTCAAAAGAAATTCATTTCAAACCACCTGAATTCCACTTCTGAATCCACCAGTTGCTAAATATGAATGAGGTTGCACCGGCACGGGCTCAAGCCTGGCTCTGCTTACATTTTTACTCAGTTCACAAAAAACACAAAAGTTGGCACTACCGTTGGCAGCGCCACTCAAAAAGTTAATTTTGTAGTCTGAGCTTTTTTCCTCGTGTAATTTAGTTGCAAGCTTCCTAGAACGTAGAAGAGAAACTGACTGACATTTTATTTTCAGTAATCTCTTCATAACATCGTCAGACAGAATCGTTAACATGTCAAAAATAGTGCTCTTGTAAACCACAAAACTAGAAATGAAACTTTTGATGAAGACTATGTAGGATGACTAAAGCAAGAATGTGAACCTGAAAGTGAATAGGTAATTCTAATAGTTTAGAATGAAATCGGAAACTTGAAGACGTCTTCATCGGTGTTCCACAAGACATGAAACACTGGTAAATAATCAAACACCTGTGCATGATAATGTAAATCTAGCAACAAACAAATGTGATTCCCCAGAAACTGCTCAAAACTAACGAACGTACTCCTTCATTCAAAAGAATCACAAGTACATCAAAGTACTAAATAATGCGGCGCACAGGGCAAGTTAATTATTCGTAGACACATAGTTGAGCCGTCACGAGTCGGCTAACGAATGTTAATGAGCAGAGTCGTGGCATCACGAGCGGGCATGACGGATCGACCACTGTGTCGTGGAAATAGGGAAAATACAGGAAAAAAGTTCCGTTGGAAAATGTTAACTAGTAGCTAAGAACACAAAGATCAACGAGGGAATTAAAATCTGGAAGCCAATTTCGAAGAAGCAGTAGAAAACTTAAATCACGATGATGATTTGTTTAAGCGAAATTGTGTCTCGATTAAAGACCTAATATTTGTCTATTCTTAACAAGACGAAACAAACTCAGACGTTCATCTTTGTTTTGGCCAAAAACCGGCTGGAGGTAAACGCGAATAAAGGAATGTAGAGGTATAAGCGAAACTAACGACTCGCCAGCGACTAAGAACGCACGAATAGGATTAAATCACCAAATCTTTTCTCGAAAAATGTAAGTGGCGGCAAATATTTGTGTTCTAATTGGGACAAATATGGTCGGAAACATAGAATAATAAGACTTTTTGTCTCAAAAGATGAGAAGCATCTCGTGATAACGGTACAGCGAGTTCTAGCTAGCTTGTGCTTGCTTATGGATAAATGCAAGCTCTAATTAATATTGAATGTAATTGGGGCGAGGAAGGCCAGTAGCATGTTGATGAAGATCGTTTGTCGTGGAGTCACGAGTCTCGTAGTATGTGCACTATGTGGAGCGCGGGTCTTGTATCTATCGTCGTGCTGTGGACTATTCATTGGTTTACTAGGTACTTTTACAGTTTCTCACAAATCGAAAGTGCATAAAACAGTTAAAGTCAATGTTGCACAAACAAATAGTTTGTGCTTATTTTGATATTTTCTTTCATGTTTCATTATTTTCGTGTCGACTTTACTAAACATTTTGTCTGACCGATACATGTGCAGTTTTGTATAAATCACGGAAGGCAAACAGGTAGCGATGCATGCTGGGCAAGACAGGAAGTGACGCATGTCCCGTGTAGGGACTCCACAATGGCTCTGAGTTTAGGATGAGTCAAGGCTACCCCAATTAGCCAGATTATTTCTACAGGAACCAACCTGTGTCCGCAATTGGTTAAGAGATTTCAAGTGAATATAACGATCTTCAACGTTATAATCTTCAGTCGGTCTGTCTTTAAAACGTAATACCCTTACTATAGCCGCATCATCTTCTATATTAACCTTTTAACTCACTTAGACACATCAATTACTTGTAATTAAGTTTTTATGAGTCATCTGAGTGTGCGAGTCGTTCCGTCAAACGAGGCCTAACGAGGTTGCTTAAATAATTAACAATAGTATTGCGATTATTATGAAGCAATATGTGACCTACTGAATATAAGTATATTAAATGTTTCGGTACAAACTGAACGGAATTGTGTTTTATTTTTCGATCTTTTGTTTTAGGGACTTTTATTCTAAGAACATGTCAGCCCCGTTGAGTCATAACTAAGCAATACAACTACACAATTAATATTAATCTAAACTTAGCAAGGGCATACCAACAAGATCTCACTGACGCGTGAACATTTTAAATAGGTTGAGAGCCGCAGACGAAAGGGGATTTGCTAATATTACCAAAACAATTCCAACATCCATCATATTCAAATTAAATTCACGCAGCAGTGATTCCCTGTCTCTTATATATTTACTGCAATCTATTAATAAGTGGTAAACATCATCAAGTACACCACATACTACGCAATTAGGGGAATCGGCTTTTTTCATCAAATATGCAAATTTCTTAGAGGGGTAGTGTCCTGATCGTAACCTATTTGCGATAACTATAATTGAACTAGAATTGTGTTTAAAATTAGTATCCACCTAAAACAATCGCAGGAGTCGATTTTTCCTCAATTAAGTAATAAACATGATTTTTGCCCTTGGGTCAATCCTAACGAGTGGCGCGTTCACATGCAAGTGATAAATTATCTATTTTATCTACTTTACAATTTACAAAGTAATAGAAGATCAGTTTTCTAAACAAACAATACTTTACACACAGATGAGTAATCTCACTGCGGCACTACGCAGGTAAACGGTATTTATTTACTGTGTGGAGGTGCATTGATCATACATTTACACTTACAGTTGGTATAAGAATTAATGCACTTCCCAGTTCAAATAGGAGTTTATCAGTTCAGTTGACTCACTGACTCCCAGGTATGTGAGTATGTGAGTCAACAGGTAATTGTAACTTAGTTTAACTTGTTGCAAGCACTTTAACCAATTTAGCCATTCGGAAAAATGTCTCGACAGTTTTCGTTAAGAATTAAAAAGTCCTTTCATGTGTATTTTAAAACCAGAATTCTGATTGTAGCGACATTTAGGCTTAGATTATGTGAAAAACATATATTAATGAATTTAGTAATGCTTTTAATATGCTGACCTTGGCTTTTCTAAAACCAGTATAAAGAAATTATTAAAATCGGCTTGTAAGGCAAGGAAATAAAACTGAATAGGTAGGTAGTATAGTAAATATTCTGAGTTTAAAGAAATAAAAACCAGTTAAATCGGACCTAACTCCTACATAATTATGTCCCAGAAATGCCTACATTATTGCCCGATGTATGCTGTTATAATGCTATTGTTTAGATAGATGTTACAAAATATACTACATATAAGAATTATGTAAGTATCTATTAGAGTATGATCTAAGAAGATATTGACGTAAGCCCCTAAATAATTGTAAATAACAAACAACAATACCAGTACTATTATGAAATTGTTTAGAATAACGTTGGTCATCATCGTCATCGATCCTTTGTCTTTGATGAGGATCACCTGACGAGCAAGAGCAACCGAACAGAAAAACAAAACACAGCTGTCTGACCTGACGTAACAAATTACAACCTGAATAGAATGTTTGTCTATACTTTTGGTTTTCTCACATTTTTACTTCTCACAGTTTACTCGACAAGTCGACAGTTATTGTATCAATACGTACATAATACACATAGTGCCAATCTATTACAATCGGCATTGAGAAGGACGCTCAGTGTGGGCAAACAAAAAATACTAAAAGTGGTACTTGTAATAACACTGTTATTTGGACGTGTAAAGATGAAAAAGTATTGTGCACTAAGTTTTTTTTGAGACCTGTGTGTTAGTGATTGTGTACCAACGTTAATTTATTTAGGAATTTGCTTAATATGACATTAGCCTGTCAGTTTTTTTGTGTGGTTTTATTAATGAACCTAGCTTATAGAGTTTTTTTTTACATTTTTTATTAAATGTAATCTGCATAATGGCATTGCTGATCAGGTGCTCAAGTTTTAAATGAGTCTGCCATTTATTAATTTTGTTGCTCAAATTAATTATGATAAAGGATTTAGTGCAATTGTGCTCTGTAGTAGTTCATTCTACAACACGCATAATTTAGTGAAGAATGAAATGATATTAGATTCTAACTAATTGACTTGATATTGAGCATCAAGTAGTACTTTAACACCATGTACAGAAAAAACGGGAATTTTCCCTAAAATACGAAGACAGAACAGCTCAACAACACAAGCAATAGTCCGGGACGAACATAATCGCGTGCAGCCCGCCTTGTTCCGAATACATTGCAAACAACATCGGCCGGCAAAGCAGGACAGGCGTTGTGAAACAGGATATGTATAACGAACCTTAATTGTTTTACAAAACGCCGCCGTGTCCGTGGTACGTACGCTTGCTTGCTCAATTGAGTACGGCAGGTTTTTTTGCCGAATTGATCAACTTTAATTGAAGGAAATTAATTTGAATACTGCTTAATAAACCTTTATTGATTGCAATCGAAGGATACCTTCTTCGTTTTAGGGTCAATGGTACGAAATAACAATAAAATATCTCAAGAACTTATGCACACTTTACGGAACACACTCACAATCGCTAACGCATTAAATAAAGCAGCTCCTTAATTATTTTTTACTCCATTTTTTTTCATATTAACAATCAAATTGCTAGATCATTTAGGTGACAACTAATATCTTTGATCTGGCAATTAACGGTAGGTTTCAAACCGCAAGTAATGATTATCCACAGAGCTGCATTCGATCTCAATGCAAACGCCTTTGCACATTAACTTTTTACATGATGACGCAATATTTACACGAGTAGATGCTGCCTTGCATACATATGATATAACAGCATTTCCACTTACTGGTACAAGTTACAACACAGACATTCCACTGATGTACAACGCAGCCATGGCATTTGTCAATGCTTCCATACTTTTGACATGAATGACATTTGTCTTGAGTGTAATCTCGTTTTTGTTACTTTTTAAACGAAATATTGAGATCTTTTTTATGGCATGACACTGGCTGAATAGTCGACAACGACTCAGTTGCCAAAGAACAAAAAAAAAACCTTTTTTATTTTCGATCGCGTCTGACCACAATCTCACCTGATGGGAAGCGATGATGTGCTCGTCAACAGAGCTTGCTTTCCACTTCACTATTGACTTGTCTTGACCTATAGAACCCCAGGTTGTATCTAAAAACTTTAGCAACTGTAATAAAAGAAATAGCACCTAATAGCATCATTCGGAGTGGTTTTATAATCTAAGAACGAATTAGTATTCTTTTCGTCTCTTAAACACCACCATTGCCACTTCAATATAGGTTAATTCCTTAATTATGCATTCAAATTGCTCTTGGAATGCCTAAAATATCATTCTTGTATTTAAATAAGTATCTTGAATCCTTACCAGTTGCGTGGCCGGATTGGAAATGTCAATGACAGAGGTTTATGTTCATTTCTTTTATAGCTTATTTCTTTTGGTCGATTAGAAGATTTTTGGAATAAATAGGCAATTGGTCTTATCAAGGATGAATTGATTGACCATTTTAGGTGGTTTACTCATTTATTTTTGTTTTGGTATTTGGTATTTGCTGTTTAGCAATCCCAACTAGTATTATAACCGCGAGAGTTTGATTATTTATTCGTTACTGCTGAACCAGTATTGATGAATTTTGTAACAGCTATAGATGATGGGAGTATCCACATTTATATAAACCGCGGGCAAAAACTAGTGATATTTTGGTTCTGGGATTTTTAGCTGTCTTTTTTTTAAGGACGGGAAATCATCAAATGACTCCTCCCGCTCTGGGCGGAGGAGAAGGGAGTGTCAGACTCTTACTGACTAAAACCCACCCGTGTTCTTCCTAGTGCCCTTTGCGTTCCAGGGCCGCGGTGACTCTTCGAATAAATTCCGCAACCCTGGCAGACACTGGCCCTAGCGTGCCCCGTCTTCTATGCTCACAGATCGTTGAGGCGCGCGTGGAACGTCTAGCGAATATATTATGTAAAAAATTAGCTAGTATATTAGGAACACCTAAGCAGATAATTTGTTTAAATAATTTTGCTCACCCATCGAATGGAAAAATAATAAAAATGAACATTGTACAAGCCCCTGCAATCTGGTAACTGATGAATATTCAAATGGCATTCCTCAATGGCTAGTGATTGCTGAGCAAACTGGCAAGCGGTGCAGATTGCACAACATTTTAATTGCAAACAATCTCGACGAGCACTTCGCTGAACTCAAACAAATTGCTCTTTCAAGTTTCTGAAATTACATCAAACTCGACGTTTTTTACGGTACCTACAGCGGAAGTATAAATTAAAATAGAAATAGTTCAATGGGAAAATTAAGTATACAAATACCTGCCTTAGTAATTACGTTTATCATTTTACTTTTGTTTTCCAGTTTTAAGCATTAGTCTACTCCTTAGTCGACTAATGCCAAGACTAAGACCGACTAAGTCCTTACTTGGCCTACTCGACTAGTAGAGTAGTCGGCGACTAATCAGCACACTTCCCGTATGACGATTAGTCGCTGGCTCTAAATGTGACTAGAATAGTCGGCTTTCTCAACTAATCATTCCATTTCTTATAACGATAATAGTGTACTATTGGATTTATTGAAATTAAATCGTAACGTCGGAATTAAAAATTTATCTCGTTTTAGGTTACAGAGCTGTCTATAATCTGTAAGTACATAGTTGACATTAAAGAATGATGTCAGCTCAACAAAAGACGAACGCTAGTTTTTAATTAAAGGAATCTCTTAATTGAGCCGCCCTACTTGGTACTGACATAATTAACGAGATT
This sequence comes from Lacanobia wlatinum, assembly GCA_947578705.1. Lineage (NCBI taxonomy): Eukaryota > Metazoa > Arthropoda > Insecta > Lepidoptera > Noctuidae > Lacanobia > Lacanobia wlatinum. The sequence goes on along the minus strand of OX388027.1, from coordinate 30,516,387 downwards.
CACGCCGTAATTGCGAACAAAGTTCAATGAATCAATTTATTAGTAATAGTACTTTGTAGGTATGACAGTTTTAGTTGTCCGTTCAAATGTTAATGAGTTCATGAACAATTCTAATTGGGATAATATGTTAACTATTTATGCTTAGTATGCAAGTTTTCGCCAAACTGAGGGTCGATGGGGCCGAAAAGTTCTGGAGTGGCGACCGCGTACCGGAAGACGCAACGTTGGCAGGCCTCCCACAAGGTGGACCGATGACCTGGTGAGGGTAGCGGGTAGCCGATGGATGCGAGACGCACAGGACCGGTTGTTGTGGCGACACTTGGGGAGGCCTATGTCCAGCAGAGGACGTCTTTCGGCTGATATGATGCAAGAAGTTTTCTAATTATTTGTTGGCGGCTAGAAATAAACAATCTGTTAAAGTTTCAACTGTCTACCTATTAAGGTTCTTGAGATACATTTCGCTGCCAGACAGACGGACAGACAGCTGACGCATAGTCCTATACGGTACCCAAAAAAGTAGATAACGATATTGAACATCAAAACGACTGCGATTATGATTGAGTTACTTACAGAAGAAGTTCGTAAAAAATATATTTATTATTTTGTCACATTTTTTTACACTATTTTAAATATTATTTTCTTTTATTTCCAGGTAAGCGAGGCGTCATAATAATAATGTTACCGACGCTGAGTCAGGTGAGCTAAATTTAGGTGACCTAACTCAGGACACCGCACGATATATTTAGCAAGTTAAAATTATAATGTTAATGAACTTTATGCTGAGAAACTTCTTCAACCGTGAAACAGGTAGTCAATTAAATTGAGTAAAACTTAAAAGGAAAGAAAGAAAATACGTTTATTTGTCACGGAAACACTTATATGTTGCACCTACGTTAGGTGCAATATATAAGTGTTTGAAGATAAGTAAATAATCCTTGTAAACAAACCAATAAGTGTTTAATAATATGTTAATCCGATAACTGTCTTGATGTTCTTTAAAAATAACATCAGATTGTTGAAAAAGTTGGAAACAAACAAACAATCAAAAGGGACACACCAAACGTATAGCAATAATTTACCCATCAACAAAGCTATTGAAAAAATATATGTTCTCTGAAAATAATACCTGGTTGTTGAAAAAAGGTCAATTAGAATACATCAATTCATCAAATATGTTGCTGATTCTCCTTACTGAACATTGTAACCCCACAATAACTTCCCAATACGTCGCAATTTGAAGCTGATTACCAAACAATAAGACAAAACTCTTGACAAGTGCATACGAATAACAAAATAGTATCAAGGCGAACTATCAGGCCGCCTTGGTATGCTTGAATGGACCGAGCCTACACAACTGTTCCACTGAACCCATGACATACAAAAACCAACTCTATCGAACAACGACTAAAGAGCAATTTCCAATAATTAGTCAATTAATCTAAGTTACAGTATACAGCGTAGAAAATTAAACTTTATTTTTTATTTCATAAGGTTGTAGATCTATCAATGGCGATGCAAAATCTATATTCTAAGCTATTTCGTGGTCATTGTACCTTTATAAGGCTCGGTTCTGCAGGCTCGCGGCCTTATTCGGTGTCCATGCACGCGATATGTTAGTAGTGCGTTATTCTTCGATGAAATCACGTCATTGGCACACATTGCTTGGAGCAAGGCTTTTGTTTTATTTTGCAAGATTACTGAATGTGGCTCTACTGTAGGTGGATTGTCTTGAAATATTGGTGAACTGATATGGAATTCAATGAAGTGGTTTTGAGCTGTGTTTGTATTTTGCAGTAGTCTGAACTCTGAAATCATTTAAAAGCAGTGATTAAGACGGCGAAAATTAACCCAAAAATTGACTGACAGCGATAGAGAATGCCTTCTTCTTACATTAAGACTGTCCGTATTGTTCATGTCAAAGTCAAAGTCAAACGATTTATTTCAACTAGACCAATAAAGGCACTTTTGAACGTCAAATTAAAATAAAATAAAATATTATAGTGACTCTAGTCGTCCGTTCGCAAAAGGTAGATTCTTATGGAGAAGAACGGACAAGAAACTCCATAGTTACTCTTTTCAAAAATAAGCTTTACAATATTTGCATACATTAATCAGTTGATTATATGTGAGGACGATGCTCCCAAAAAAACACTTATGTACTACTAGTAGGTACAATAAAGAAATGCCAGCAGAGGTAAAATTAATAAGTTTGCTAGTAAGGGAACATAATACTCACATACGTACAAATTTTTGCAACTATTGATTTATATGATCAGTGTGTGAGTTAAATTAAATATGAAAATCAGTAAATACACCTGTTTACATAGTAAATATTAATACAATAAACACAAACATATCAACCAGTTTCACAATGTCTACTACACCCTAGATTGTCCTATGGAGCAGGACTAGCATGTTTCCAAGCATTCTTATCTTGAATATAATCATCTAATTTGTAATATGCTTGTTCACAAAGTGTCTTTTTTACACACGTTTTAAATTTTCTTTCATTTAATTCTAATATTTCAGAAGGAATTTTGTTGTAACATTTAATACAGTACCCCATGAAAGATGTTCGTACTTTGGATAATCTAAAAAATGGTTGATCTAGTTTATTTCTATTTCTAGTATTAAAATTATGTCTATCACTAATTTTGCTAAATAGATGTCGATTTTTCCTTACATGCATAATATTTTCATAGATGAATTGACAAGGGACTGTCATAATATTAATCTTTTTAAAGAGTTCCCTAAGAGAATCGCGGCGACGAAGATTATAAATGGCTCTGACAGCACGCTTTTGTAGAATAAATATGGATTCAATGTCAGCAGCTCGACCCCACAGCAAAATACCATACGACATAATGCTGTGAAAGTAACTAAAATAGACCAAACGCGCGGTTTCTATATCTGTTAGCTGTCTTATCTTTCTAACAGCATAAGCGGCTGAGCTTAGCCGCGCCGCAAGAGATGTTATGTGAGGTCCCCATTGCAATTTCTCGTCTAAAGTGATTCCCAGGAAAACCGTCTGATCAATAAATTCCAGTTTTTGTCCATTCAATATGATGTCACATTCGTTACTTTTAACATTAGGTAAAGAAAATTTAATACATTTAGTTTTTTTTTCATTTAGTACTAAGTTGTTTGCCGTAAACCAATCTTGAACCTGGTGAATAGAGTAATTGACATCATCAAGGTTTTGTGACCGTCGGTCTATTTTAAATATCAATGATGTGTCATCAGCAAATAACACCATCTTTGGTTCATTTTGAAGTAATTGGGGCAAATCGTTTATGTATGCTAAAAAGAGGAATGGACCTAATATTGAACCTTGCGGAACGCCCATTGCCATTTCAGACCCTAGTGAGTTTACACCGTTTACCTGTACTTTAACCTGTCTGTCTTTCAAGTATGATCCAATCAAATCAAGGGATGTATTCCTAATCCCATAATGCTCAAGTTTCAACAAAAGTGTCTCATGGTTAACGCAATCAAACGCTTTCGAGAGGTCACAAAAGATTCCAATGGCGTCTTGTGAATCCTCCCAGGCGTTAAAGATGTTCTTTATTAGGGTGACACCAGCGTCAGTTGTACAACGCCCTTTAGTGAAACCGTACTGTTGTTCGTGAAAGATGGAATTCTTATTAAAATGTAGTAACATCTGGCTAAGCATTAACTTTTCAAACACCTTACTGAGAACCGGCAGGATTGACACCGGCCTGTAATTGTTGGGTTCTTGACTATCACCGGATTTAAACAGTGGAACGACTTTACTGTGCTTCATGAGATCAGGAAATACTCCCTGGTCTACACTAGAGTTAAATATGTGAGCTAAGTAGGGAGCAATAGTTTCAATAACAGATCTACAGACTTTTACAGACATTCCCCAAAGATCTTCTGTTGATTTAATTTTAAGATCTTTAAAAGCCTTTATAATGGCTAAGGGGTTCGTATGTTGAAACTTGAACTCTGATGGGCATACCTTGACATTCTTCCTTAAAAAGGCAGCAGAGAGCGCGGGTGACGAGTTAAGAGCTTGTGTAGTTCTACGTGGAATATCAGCAAAGAAGTTTTCAAATTCCTGAGCTACCTCTGCATCTGAGTTTATGGGACCATGTACGGTATTTAAATTAAATTTAGTTTCACGCTTTTTCTTCCTACCTGTTTCATAATTTATTATTTTCCAGGTGGTTTTTATTTTGTCATCTGCTGATTTTATTTTATTGCTAATAAACAGAGCTTTAGCTATTTTGCATACACTTTTAAATGTTTTTGAATATTTTGCAACATACTTATGAAAGCTTATGTTATTCACATGTTGCTTTAGGCCATATAGTTCGTATAGCTTTTCTCTACTTATTCGAATGCCTGGAGTCGCCCAATCACTGAATATAAACTTAGTGTAAATACTTTTAGACTTAATTGGAAAATTATCATTAAATTGAGTGTTGAGTAATGAAAAAAATTTGGTATAAAACACATTTGGGTCTTCTATGTTATTAAAATTTTGAACACATAATTTACTGGCCAAAGTACTATTAAGTTTTTCTAAATTTTTATCTGTTATTGGTCTAAATTTAATTTGAATTTTTTGTAAAGGTATGTAGGTGCAAAACGTTATTGTTTGTCCACTGTGATCAGAGGGCAACTTATTCACAATCTCTTTATGTAAATAATCACAATTACAAAATATGTTGTCTATGCAAGTCGCAGACGAAGCTGTTACTCGGGTAGGTTCAATAAATACATTTGATAAATTAAATGATTTAAATAGACTCAATAATCTAATACTATTCGAGTTAGTTTCTAATAAGTTAATATTAAAGTCGCCACATATAATTATTGATTTATTGCTAGTACAAACTTTTTTTAACACATCTTCCATTACAGAATCAAACACAGATAGATTCTGGTAACTTGGAGGTCTGTAGACACATACAACAACATGCTTATCTAGCTCAACACAGGACAATTCAATGGTGTGTTCAACCGACAGCTTAACAATGTCTTTTCTTTCCTTAGATTTAATGTAACTTTTAATTAAAATAAGTGATCCTCCATGTATCATACATTGTCGGCTGAAATGGCTAGCTACACAATAATTTTCAAAATTAAGAGATCCTACTTGGTGATAAATAAATACTAAATAAATACTAAAGTTTAAATAATTGTCAAACTTTAGCTGTGTTTTCAACAGTCAATTGCCTCACTCGACCTGCGATACGATGCGTGCGAATACTCGTTCTTTATTAGGTTATGAAGAAGCCTCAGCAGTAATTAATTAGAGAACACTGTAAAACTAATTAGCTACAATAAAGAGTACATTAACCCCCAATAGATTTCCTAGTCACTCTGTATAAGAACATAGATCAGTGTAATTACCGCTTGACTAGATTAGCTCATTATTTATCGCTTCACTGCTCTATTAGTGAACCGGGTACTGGAACCTTGGTCTGGGTTCAACGAACATTTAATTAGAGGTTTTATTATAGGGCTCTTTTGGCTGGAATTGGGTAAATAATAGTAAACCAGTTAAAGATTAAAACAGCCTCTCCTAGGAATTGCTTCAGAAGATAGGCTTGTCGTTGACCAAAATCCTACTTGATGGAAAGCAATGATATTTTCGACAATGGTGCACATTTGCCTAGAAGAAACCTGCCCGCTCTCTTAAAGATCTCCAAGTTGTAGCCATCAGGAAACACATAATTCGCCAGCAAATTCCACTCCTTAGCTGTACGCATAGCTACTCAGAATACATCCAATCATTCAAAAACCACTATTATTCAAATCAATTTTCGAAAAATGAATATCAATCGATACAGGCAAAAATCCGTTTCTCAGTTCCAAATGTCATTGACATGTCATGGCGCCCAGCAAGGCGGCTCACAAACCGTGCACCCGCGTGTGGGCGTGGGACAATCATTTGGTAACACGGTATAACGCGGTACACTAATCCGAGATTATCGCCGCAGGTGACCAGAACACGTTCCATGTCCGTACGAATTTGTGATGTAATGCCGAGGTGAGGATTAATTACTATAGTTAGGTAGATTATGATTAGTCAACTGGTTTAAGAGGAAAAGTTATGTAGGTGCGCTTTTGGTGCTAAATATGTCACGGAGGTATTTTACGAAGGGGTAAAGCCATATATAGAAGCAAAAATGCCCCGTAGTTGAATATTTATCAGAGCCTGGTGTCTCCAGTTTGCCCCCGCTCGTCAACTACTACTCCAACATAATGCTTTTTTTACGTAAAGCACATATATGTGCAGTTGGTATACTGAGATATTCCAAATTGGAAACAATACTTGCCCAAACCTCGGGAGCGAAACCTTCATCACATTTGGGAAACATCCCTTCTATCACAAACAGATGGGTTTTGTAGTTATAGCATAATCCATTGCTTCATATATTTGAAAAATACGTGCTCTTGACAACGTAAAAACGCAATGAATCTGTCAAAATTATAGGTATTTCTATTGATTGTGTGTCATTGTGTAGCCTACTTATACAACTAATACAACAATTAAGTATGGAAATTTATATCAATACATTTCGGTTATCCTGTCTGAATCACCAATAAACATTGGTGATTCAGACAGGATAACCGAAATATTTCACTGCTATCTTCCTGTTTGTTTGCTTACGTATACCTATACTGTGGCTATAGCCATTAACCAATAACTGTATTATATCATCGATACTTACCTAAGCGAAAGGTCATTCACTCACTGATTAATCACGAAATCTCGAAAACTACTTCACCTATTGAGATGACAGAGGTTTGAACTTTTTTCTATGGGAGCTAGGTTGCCCCCCCCCCGCGCCATTTTAAAATATCTTGGCAACATGACACTTTAGGGCACCATGTTCCTAACAATATTTTTTGAAGTGAAGTTTGTTGAAGTGTTCTCTACCCATTTATGTATACATGTCCTTTTGGTACGGAGGTAGATTACTTGTTGTTAGTTAGTTGTTAGCTTCCTTCTCACGTCGTAAACAATATTAGATTAAAGCAAAGCATGCTAATTAATCTAATCTTAGATTACAGCGTCGCTGTTGACAGTAGGTGTTGTTAATCTGTAATGTTAGTGATGTGATGTAATAGTTATAATCTTTATAACAATGTACGCCGTAATAGGATTATTATAGACGGTTATTTGTAGCTTAATTTTTGCGCTTCAATAAAAGGATAACTGAAAGAGGGATTTTATAAAATCAAGCCTGCCTGGATGCTCAGCCATTTTAATAACTGATTCGCTTTAGCGACTTCTTCGGCATAAAATTCGATAAATTATCGCCCCTGGAACACGGAAATGCCTGCCCAGATTTGGAAATAGGGCTGTCCTATGTCCAAACCTGGGCAGGTATTTCCGTGTTCCAGGGTTGCGGTTTTAGTAATTAGTCCGAAAGTGTCACCACGGTCCTGGAACGCAAAGGGCATTAGGAGGAACACGGATCGGCTTTGGTCAGTAAGTCTGACACTCCCTTCTGCTCCGCCCAGAGCATAAGGAGACATTTGATGATTTGCCATCGTTAAAAAAGAGATATTTCCGTGTTCCATGTTTCATCTAAATCCTTTCAGTAGCTGACGCGTGATTGATGAACAAACGTCCAAAACTGTTATATTAGCAACATTGGTCGGAGGCCAGTATAAATAATATCATTGTGTATTTAACTGGCTTTATCTAACATGGAAAGTGTCAGAACGTATTTATGGTATTTTTAAGTCCAATACTTGAAAACACATTTTGACCTAATTCCGACCAGCACAGTTTAGGAAACACTCGCTTAGCGTATAAAACTCACAAATTAATCAATTCGCGTTCGGTTCTACAAAGCAATGAGGTAGGAACACGTGTAGCCTCAGTTTCTTTCATTAACTACGATAACGCTATAAATACTGAACACTATCGTTTACATACAAACTCTTTTACCCACATATTTTTCTAATGAACTAGATTATTTGGGGTTTCTCCCGCGTGAGATCTTTTCCTGTTACTTGACAGTTCGTTGCGCATTTGTTCAAAAATGTTGTTAAATACGATTATACAGACTTTGGAACGAAGATTAATGTCATATATTGTCAAACGCACGTAAGTGACTGTAATATTGTTTCAATGATTTTTCAACAGGTAACTGAATCACTTGAACTTAATTATTGATGATGCTTTGTTTAAAACAAGACTTCATGTCCCTATATTCAATTTATTTCAACATAAAATGTTCCGAGCAGGTACTAAAGTGTATTTTATTAATTTATTTAACTTTTGTATCAATTATATCAATCAATCTTTGTCTAAAATCAAGCTGTCTTTCTCATTACTATAATTTTAATATTTTCCACACTACTTACCTTCCAAAATTTTCCGAGCGTATAAATATAAAACAGGGCCATTCAGTAGTTTTCCCAGCACGCTTCAGCAAACAGATCGAACAATAACACTCCGGCGCAACAACACAGGTGTTTTAAACACATTTAAGAAATTTCCAGATATTTTTAAACCATGAGTTATGTACCCAGCTCAAATACTTAGCTAAGTACCAATAAAAAGGGTGTAACATACGTTGGTTTAGCTCAGACCCATTTATTCCGCCAACCGCGAATGGCCGAATATTTTACTTTAAAGTAAACAAATGAAACAGTTGTAAAGAAATCTGAAGCGAGCCGCGTTGATAGAATAATCACTTGCTCTAAAATAGTACAGCAATTTAGGAGGTTCGTGAGTAAAATAAAGCGAAAACGAAATTTGTTGCTAATGGCAGGTATCGATCGAAGTGGAAATTCTTTGTACACGGAATAGTTTTAAATATCTCTAAAATTAGGGAAAACTGTCTCATAATTTCAGCGGAAGGACATCAACTGCTGGACATAGGCCCTCCCCAAGAGTTATAACAATGACAGGTCTTGTGTCCAAAATCTGCCTAAACGAATATGGACGTCAAATTGTTTGTGTGTTTGCTTCTAAGTAAGAAATAGCCTCTGAAGGTATCTGCTGATCGAATTGCGGATGAGAAAATAACACTTTCGCTGTGCGTCATACGCATATGCTGCTTTTTATACCGAAAAACGGAAGATTCTTCACGATAGGCCATGGGAGCAGAGTCGTGGTAATTAGTACCCAATCAATAATAGCAAAATGTGATAAGAAATTCTATCTTATACCTACTTCGATCAACTACATATATCCACTAATCCACACAAATCAATTAAATTATATTAGTCACTAGGCTTACGGCTTCGAAATCATGAATGAAAATCGCGGTTTCTGAGAAATTCCCCGTCAATATTTCACGGAAAATCTGGTTCATCGAAAGTGTCCCACTGAGTCTTGACGCATTCAGTACGTTCCATGAAATTCATGTTATTTCAGATGAGTGGTTAGATAGGTATTCTGTATCGCGCATGAGAATATTTTTGATCAGTTGCCAGGTCCGACGGCTTATTTATTTATTTTTATTATTTTATTGGTAGCAAGCAAAAATTACGCTGTTGCATTTCTATATGAAAATAGAAATGCAACAGCGTAATTTTTGCTTGCTACTGTTTTTTTAAAGATGGAAAATCATCAATTGACTCCTCCAGCTCTGGGCGGAGAGATCATTAGGAGAAACACGGATGGGTTCGCATCCGTGTTCCTTAATGCCCTTTGCGTCCCAGGACCGCGGCGACTCTTTCGAACAAATGCCGCACCTGCTTGCTACTACTGCTAGCGCGATTCTGTCTAGAAATGTATCAGTTGGTATTAAATTATTCGGGAAAACTCGGGTCGCACCCTGATAGCTTGTCGTGCTAGGAGACATAAGGCACATGTTTCAGAGAGTCATGTCCATTCACTCGGAAAAATGCTAAAGTCTATAGCAATTTTCCATTCGTAAAGACTTGATAACTAAGGTACCAATCTGAAATCACGCATTATCGAAGTGCCGAAAATCTTAACTGAAATACACGATACACAAACAAATTGCTAGCCATAAGTGTTGTTTGTGAATATTAAGCGTCTAGCAACTAGGTACAGTCAACAACTCGTCTAACCTACGGATTTCACAATTACTGTCACGAAATAAAGACGATATTACCATGGACATGCTGTTAACTGTACCATCCACATGAGGTGTTTGTTTGTTTACGCGAACTCTCTGTTCTGTTTAAGTCCTTTGTGCTGAACATTCTCCGAAAACTTCTATTAAATCAATCGAAGTTTTTTTCTCATAAAAACATTATTGTTCACCTTCAGTTAGTCATACCGAAAAGATAAAAGGTGTGCTCTCCAGAACTATGTCGTAAATACTTACAAAGGGGATGAATAGGAATGCAGGGGTGAATCAAAACAAAACTTTTTGTTGGCAGCATTTACGGTCGCTAATTTTCATCATCATCATCATCATCATATCAGCCGAAAGACACAACAAACCAGTCCTGTGCGTCTCGCATTCATTGGCTTCCCGCGCCCCTTAGCAGGTCATCGGTCCACCTTGTGGGAGGCCTTCCAAAGTTGCGTCTTCCGACACGCGGTCGCCACTCCAGAATATGATATTACAGTGAAAATCCCTATGAAAGTTTTGTTTCACCCCGCCATACCTATTCACCCTGTTCGACGGTACTTCGTCGGGAAAATTAACAAACAGCTGCTTAGCTGCCTGTTCATTTTCCCGATTTTGCTAGAGATAAAATAATATTGCGAAGGTTTTATAAACTCAAGTCACAAACAATTTGTAATTATAAACCGAGAATCAAAAGCCTTGGAATTGAACAATACCGGTGATTAAGGAGGAAAACTTGCTGCTAATTAATGTTTTAAAAACTTTCTAGACTACGGGGGGAAATTATCTAAATTCTGAAAGGGCACTTAGTACTTGTATTTCTGCAATTAGCATAAGTAATTAGCATAATTATTGACTTTCAAGTATTAAATTCCAATGGAATATTGCTAAAATATACAACCGACTTCAAAAAGGAGGAGGTTTTCAATTGGATTGTTTATATTTTTGGTATGTATAAGTTTTTTTTTTGTATGTTCGGTCATAACTCCGTCGTAATATACAACGTGTAATAGAATAAACGCAATACCTCTTAAGGGGTCATTGTACTCATCATTATGAACCATTGAAACAGCTTTTACTACAGGACCAACACTGAAATAGCGAAAAAAAAATCGACTGCTTCATACATTTCTGTGCGCATAACTCGACAAAATGAACTGAACAACTGACTTTTTTTACCAGTGCAGTTAACAAAGTTTTTTTTACCAGCGTAGCTAAATGTCGAAACATAAGAATTCTATAGCAAAAGTATGATTGATGAAATGGCAAGTCAAACAGAGTTGTTAGTTTGGGACACACACATTAGAGACAATTGCCTGCTACCCCACTGGAAGGGCTCGCGACTGTGCACGAGCTCCCAAGAAAGGGAGGAGCAATATTGAGGAGTCTTTGAGAGACTGTGTGTGAGTTGATCAACACTGGTGCTTTGTCAAATAATCTGTCACTTTACACTCTTCTGATCGGAAAACTGGCGTAGGAACGTGTGACTTGAACTGTGTACGGCATGTCCAAAGTTCGTCAGTTAATTTAACTTCAGTTAAAGCATCATCGCACCATACAAACTTCCTAGTTCATCGTGTTGTGCTGGCGCTGCCGCTTTCGAAATTTCAATGAAATTTTAAGTCTTTTTTAAGACTGGGCACATTACCAACTGACAGCGTTGAGGGCGCACTTTTCATATTTAAGTTTGATGTTAGTTTATTTTATTTGTTAATAACAGTACATTAAGTTTGCTACCTAATAAAGTTACAACGGTTTAAATATCTAAGTAGATATGAATCATCAGTAATCTTATTAATTTTCTGATTTTCCCTTTGTTTGACTTAATATAATAATCAAATAATCCTTTAATATTTCATTAATTAAACTTCTAATGCTTACGTATGCCATTCAAACTAATAACTGATAACAAAATATTTAGGTATTTATGTAAATTCTTTGGACAAATTCTGAGAATAACTAGCAGTCTCGGCGTGATAGTGTAATCAAAAATAATAACCCTAGTGCGAAAAAATTACAAGTAGTAAACATCGTTATTATTTATCAATCAATAATTAATTGCGCAATATGTGTCTAATACCTAAATCTGGTTTTAATTCCTAAATCGTGCGTAGCCAATCAAAGTGCAGACTTACATACTTAGACGTTTATAATATCTAACACTAAATAAATAACATGATCTCTTAGCGAGCTTAGATCGCAGAAAGATAATCAAACTCCCTTTGTATTTAAACTTTTTTTTTCTTGAACTATGGATAATCATCAAATGACTCCTCCCGCTCTGGGCGGAGCAGAAGGGAGTGTCAGACTCTTACTGACTAAAACCCATCCGTGTTCCTTCTAATGCCCGCCGCGTTCCAAGGCCGCGGTGACTCTTTCGAACAAATTCCGCAACCCTAGATAACATGTGTACAAGTACAATAATTTTAGTTTCACTAATACCGATTAGTACTTCACAGGAATCTAGCTTATCCCACGTAATGAAACGTGTAACTATCAACGCCCAGCTATTCTAGCTATCTAAGACCACGATTCGATCAACGAATTCCTAAGATTACCGAGCTAAGGCGATAACCGACTGATTTGTTTGTGTTAGTACGAGTAGGTATTACCGGATCTGTGAACAATCGGTCATGTTATGCGATTCTAACAAATAATCTATTATTTGAGCTGTGACGTAGGTCCGATAAATACCTTAGATGTTTTTCAGACATGCTTACGTGTGAATAGAAAAACGTGAATTTTATGTGTAAAACCTGTTTATTTTTGCTTGAACATGGAAATGAGTTATCTTGAAATTTTCTTTTGTGTCATAGATACATTCAGTCTTCCGAATTTTTATTTTTACTTAAATGCAGACTGCTGTGATTGCTAGGTAGGTACTTAGTAAAACGTCGTGGATTAAGAGGAAAAAAATTCAGTTTTCCTGGTTCATTAGGATAAAATTCAAGGTGGATGTTAAAAGAGAAGGTCGTGTACAATTTCTACGTGGTACTCCTGTTTCCTTAATGTGCTGGTATAAACATATGGTGCGTATTTAAAATCTAAGTATGTTGATTTTTTGCTAATCGAACTTTTACACTGCACGCCCTACACTTGAACGGGTAATAATAGTGTATCACTGATTTAGACGTCCTTGTCTCTAGGCATAATCTTGTAGTTCGTTACCAGAAAGTAAAGGGTTCTTTCTTATTTTCAGAGTTATTATGCACTTCAACGACATTACGGTTGTGATTGTTCTGAATTCTACCTGAATTGGCACCTCCATAAAAGAACATTGCTTAAATCTTCGGAGAATAAAAAACTGTGAACCAGTATTACCACATCACGCGTGTCCACAGTCTGCGTGCCAAAAACTGCCATCAATAATCCGTGATCCGCCAATTCGTTGCGAGCACACTATACTTTCTACCAGATCGCTACAAAAACACTGTGCATAGTAATTGTCGACTCTTGCGCAAGTCTTGCATAACCTTGCTTCCTCCTATTGTGTGACGGTTATATAATAGCTATAATAACTTCTTAATATAATCTGCTTTATGAGAGAATTATGTTGATTGTCAGCTAATGAGTGAGCTTTAAGATGAAGAATTTGGAGCGTGGCGAATGTTTGTTTTAGTGACCAATTTGTGGGCCCAAGCTGTTGCTATGCACCGCTATGAAGCACATGTGCGGTCTACCGGAGACCACTGGCCCACCCTCTTAATTAGCAGAGTAGAATTACTTGAGGTTGGTACAGTTTCCTAGCGAAATATATGTTTAACAGTTGAACAAAGAGATTGTCACCACCCAGCAATGACTGACAGATGGAGTCGGAACTTAACAGCGAGATACTGCTGCCCCCTATCCTAATATATAAAATTCTTCCGTAACTGACTGATTGAGTAACTGAGTGACTGACAGACAACGCACAGCCGAAACTACTGGTCGGAGAAAGCTGAAATTTGGCATGTAGGTTCCTTGGGTAGTGTAGGGGAGCTCTAAGAGAGGATTCCCGAAATTCCTACGGGAACGGGAAAAACCGGGATATACGCGTACGAAGTCGCGGGCATAAGCTAGTTACGTTATAATTTATGTTTGTAACACCTTATAAACCTGTATTGTGCACATAAATAATTTGATTTCTTTCACAGTTTATTACGGCCGACACTCAGCAAAGTTGATATTTGTTTAGACAAATATCAACTTTATACTTCAGGTTTTAGAACCTGAAGTGCCATATTTCGGCTGTGAACTCTACACTTTGATACCGATACTGGCACAACGTAGAATTTAAATATATACTTATTTATCCCATGGGTGTCGTAGTTACGGAGGGTTAGTAGCGCTTTCTCACTTCAAATTGGACCCTAAGGCCTAAAGGGACTTTTGGACTCACAAAATCCTGCATAGTGTTTACTTAGATTTAGCGATGTGGTTATGCCTGAGTCGTTGGCATTTCTCAGCAGAGTATATGCAGTTTATTTGAAGTACACCACCAAGGCACAGAGGTTCACATAATATACTGGATTTCGGCAGCCACATAACTTACTCAGCAGGAGACTTCGTGCAAGACTTTGTTTATTGATACCTGAAGATGGTCACTTATGAATGTTACTAAATACTCCATGATTAATATGGACATTGACACATGGCATTTTTTTTTTGAGCACGAAAATTGCTAGCAATGTTAATATCGCGAGTTATTTTCTTTATTGTCTGTTAAACGCCTGTTCAATAATAATTGTCAAACAATTATTTTAATCTTATTTGATTGTCTGCGATAAACATACCGTTAGATTGATAAAGTACTTACGATGTTACTAAAATATCGCCATTCAAAAAAACTTTAGCCATTTTATTATTATCAAACAATTTTCTAACAGATTATTTTGTTAAATCGATATTTTTACGAACAACTAGCTTTTGCTCGCAACTTCGTACGTGCATGTTCCGTTTTTTCCCCGTTCCCGAAGGAATTTCGGGAAATCCTCTCTTAGTGCTCCCCTACACTCCCTAAAGAACTTACAAACCAAATTTCAGCTTTCTACGACTAGTAGTTTCGGCTGTGCGTTGTCTGTCAGTCACTCACTCAGCCACTCAGTAACGGAAGTTTTATATATAATACTAGCTTTTGCCCGCAACTTCGTACGCGCTATCCCCTTTTTTCCCGTTCCCGCAGGAATTTCGGAAAATCCTCTCTTAGCGCTCCCCTACACTCCCCAAGGAACCTACACGCCATATTTCAGCTTTCTACGACCAGCAGTTTCGGCTGTGCGTTATCTGTCAGTCACTTAGTCACGAAAGAGTTTTATAGACACGGTGCCATTTTAGTCGACTTACAAAGGCAGCCCACTTAAGTTACCCGATATAAACTACCTCTAGGCGCGATTATTTTTTTTGAATAATTCATTAAGATACTAGATACAATAAAAATAAATAATGCATTAGAATTATGAACACCCTGTTAATAATGTTTACGTATCAAACAATGTCACCGTTTCATTCCGCGCCGTGCTTGGAACACAAGGCTCGGACTGCGCTCGCTCTTGGATGTTCCAAACTACGTCATGAATGATAAGATCATCTTCCTAGCCATTTTCCAACTATATTGGGAACGGCTTCCAGTCAAACCGGATAACCAGAACCATGAACCGGTGTCATGATAATGATGAATTGTTTTTTTTTTAATAATTCAAATATTCGTATTATTATTTTTTTACTATTGCTAGGCACGTGTTGACCACTATCTAAACGACGTCCACTGTGTAAACGATGATGCGATAGAAGATGGAGCACGCTTGCCTAGAAGCAACCTATTCACTCTTGACTTAAAGACTCCCAGGTTGTAGCTATCAGGAAACACAGACTCCGGTAGGGAATAGGGAATATGCATGCGATTTTTTTATTTGCAAAATGAAATACAAACTAACTCTAATAAACAATTTTGAAATTATTTTTTAAATACCTTCATCAGCGATGAAGTTACAAAGCTTCAAAGTTTACAATTAGAAAGAGAAGTCCAATATGAATTGTGACGTCAAAGTTCTTGGCGCCTATACAGCTGCCATAGAAAACAGCGTTTTCGCGAGAGGGACAGATATATTTGTTTAAAATAATTATATTTGTGTATATTTTTAGATAAACTATATAGATAATAAATATTTTTTTCGTGCATATTCCCTATTCCACTCCTTAGCTGTACGCACTATGAATATGTTCCCAAATCATTTATTGCGTGTGGAAATATCATTTTTATTTAGTTAATGTGTAGTAGACATTTGATAAATGAAGTGGGTGCCGTTGTGACTAAAATGGCATCGCGTATATTGATTGAAAAGTTTTTCGACTGGCGCTGCAGCGTTAGACTGGAGGCCGACCAAAACATACCTCTTCACAAAAAGTCTAGAAGGATTGACTTAGTAATACCAACTTAGAGAGAAAAACAGGTGTTTAGCCTTGCGACCTAACAATCGAACACAAATACCTGCCTACGTAACTCGAAGTCAAAGTCTTCAAAACTTCGTGCCAAAATAACTTCAAACTTCAAAAACTCGCACATTTCTTCTCAAACAATAACAGTTCGCGCCAAAACGAGGTTTCTTCAGGTCAATAGCAGCACAAAGTCAATACTAATGTCCCATTGTGCAGTGGGAACGTCCTCAAAACTGAGCGACACACTTAAAACGACAATATCCACAATTATTCATCCATCTCTCTTAATATACGACATGATCTTACGCAGTTGTAACTGAGGAAGTAATGGATACTACGCAATGGGTACTATGTCGGTGAGTATCGTTCTCGGTAGCAGTCGGACCCATTGTTGTGTCGAAATATGATATACGGTACTTATATGTCCCATCACTATTGTTCCGATGACTTCTGAGCTGATAGGGCTGTCCCTGAGATCTTCACCCAGATAGACTTATTTGAAAGAAAAAATGTGTCATTGAATTGAGTCGTAAGAATGGCTGTGCAAGATTGGTTCTGACTTGATATTAAATGTAAGTAAGATGTAGCTGTTGCGGAATTTATTCGAAAGAGTCGCCGCGGTCCTGGAACGCAAAGGGCATTAGGAAGAACACGGATGGGTTTTAGTCAGTAAGTCTGACACTCCCTTCTGCTCCCCCCAGAGTCGGAGGAGTCGTTTGATGATTTCCCTTCTTAAAAAATAAGTTACATATGGTTGGGGTGTGGACGTGAAAACGCATCATTCAGACAAATACACTTACACGTTATTTAGAATATTAGTATGTATCTATGCGTTATCAGTTAATACGTATTCTTTACAGTAGAACTAGCCTTTGCCATAGGTTTTACCCGCTTGAAAGTATTTTTTGTCCTTTTTCAAGATCCAATCTATACCAAAAGTTATCAAAATTGATTCAGCGGTTTAGACTTGAGCACGTTACAGACAGACAGAGTTAATATATCATCTACACTAATATTATAAAGAGGAAAGATTTGTTTGTTTGTTTGGTTGTTGAATTGAATAGGCTCCGAAACTACTGGACCGATTTGAAAAATTCTTTTAGCAGCTACAATATCAGGGAGTAACATAGGCTATATATACTCCCATGGGAACGGGAACTACGCGGGTGAAACCGCGTGACGTCCACTAGTGTATAATATTAGAATTGATACGATTGGGTAGAATCAATCGATAACATTACATTTAAAAAACCCTCATTAAGATTCTTATTTCATAACAGTGATTGCTTGTTATTATTTGACCGGTCCCAGAGATTAGATTTTTTATTTTCTTTATATCGCTGGAATATAATCAAAAACAAAATATTAGCTAATTTATTCATATTGCATTACAAATTCCGTATCCACCGTATCCATTTGTGATGGAAAAATTTAAAAAAAAAAGCTGCATTTCATACTGACGCCGTCAAATATTTATTATAATAACAGGTGTACCGCTGTACACAGCAATAAAACACAATAATGTATATTTTATAAAATCATTACTGTTTTAGTAGCAGTCATAAAAATTACAATAGTTTTTAGTCATAATTATTCTCGTCAGTGTCTAATGTTTTTTTTCTGTTAAGATTATTCTTAGTGGCAATCAATCATTTATATAATACTGAGATAATTATTAGGCTTCCTCATCGTAAAGTTTAAGTGTATTATTAATTAGGCGTGCGTATAGTATTTTGAACTTTTACAATTTAATTATTACCTCATTAAAACGAGCATTGCGAATCTGTTGTTTAGTAGTGGTGCAATGACAATTACTGACTTTATATAATTATCTACACTAATATTATAAAGAGGAAAGATTTGTATTTTGTATTTAACGAATAAACTTAAAAACTACGGGACTGATTTGAAAAATTCTTTCAGCAATGGTAATATTTTATTCCCGTACTCCCACGGGAACGGGAACAACGCGGATGAAACCGCGTGACGTCCGGCTAGTAATAGATATAAATGTTTATTACATAATATAATGTTATGATTTGGTGTGAGATTAATTACACAAATAAATTCTATCTGCAATTTATATCTAAAACAAAATACTAAGTGCTTTAACATATTCGTAAACTGTCTAATTAAATAACTTCAAGGGACAACCCTACCAGCACGTCACTTCGCCGTAGTGACATCACTTCCTCTACGATTTGCATCCGACAGACCGCTCTCTTAGTGCTGTCACTATTGTTAATATGTGCTAATAACGTCAAGTGTGCACAAACAACAACGGTGATGTTTTGACACACATAATGTAACGTTTACTCATGTTAAAGAATTTATGGGAAATCATTGTGCATGTGCATAGGTATTCGAGTTTTTCCGCATATTTGTGTGTTACTGCACCATGTGTGTTGTGTTTTTATTGGAATCAATGTTTATTTTACAACAGATATGAAGCGGGAAACTAGTTTGTTATAATAATTTAATAGCTTTTGCCCGCGACTTCGTACGCGCATATCCTGATTTTCCCGTTCCCGTAAGCATTTCGGAAAATCCTCTCTTAGTGCTCTCCTACACTCCCCAAGGAACCTACATGCCAAATTTCAGCTTTCTACGACCAGTTGATTCGGTTGTGCCTTTTCTTTCAATCACTCAGTCAGTCATTAACGGATTTTTTTTTATATAAATAACATGACGCTTGGGTGGGCCCAAATTCCACCAGTGGAAGCCTGTCGTAAAGGAACTACGACATCTTGTCAACAGTATCGACAAGTTCTATCTCCTAACACAAATATTCTAGTGAAATGAAAAGGGATACTATCGACACCGCAGCACATCCCTTTGGGAAATAAGACTTTTTGCAAAGTGATCTTGTAAAAGTTAAAGTATTGAGTGTGGGTGAAAACTGTCAGTCGAGCCTAAACGTGTATGTTGTGCAAGCCATGTCTGGTTAGATTATATTGTAAATAGAATAGAACCATAACCGGTAGCAAACTCGATTCTTTTGATTGATAGATTGCTTTGACCCGCGGGGCGCTGATCGATCCACTTCCTACTTTAGTTTCCTAAGTTCCTACCCGGAAAACACCTTTAAGAACTAACTGTTAACTATTGTTAAGAAAGGGACAAAAAAACCTTGTCTGCATAGATTAGACAAGGACACAATTAGTGCATACAGATTGTGTACAAGTTGAGAAAGTCCGAGATTCCTCGATCGAGTTCGTTGGAGAAAGCTTGCGTTTGCGCATAGTTGCAGCTAGCCAGCCCTTGACTCAGTCTAGGTGCATAGGCTTACAATGTGGGTAGTAAGGCACGGTAATAGCTAGTTCTACCAGAAGTAGATTTTATCTTTTAAGTTTTTTTAGGACCGATGCGATGGCGAAGGGGGCCATTGTGCCATCGTACGTAATGTGTTTTTCAAGTCTGTCTTTTCAGTAACGTATATGGCACTGAACATGATAAAGTATATTATATTCTATTCTAATGTGGCGGAACCGTGAAGTCTAAATGAATTATTCGAGAGTGGAAACAAAAGCTTTAGAAAGTCTTCAATACCTTCATAAATATAAGAGTCAGTAAAGACATAAACTATAGTAGAATTCCTTATCAAAAACCTCATGATTTTTCTTTCAATTACCTACTGTTTTATTACAACCTCGTGACTCCTCGAGACTTCCTCAAAATTTCTAAGTTTGTCAGCCTTCACGTAAACGTAAACGTGATATGGGCAGATAATTTAAAGAAAAACAGCCTTCGCTAACTCGAGCAGAGTCGCACTTCCGCATGTAAGTATTCCACTGCTCGCCGGCTTCCGAAGCGACGCGTGCGCAGGGAACACGACGCGCAGTGCATACTGAACAGAAGGAAGTCTAGGCTTCCTTATTACTTGGTCATTCTGTTGCAGATGCTAAGAAGACTAAGTAGGTTGCGATGAGTTTAAATTAAATTAAATGTAGCGAGCGATATTGTTGTGTTTTGGGGCTATTTATACAGATCAAAACACTTTTGTTTAATCTGAAAAGAATCGCCTTTCACAACGCTAGCATGGTATCGCTATTCAATTGTTTGCGTTTAAATTCTATAAAATCAAGACAAGTTGAGGTACCGGAATTTATATAAAAGATCACATTCATCACAAGCAAAAAAAAAACACTGATTTAGTGATTTTATTTTGACCTAAAATAATAAATTGCCAGCACACTAGAACAACAGGTACTAACTCGCGATTATTTTACCATTGTCCTTATTTTGGTGGTCTTTTTTATAATGGATTTGCTCTTGACTCTGGTCTAGATCAGAGATGACAGAGACAAAGTCTACGATAGAGCGAGCTTACCCAGAAGGAGCCTGTTCACTCTTACTTTGAAGAGATTAGGGTTGTAAGCGTTCGGAAACACAGATGCATGCAGAGAATTCCACTCCTTTACTGTGCGCATTATAAAAGACGTTCGGAAACGCTTAGTGCGAATTAGTGGAATAGAAACAAGGTAGGGATGGTAAGATGCAGTGCGTCTGGATGTCCGATGGTAGAAGGGGGCCGGTGGGATGTGGTGATTTTGTGAACGATTTTTTAAAGTTTTTCCGTCGATTTAAATGGGACCTCAAATAATATAATCTCCGGCAAACGATCAACCACAATTTTGTGGATTAGCTAATTTCAATAACACGAAGGTACTAATTAATACCTGAGCAAAACACTAAGCCATAAGCCACAGGTAGTAAAACCGTGACGTATTCTGATATTTCGGAACACGTTCAAGGTTTTAAAACTCGTTTATGATTGAAATACCTGTCTACTACTTACTGTCCGATAGCCTAATTTATAGCAAGGATCTTTGGAGATTGAATGACGTTGTTGGGGGAGCGGTGTTGGTAAACATGTACATATGAAATTGTATTGAAACCAAAGATGGCGGCAATTGACCCAATCTTACAGTAAATACTCATTCCAGGGGCCTTAGTAGTAAGTCTTGTACCTACTACTTCCATGGACCGTGGATCCCGTTTGTATTGCGTGGCCGAAAATAAAAGCTGAAAAATATTTTTTCTATCTGTACGAATAAACTGCCAGCTTATGACGAAAAGCAATTTAACTTAGATTTGAATTTTTATCTTACTATCATTAAATATGCGAAAGTTTGAATGGCTGGATGTTTGTTAATCTGTGGATGTCATGTCACAGAGACAGATCATATTATAGTCTGGAACACACACAACACATAAGCTTCTCTATATCCCTTGGGATAATTTTTCAAAAATCAGATGAACAAAACCGCTGGCAGATGCTAGTTTGGAATACATTTTCAGTATACTCTATGTTTTACAAAATAAATGATTGATTGGTTTTTTATTTGAATGTGCTAATGAATGCCAGAGCTTATAAAGACCCGGCAATTTTAACTCTGTCGATATAACGTCACAAGCACCTACGTCACATGTCTATAGGTAGGTGACATATTTAGCAACTACTCGTTAGATTTTAATCTTTTTCATACGCAATAATTTTGATATAGGCAAGTAATAAAAACAATGGAGCAAGAAAAATACCTAATACGTCAATGTACATATTTGCCATAGTGATTTAAAATAGAAGGCATACCGCTATTTACGGATATTTTATTAGGCAGTTCTAATATTTATTATATCACATTATATAATTATACGATATAATATTTATTATAACATATCAAGGTATTCTGAATTTCTGATAGGCGAAAAAGGCACTATTACCGTTAACTAATATTTATTCAGATGTAGACAATGTAAGCAAATATGGAAGGTACATTCACTTGTAACAATATTTATTCACGTAGCGAAATTCAAAACCGTTTTTGTATTTTGTACCTACTGAGGTATTTTACACAATATGCTCATAGAAAAACAAATTCTGTAGGCAAACAACAACTTGTCGAAATCCGAGCTAAAAAATGCATTATTTACCTGAACAGTAATTTACATTGGTTTTGCTTCAAACAAATAGAAACAAATTGGATTATAAACCCAACAACACACGGTGGGGCAATCAATTGGCCTAATCAATTTATGTCGGTAAATAAAAATATTATTGTTGTGTTTGGAACAAAGCAAGTTCAGGAGAGGTTGAATGGAACTGATTTATTTATCGGTAATATTAAAAAAATGGGTAAATATTATGTCTTGTACCTACTATAGAACTAGCCAATTAAATTTTATTCATATAAACAAGGATTTTGACAACATTTTCTGTGACTAAGAAGTAAGAAAGAAAGAAAACTGTTAATTTAGGACTCGCACAAAACAGTCAAAAATTAAAATAAATTTAATCTAACAGTAACTAACCATTAGTCAATAATAGCTAACGAAATTAATCTGTGCGATGCCAAAAAAATCCCATCAGTCAGATGGGATTTTTTTATGGTGAGTTTAACTGTTAATTTTGGTAAATTTTAACAAAATATGTTGTCATTTTAACCCAAAGGTTGACTGGTAGAGAACGCTTCGTTGCATTAAGTCCGCCCATGTACCACAATATTACATGAAGTTTAAATAAATAAGAAGAGACATTCTAAACGACTATTTATTTATTTTCTGCCCATTCCATCCCACTTCAAGGCAAGCCTGTCTTTCTCCTTTCCATTCTTCCCGGCTTTGGGCAAGTATGGGCAATCCTGTCGACAGGCGTCAAAGCTTGTCCCGCCATCTTCACTTGTATATTTTCTGGGACCTAAATTGTGTTTGTTTTAGGCTGACTGTCTACTGGAGCAGTGACTGACGCGGAGCGGAGATTTTATGCAATTCAATTGGTTAATATTTCTCCGCTCCAGTGGACGACAGACGACAGTCAGCCTTAGCCCATGAATCGTTTGACATGCGGCGGACGTGTCCGGCCCATATTATAAAATTGTAAATTATTATTTTTATTTTTCTTGAAATCTTGTATTCATTGGAATTTTCTTTTGTTTACAGGTAAGCAAGGCAAGTCACGCTCCACACTTCTGCACTTTATACCTACTATGATAAGTAAATAAGTACCCACACCTTCCTACGTCGAGACAGGTAGGTAGTGTTTTGCTTAAAGGTCCGGTCAGGTACACGACTCCTCCCGCTCTGGGCGGAGCAGAAGGGAGTGTCAGAATCTTACTGACTAAAACCCACCCGTGTTCCTCCTAATGCCCTTTGCATTCCAGGGTCGCGGTGACTCTTTCGAACAAATTCCGCAACATTTAGGTACCTCTACACAACGACACCTATGGTCAATATGGATATGACCTATATGGGTAGGAGACCTTGATAGTGTACCCTCAGCTCCCCAAAGAAATTACAAAATGAAACTATTGTTTTGTTGGTGAACGAGGTTACCTTATGCAGTCATCCCCAATGACGTAGTCATGTCTGATATTGTAGTCACGAAAATAAATAAAACTGTATGTTTCGCATTGCTATTCAATGAATGAATGGTAAACACTCTATACTAATATGATAGCAACTCTAGTCTGTTTGTTGCATCTTAACGGATGTATGGATTTGGATGAGATTTTTGATTGGCAAACGGGTAAACCATGTGCTGGAACAGGACATGGATTCTTTTACCTCGAGTGTGTTCCCTTGAGAAAATTTTCTTCATTTACGCGGGCCTATCCGCTAGCAGAAGCTAGTATGTAATATAAATAAAACGTGAGACATATTAAAAAAACATATAATTGAAGTTTTGATGAGATAGGAAACGTATGTATGTGCTACCAATAATTTGAATGGTAAAACACAAAAAAACGTGTGCAAAACACTATTTAACCCAAAGGTAATAAAGACATATTTAATAACCCGACGTAATAATTTAATAACATGTTCACTATTATAATATAGTGGTAATAACTTAAGACCATAATTTACAACGAATACATGTAAATTAGTCGAAAAAAAAACCAATCGGAGGAATATTAAGAACCAGTTGCCAACCAATTTACACTTAGTGTGAAAAAACGGACATTATAGCATTATGGGGAATTAACTGACAATTTTATTGTTACCTAGTTATTAAAGTCGGGCTTCTAAAATCTTCTCAAAATTAATAGTTATTTCATATACATATACATATTCGAATTTGACTTTGTCAAACGGATGTTAAAAAGTTGACGTCAATAGTAGTCTTACATTTAATTAGTAATACGTAGCAGCTACTAAGTAAACGTATTGAATGTAAACAATGTTATTTACCTATAAAAATATCTTAGCCCATGATTATTTTAAATAGATACTGATTAGCAGATTATTTATTCTGTACAGATAATTTTGATTTGGAATCTGTTTAATCAATGTTAGCAAGTTTGTATAAATAAGACTAAAAATTAGTACGATATTCTTCTTTTTAGTCTTATTATTGATTGCACACAAAAACATAGGGTTACAAATGTAAAAGGACTGGTTATGTACCTACAAAAGTAATTAATTAAGGTAGTTAGTTATTGTTGTCTTACTTTTGTCTGTATTAGGCATAGCCTGCTTGATCTAGGTAGTTTATTAGAAAACTGTGACCTTTCCTTTCATTGTAAGAAAACAAAAACATTCATGTTGACACAATTGAGAAAAAATTACATTATTTTAGGTCATTCTGTTTTCATTTAAGAAAAATTCAGTTTAAACATTTTATTCAGCTGAAAGACCAAGCCATATTATACTGTTCAGCTGTAATACTAAAAAAAAAAAACAAGTTAGAAATAAAAATATTTAACACTAACCTCGGTTCAATGAACGGCGTGGCGAGATGATAGTGAAAGTTGCGCCCGCGTCGCGTTTGACAAGTTCACTTACCCGCTAGCCATCGATCTTATGAGGTCTGTGTGTTGGCTGTTACTAAACGTACGGGGCGAGATTCACTTCTTGTTATATTTCTGGTTGTTTGAAGATTAGTTATTTCAAGATACTTTCAAATTTTGACGCCATTCTTCTTTTTTTTTTATTAAAATGCTTTTACTGTGATAAACTAAGCATTTTTTCTTTCTTTGTTATATCTTAATGGAAAATCAAAATATATGATTGGTCAAGTGTAAGATGAGATTGTGAATCAGATGAAGATCAATGAAATCTCTTTGTTTTGGGCTGAGTATTAAAATGTTTGAAATACTTCATGATAAGTTTGATTCATTCACAGTTTCAGAAAACTGATACAATCAGAATGATTCATTGAGCTTCACATTCATCTTCCGTTACATTACGAGTACGACTCGTACTCACGGGAAAAAGAGACTCCTCAAAACCGGGAACTACACTGACTCATCGCGGCTTCCGACAAAAGTAGTACTGATGCAATGTCTGATATAACCCACAATAATAAAGTGAACACCGTCGGGTGATATAACCAGTGTAGAGATAAATTGTACCACAATTTCTTTGATTGTTCAAATTAAGGCTTGCTCTTGAGAGCTTACGATATAAGTGTGAGAGAAAGTTTGTCAGTCAATCCTACACTTATGCCTCGAGAAAAACTTTGAGTGGTGATCTGATGTTGATTATAGAGGTACAAGTGGCTAATAGTAAGTAAAAGAAATAATTTAATTCAATTACGCTGATACCCACCCATGTTCGCTTTAAATAGAGAAGAGAGGCATTACATTGAAAGTAGTTAAAAAAATACGAATGTTGTGGCTAATTTCCAGTACAGGTAGATTCAAACACACACACGATACGGTTGGCGCAGTGGTTGAGCGGCTGCTGCGACACGTGTCGTCGGTTCGATTCCCGCACGGAGCTAATATTTGTATGGCTTATAGATAGTTGTTCCGGGCTGTTTGTGTATGTAACTTCGTATGTTTGAAAACGCACCTACGACACAGGAGAAATTCCTAGTGTGGGGAAATGTTTTTTAAAATAAAAACTTAATGGCAGCTCGGAACACTTTGCAAGTCGCTGTGCAGTAGCAATCTAATGTGACTGCAGCGAAAAGCGAATTTAACAGATGTTATTAAGTTCGAATCGACGACTTGTACTGAATGTCAGTAGTTAAGGGTTAATATTTTTTTACAATAACACCCAAAGCCTGTTCCTTTAAACCACAACGTGTGGAATAACTTCTAAAGCTTCATCCCTAATCTCAAAAAAATCTTCGCTCGATATCTTCAGTCCACAAGGTAAACAAAACAAGAAGTTGCCCAGTAACATGAGCCTCCCATCAACACAGTATCCTGCGACCGCAACATCTCCGGTAGTGGTCAGGCTCACATGTGCGCACTGGGTTACACAACACTCGGCCTGGGGCCCGTTACCCGCGTGACGTCATCGTTGCCCAACCGTCAGTGTACTGTGACACTTGCGATTTTTTGCAGAATTACACTTTTGACCGTTGATTTATTATTTTCAAAATTTGGAAATGGAATGCTGCTTTTTAGCTCGCAGTAAATAATATTTGTTTATTGAAACTTTATGCACTAGTTAAAAACACTGTACAAAAACGGACTTAATGCCTTAGGCATTTTCTACCAGTCGACCTTAGAGTGGTGTAGCGATATGTATTGGTAGGTGCAACTTACGAACGTTTCTTGTTTGAGAATAAATATTTAGTCTGAATAGAATGAACCTGGATTAAAAGAAAAAAAATGACCATATTTTTGTCTTCATTGTGAGTTGATTGGATTCATTTCCTATCATGTCGAAACGAATGATTAGAAAATAAATTCTTTAACATAAACAGGTATAAAATCTTGTGACAGACCGGGCAATTCGCAATGCAGGCAGTTCGATTCTGCAACAAAACTCAAAGAATTGTCGCAATAAACTCCATTCACGTCAGCAATGCTCCAACGTTCCTTTTTTCAAACACGCAGGTCATTCTGCAAAGTTTTGCAATCTGCTTAAATTATGAAGTACAAACCTTTCTCGTTAAAAATATTGCCAGTTAAATATTTTAAGTAGACTAGAATCTGTCAAAAGTGTGCTAAGTAATCGGCAAGAACGAATTTCTTACCTTTTAAAATTAAATAGGTCTTATCTTAATGACTTGGATTCATAAAAAATTTGGGTTTCCTATTGAAACATAAATTTAAAGGGCGCCTAGCCACCCACGCTCAAATTCCGAGTGGCCTATTCTTTGATACTAAACGACGACGTAGGTGTAAAATAAATATCAGCTTACAAAAAAACACTAAAACTTAGTATGCCGCTTCCTACTCAGCATTTTATGTCCTGTATATCAAACAGACATGTTTTACTAGACAAATACGCCTGCAATCTGCATAACAAATATTTATCTTCAGTAATTCAAAGAAAACGTGCTCGATACTAACAGAGACTTCTGAAAAATATCGTGGTTTACGTAAAATCGTGTGAAACACATTACTTATGTAAATAAAAGTTCGGGCGTCGCTGATTTGCATGTAATGTTTGGTAAACAGTTCACTTTGTGAATTATCTTCAAGTCTCACGGAGGGAGTCAAATTGCTTCCTGATTTCTTTATAAAGCCGTGGCAAGAAGTAACCATTATTTTAGTAGTATACAGCATTTATGTAGAACTGTATGGTGTTTAATGTCACATGCACATTAAACACCATACAGCAAGACCCAAACAATTTATATATATAAAAATCAATGCCACTTTTCGTTGTAATTGTATAACTCAAGAACGGGCTCACCTATCCAAACCAAATGTTTAGGCTTTGTTCGGACTATTTAGTAGATGGTTTATGTGAAGTTTGTGGTAGGGTAGGGTAGGTAGGGTAGGGTAGGGTAGCGTAGGGTAGGGTAGGGTAGGTAGGGTAAGTAGGTAGCTAGTTATACATATTAAGTAATATTTAATTTTGTTTTGTTTCGAACGAGATTCGCAGCACGAAAATCCAAATATGTACTAAGCCACTAAGTTAAGCAACTCTTTGTAGCTTTTGCGCGTAAAAGTAGACCATAATCGTCTCCAAGGATCCATCTACCATCAAAATTGGTTCGGCAATTTAGGTGTTAACATGTAACAAATAAACAAAACAAACTCATCTTCGTATTTATTATATTACTAGCTGACCCGCGCAACTTCGTCTGCGTCACATTTTTCATTAATGATCCGGTCCTATTGACAGTAGCGTGGCGTTATATAACCTATAGCCTTCCTCGATAAATGAGCTATCGAACACAAAAAAAAATTCAATTCGAACCAATAGTTCCTGAGATCAGCGAGTTCAACCAAACAAACTCTTCAGGTTTATATTATTAAGTATAGATAAAGGTAATGATTTAAAACGTAATAAAAGGGACAAGCCTGATCCAATCGTAAAATGAAGAGAACGTTGTCGCCTGCAAGTGACAGAGAAGCCCTTTAGTAAAGGTCTTCAACTTGACATTTAATTAATCTAGGCAATGAAGCACATGCCTATCTATCTACGAACTGCTTTCTGATTTTAATCTCCTATGAAAAAACTTGAAGGAAAATCATGAATTAAGAAAAATAATTATTGATTTGATTGGACTGCCAAATAAATATTAAAAATAGCTATTTAGTAATCAGCCTATGTGTGATGAATCAGGCAGAGAGGAAACAAATAGTAACAAACAAATAATTAACAATGAGAGAGGATTTACTATATGTTTTCCTTTTTTTGTACCTACATTGTGGGTGTGTGTGTGTGTGCCAAATAAACTAGTTTTCATTAAGTTTTTCTATTCATTTATACAACATTGGAAGGTCTTCTGCTAAGTTGACCGATGACCTGGCAAAGGTTGCGTAATCCCCGTGCCCCCTCCCCCCCCCCAAAAGTCAAGAAAATAATGGTTGTCTGTAAAGTCGGTTTACGGACGATAATTTTACGTGATAACGTCATAAGAAAACAATTGAATTCTTCACAAACAAGCCGAACGCTTAGGCCGATCGTGCGTCTCTATCGCTTGTTCCGCGCTCTCGGTCTCGGAACGTTACACTTTTTAGTGCGTGCAGCCGGCGTTCATCGATTTATAAGAAGTTGTCACGTCAAAAAATATCCACTGGATGCAGGAAGCCTAGTGCGTTTCTATAAATGCCAAAATAAAAGGTATTGACCACGTGACACTTCGACAGCGTTCGTCAACCTCACACATTTGATGTTTTGACAATCGCCTTGGTCACGCTACAGCTGTCAGAATTTGTTTCAGTCTCGTACTAACACAACAAGTAATGAACTGTACCGATTGAAGAATCTAACTCGTTTCTGCAGAAATCGTCGTTTTCTGCTTGATCAGTAAAATGTTGCACACTTGCTTCTCTTCTTTCTTTGGATATTGGCAGAATAGTCGACATCGGCTTTGCTTTCCAAATATAAAATAGAGTAGCTGTCAGAACGTCATTTGTGTAGAGCCTCATATCCGTCCATGCGGCGACACTTGGAAAAGGTTATGTCCAGCAATGGCCGTCTTTTAGCAGAAATCATGATGATGAAGTCTGTCTCCGGAACTATTATAAAACCCACTCAAGTTAAAGGATTTAACAGCCCACGTACAATTAAGCAGCAGTACAAATTAAAAGCGAATAAACTCGTTACATAGTTACTTTTGTTTTACGAGCCAGCTTTATGGGGCCGTTCTGTTCATCCCGTGAGGTTATGGCTTGTTTGATCGCTTCAGTTATGGGGGCATGGCGCCGAGGAAAAGCCTTTACAGGTCTGTCGAAGTTGTTGTCGTGATTTGTTTGTAAGGAGGCTTTTGGACCGGATGCATTATAGTGATGATAGAATTTATATATCTATTGGTGTGTGTAGGCGATTTCAGAGAACCAAGTCCAGGGTTTTGCTATCGTTCTTATTTAATAACTTCTGACCGCGGGTTCACGTTCGCCCGAAGAAATAGCCGTGAAGTAGGAAAATATTCTGAGGGAATCTAGGTACTCCAAGATAAAAAGTATCCTAAAAGTCTTACCTATCTCTACATAAAAATAATTTCATAGCATTAAAATTACTACGTATGAATAAGTCTGTTTGTTCCAAACAATTAATAAATCCACAACTTTACTTTATAACTTCTGATTGTGTGGTTTTACGCGGGAATTGAAACTTTTGAAACCTGTGCGGTTTAAAACATTATCATAACAGAATTCTATTTTATCTTTTATTTATTTGTTGTACACCTACCACCAGTCCGTACCAGTCTTTTTAACCCAAAGGTTGACTGGTAGAGAATGCCTTGTTGTATTAAGACCGCCCATATACCACTATTATACATAAAGTTTAAGTAAATAAATAAATAAAACACAAATATTTTCTTTCTGATAGTGTTGGTCTTTATCTAATTGTTTATGCGTCTGAAATTTACGTCATGATACATAAGAAACTCCTAGTGTCAATTTAAAAAAAACGAGACCAGCAAAAAAAACACATTTCCTGAACGTGATACAAATAATTGCACACAAATTATAAATTATGACTTGTTACATTTCACAGTCACACACGAATCGTGTTAAAACTAGTAATTATCGTATCGCTAATATCGCTAACACCTAGATCAGATCACGATGATCGCTAATCAAGATATCATAACATCGACTTTTAGCGGAACTCGATCGAAACATATTACTTACCAACACGAGCAATATTGATATTGGCGTTTGCAATTTACATGTGTTTGGTAAGATAGTATTATGTCTGGTGTTACTTCTTGATTATGAAAAATCTTGAACAAATGTTAGGATGAAGGTGCCATTTCAATTTTAACCAATCATGGCAGTCAAAATGTCAGTGAGTCACGTGGTGCGAAGATTTTATGCAATTCCATTGGTTAACATTTCTCCGTCTCCGCCCGCTGTCTCGCTCCGCTGTAATGGACAGGCACTCTAAGGCCCGGGCAGACGAACGCGATGCGACAGTACGATAACGCGTTTTCATAGTTTTTTTTTACTAGGCAAAAGCTACACAAACAGCACATAAAGTAACCTATAATCGCCTCTATGGGGCCGTCAATCTCGGCAACAAAATTCATCAAAACCGGCTTTTTTTTTACTATTGATAGGCACGCGTATGACCACTATCTCACCTAATTGTAAGCGATTTTGAGTAACAAACTCTTTTTCGCACTTATAATATTCATTCACATTGTGTCATAGCAACAGTCTGTGGGAGCCTTATATGTTGTAAGTCAAACGAAAAGATAAGAGCAAGGATTTATTTATTTTCTACTTCCAATAAAAACTTTAACACGTCCATCGTTCTAAAATAAATGTAACACCAATATATCATAATGAAAATAGATACTAAAAGCTCTATTTATATTTTCACATTTTTCGCAAAGTCGATGCATTCGCGTGGGTGTCGCGATCGAGATTTTTATTAAACGTACGTCATACTTTCATAATATATTTTTAAACATATGTAATACTAGCTGACCCGCGCAACTTTGTATGCGCCACATTTTTCATTAATTTTCCGCTCCTTTTGGTCGCAGCGCGATGTTATATAGCCTTCCTCAATAAATGAGCTATCTAACACTGAAAGAATTTTTAAAGTCGGACCAGTAGTTCCTGAGATTAGCGCGTTCAAGCAAACAAACAAACTCTTCAGCTTTATATATCACACAGACAAAATATTTGTTCCTCAAATTCCAAGCCATGAAAACGGAAAAAAATCTCGAGTTGAGGAGTTGAATGACAAGTTACAAGCTTTAACTGTCAATTCGATTGACGAGGATGATTCGAGGTAAAGTTGAGTTGAGGAAATGACTTCGAATATAAGTGTTGTGATGGCTGGAGAATGAGGTGTTGTGAAAGTTTTATAGGTATGTACCTATAAAACTTTCACAACACCTCATTCTCCAGCCATCATGATACTCACTAGTCAATGAAGAGTAGTTCTATTGAGTTATCAGTTCGGATCAAGGTATACATCACCTTCAATTCTCAGCCATATTTCCTTACCCCCGCGATTCCGTGTGCGTGACAGAGAGTTTCCCTATTTCTCAACAGCCACTACTTCCTCTGATCGAGTTAGATAAGACAAGCCTCAGTTATTTCCCAAGCTGGTGCAACAATAGAGAAATTGCCATAAATCTAGCCTTCATATGGGAGTGTTTAACTAAAAGAGAAACTTGTATTGGCAAAGGAGATTTCTACATTATACTCCATGTGGATATGTGCAGATTAAATAAATTAAAAAGACGTATCACAGAATCCCCATACGCCATGATTTCACAACTTTTTACCCGACTGCCAAAGAAGGGTTATGTTTTTCACGCGTATCTTGTATGTATGTTTGTTTGTAAACTTCTTTATTACCTCGTACCTTCCAAACGGTTGAATGGATTTCCACTATTAAGGTGTCGTTAGATTCATTTCAAAAACCCAAGTATCCTTAGATAGGTGTTTAAAAAAAGGCAAAAAGGCGGATTTTGGGCGTTAAATTGTGAGTCGTTAATATTTTTTTTAACCAAACCTATCGAGTAGGGTATCAAAATAGAAGAAATTAAATGGAGGTTACAAAAATATATATTAGCTATTTGTTTAAATTCAATAAGGAAACTGTTTTCGTTCATAAAAGTGTCCCGGTTGTTTTTTTTTGCAGTCGGGTTTTTTGATTTTTCTAATTTGCGACTTGTTTTAAATCGTATACCATCCTAAATAATTGCTCTGCTGCATACCTACATTGTATTGGATAGACTGTCTATCTGTCCTCCACACCTCAGTATCTGGGTAACACGGTATCCTTGGCAGACGAGTCAAGAGCAAACCCATCTCAAGTAAAAAAAAGAGTACTTGCTGAACTTTCGGGCTTCGATTCTTATAATATTAAAAGAAAGATTAATATTAATTAATTAATTGATTAATATTAATTAATTAATTGATTAATTAATATTTGTTTATTTATGGCAACTAGGCCCAATTGTTGGTAACATTGTTCTTAAAAACTATTGTTAGTAAACAAACACAGAAACAAAAACAATAGAAATTTGTAAGGTTAGCTGTGGGGTCTTCTGACAGCGCCTCCAGAGCGTGGGACAACCAAGGTGCGTCGTACTTTGATGAAAATGATGAAATGAAAATATACATAGACATTGGGAACTTTCAGTTACAATATTTCGACAAAATACTAAGCGGAAGCGTTAATCATTTTGATTCTTTTTGTAATTTTCCGCGTTTGTTAACCCACTTGTAATAAAGTCGTGGAAAGAATTCACAAATTGGCAGCGTAAAGCTTCTAGGACAAAGTGAGGAACTTTTAAGGGTCGTAGTTTTATTCCGCGTTGGAACATTACCGTGTACTTTTGTTTACGAGGTTCTTGATACTTTTGCTAAACTGTTCCGAAGTACAAGTATCAAAACACACAAACAAATTAAACAAAGCAAATCCTATTATAGTTACTCCGGTCACTTTTATCGTGCACGTCTTTCTACATCGTAATCACATATTTGAATATAACTAGCTTCTGCCCGCGTCGACCGGTCCCTTGGGAACATACTACCGGGATAAAAAGTAGTCTACGTGTTATTTGATACTATAATCTACCTCTGTGCAAGAAAATTTTCATGAAGATCCTTTCAGGCGTTCTGACGTGAAAGAGTAACAAACATACATCCTCACAAACTTTTGCATTTATAATATTACTAGCTTCTGCCAGCGGCTTCGCCCGCGTGTTCCCTAGGGAACATACTCCCAGGATAAAAAGTAGACTATGTTCTTTCTCAGGCTCTAGACTATCTCTGTACCAAATTTCTTTTAAATCGATTCAGTAGTTTTTGCCTGAAAGCGCGTCAGACAGACAGACAGACAGAGTTACTTTCGCATTTATAATATTAGTATGGATATGGATATAGTAAGATTCCACACATATTTGTAACAATTTAATAATTTATTGATTTAAGAGTGTCCGTGGAGTTTCTTGCACGTTCTTCATAGAGATCTACGCGTTGGAACATGCAAATAGCTTCACCTCATTGACTGACCGACCTTGATCATTTAAAAGTGCCTGTAAATGGTTTGATTGAAATAAATGCGTTGAGTTTAAATTTCTTGAGTTATTTACTTAATACTCCAAGCAACACAAAGTTACAAAGGCTGACTTCAAGCAAGTATGGGTGGGGAAAGAGATAACATGACAGGTTCATAAAAACAATATAAATACCATTCTAAAGATGGACAGAATATTGGAAATTGGGTTAAAAAGGGGTAAACAAACAAGTTCTCCACTCAAACCCAATTCTTCTATGTCAAAGACCCAAATCATTGAAGATGTCTGTCTCATAGAGTTTGACGATAAAATTAACCATCCTTGTAAGGCATTATAAATCCAGAAAATATTGTCTCATAATCATAGGCCACCAAGTAACCACGTCTTAAAGACCGATTTTCTGACATCATTTCTACCCTTCTCACTTCGATAGTAAAAACGCCGAAAATCCTTCTCACGTCCAAATTAACATAAACTCTGACGTCATCTGAAACTGGACTGCATGTCACGGAGATCACGTTCATAAATGTATCTCACCACATTCTCACTCGCTCACCTCGAAACGTTTCGATCGACAGATCATTATAATAACAGATTATGTACACACAGATTACAATGTGCAAGTGGGCGAACCTAACTTGTGCTACACTCTGATTAGATACTATCAGCAAATATACATACATTATGAGGAAGCGAATGCATGTTCCTTGATAACACGCTAGGAATACAGAGGTTTAAAATCATCAGTTCCGTCCTTAAATGATTTCGTTGGTAACACTTTTATGCATCTATAATATTTCCTTGTAGATGATCACAGAAACCTGATATTCTAGTTTAAAATACATATTAAAAATCAGTCAAGACTAGCTAGACTGGTATAAAACTTGTCTGATTTACATATCCTTTAAATCACAAATGTGTGATGTCGCGTTGTATTAAAGCTGCTTATATAGATGTAATGCTCTTCATTTTAGAGTATAACTACTTTAGCTTTAAAAATATTCAAATAATAACATAATGTTCTTCGTTCCAGGTGAAAGCTGCGTCGAGAAGCCGCTGGCGACACTGTGGCGCAACTACCAGCAGTCGACGAAGCCCGACGTCGTGATGAAACTGTCCGTCACCAACTCCGGGCTCAAGGGGTTCACCAAAGAGCACGGCCTCACGGAGTACTGGTCCCACCGCATCACGTACTGCGCCAGCCCGCCGCACTACCCCAAGCTGTTCTGCTGGGTGTACCGCCACGAGGGCAAGAAGCTCAAACACGAGCTGCGCTGCCACGCCGTCCTTTGCACCAAAGAATCAATATCAAAGAAGATTACCGAGGAACTTCAGGTCAAACTGAAGCAGGCCCTAAGCGAATTCAAAAAGGACAGAATCTCAAAACAAAATGCTAGACTCAGTCTCGCTAACAGTGTCTATGAAAATCCAAGTATGCCTCGCAGAAAGATCCTGCTAAGCGTCGGAGCTATGAACT
Source organism: Lacanobia wlatinum (assembly GCA_947578705.1). NCBI lineage: Eukaryota > Metazoa > Arthropoda > Insecta > Lepidoptera > Noctuidae > Lacanobia > Lacanobia wlatinum. Next base: position 30,480,605 of record OX388027.1, on the reverse strand, counting down.
ACAGACCACCGCTAGAGAGGTCAAAATCAGCTCCAAAACTGGGAGCTATTGAAGAACTATGTTCAGAAGAAGATGAAGAGGAGGCGGAGATGAACGCTAAACAGAACGGCGAGCCCTGGTCACGAACGTCTTTGACGATGGACAACTTCTATTCCTCGCAAACGCTCGACAGACGACGGCCCGATATAAAGTCCCCGAGGAAGACCTCATGTCCGGAGGGAGTTATAAATAGAACGCTATCCGACTCTGGAAGTGGTAACGTCACCGTCTCCGATGAATTCCTGGAATTATTAGTGAAGGAGAGCCAAAAGAACGGATGTATCGATGATACTAGTCATAGTGATGGGGAGAAGGAAACGAGATTGCTAGAAGCGATCGCCGAATCGAACGAACTGAGTGAAAACACGGTGGCTGAGGGCGACTGTAAGGCGCTGATGCAAAGTAACTACCTCGTCACGGATAGCGACGACGGATCTGTTTCTTCGGGCTGCGAGACCGCCAGCACGGTCACCGATACCGAGCCGTCATCCCTGCCCTCGTTCCCTCAGGAAGACCAGAAGGAGCATGCGGACACTACTGCCACTTACATGGAACAGAGCTTCGAACATAACGATATGAGGAGCAGTAATAGAAGCTACAACTCTGTGCACATTATGAATAGCTCTGACTCCAATGTCACCGAAGAGGTGAATCACGTCCCCATCGGTGAAAAGAATACCTTCAGGCGGAGGTCCACATATCCACCATTGCGAGCGGATTCTAATATCATGTCAGACTTTGAAGGAAAGTTTGAATCTCTCATTGACAATTTGACCGATGTTGACAGCCTCAACTCGAGCACAGAAACTGAAGTTTTCAAGAACACGGGTGACAACGACAGCGCCTGCAGCGACGAGTCAGGCTACTCTGAACTATTGGATGGCAAAGAGAGTATCATTGGTAACACTATTATGGTCTAAGTTTCCCAAACTTTAGCTGCCCCTTTCCGAGTGTTTGTTTTCAAAGAAAATTAACGTCCCAAGGACAAGTAGCGCTCTCCTGATCTCTAGCGGGGCGGCAGCCATTTTGGAACTGTCGAATTATTTGAGATTAGAATTAGAAATTCAATCGTCTGGCAACAACAATGCACGTAGTTAAATATTAATGTGAATCCTTTATTAGGGTATAAATTATATGTAAAGTTACAAAGGTTCTTTTGGGTTAGTTACGGAGAATTTTAAATATTAAGTCAAAGCAACCAGTTTTCTGTCAGGATTGTTTACATCAGTAGCTGGTTGTCAGTCTATGGCGTGTAGTAGAAACGCACCATTTTCTTTGTAAATAACAGGGTACACTAGTACTTCATCCAGTTGTCGTATTACTATGTTTAAATGTTTGTATATATTGTAATTTAAGTTCATGTATTAGATGAAATTTATCGGAGATTTTATTTGTAAAAGATTTATTATAGTTACTTTACGGATACGAACATCTGTTTTGTTTTTGTCTATATTTATTGTTTAAAGTAAGTATATTTGTTGAGGTGGGCTGTAGGCGGCAGATTGTGGGAGCGAGTACATTTATGAGAAATGTATTGCTACTTATGCAGCGCGTGGGGTTCTGGGACAAACAGCTACAGAGTACTATTATGTTTACATTGTGTTCGAACGTTGCCCCTCGTAAACACTGTCGCTTATCAGCTTGCTTCTTCGATTAGTCTCTGTTGGATCGACGCAGCTTCAAGCAGCACAATGAACAGCTTAAATATATGGCAGGATGAAGTAGTGTCAACATTCAAAAATAGACTGCTAATATTGCCATTATAAATTCTACAGCAGATTGTATAATACCAACATTTGAATTATCCACAAATTCCTCTAGTGCGTCATATAGCCACCCACAGTTCCTAGTGCCTGCTTGCGGCTGCGTCGGTAAGGCCCCTGTTCACGACCAGTCTGTATGTACTTACGCATTCCATTCGCACGAGTCTCACGATACCGGCTCATCGTCATCCTATCATATTTGTAGCGGAGGATATTTTTTCGATGAAAAATAAATGATTACAAAATTAATTATTGTTATTTTATTTTTGTTCGATGTCAACCTCACTGATAAAATATACAGACAACACACAGACAGAAGAGTTATTTAGCTATCTGCCTGGTTATGAAATTGTAGATTATGTCGTCATATTAAATCCCGAATGTAATGAAGGATTCTAGAGTTAACTCATGACTGGAGAGAGGGAGATTAGAGTTTAAAATACACTTTTTATAATATAATTCTGAATTCAGCTAGATATTAAAGCTATCACAAACAAATACTCCTTTAGTCCTTTACCCCAAGGAGGTTGCTAGATGCAGGTCGCACGGTAACAGTATTCATACGAATAGTTAAGTCAAAGTCAAAATTCTTTATTGCGAACTAAGTCACATTATCGATATGCCCGGCAGCAGGCCGGGTTTATAGCCGGGCAATAATATTGTACAGATAACCGGGCAACAATAATAATAATGGCTTGCTTTAGGTTAGGTTTGCATGACATATGAACAATTTGCCATTTTCGTGCAGGTTCTCTGAAAAATACTTATGTCTCTCTTACTAACCAATCATAAAATAGCAAGCTCTAATATAGTTGCTCACAAGAAGATCACGACTGCCCGCAACATATAGTGACATGTCAACCGCGACCACTGTGGCAACAGCTTACCGACTCAGAAGAAGAAGGGTATAATTGCAACAAGATACGGTAAAACAAGCAGTTCTGACGTAATTTGCTGAATCAACTGAATACTTGTTACTGCTCTACGTAACAGATTAATTGCGAACGAAACATGAGTGGTCGTAATGGACGGAGTCATTTAAATGCAATTAGTGACGATGGCTCGTGTCGGCTGAAGCTTTTTTTTAATTATTTGTGACGGGTCTCCTCTTAACTCTAGTCTAGGTCAGAGATGACAGAGACAAAGTCTACGATGGAGCGAGCTTACCCAGAAGGAGCCTGTGCACTCCAACTTTGAAGAGATTAGGGTTGTAAGCGTTTGGAAACACAGACGCAAGCAGAGTTCCACTCCTTTGCTGTGCGCATTATAAAGACGTTTGGAAACGCTTAGTGCGAAATGGTGGAATTGCAACAAGGTAGGGATGGTAAGATGCAGTGCGTCTGGATGTCCGATGGTAGAAGGGGGCCGGTAGGATGAGGTCGTGGAGTTCTTGGGCACACTCACCGAAGTACAATCTGTAGAAGACCGACAAGCAGGTAACCTTAAGGCGATGAGCCAAGCTTTGTAGCTTAGCATCCACCAGTTTCACGTCTCGTCTCATTCATGAGCCTCTTAGCTCTACGTTCCACCGAGGCAAGCGCGGCAAGCTGATACTTAGCTGAGCCATCCCAAAGGTGGCTACAATACTCCATGCAGGATCGGACTTGCGCTTTATATAGGGTTAAGAGCTGTCCAGGCCTGAAGTATCGCTTCACCCTATTTAGGATGCCCAGCTTTTTGGCCGCGGTTTGGGCTTTGTACTCGATGGTGGCCCGAAGTTGAGACTGGATATTAACTCCATGCCTAGGAGCTCGAGCCGATCAGTCACAGGAACAGATGCACCCCGAAAAGTAGGAGTTTGGTCAAAACGACTCCTTTTTGCGGCAAAAAGACACGCCTGTGTTTTGGTGGCGTTAAAAGTCACCAGATTGTCATCACCCCACTGCGAGACAAGGCTTAAGGTCAAATTTGTCCGCTCAACCATAGTTGTTCGGTCTCACAACGCTGCCGTACGCGGTGCCACAAGATCGTATGGGAAAAAGTCAAGGATCTGTCGCAGTATTCGTCTATGGTGAGGTGGGATTCATCCGCCGCCGCATACCGTAGCGTTGTGCGGCCCGATCAAGAGATCAAAGCTTGACGCTTTAGCTATCGAAGCTTGACTTGACGCAGTACTTAGGCACTCAAACAATGCAGTGAAATCTCCGACTTGAATTAATTGGCTGTTGTGGTTCGAAACCCACAAGTCATCGAGAGGTCGAGTCTTTGAGACCATTCTGAAACCAATAGGTAAGATATAGAAAAGAACCGACTAGCATACCTTGGTAACGAATTATCATTTCGAAACTAGAATTAAATAGGAACGACGAATTTTCCCAAAAGCCGCTTCGAAGTTTCCTGACCGTAAAGAAGTAACGAGTTTACATTACTGTGATCATCGGATTAAGTAAGTATGTCGTAAGTATATATTTTTTACGAAATTATTATAAAGTGTGTGGGAAAAGTGAACCTTAGCCTCACTCTGGGAATTGCGATGGAATTAACGTGGCAAGCAAGATAGAAATATGTACAGAAGACCTAACGTTAGTGGTAACAAATCTAGTCCTGTAGGATGACCTCTTAATCTATTAAAAACTGTGTTGAGCTGAGCCAGCTGATCAGTGTGTTACCACCGATGACGTGCGGTCGTCTGTACCTATGTGCAGTCGATATGACTTGTTGACTACGTTGGTAGGGTGCAGAGAGTTATTGAAATTAAAAATAAATAAATGAAGAACACCTGTCTTTTTCCGTATTCAAAGAGAAATCTTTGTATTGAGCAACGTTCAATTTAGAATAGAAAATAAATACCTAAGCTTGGCAAACAGACTTCTGAATAATTATTCTTTCGTGAATCACGGATGCTGCTTTTGGTGACATAACCCCATCATTAACGACAACAATTGAGTTCATTACTTTATTGAAAATTCTCTATCTTCTTTAGAAAGTCAGTAAGAACCAATATTAACGGTTACTATGTGAATTCAACAATTTAGTGATAAACAAACAGAGACGTATAATTCTCACACACCTGCGAAATGTACGAATAATTTATTGGTTTCTACAAAAATCGACACATTTACTGTAGAAAGAATTTCAGCTGTTGGTTATGTAATGTTACTAGGCAATGTTTCCTTGAAAAAATACCATAGGTTTCTTTGATTATTATTTCTGAGCATTCTTAAGGATAATCGGAATGCTGCAGTTTTATTTATATCTGAAAGAGGAAAATAAGTTTTACCTGTTGGTAACTACTTCACATAAATAGTTAGGTAGGTATATTACAAAGAAGGATATCTAATTGTGTATAAGTTATTATTTAACGTTTGACTGACCTAACACAAAAATCTACGGAGTCCACCATGCTCCAGTGTACCTACTCGCAACGTGTCTAACCGACGGAAATTGAAGCTCATCGCTGAGAGCAGTCCTCGGGAAAGGCGGCAACCCACTGAACAACCCTCCATGTAAGTCGTCTGTGAGTGACCGGCTAAGAAGCTTTAACGATTCGGGTCCAAGCCCATTTCAACCAAGAAATATTTATGGTTGTACCGTAGTAGTACTAATTGCACCACTACACTGTAGCCGGCAAAAATGCCACTTAGAAGTGGAACACACTTGTCAGAATCAGCCAAACACGTCATACATGAAGCCGAGTACGTGGCTTTCCAAAACGCATAAACCCTCGGAAAAGTGAAGTGACGTCACTCTGCCAAGCCTGTGAAGAAAGCCTCCGTGCTACTCTAGCTTCTATGAAAACTATAGAAAGAAATGAAGTGGCACAATGGATCGAATGTAAGCGCAGAAAATGGACTTCCTAATCAAAAATACAACAGGAGACGAGGTTTCGCTCTATGAAAATTATAATTATAGACTTGCGAAAATACTATTAGCAAAATCCGCATCAGATAAAACTGTTTTGACTATTGTCAATCTCAAAAAAAAAAACAATACTACAAACATTGTAATAAAACGCCGATAAGCTTGCAAGTGACCCTAAGCATTGATTACCCGTCTTCGGTCAAATTAATGTTCGCAAAAAATAAATAATGAAGTAAAGATGCGATCTGATACCGCGCCTCCGACCGTAACGAAACTGTGTTCGTGTCTAATTGCTCGAATAACTACGATTTATCTTCGAGAAACTAACACAAATCATAATCATCATTTTGTACGTTTTGGTCTTGATGTAAAATATAAAAATATGTTATATGCGAATCCTGTTGTACAACCTTATGGGGTATATATTTGAGCCGTTTGGGGTTGATACACCGGGTTGATGCCATGGAGTCCGAGGTTTCATCGAGTTTTTCATGAAATCAGCAAGCAGTTAGGCGATTCTTCACGTGACCAGAGGGCTGGCCTTTTCTTTGGCCAACGATTCAGCATTGCCATTCAACGTGGCAATGCGGCCAGTGTTCTGGGCCAGTTTCCCCGTTGACAGCGATGTTGAAGAATTTTTCGATGCTCTATGTGTTCTTCCCCTCCCCCTTTTTATTCCGCTAATACATTTAAACATATTATCTACTTGCTTGTCAATATTTATGTTAAATGTCTCAACATAGAACGTTTTTGTATGGATCTGTAAATAATGAAAACCGTTGAGGAATCGGTTGAGGAAAATGTTATTGTGGTAAGTATCTTGCTGTCTTGGTTAGTATCTGCTTGGATAAGGAAAATAACATCGGCATGGCAAATTCGGAAGGTATCTACTAAATTAGATGACCCGAGGCTCCAGACAAAGTGCCATTCTATTAGCGAATGCGATTATCGACATGCTAAAATATAAAGGATCGATCACGTGATATTTTGACTCCATTTGACATTTCCATACATTTTTGACGTTTAACAACTGCCTTCGCCACGCTACCGCTAACAGTGTCACTTGTCTAGATCCTCCGGAATCACTGATAGCGTAAAGTATGTATAAATCAGTGGCCTTAGTGCGGGATCTTTAACGTTCTCAATCGCGTTAGCGTAAACGTCAGCAGATTGGGATGGCATGCGATAATTTTTCGCATGTTACCCTTGGCAGCCTACTTGCTTCCCTCAACTGATGCTTCGTCGTGCGCTGACGCCGTGACGGATGTGTTGCGGAAGGGAATGGTGTACTACATTCCGTTCTCAGGCATAGCAATGTCTGGCCAAGCTCGCTCATGGTTTGGTGCCGAGTGGAATCGCGCTAATGCGATAAAACATGCGGCGTACCTAGCATGGGTCGACGTCCGAGCGCGCAAAGCAAATGACGTGAGTCAGATGAAGAGAGCCTTTAACAGGGCTGCCGAGTCCTGCAAAAAAGTTTTACGGAGAGCTCGGTTTGGCCACATTAGCCGAATAGGGAACAAACTTGCTTCATACCCAGCAGGTAGTAAGGCTTTTTGGTCCCTGGCTAAGTCGATCGAATCGAACTTCTGCCGTCCCTCACTACCACCACTGCTGAGACCCGATGGGTCGCTGACCCACTCCGCTGAGGAGAATGCCAACTTGTTTGCTTCTATGTTTGCGGAATCGTCGCGTCTGGATCTTGGTGGCGAGAGGCCCCCTGCTTCTCCTGATGGATGCGAGTCGAGTATGTCGATCATTCACATTCATCAGATACACGTTCTTCGGGTACTGCGTAACCTAGACGTAAATAAGGCTAGTGGCCCCGACGGGATACCGGCAATTGTTCTGAGGACTTGTGCGCCTGAGTTGTCTCCAATCTTGACACGCCTATTTCGCCTTTCGTTTGAGACTAGAAAAGTACCGAATGCTTGGAAGCAAGCTAACACGCAGCCCATGCCCAAGAAGGGTAGTCGAGCTGACCCGTCGAAACGTAAGCTCTTAGCATACCTAGAAGCGAATGATATCCTTAGCGACCGACAATACGGGTTCCGCCGAAATCGGTCCTCTGGGGGGGATCTTCTAGCGTATGCCATTCACATCTGGAGTCAGGCCATAGAGAAGCACGGGGAGGCACTAGCGGTCTCCCTTGACATCTCGGAAGTCTTCGACAGGGTCTGGCACGATAGCCTTATTAGTAAGCTTCCTTTCGTCTGCCCGCCGGATTGCAGATTTCCTGAGGGATCGGTCTATCCGAGTGGTTATAGATGGCTGCTCGTCTGGACTGTTGGATATTAATGCCGGAGTTCCTCAGGGGTCGGTGCTCTCGGCAACATTGTTCCTGCTGCATATTAATGATCTGCTAAAACCCGGTACCTTTGGGTATGCAGACGACAGCTCTGTTTCTGAGAGATACGTGTCCGACGCACGAGCTGGTGGGTCGCAGATCCAGTCTCTCAGGGAGGCTATGGTTGAGCGCTTGAACTTGTCCTTACAGGCTGTCTCTGAATGGGGGTGAAACCGACGGGCCAGCAATTCGGCGTCGATGCTCAAGACTTTGGAGCTTCGACTCGACGAGCCTGTCATTACCGATTCTTTTTTATATGGAATTATTTGTACGCCATATTATGGCAGGATATGCTGGAACGCATTATTATAACATCTATTGTACCATATTCTAAATATATTCCCAAGAACTCATAGTCATAGTAGCTAGACATCGAACCCTTACCGCCGACTTATCGTCGATAAGAGTGAATTACCGAGGTGGTGACATGTTGTGATTGACCGCAGTTAAGTTGCGCCTTTACAATTCGACCCTGTGCCTTTCCTGGTCTACACCAACATGAAATAAAAGCTTGAACATAAAAAATATATCTTACAAGAGCCAAGTTTGTCGACCTCGTCGATACAGGTACGGTATGACCTCAGTCTTCCGAAGGCAGACAGAATTCTTACTCCAGCAAAAAGTAATAACTTTTTTGGGTATATCTACTTAATTATTCCGATTATGGATTGCACAGCCTTCGTTTTTTGTGAGGCAATTATTTTACAGTTGTATCGGAGGTAAAATATTAATTTGTATAAGACGATCATGTTGGAATGTCTGTCTCTTTGCAAAAAAAGCTAAGAAATGATATTTTATCTAAACGGACTTTTTTCTTTTAGACGTTTTATGAACTTAAATGTCATTGCACTGGTCTGCCATTATAGAAAGCAAGCAGTAAATAATATAGCATTAATATTAAGATTACACTAGTTTCACAATGTTCTTCCTCTATAAAACCATTACTTAGGAACTACCTGTGCCCGAGATGTTGTGTAAATGGAGTGCTAACTCTAGAGTGCAGCTTTCCAGCTGGATTACGGAAGGTCGTCGTCAACTGTTGTTCTTCGACGTCGTTTTATAGGTAAGTAAGTATCATTCGAAATTTAATATCGGTCCACCAGCGATAATAAATATAATTTCTATATCGATACAGAAATTATGGAATTCTACATCGCCTTATATCCTAACTAATAAAAAATTCAGAGATAGATGGGAAGTCACTCACTGGTAGAAACTAGTATCAAAATATATATAAAACTCTTCTCTTACTGAGTGACTGCCACACAACGCGCAACCAAAACTACTTGTTGTAGAAAACTGATATCTGGTATTTAGGTTCCTTGGAGAATTCAGGGGAGTACAAAAAAAACCACTAGAGAAGAGAACTTCCCGAAATTCCTACGGAACCGGACAAAACCAAGTCGAAATCGAAGTCGCGGGCAAAACCTATACATGTCAAATGAAATTCTGTGTGTTTGTTACGCAATCGTGCCTGAACCTTGTATCACGACTATTCGACTTTCACACGAGAAAATCCACTGCCAATCGCAAGCACCAAAAACTTAGAGGCGATCAATATTGACTTTTCGACATCTATTAACCGCAGTCTATTTTCAACTTTATATACCTACTTTAAGTACCAAAGTCGGCTAACGTAGATCACTCTCAAATTCAGTCCTCCATGACCTGTCCACTCCGTGTATGCAGCAGACTATTGCCGGGTATTATCTCCCTGCCATTAGCTGAGCCGCGGAAGCGGATGCTGTGGGTTCGACTCCCGGTTCGGAAAGTGAAACGACTCTGTTTCATGGCAAGGGTTTTTGTATAATCTGTGTTATGGTCTAAGTTTTAGTATCACGTTTTGATATTCGTCTATCTCCTTATAATACAATTATTATTTAACTAGCTTTTGCCTACGACTTCATACGCGGATAACCCGTTTTTTCGCGTTCGCGTAGGAATTTTCGGAATCTCACTTAGTGCTCCCCTATACCCCCCAAGGAACCTGCCAAAATTTCAGCTTTCTACGACCAGTAGTTTCGGCTGTGCGTTTTCTTTCAGTCACTCATCAGGAACGGAATAAGCAGCAGACCACTCAAAAAATGGCGAGACGAGCTAAACAAAATTAACAAAAAAGTTCCACATTAGCACTGAACCGAAACATTTGGAAGCCGTGAAGGGAAGTTTTGCCCAGCAATGGGATGATGCTGACTGACAGTGACCAGTAATAACCAAAATTCTTCTTCTAATTCGTGTCGCTAGCACGACAGTAGTTTAAATTTGTGTGGCCCAAAACAATGCCACTTCCACGACATCGTTGGTGGCAGCACGCAGGTCACTGTGGCTGCATGTTTTGGGGCACAGAAGGCAAAGTAGGAGGTGGAGCATGGTTTGGGACTCAGCTCCACATCCATACCCTGCAGTTGATCCGTCACAGTAGCCTCACTTTACTAATGGCGCGAACAGGTCCTCTTCAAGACCCATCCCAAACGTTTCTTTTAATAGCCAATCCCCGGAATTTGACATCAGCATCCCTAAGTGTCGTTTCAATAAAGATAATTAACACTAAAGTGATGAGATCCAAACGCATGTTTTCTATTTGATCCCTTATCGACACTCTTTAACAAAAGACGGAGCCATTTAATTCCCGATTCAATTACCATATTTTTAGGCATCGATCGTCCCAATTCTTTCAGTGACCCGATTCGAAGTCAAGCTAATCAGGAGCCCCTCTATATGCATAGGAGCCCCTTAAACTTTACCACATAACATTTGAGTAAAGAAGGCTCACTTTAGTTTTTGATACAATTTGTAATCGACTGTCTCTCTGGAGATCAACATTCTCAAAGCAAATATGAACGAGAGTTTTATTAATCCTTACTTTTTGTTGCCAAATTTCATAGTTCTAGGTCAACGGGAAATACTATATACATTTTGATTCCCTTGAGAGCGTCGAAATATACGTTTTTTGCGGCATAAACGGCTGTATCTTCTTTTTACGTTAACTTACAACACACAGCTTCAAGGGACGGTAGACCTGAGTATATGGTATGGTTCAGCCTGATATCTACAAGCGTTCCCGAGATAAAGGGTCTTGACAGACAGACGGACGGACAACAAAGTGATCTTATAAGGGTTCTGTTTGTTCTTTTTGAGGAATCATAAAAAGGGATAGTGCCATGCGACGTGTATCGCTACATCACCCTCCTACACCCGATGATAATCATCGGTTTTAAGACATCCTGTTAGGGCTCCTGAGCATCGAAATACCTAGGTACTTAGTAGAAGATTGTGAAGTCCGAAGTCGATCCACATCATGATCCTAATACATATAAAATTCTTCAGTTACTGACTGATTGAGTTGAGTGACTGACAGACAACCCACAGCCGAAACTTGCCGAAGCTTGGGGAGTGTAGGATGGCACTAAGAGGATTTCCCGAAATTCCTAAGGGAACGGGAAAAAACGGGATATGCGGGTACAAAGTCGCAGGCAAATCTTGGAACGAGTAATAATGGCTGCTAAATGACTTAGGTAATAGATATAACAGCCTGTTCCACCCGCTGTGTCGCAGTAGGAGGTACAGCGGGTCCCGTTAAGTCCACTGATTGACTAACGTGGCCCCTCTGAGCGGGTCTATCGGGTGACAGTGTCACGCCGTCACGCCGTCACGCAGGTGCGCGTCACGCTTCGTCGGCGACGTGGAGTGACATGCGGTGTTTCGGTTGTAATGGTATGTCGGGCTACCGAAATGTGATGCGATATATATTGTAAGGTAATTAGTTAAGTTATTGACTTGGCAACATGATATAAATAGCTCTGGTTTGTATGCCTGAAGAGTTAGAAGGTGTTCCTATGTCACCCATATGTCGCCTGTTTTGTCTTAGCAAATTGTCCTGTATTGATAGATATTTTTAATGATAATTTTAGCATTAGGTATTTATAAACGTTTTTAAAAAAAAAATACAGCTTTTTTGATGTATTTAAATAGGAGATACTACTTATATTACTTATATGGTTTCTTGGCTGCACCTTCAAATTGAACAAGAGCTTAATATATTAAAGAAGTATCATTGCTTTTTAGGGTTCCGAACATCCGTAAAAAACGGAACCCTTATAGGATCACTCGGGTGTCTGTCTGTCCGTCTGTCACAGCCAGTTTTCTCCGGATCTACAGGACCGATTCTGTTGAAATTTGGTATACATATGGACTTCTGTGACCCAAACATGGACGCGTTGGGTAAATAAATAATTTTTGAGTATGGGGGTAAATTTTGGGGGTCAAACGGTTTTGAAGATTTTCACTTCGAAACTACAAAGCCTAAAATTTTGAGAAAAATGCAGATAATAGTTCTATACTTAAAGATTATATAAAATAACATGTTAAAAAAATTGTTTTTGTTTGCACGCGAGTCCGACTCGCACTTTGCCAGTTTTTTAGTATTATAAAAAGCTCTCTAGAAGTTAAGTCTCCAGAAGATCTTTAGAAGTTTCTATCAGTCTGCGAAAGCTATACTCTCGCTGGGTGCCTAATGCTACTTTTTCCCGGAAAATGCTCGGTTCCTACAAACCTGCGAACCTGCTGGAAATGGTAGGTAATGGAAGTTTACGCTATCCATCCGGGTTTCCCCGAATTCGTCCGACGTTGGACCCGAGCCACAGAGCGTCCGGCTGGGGTTTGGTGTGCTGTCCGAGTATTAATGTTTACCAATAATTAAAACATTTTAGAAAACTGAATTTGCTCTTATTAGGACGCCAAAAGTAGTTGAGTGAAACTCTGTTATAAAATAGTATGTTAATAAAACGTTATTTGATTATATTGAACTAGCTTCTGCCAGCGGATTCGCCCGCGTGGTCCCTATGGAACATACTCCCGGGATAAAAAGTAGCATATGTCCTTTCTCAGGCTCTATACTATCTCTGTACCAAATTTTATTAAAATCGGTTCAGTAGATTTGGCGTGAAAGCGAGACAGACAGACAGAGTTACTTTCGCATTTATAATATTAAGTAAGGATAAGGATAGTTTAAAATTACTTACTATTACTAAATGTTCCGGTACCTCGACATCCGGGATATTTAGGCATATTGTGCCAGTTGGTGGCTCTTATAGTTGGTAGCTAGACGTTATCAGACTTATTCATAAAAAATCTAAATATATACTTAGTTTGAATACTGTATACTATGTACTGTAATTTTAAATTCAAATTCTCAGTAGACTAAAGAATCTGCTAATCAGTACTAAGCGTTGGTAAATATGTTTTAATGAAAAATTCACATGCAGAAAAAAACTCTTCTGCAATATTAAAACCACAGCAATACAATTCAAAATGACAACTTGTAATTAAGCGGGCAATTGTAACCGGTACAATATGACAAAGAGCCTCGATCGACTGCTGAATGATTGAGGAGCCGCATGTTGTGTCGCGGTTGCCCCGGAGACGCCCTGGTTCGATTCCCGGCCAAGGGAACCCAACTTATTGAGCGGTCACTTCAAAGAAAAGCTACGGAAGCCAATAGATAGGTGATGGACGTGACTGTCATGGTGGAGTTACGACTTTCAAGTTTTATTGTGTCAGGAAATTGTTTCCCTTAATTCGATATTAGTGTTCCGTGTTTTGATATTTGGTAAATCAAAAGCGATTAACTTACGGTTATTTTATAGTTTAAGGTATTTGTCATACGATAGTGTATTTAAATATATATAAAACTCTTCCGTTGCTGATTGGCCGATAGATAAAGTTGAAATTTGGGATGTAGCTTCCTAGGGGAGCAATTAGAGAGGATTTCCCGAAATTCCTACGGGAACGGGAAAAAACGGGATATACCCGTCGCGGGCAAAAGCTAGTTTTCTATAGAAATCTAAAAAGCTTTTGCATGCGACTTCGTGGGTTATTCGCAAATTAAAAGTAGGTACTCTATGAACCTAGTTCTGTGGCGACTGCGTACCGGCCAAATATTATTTAATGCCAAATATTATTTAAAACCACTGATCGCGATGACGAGCTAAGGAGTGGAATTCCCTGCCGGAGTCTGTGTTTCCTGATAGCTACAACCTGGGAGTCTTTAAGTCAAGAGTGAATTGGTTACTTCTAGGCAAGCGTGCTCCATCTTCGACCACATCATCGCTTACAATAAGGTGAGATAGTGGTCAAACGCGTGCCTATAAATAGTAAAAAAAAAACAGAGTTTTGGTCAAATGCAGGGACAGCCGTTGACGCGTCTTCAAAATGGAGGAAGCATGGGGTTCCTATATATTGATGTAATAGCAAAGATTATCCAGACAATAATTAGATTTTTTGATGAATTCAAAGATAATGAGATTTAGCTCTATCTCATGGATATACCCGCAAGCAAATTCTAAGCCTAGCTTATCTGTGACCTAGCATTTAGTCAGTGTTGCTAAATGTCATTAACCTCACCGTGGGGCCCCTCGGAATGTACCGTGATACGCGTAACGGACCGCGTCAATAAAACAATGAAAATATTTCGCAAAAATATGCTGAATTCAAACAAAGGCTTATTTTTGCGGCCCCATGCGGAACTACCGCCATTCAATGGGTATTCACACATGGGAAAACGTTTGGCAGGTGACAAAATACGAAATTGAAATAGCAGTTTTGTGTGTGCAGCGGAATTAGGTTGTTCACAGACAAGTCGTGATTTGTGTTGTGATGCCGTCAGGTTTTTCCCTGTAAAACAATTGTATGTACAAGGTGAATTTTGTTACAGGTGGTGCACATTGTAACGTTATGCAGTCGATGGAGTTCATAGTTTTAACTATACTATCTTATGCCAGCGGCTTTCGCGTGCAAATCGGTCACTTTCCCAAGGGAACATAGGTACTTCCGGGATCAATAGTAGGTAGATATCATATATCTGGGGCACGGTTTACCCGTATGCCGATTTACATTCAAGCTGTCCAGCCGGGAAGATAACAGACAGACGAACTGAATTACTTTTATAATATTACTTAGTACAGGTAGATATGGTTTTATACGGACAAGTCCCGGTCCTTATTTCAATTAGATAAGTAATAGGTAGCTTAACCTTTTATTAGCACAAATCTAAGGAAGATTTTATTTTTAATCTTAATTGATAATTGTGTTAAAAACTCATTAACTTTGAGCCTGTCATCCCTACTGTCGCACGGCCTATTGAAATCTGCGGTTAATCCTCACATAGCTAATCAGAAATCTACTGCCTATCTCTGTTTTTTGTTATAAATATTCAATCTTATTAGTAGTTAAGAATGACATAACACGTTACATCACGCATGTAATCTACAAACGATAAGAACTACAGAAGTGTTCGCTCACATTGTTCCAGTTTAATATGGCGCGAGCAAGCCCTTTGCCATCCAACGGGCAACAGTTCTGGCCTTCGGACTGCTGCTAGAAACTCTCTGATGTAAAAGCCGACCTGAAGTAAACCCAGGACCTCACAACGAACGGCTACTTGATCTGTCCAATGAACCAATAAAAAAACTTATATTTCAGACAGTTCATTTTTTGGTTACTATACAAAAACTTAGAAACTAGTGTTAGTACTTATAACTACTGGAAAAATAAAATTACATACGATCTACTTTACCTACGCCACAGTCACATGTCATGTAGGCCTATCCCATGTCCCAGGATGGGGCTGTCCTACCTGTCCGCTATAGCTCTCAGGATGCTGAATAATATGAATAGTTAACACTTCGCCCGCGGCTTCGTCGGCGCAAAAATACAAACAATTTTCTCCATTGTCACCCCTTCAGGCTGAGTTTCCACCACAGATGCGCGAGGGTTGTGTTTATTTAGAACCAATAGAATCGCTTCATTTCCTAGCTTCGCTCAGCGCAAGCGACCGTTACGAATAGAAACGCACCCTTGAAAGTTGAATTTCCAAAAATTCGTATCGCATGTCTTCTACTGGGCTTACCAAGTTCTCGAATTCCTGTTGTTTGTGACCACGCCGCGCCAGCATGCCGCACTCCGCCGCGCAATAGTGGCAGCTGTTTTAAAAACTACAAAAAAATAGCACAGAACTTATCTTTGCAGGAAACCCACATATTTACTACAAAATTGAAGGTCAAAAACGGGCTCATACAATAAATTCAATGTTTTTTATAGACTTTTTGTGTAAATTAGTAAAAACTACCGTATTCTATGATAAAAACTGTTATTATTGTTTATTCATAATATTGAAACATGCCGTGACATCTCTTAGCATATACAAGAACTTGTGTTATGAATAGTTATATATGCTTCCGCGAGGTGGCGCTAGTTAAAATGACTAAAAGTTGAACAATTAATTTTTTGCTTTTTATTTACTTTAATAGCATGGTAACTTAAAACTGTACTAATTTAATTTATATAAGTTTCAAATCATCAGCTTAGCAAGTTGTACAGTATACTCGTAATTTAACTCATATCGTGTACACTGCCCTCTATCATTTTATGTGAACACCACAACGCTTTAAACTTAAATTACGTTCGCTAGATGTCGCTGTACTCAAGATAGTGAACGTTGTAACTCTTACGAGCGTGTAAAGATGTCACTGTCGACCTTCACAGAGGTAGAAAGTAAGAAATTCTTTCAAGCTCGATTGCTGAGAGCGTGAAGTTCTGGGATCGATTCCCCAGTCGCGCAAAGTAATAATGGCACAGCACGGAGTCTGGATTTATGCCTGCTTGAGGCCAATAGGTTAAGTACCCTCTAGCCGTTCCTACATGATTCTAAAACGTCGTTTTATGTACTATTAACATCTTTGTCCAACACTATGGTAGGCCCCACATAAACTTGCATTAAAGTACATTGACATTTTCCTAATATTCCTTCGTAGATACCCGAACAATGAATTATGAATTGTCTTAATTATGAATCATTAGGTACTAGAGAACATTAAGGCTTGCATACAAACAGAGCTAACTACTCCTCTACTACGATACCCGCATTTTTAATTTATTATAAAAAAATAACACAAATTTTAAAAAAGTAACAAAACCAAATTATTTTCGTTTGTATTGCAAAGCAGAAGATATTTTTTTTAGTCTTTTGTTAAAAAATGAAGGAGTAAAATGGTTTCATGACAAAGATTTAGAGGTGAGCTGGGGATTTTTTTTTCTTATTATGTGATACCGATACATAAATTCTGGCTAAACCAAATTACCTTTTTTCAGATGTAATTTCTCAGTAAATGCCAACGAAAAGTTGCTTCATCTGCACGCTGTTTTCAAGCATTTCTCGAGAGAGCAGCCTTAAAGGTCACGATAAAAGTAGGTAGATTCAGTACAGCTTTATGTTTTTATTTCTGGTTTTTGATGTTAAGAAAGTCAATAAATGTATGTTGGTCCGTAATTGCACTTTTATCCGGCGCAGGCGCCTTCTCTAGTGACCCCACATCTTTAGGACCGCTTGCGCAAACGGAGTTATTCTCTCAGAGTTGGTTGCTGTCACGAGATTAAATAATAAGATTCCATACACAATGATCCTA
This sequence comes from Lacanobia wlatinum, assembly GCA_947578705.1. Lineage (NCBI taxonomy): Eukaryota > Metazoa > Arthropoda > Insecta > Lepidoptera > Noctuidae > Lacanobia > Lacanobia wlatinum. The sequence continues at coordinate 30,463,194 of OX388027.1, read as the reverse complement.
GTTAAAACTAAGTTGGAGTTATAAAATAACTCTAATTTGTGCAATTGGGGCCGGGACAATGAGTCGGCTTCGTATCAAGCATTCAAACGTCATTGTACAATCACGTAATTTACAGCATCTCTCAAACTACCGAATTTGAAACGTTCCGAAAACAAAAGTAATATTCTGCCCAATTTCCACGCCTCACAAAGAGCTTCCTAGAAGCAAGGTGCTACTGCTTTACAATTCTTTAAAACAACGCTTTTAGCGACAAAAGACCCATAAATCTGATGCAAACAAGTGTATTTTTAAAGTCTCAAAGTTATTGAAGGTAAGAACTCCGGTAGCTGCCTGAATGGTAAATATTTTGGTCAGCCATTGTCACCTGAGTTAGGGACGCGGCGGGGTGCTGACGTACAATACAGGTACATTGACAGGTTGGCCTGATGTAATTGTTAGAGGGGTTGTTATTCTTAAATTCATCATGCTTTTTGTGAAGTGACTGGAGGCGGGTTGGAATTTATTTAGGTGATTTCAAATGTTCGAGGATGTAGGGATACAGTATTTCCTAACTAGTTTTCGAGTTTAGTGTCCCAGTGTTAAAGAGCAGTAGTACCTACTTATCTAAGTTATCATCAATCAGTCAATATAGCTATCCTTCCGTTACTGAGTGACTGACTGAGTGACTAACAGACAACGCACAGCCGAAACTAGTGGTCGTATAAAGCTGAAACAACACTAGTTTTTGCCCGCAACTTCGTACGCGCATATTCCGCTTTTTTCTGTTCCCGTTGGAATTTCGGGAAATCCTTACATAGTGCTCCCCTCCCCAAGGAACCTACATGCCAAATCTCAGCATTCTTACGACCAGTAGTTTTGGCTGTGCGTTGTCTTGTCAGTCAGTCAGTCAAACAGTCAGTAGGTAGAATTTTAATGTGCATAAAGTAGTAGAAGCAACACAGACGCCGTACCACTGACATGGACACATTGGACACTATTGTCATCACACCTACAATAGAATCGCTTCAACTTGTCAATGTCCACGCTACCGTCTCCCATTATATCGTTGCTCCCATCAGGTGAGCTTCATTAGCCGAGGTGACAAAAACTCGAGCGTGCCAGCAAGTGTGACTAATTGACCGCCCACGAATCTATTGGAGGTGCAATTTTGTGCAATCCATTGTGCTAAACTTTGTTGGTGCACAAGACAATGGCACTTAAGGAACTGTTGGGGTTGTGCTGCAAGGAGCACAAAATGTTTTGTAAAGGACTACTGAGAACCCTGGTAAGAGATCCTGTTGAGAAGACTGTCATTTTGAAATTAGTAACTGCCGGTTGTAGGTATTATTAGGAGTAAGTATCAAAAATATATCTGACTAGCATTTGTTCGCGACTTCGTACGCGCAGATCCCGTTTTTTCCCGTTCGCTTAGGAATTTCGGTAAATCCTCTCAGAGTGCTCCCATATACTCCCCAAGGAACCTCCATGCCAAATTTCAGTTTTCTACGACCAACAGCTACCGCACTCAGTACCGGAAGAATCTATACTTAATGTATATAGAGTTTGTTTGTTTGCTTGTTTGTTTGCTTGAACGCGCTAATGTCAAGAACTACTGGTCCGATTTGAAAAATTCTTTCAGTGTTAGATAGCCCATTTATCGAGGAAGGCTATAGGCTATATATCATAACCTAAGAAGAAGCTAAGACCAAAAGGAGCGGATCAGTAATGAAAATTGTGACGCAGAAGAAGTTGCGCGGGTCAGCTAGTTTTATATATAAGGATATTGATTGATTTAAAGTATCAAAATAGGACAAACATTGGATGACCACCAGAGCTAGATTCTAAACCTGATGTCAAACTTCATTCAGGGCACCATGTTAAAATAATTGCTTTTCGTTGAGGCTTTGATTTTCTCTCTGCGATAGTTCCTCACTGCATACCTACTCCGCAAATGAAACGTAAAGTTATAGTTTAATTTTTAACATTGTACCTAATGTCCTTCATTCTATGAAAGATTTTTTTTCTCATTCGTAACTTTACAAAGTTCCAATGCACCTAGTTTTATTTCACATTCTGTGGAATTATTACGAATTTTTTTTTTATTATTTTAGTACGCTCTATAAGTTGGGCGATTATTACTGTTATGCAAATTTTATTTCACAATTTTATAGGCGTGATTTAAAAAGACATTGGGTTTTTTATGGTGATAGCAGCATGGAAAATTTCAACTTCCAAGACTTTGAATAAAACCGGGGATCGATAGACGGACAGTACATTCAGAGTTGACTAAACTATAAGAGTTGCTATAATTTTACTACGGAACCTGTACTACTCTTGCATCTCGTAAGAACTAAGAATACTTTGCTGAAATAAGAACGAAATAAAAAAGTAAAACATAGGCACATAGCTAATAAATACAGTCCACATCGTTCCGGGCTGCACCATGCTCGTGTTGGGTCGCAGTGTGACGGATATCTGCGCGTGCGCCGCCCTACTTGACCCCGCGCTGTGACCAATCGCACACGGTTTGGTTTAGCATTCGCCGCTTATTTGCGTACATATGCATTGTCACTAAATGATAAAAACGGTTTTTATTTATATGTATGCTTTATTGTGAAGGTACCCCATGGTTTAAAACAATAAGTGTTTATTAATATGTATGTTTGAAAATTTTATCTTTAATTTTTTTATTTGTTTGTAATTGGGAAAATTAGAGTAAGAAAATCCAGACATGATATCATTGTTATCTCAGTAAATGTACTCAAGTATGTTTGTAACAAACCCCGCCTTTTAAATATTTAACTGGCAAAAAGCGGCAATGCAATAACGCCTAACCGCAACGCGATAGCAACGTTACACAGTTTTACAAACTTTTAACATTGAGATTCGACTGGCAAACACACATACTTGTGGCAAGAGTTTCGGCATTTTGCCAATTTTGCCACGATACATTAAACAACTTGAAAACATCAAATACTTCAACTGCTAAGGCACCATCTGCCTAGCCTTTTCCCAACTATATTGTGGTCGGCTTCCAGTCAAACCAAATTCAGCTAAAGACCAGTAGGTATTTTACGTGGAGCGGCTGCCTACCAGACCTCCACAACCCTTTAACTGGGTAATACAGCAGTTTTTGGCAAGACTAATGTCAGATTTACTGGCTTCTGACAATCTGTAACTACTTTTTCGATCTAGAATAGCAGCCTAGTGCCTAGATTTGTGCCTGGTTGGTGGTAATAGGTCCGCGCTGTGGTACCACATGGGACTTATACACTTTTTTTTTATTGCATTCTAGGTTTTACCCGCGATGTTATACGCGCATATCCCATTTTTCCCGTTCCCGTAGGAATTTCGGGAAATGCTCTCTTAGTGCTCTCCTACGCTCCTCAAGGAACCTACATGCCGACTTTCAGCTTCTTACGACCAGTAGTTTGACTGTGCGTTGTCTGTCAGTCATTCAATCAGTCAGTAACGGAAGAATTTTACCTATATATTAAAAGAAGATTATTAATAGGATCCCGTTTGACCACAAATCACCTGTTGGAAACCAATGCTATGGTCGACGGAGGAACGCGCTTGACTAGAAGTATAAATATACCTATTGGCTCTTCAATTAAACACCCTCAGGCAGGCTTCCAGGATACACACAGACTCCGGCAGGGGATTCCACTCCTTAGCGAGATGTGGGAGTAGATTAATAGTATGGTTTGTGTACCTAGATAATAGAACAAGGTGCCATGAAGTCCACACAGCGAGTCTTCTTCACTATCCCTCCGTGTCTGAGGTCAGACTCGCGGCAAGTTAACCCCGAATGCAAGTAGAGCGCGCACCGCTTACCTAGTTACGCTAACTTCGGACAACAACTGGGACGGCGCTATTGTTTATTTCTTTCTTTCTTTCTTTGTTTTGTGAAGAATGCGGACTCTTTAAAAAAGAAGGAAGTGTGCTGTTGTTTATGTGGGAAGCAGGAGAGTGTTTGTATACTATGTAATATTTTTTTTGGTGGCTCAACAAAAAACTATGGTTGTGTGTTTCGTTATGGTACGCTATATTTCTTTTTATTGTTAGTGGCAATGGATCTTGTGGCCAAATAATAACTTAGCCACACTGTTCGGTGATCAAGGTTAAGCAGCAGTCCGTGGATGGGTGATAACCATTACACACCGAGAATTCTGAGGCACGGAGAATTCTTTAAAAAACAAAAAGCACGTTAAACATATCATTAATAGATCTTTGACAGTCGTCACCAAAATCCGACACCAGTCTTGCCAAGAGGCACCCAGTATTACCCAGGTACTGTGCAGCAAGTCTATATAAAATACTGGCAGGTGGTACTCAACTGCATCCCATTAAGCTGGAAGTCAACTCCAACATTGTTGAGAAAAGCCAGGCAGATCGATGGGCTGTTGAGTTAGCGCCAATGGCTTTTTGAGGGAATGTCTTTTGTAATTTTTTGACAAACAAATAGTGTTGATTCTCTGCCGTTTTTAAATAACTGACTTACTTAAAACCACGCTCCTATTGATGACAAAAGGTACCGATGTTAAACACCAGAAAGACGCAGGTAAGACGAAAACAAAACAGTCAGCTCCTCCGTCTACCTCAAACACTTAAACCGGCATTCTTGTAATATCAAACATTAAGAAAAGAACCTCTACGTTACCAAAATATTAGAATATTTAACGGCAATCCGCAATAAACACACGCCCAATAAAACTTTGCCGCCTTTATGACCAGTAACGGCAATTATCTCGTTCAAGCCTGTTTCCTTAACTGTACTCACAGATAGACAAACAAAAAGTCATAAAACTTTAAAAGAAAATAATCCTTAAACATGTGCTCTTTGGTCAAATACTTTTTTAAATAATTAAAAAGTAAATAGAACTCTATCATGCATTCTATTTTTGAAAGAAGGTTCGATAATGTTTGTCTTTTGTTTTTTAGGAGAAAGACTTTCATGTATTGTGTCATTTGTTTCGCCAATGTTGGGCAACATGTGTTGGCCAATGTTGGTGAGTGACAATGATTATTGTGACAAATAGTTGTGTATAGACGATAACGACATTATTGTTTAATTTATTACATTTAAAGCGAATATAATAGAGTGGTAATGTTCCGCATGATGCGTTAAATGTTTTGTGGGAGAACAATGTACACAAACACGTTAAAAAACATTAACTTCTATGGGAATTATTGAACGTCTGGCCTTAACTCCCATCACTTTTCAGAATCCAGAAACGACATGCGAAATAAGTTGTTTTTACTACCTGCGGTCCCTAATTAAATTAATCATCTACTCATGCTTGCCCGAGTCTTGAGAGAATGCAGGACGCAATAACACTGAAATCCCCTAAAAGATGCAATAATATCGTATCAATAACATGTTTGACATTAAACTGTGCCTTATGATTGTTGCTATGGACGTGCATTCGCGTTCCTTGCTAGTACAGGTTATTCAAAACTCTTCTTCTGACGTCGCTCTTGACAAACAAACTTGATCGTGGTTACGATAGATTTGGTCCAATTGCTGGTCAACAAGTATCTGAACAAAATTCAACTCGTAGCTCGCCTCACGACTTTTCTCCATTTGGTCCGTCTGACGGCTTTATTAATACGGCCTTCAAGACTTAAACAGCGGGTATTACTTTATCAATCCACCTAATCGGTGAGGCTCTTCTATATCCTCGAGTATGTCAGCTCTGTCCAGTGATGCACCCGACACAGCATCTCCTATAAATATGTGGTTTTGCATGATCACCTGCGCGTGAGTGTCGCCTGTCGCACGTAGCGCACAGCGCAGGCGCGGGCGCATGCCGCGCGCTCCGCCGACCGCGACGTGCGTCCGCGCACGTCTGCTAACACGCGGCTTACTTGCTGTGGTGTTTCAGGATATGTTCGAAATATCTCGCCAATCCAGAGGTACCTACTCCTCTGCCTACCTCAAAATGAAATGCCTCAAACGGTATGCAAATCATTTGGTACGATAATAAAATAAATAGAAAATACAGGAGTATTGGATATCAACCGGATAAAAAGACGGTTGATGACACCCAATAAAATAAGGTAATAAACACTTTGAGCACCTTGGGTGGGATGTCATCCAGGACTAATGTATAGACACGTATGGTCGTTCCCGGATACGTCTGCTTGTCTTCTATCTCATGCAGAACACGTCACGCTCCTACTTCATAGAATTTCAGTGGTCAGCGACAGAAAAACCCGCTACCTTCGCAGTAGGGCAACAAATATACCCAAATTCCCGTAACCTCGTTAACGAAAGCAATCCACTCCACATAGTAGCAAACAAGCCGATCAAAATCGGCCCAGTAGTTCCGGAGATAGTGCTAACAATAGAACAAATACCTTTTACCGCTCCAATACATTCTGTCCTGTTATGGCCAACGCCATTGTTTCAAAAAAAAGGTTACATCTTTACTTTGGCGGCTTATATACCAACTTATCGAAGTAACTTACTTAAACCTAAACATCTAAGTCATAAGGTGAAAATTCTTTAGTTTCCTATTCGTGTTAAGTTGGCAAGGGCAGTTACGGTTAGCCTTGATTCCGTCGTGGTGTATATTGAAGGTGCTATAAATAAACAAATAAACAGAGCTACCTTTTTGCTGATGCTTCTAAGCTCTTTGTCCGCAATGGTACTGTGTATGGTCGTAAAATTAATTGCATTCGGTATCTTTTGTTTATTTATTGGGGTACTCTTTCTTGTGAAAATGTTGGGAGATTAAAGAGAAATGGAGAATTTTGTAGTGACAATCCGACCCATTTTGTTGGCGCCGAAAGCTGAGAAAACAATACTAAACCCGTCATCGGCCACATAATTCTGACAATCTTTACGTACGCAACTAAGAAACAAATTATCTAAACAATATAATTTCATCCTGGTTATCTTTGGAAACTGAAAGCCGACCGTTTGGTGGTATAAGCAATTGCAGACTCAGGTATCAGCCACCCACCTCATACGGCCAACTCTTGTACTTCCTTCAAATTTAAAAATCGTAATATCAAATCAGCGACGATCAATGTGAAAATTGAGGGAAATTAGAGTTGTTTTCGAGTTAGCGACTTTAATCCAAAAGCTTCTTTAATAAATATGAGAGTTGCCCATCTGAAGGCCAATTCTAATCATTTAAGCATCTTTCGCATTCGCAATCTGTCAAAAAAGCCAATTTTCATAATTTTTTGACGTATTGCGATTGAAATGCGAACCGAACGTTGCGTTGCTTAAAAATTAGTCGACGCTTACCGATGTACCTGTGCATAAGATGAATTTTCAAAACGCGGGAAATGCTATTGACCAATCGGCACGCTCCACGCAACGCGCTTCTTTTTCCTGTACCGCGATTGGTCGGCAGCTGCCGCCATGTTAGCGCGCGCCGTGTTGCATGCACGTGACTTGCGAGTGAGATGGAACTAACAGCTGCAGTGTATTATGAACCTTATAATAGTGATCTAAGGTTGATTGTAAGTTTGCTTTCTTTCGTAATCTTCGGGGCCATACTTTCTTTTCTGCGCGAACGAAGATTCACGACGCGCCTTATCAGTTGGGTACCACTGTAACAGACAGTTTGGTGATAGAAGTGAGACTCTCCGATGACATAATATGCCATGCCAAAGTCAGGTCATTTAATTTTCACAGGAAGCATAACCTACAAAGAAAATTGACCGCATTCTCATAACTGCATTTCGTAGTTAAAAGTATTTATTTTTTAGCTAAACACCGAACTCTTTTGTAATCTTACTACTATTATAAATACAAAAGTTTGGATGCATGGATGTTAACTCAATCACGCCGGAACCGCTGAACGGATCAAGATGAAATCTGGAATAGCACATGGCTGCTTTTTATCCCGGGAGTATGTTCTTTTTTTCTTTTTTTTTAAACGTTGCCCCACACTAGGAGTTTCCCCTGTATCGTGGGTGCATTTACAAACACGTAAATTCACATACACAAACAGCCAGACCCGGTACAACCAAATATTTGTACCGTGCGGGAATCGAACTCGCGACACGCAGCGCAGCAGTCAAACTCAACCACTGCACCAACCGTGCCGTCCGGGCCGCGCTTCCTTGGGAAAACTTCTGACCTTCACGCGGGCGCCGCTAGCAGAAGCTACCCGTACATACACTTCAGTAGCCCCACCAGCGACGTGGCTCCAATAAGTACAAAGACGTCGTCGGTGCAGACTCCACTTTATTAAGCCCGGCACACCGAGTTAACATAGTTCTGACTTCAAAGGGCGGGTTGTCAATCTTGCAGTTTATTTGTAGGCGACCTGTAGATGTTGGTTACTTAGATTTGTTGGCGCTGGATGGTAAAATGTTGCCGTACGTTTTATTGTTTTGTAAAAAAGGACTGTGGGTTATGTGAGTAATTTGATGTGCGTTACAATAATGGAACTATTTTGCCACAACTACTTCGGATTTAGCTTAGTTTATAAATTCTTTTAATATTTTACTGAAAATTGTGACTCTCTTAGATCGTCCAGTTTTAATTTTAAGCTTGTGAATGGAGGGTTTTCTAAAATGACGTGCTAACCTCTTGCTTGATTGGCGGCAACTGAGCCTCGAGATAGGTGACATTAAAAAAATCAAAATCAAAAGGCATTTATTCGAACTAGGCTGAAAATCAGCACTTTTTGAACGTCAAAATTTACATAAAGACAGTCCCCCAAATCGCCCAGCCCGTCACCACCATTCTGTCAACGTTAGCGTGGCGAAGGCTTTGTAAACACGTCAAAAGTGTAGATCAATCCCTTATATTTTGTCATTTCGACAGTCACATTCGCTTTGTCTACAGCCGCTTGTAGCGTGAATTTTACTCAAATCCTGTTGTTAAAAGAAATTGATTTCACGGAATCAAGAAAAGAGCCTTTTAATAATATACAAGTCCCTTTAACAGCCTGAATATAGTAACACTATAAATCTTAAAATTCTTGGGAAACAGAATGTTTTTGAAAGTAAATATTAAAGGTACATCTCACTCTTCCACATTCTCGCATCCAGGCCACATTCAATTAATCTCGCAGTGGGCATAACTGTAAACTCGTCACCGGCTGATCGATCTCGTCACAACGCCACTGCTCGCCACTCGCCATGTCACCGTGATCAACGAGATGCTATGCGCAGGCGCACACAATTAACGTCTTTGACACGCGTCGCAATAGTTAAGTGTTTGGTCACTTTTACGGCCCAGTGGAGCCATATGGGCCATGAAATATAATCTAGTTGTATTGACAAAGAGGTTTATTCACAGAATAGACTAGCTGGTTTATTGCTGTCGATTTCATTTACTACACCAGGCTCGGAGAGAACAAGAGTGTGACTTTGCCTGACAGTCAAAATTGGAAATGTTACTAAGTAGTTCATTGGAGCAAACTGTTTGCAACTGATATTGGCATCGATTCTACTCGACAAGGAATATTGTTCTCTTTTTTATATTTTGATTAATAAGTAGGATACTTTCCTGAAATATAAAAAAATTATGTATGGTCTGTCAATTACATTTTCAAAATCTATTGGATACGTATTCTTTGCCTTTGCAAATCAAGAAAAAATGACAAAGATAAAGCGCATCAATGTTGAGGAGTGGGGTTACTGACGGCTCTTATTGCTCAAAGTATAACAACGCGTGCCGTCACTCTAAATTTCTTCAATGTCTTCATTTTTTGTTTACGTGACAAAGGAATAAATACGTGTCCAATATTTTTTGATAATCTAACTTACGAATCAAATAAATATTTTCATTAAAATAGCCTATTGATGGGTACAATAGGGTACTTTAGTGAAAAAATCTATTCGCAGAAGGAGAAATCTGTCGTTATAATACAGAAAAAAAACAACGACCAATAAGGAAAACTCTTTAGCAGCGTTTACGGCAAGATTTTAAGACGTATTTTTTTCATAATAATTAATTTCATCGCGCAATTTACACCAGTTACTGGGTCAACGAGGCTCCATAGTCAGTAGCAGTCGATTGACTTGTAACCTGTCGCCACTTGTCCGAAACAACATAAAAACTCATCTACCGTAATACTGAAACTGTTACTGATTTGATGTGATGACTAACTACAAGACTCACAGCATACAGCTGTAATCAATATTTTTATTAGTATTAATGATCTTGGCAAACATGATTTGGATAGTAATAAAAGTTATTTTCATTGATTGATTTCTTTTTTGTTGGACGCCTCACTGCCTGTTCGTCTTCTTCTGCTTTTATCACTTATATGTAGTTAGTACAACGTTTCAAAAGACGTCACGTTATTTTTACCATCGAAATCGCCTGGTGAATTTCAAAGGCCACGGTATATTAATAACCAGGTCATCGGTCCACCTTGAGGCCTTCCAATGCTGAGTATCCCAATACGCAAGATTTACTGAATGTGAGACGCTCAGGACCAGTCGACCTTTGGAGGATCCTTATATCCTGCAGTAGTTATCTTCCCGCTGATATGATGATTATGAGGATGCTTCAGCTTGTAAAAGTTCACTGCTTAGAATTTAGCTCAAATCACAGGTTGTATTTATGGTCACTGATCAATGCTTCTGTCGTTTTATTGAAAGAAATATCCTGCTTTTAAACTGCATGCAAAAAGCTTATTTGCATCCTGTAAAATATATTCAGGCCAAACTGTAAACAAAAGAAACAACGACTTCGCAAAGACAAGATTTATTGAGAATAAACACACAAAAAGTACTTGACCAACAAAAAATATACTTTCCTTTAGATCTTGCCGACGAATATATTCGAGTACATAGTCGGCAGATCAAATATAATAATCTCCCACAATTCTGTATGATCTTGTACTAATAATACGAGTATATTTGCTGTCACGGCTCGGCACAGTATGTCTTCTTACATCTGCACTTGTGAAGCGCGCGTTGATATCTTTATTAAGAGAAATAGCGGCATGACATTGACGATGACGTTTTGAACATATATTTCATTACTTTTATATAAATAACTAGCTAGTATAAATAACTTCTAGATATCACACTACAGAGTACTGCCTATTATTATAAAAAGAATAAGCTAAAGGAGTACGATTTATGCAAACAGCACTGCGTTAAGCTTCCGCTTTTCATTAAGATTTTGTGCCTTATTTTCTAGATATAGGAGTGAAATTCTCTGCCGGTCTGTGTTTCGAGATGAGTTGTGGTGAGACGGTTACTTCTATGCAAGCGTGCTCTATCATCGAAGTCATAGCTTCAAATGGGAGCCTGTCAATAATAGTTTTAGATTATTTTCTAGTGTGCCGACCTTCTTTAGCGTTTTTATCCAAAAATTCCAAAACAATATTCACCCAACTTCTACAAAAAAGCTAACAAAATACAACCACTCATCTCCATTCAAAAAAGGAACATCAAAAAACAATGGCTGACCATCAAAGTGTACGCAAATAAACGTCGCAAAAACGTCGTCAGCTCGGTCAATACTCGTCGAAATTCGGTCCATTCGCAAAAACTCTTGTGTCCTACATCGCACACCGTTACGGAATCTAGGACAGCCCACCTGCCCCCCCCCCCCCCCGGAGATGACCCGATGATGGAGAGTTGTGCAATCGTGATGACATGTCAGGTTTTAGTAACGGGAACTTAGATCATGACTCAGATTCGGGGGTCCGGAGGCTGAGAGTTTGGTAGAATTCCATAGAAGTTTCTGTGGAATTTTGGTGAGGATTCATATGCGGTTTCTGGTTTCATTTCATTTCTCATCAGCTCATCCGTCAGTTCTGGATAAGCTGATAGGAAATAGAGACCGCCGCCTATTGACAATTGAAAAACTAAAGAAACATTTCTGATGTGTACCCAACTCATGAAAGATGGAATTACAATATCTTATATCCCTATAGTTCTACCGGTACTCACACAATTTCAGCAGTGCTTTGTAACATGATGTTTTATTACAAAAATCCGAGTCGATTGGCGCCATACATCTTGCTTTTACGCTGAGTGCTGGTTCAATTCCCACGCGAGTATGAAATTTTCACGGCCTATCATTAAATATTTGTTCCGTGTATGTCTTTATGCATGTTTATTTTGGCTTGAATGGCGTACCTACAGTTGTATTATACCTATAACTGTATACTTCATAAGTCTGAACCAGTCAGAAATAATGAATAAGCTTAACAAAACTGTTAAACAGACGGAAAAGTTTTTATTTAAGTTTTTTTATTGAAATGAAAATATAAATTAGAGATGTTTGCGCGGCAATTTGTAGTGGCATTTCAAATGCCAAAGCCACATTTAAAATAAAAATAAAACAAGAATACTTCTGTAAACATTGCCATAGTGTTAAGTACATTCATCTTGACGAAGTGCATACTAAATCTACCAATATAAATAATAAATAAATTAAGCGACCGAGAGAATTGTGTCAGTAAGCCAGGCGCGCCATTAGCATGAAGCCGAATTGAATGAAACTCACTTATAAAGGCGAGGGCGCAGCCATGAGCGGAGCGATCGCGGGGGAAATAGCGAGAAAGAGAAATCACCAAAGTATGGCGTGGAATTCACACACAGATCATACAACATACTTAAAACAAGCAATTCTATAGTAAATAAGTGGAAATATATACCCTAACGTTCTGTTATTCTTACTTATAAAGTCAAATGTATGAAATTCACCTACAAAGGATGGGGTCATAAAATTAGCGACAGCGATTGTGATCTTGGATTATGTATGTCAAAAGTGTGTTTAGCATGAAGCTGAATCAAAAGAAACCTACATTTAAATGTAATGTACTCGTACAAGCAAATTGCAATAATTTGAAAGACAAATAACAATTTGATGTGGTATTGGTACTTGAAAACAATCGTGTAAAACTTGTTTTCACATTGACATTGAAGCGTACAGAAAAACCAATTACTCTACTATAGCCGTTAGATAAATGTGCTAAATATACTAAATAGTTTGTAATAGCAGCTTCGCCCATATGAAAACTATCCCATGGGAACGTATTTCCGGGACAAATATCCTATGGCCTAGACTATCCATGGCATAATCTACCCAAATCTAGTCCCACATTTCATTCAAATCTGTTCAGCCGTAAAGACGCCGTAAAGATGAAGAGATTACAAACAAACAGACAATTTTACGTATTATATTGCTATGTGCTAACAAAACGCACATTTAACACACTCGTGCTTTCGGTCTACATCTATCAGAAATAGGCGTGACATTATATCTAAATCACATTTTTCGGGTCATTTAATACAGGTTCATAACCCGCTCACAGTAGCACCAAGCTCTCGGCTTAACCTATTTATAAGAAAGCGATTCATCCATCTTAGTAATGACTGGGCGCTCCGCGTTTGATGTATGGTCAGCAACAACGGGGCTGGTAATTACTCGCGAATCACTATTACTAACAACTATAATATAATGTATGTATGTGTGTCGACCATGCTTCTAGCAGGAGATGATTCTGCATGATTTTGATAAGTAGGGAAGGCATGGAGACTTCTGGATTCCATGTCATTCTGTCTAAGCAGGCAGATGTATTGAGGGGGAATCTGTAGCGTCGCTTCTTATTCCCAGTTCAAAACACTAGGAAGAGGTGACTTGTTAACCTTTATATAAAACTGCCGTTCCAAACGTGCTGACTCTGAGCCTTATTTAAAAAACCCGGCCAAGTGCGAATCGGACTCGCCCACCGAGGGTTCCGTATAAGTTTGTAGCTACAAATTACTTTAAATAAAGACTATATTTTTATGATATAATTACAAATGTATAATTTTCAGACTTTTCGTATACTTGTAGTACTTGCCAAATTTTATAGTTCGAGGCCAACGGGAAATACCCTATACATTTTGATTCCCTTGAGAGTCCTTGATACGTTTTTTGGGGCATAAACGACCGTATCTTTTTTTACGTTAATACGGCCATAGACCTGAGTATATAGTTTTAATTTCAAATCGATACCACGCGTTCCCGAGATAAACAGTCTTGACAGACAGACGGACGGATAACAAAGTGATTCTATTAGGGTTCCGTTTTTTCGTTTTGAGGTACGGAATCCTAAAAATTACTGTTAATTTTGGGTGCCTGGTGGGCAATTTTGGAACTGCACAATTTAACACCGCCAACAAGGCTTACGGCGTTGCGCCATCGGTATATGGTGGACATCTCACCAATACGTACAAAACGTTTTGGGATCACTGAATAGTTACGGAGTGGGATCCCTTGCCGGATTCTGTGTTTCCTAATAACTATAACATAGGGATCTTTAAGTCAAGAGCGAATAGGCTACTTCTAGGCAAGAGCGCGCTTGTTTCGATGACTTTTGTCGACCTCTTCATGACTTAGCAACAAGGGAACGATGGTCATGCGCGAGGGTGTCAATATGTATGATTGTGTGTTTGCTGCTGATTCTACTATCAAATATTAAAGAGTATGATTCGTATACCGAAGGAACAACAAACTATTCACACAAACAATTCTACATAAACCTGCGCAACTCATTCTTCCAAACACCATTTAAACATTGCTTTTCGCAAAACTATGGGAAGTACATTTTTCTGAACAATATAATAACTTTTGAACTGTCTCAGCAGTTATAATAACATATATCCAAAACTATAGCAGTCTCTACCAAAAAAAAAACAATAGGAAACAAAATCGGATTAGTAAATCATTATAAATGAAGAGAGTTAATGAGTGCTAATAGTGCGACGGACACATCAAAATGGCGTATGCACAACAATAGAAGCAGCAATTGAACGATTCATTAGCACAATTACATGAATAGCTATCGAGAATTAATTAACGTTTTACAATGGACTGTACTTTACCTTCGCATTTGGCATACCATGGCAGATCAGCTTGATATGATTTGGATTTTAATAAAGCTCCATCAGAGCAGGTCCGCGTCACTTTTGAGTTACGGATCGTACAGGTACAGTATATGTAAAACATGCTCCGGAATACTGAAGAATCGAGCGTTGAGAAGCCTAGACATATATCCTGGAAAATGATAGTGCCGTCTTTGAATATACCACCCGAAATTTTAAGAGATTTGTGTGTGGACAAACTAACTAACTATCGCAGAATTTTCATCACAAAAAACTTCTTTGTGTTGATCACAGCGCTTCCCGAATGTGTTTTATTTGACATCTGCAAATTTAGGAGTTTCATGACATAAGTTAGCAATTTTTGACTATTAAAGTCACATAGCCGTTGTGAGAAAGGGATAGTGCTATTCGTCCTGTGTAGCTCCGTCTTTCTCTCGAGTGTATGGGTGCGAGCCAGTGCCAATACCGACAGCATCCTGGGTGTGAATACTGACAGACTGGACTGCAGTTTTAGGTTTAAAGAAACTTTATTCTCAATAAAACATACACAAATGTCACTTACTTGAGAACAATAAATTAATGTTAACAATATAAAAAAGGTTCGACTTCACCTCCTTATGTACAGTTTCACAAAGACGACCCACCCAACGCATTCATTTCTGTGAAAGTGTTTTACTTGCTGTTTTGCTATTCGTTGCTCCTGTATCTCGGCTGGAATGCTGAAGCCATGATTTTATTTATTTCTGTGAGAATGTTGTTATAACTGTTGTATCACTAACATAGTTATAAGTTTATTAATTGTTCCTTACATGATAATATGAGTCTCGTTCTTACTATTAATAAATAATTAATCATTAATAATACAGAATGGGGGCTGGTATCACGTCTTGCTAAGTTGTATCACCACACCTACTGCGGAAATTAGCAAAAATTCTTATCCATCAATCAGTGAAGCACTTCTATTTCGGCCACAATTAACACTGACAGCAATTAAGAACGAAATTATCATAACAAGAATGATTGTGGCCGTTAACGCGAAGACAGATCGACTCGACTGATGTGCAGCCGAAAAAACTATGCGAGTAGTGGTGTAAGAATCATTGGTGACTCATAGGTTCGGAGAGTTATCATGAATTTTATATGTTTACTAGTTGACCCGCGCAACTTCGTCTGCTCCGCTCCTATTGGTCTTAGCGTGATGATATATATAGCCTATAACCTTCCTCGATAAATGGGCTACCCAACACTGAAAGAAATTTTCAAATCGGATCAGTAGTTCCTGAGATTAGCGCGTTCAAGCAAACAAACAAACAAACTCTTCAGCTTAATAAATTAGTATAGATTTAGGATTTCAAAACAATATTTCGTTCGTCGTCTTGATTAAAAAAAAGTTATTTCTGTGTCATCTGGACAATATTGCAATACTATCAGACTACTGTCAATTTTGGGAATACATTTTTGTATTATTATTGACTGAGACCCGAATGCAAAAGTTGCTTGAAAATTAGTAGAGTTGGCACTCTGGTTTTCAATGTAATTTCAACATTTATTTTTAATGACGTCAGTGACGTGCGTAATTCGAAAAATTTATCAAGTGCATTAACATTACAACGACGAAGAATCTTTTAAAATTACGAAATTATTTTCAATGAAGTCTTAAGTAAGATTTTAACATGCATTGTTAATTGATCTACATAGTAAAGATTTTAAATCGCTTTCAACTACAGAACATCATTTAAAAAAAAAGTAAGGCGTCTGCTTCCCGATAACAATACCGAAGTAATAACCACAGGGCTCTCGGTACCTACAGTTTTTTTGTACCCGAACACCTGCGAACATTGCCGAAGAAACACCGTCGGTACATTGCGAAGCGTCAAAAAAAGATTGTCTTAACTTTACTGTTACTCATTGACCCCCTTTTGATTTACCGCCACGATGATATATTTTGATTGGAAAACTACTAACAACGTATTTCGTTTTCATTATTATTTGAGTGTCGATTTAAGATCAATAATGTTTGAAATGACTGGCTTTTGTAATGTCGAAGTAGGGCATTAGATGGGAATGGATAAATATGGTTTCGAATTTACTGCGCTTTTCACACCTAAGTAGTACCTACAAGTATATCGCTTGTATCATTGTACACTGTACTTTACAGGGACGGTCAAAACTGCAATTGAATAAATTGTTTTCAACTGTTGCTGTGTTTTTACTTGTCAGTAAATAGATTTTGATAGAATCCTCTTGCCAGACAAACTAAGATGTCTAGGGTCCACCATCGCCTCGATTGTTTAGGTCCAATTCAGCAAAAAGTTAGCGATAGGTAGATCTCATTGAAATAACATTTGTTTTGATAATTGTAGATAGTTAAAAACGAAAATAGTTAAACTATTATCATAGCTACTCTGAGAAGAAACATCGAAACAAACTCAGAGGTCGAAGTCGCTTTTAAAGTCCATTTAAAAAAAAACAGAGCATAGGAGAACGTTAATAAATACTCTGGTTTGAGAGCTCATGTGGACCCCTAACCCGTGAAATCCAAGCATCGTGCCGAATCCTCAAACCGCGAAACCTAAAGCCTCATCATCAAAGACAACGGTACAACATCGCACACCCATCGCAATCAATACCCCGCAGCCCCAGCGGTCAGCGAAGTCGCCAGGTCAGCAGCCATACATCTTGTGGCACTAAGTGGCCATGCGAGTAAAAGTGACGCCACCTCATATATTTTGGTTAGAACGCCATTTATAATGTGTTACAAACGCTTAAATTTATGAGTCGATAAAATGTGGGCAGTGTGAATATAATGATGTATTTAAATGCGAAATAAGTTTTTTAACAGCTGTTATTTCCGATTAGAATTAGGTCTACATTTTTGAGGAATTAGAACATTAGAAGGATGAATTAGAGGTATAAAAAGGAAAATTCACACTGATAATTTATTCGTTTTTTACTAAATATAATTATATTATATTTATTATATTATTTTTTTATTTATTAAATTTTTTGTTATTATTTTAAAGATAAATTTATCTTTATAGTGATCCACTTAACTTATTTGAATTCATTTAAGTTTTCTTTGAAGCGTGTAATTAATATTTTTCCTGTTTTCCGTCAATTTTATACATATTGAACTTTTAGTATTTTCTATAAGGTAATTGTTTGTTTTCCAAATAAAATTACACTAATAATAATTTATGTCTCTCCTCACAATCTGAAGTAAAGTTGAAAACCAGCGTCAAACACTTATCGTCTGGCATTTCTGCTGAACTGGTCCTATTTGGAACAGCGATGAGGCACATTCTCTTTCGTTTTATTTTTGTTGACCAAAAAGTTACTTTTTAATTTTGTTTCTCTTTTTTTCCTGTATCTTCCTTTTTGTACCAAATACACGATTTTTTGTTTTTTCTTTATATAAATGGCTAAAAGAGTGAGAATAATAATGTTAATGAACTGAGAGGGACGGGAAGCCTAGGCTAACGGAAAGATATAGAAAAAGATAGGACGAATTGTGTGAGGAATTATATGGAGGAAGAAAATGACACCGTGATTTTATATGAGGAAGAACATGATGAATTCAAGTTCTTCTAATTCAACAGAACCATGTGTTGCTGGAGATTTTTGTGCGCCACTTCTTCTTCCCAGCTTAAACTCTAAGGAAATGGTGGCGAGCGGGCGTTTCGGAGGGCTGATTTATGTATATTTTGACGTTCAAAAAGTGCTGGAGCTCAACATAATTTGCATAAATGACTTGACTTCGAATTTAACGCAAAAGCAAAATAGGTTGCGGCGACCACAAGTAAAGTAACATGGAACAAGGTCAGTAAGATGATGATGAAGACATTAGAAGCATGAGTATATTTATTTCTGAACTAAGTATTTTTGGGTGCGTCGTGGAGGTCAACACATGATAGTATTTTGTTAAAAAACAAACACCTTGAAACATTACATTTCTAAGAGCCTGGTCACGTCATCAATATTTTTATGTCACCTTTGCTTCTACGAAAATATTATTTTATGCAGTAGGTTAGTTTACTAAAATATTTACACACAGCTGTTTATATACTTAAAAATAAATTAAAATATGGCATCGTACCTTTTTTAATTAAGAAAAGAGATCTGTATATTTCTCCTTTAATTTTCAGTACCATAAAACACATAATTTCAGGAATAAAATAAGTCAGTCTCCGTTGTTCCATAAACGGAGTTAGGTCAGCGAGACGTTCGTAGCACAAGCTCTACGCAGCTACGCCATGCGATCTCGTAGACATCAAGAAAACGTAGTCTGTCTTTAATTCTGCTACGAATCGACACAATCTTTGTCGTAGCTGTTTCTATAGTAACATACTCTGTATATATAATTTGAAATTAATTTAGCGTCTGACCACACTATCTGACCTGTGAGTAATTATGCGACTGGTGATGGTACACGCATGTCTAGAAGTGGTTCACTCAATAGAAAATGGAAGACTTCCAAGTCTTTTGATTTGTAGGAAAGACTTAGCACTAGACTAGACTTGGCTTTTTTGGCTTGGCTTTGCTTGGGTTAGCTAGTGGAGCTCGTGGCTAAATATTATCTGGCGCACGTTGGCAAGCACGTTAAGCTGTTGTTCCCACCTGATATTTATAATATAATAATAATTATCTATTTATTTATTCAGACTACAAATGCGGTCCACTGTGTTAGTAACAAAATTACTTAGCCTATGTTAGTACTTAATAACTAAAACAGACCTCGTTCGACCGGCTAATGCCCACACAAGCGGGCTATCTGCCCGGGCAGCTATCGTGTGCAGAATGATGTTAGGACTGTCACGCAACCTGCGAAGTAACGAGGCAGATTTCTTGCGCGATACTGCGTCAAAGCCGTCTGTGCGCGCATTGGCAAACATCGCCGACGCACTGCAGAAGCGTGGCGGTCCCAACAGCACCCTGAACGCATTGTTGTATTGGATACGCAGAGCATTGTACGCCCTTTGGGTATATCTGAACCACATTGCCTCCGAGTACAGTGCACTGCAATATGCCTTAAAAAGGGCTATTTTAACTGCGTCCGCACAACGAGAGAACCTGCGAGCCAGCATGTTCGCCCGGACTGACAACGCTCTGCGCTCCCTTTCCAAATCTAAATCATCTTTCAGGGTATCTGAATTATGAATCCTTTACAGTCGTTATGGTAGTCAAAAGCCAAGGAATTCTGACACTAGTCTCACCGCTACTCTCAGCCTCCACGTAAAATACTGGTATTCATCTGTTTCCAGTTAGACTGGAAACCGACCTCAGTATAGTTAGGCTAGGCAGATTTATTAGGGCGCACTGCATCTTACCATCCCTACCTTGTTACTATTCCACCAATTCGCACTAAGCGTTTCCAAACGTCTTTTATAATGCGCACAGCAAAGGAGTGGAACTCTCTGCCTGCGTCTGTGTTTCCAAACGCTTACAACCCTAATCTTTTCAAAGTAAGAGTGCACAGGCTCCTTCTGGGTAAGCTCGCTCCATCGTAGACTTTGTCTCTGTCATCTCTGACCTAGACTAGAGTCAAGAGAAAACCCATCACAAATAAAAAAAAAAAAAACACATACATATAACCGTTATTGAGTTTGACTAGGTATACTAGATGTCCATATCCATATGTACCTTTTTATTTGCAAACTATTTCTGCATTGATGAGATCTATTAAGGGCTCAATGTCCAATGAATTCATTTACTAATGAGTAAACTATTAGCAGTTCGTGAAATAATCTATTTACTTGTCACAGTAGGTAGTTAAGTGACTTTGTAGCTGTTTTAAAAAATTAATATGTTCTCAATCAGAATGCCAAATCTATTAACTTTTGCATTTGCATATAAAAAAAATAAAACCGACTTCCAAAAAAAACACTACAGAGTATAAAATAACCTCGATTTCGGAAGTCGGTGTTTTTGGTTTTGTTTCTTTATTTTTTAACACCGACTTCCGAAATTAAGGTTATTTATACTTTGCAGTGTTTTGTTTGGAAGTCGGTTATATTTTTTTGTAAAAAGTTTTTTATTCTTTTTCATTTTTAAGTGGTGATACGTGGACGAAGCCTTTTTCAACGCAGAAATTGAAATAAGCAATTACGCTCATAAAATAAAAACTACTGAACCAAACTGTATCAAATTTTTACGGCACCAAATGGATACCGCATCAAACTAAAACAGAATCATAGAAATCGGATCATAAACCTCGGAGTAATGGGTGTACATACATAAAAAAAAATACTCACCGAATTGGGAACCTCCTCCTTTTTTGGAAGTCGGTTAAATAGTAGAATTGGCTCTCAGAGCATTTAGATATATTTATGAAAAGCGATGCATAGTTGATATTTTTAAACAGCCTCAATTTTGAGAAATACATATTTCTCTAATCCAAATGAGACTAAGTGAACGATTTCAAGATAACTATTACAAAATAGTCACCTACCAATCCCAAGCCATAAAAATCAAGGAGCTCCCATCTGTTAGATGATTCATCCCTTCGTTAAAGCCCTTCAAACGAGCATGACCTTAACGTTATCGCCTATAACACGAGGAGGACCTTGTGAGGGCCATAGCAGGCACCATAAAGAAAACCATCGGTGTCCCACTTACCAGCTGACAGACAAACATACTCATACTCAAACGGCAAAGTAAAACCGTCTTTATTTTAATAACTGTAAGAGTGGAGAAAGGTGAAAGTAAAGTTTGTAGGTCTGTAGGCCTGTCAGTTTGTGTCTGTGTGCGTAGGCTGTGTATCTGTGTGTCAGTGTGCGTGTACGCATTGGAGATAGCAGCCGCCAGGTGCGCCCAACTTTAAGTGAAATGCGCCGCTTTTAGTTTGAAGCATTTTTTTCCTGTAATTTTTTTTAACACACGCAAAGAAATTATTTTTCTAAATAAAGTTTCATTTAACATAGTATCAAGAAAAAATAGTTAATTTATTAAATTTTCAGTTGCTACCAGTAATTACTTAATTTTAAAATTGGGTCAAACTACCGTTTATCGTAGTTAAAATCAAACGTCCTGCGTTGTTTGTTTTTGGCGGCTTCCAACCTTCTGATTAGTGTTCATAACATAATTACTGTACGAATGTTTCCTCCAAAGAGCTGAAAAACGAAATAAATTACAATCGCGCTGTTGTTGCGTGCTTCCGATGCAATATCCTCCGAGTTAGTTACTGGCACGAGACCTAGTTCCATATCATAGCTGTAACTACTCATACTTGAGCGTGTTATTTTATGTAAGAAAACTATTTGAAATTTGTTTTCTTTAAAATTAGATTTTTCTGTTAATTTAAAATGATTTGTTGTTGCTATTTGCTGAAAATTTACTTTAAAGTTATTGGGTTCAAACAATTAAAAAATACGCATTCTGGTAAGGTCAGTGTATAAGCCAGGTTTTGCAAATGTTTTGAAATCGGTCCATTATAGTTCATAAGTTCTTTATGAAAATGGAAAAAAAGAACTGTTTTTGGACAGTTAAAAGCCCCCGAAACAACACATCATTATTTCGGCCACACATCACGAATCTTACGGTAATAATAACACAACATCAATTAACATAATTAATCACAAAATCATAACTAATTAGCGAATGTAATAACCCGCGACTGCTACGCGGCGCGGCGGCGTAGCGGGCCGCGGTTCGCCCGCCCTGCCCGAGCGCGGTGGTAGAAAATTTTTGGTGGGAAGTGAGTGGGGTGCGCCCGCGCCGACAGTCTGACGACACCACGCGCGCGCAGCGCCCGCCGGAGTGAGTGAAGTGTAGTGCGGACCGACCATAACCACAGTGACGCTTAACTACGGGGAGAAAAACATAAAAATTCAGTGTACGTTTACAAAAAAAAAAAGAAAAAAATTCAAATGCGCCGACCGAAAGCGAAGCGTTTTGGGAATTGTTTGTAATTGGCATTTTGTAGTGACGTGACAGTGCCGCCGATTTGTGGATCACACAGTGGATGCCTTATACTTCGGACGCCAGTTTTTTTTTTATTATTTTTTTAATCAACATTTTTATTTTTCGATATAATCAATAATAATAATCTTTCTAATTTCTACCCTCCTTGTAAATATTCGAGAGATTATTTTTATTTTGTATTTTTATATAACTATGCCAATCACATCTGTTCCTATTTTTTTC
Source organism: Lacanobia wlatinum (assembly GCA_947578705.1). Classification (NCBI taxonomy): domain Eukaryota; kingdom Metazoa; phylum Arthropoda; class Insecta; order Lepidoptera; family Noctuidae; genus Lacanobia; species Lacanobia wlatinum. The sequence goes on along the minus strand of OX388027.1, from coordinate 30,440,262 downwards.
TTTTTTTCCTTTTTCTATTTTAACTAACGACCGAGCTATTACTAACTGCATGAAACATCCTGAAGAGTAGAGTACATAGTTAGATTACGTAGAGAGCTGCTTGTAATTGTTTTGGTGGGATATGTGTAGTAGACCGTAATCGGAAAATGTGTGTTTTCCGGCGCCGGGCTATCGGAGCGGGTTCGGTTTTCGGCTGATAGCTCGAAGGTCGCTCGACTGGTTATTTTTACAGTTTTAACGGCGCGGCCGGCCCGTAGCGACACTCATTATTTACCACCGTTCCTTTGTTTTCATTTTAATTTTAACAGTTTTATATTTATTAATTTATATTATTCATTCTTAAGGCTTGCCTATAAATTAAAGGCACAATAAATTAAAAAGAACATTGTATCGTTAGCTAAAGGTTATTGTTATTTTTTAATTTAAAAGTATTGCATAAAATTAATTAGGTCACCTTTATACATATTTTTTAATCATAATTTGATTCTAAACTTAATTATAACTTATTCACAGAATTGGGTCATTACCTTTTTCGCATAAAAACCAATAAAAACTTGATAAATCGCAATCAATTAAGAAAAACCTGCAAAACTAAATTAGGTCACTAAGTTTAAGGTAATCCATTTACCTATTTAGAATAATTCCGTATATTAAATTGTGGAAGTTTTGAGCAATATTCATTCATATAATACGCTTAAGGACGGTAATTAAATTACAGGTTAGGTTAAAAATTCTTTAGGCAAGGTTTAGACTATAGTCTTTTACGCTTTACCCTAGGCAATAGTTACCCCTCTTACTAGCTAGCTTATTAGTCCCTAGCTTGCGTCCCCTAGGCCCTAGGCGTCTGTAGTAAACTTCTTATCTTGTTCTAGTCCTTCTTTGTCCCCCACTGTCTGACCCCCGGGTAGTCTCCTGAAAATCTGAACATTCTCGAAGGCGCAAGAGACTCTGATTGATACCGGATTGATAGATTGATAAATAAGCGAAGTGGACATGATAATGTTAAGGATTTGACATCAACTACGCAGCAACGACTTTGCTTCAGTATATACATGTAAGTATATAATAATATACTTATAGTTTACTTTTACTTAGTCTCGCATGTATTTGAAATAAGTGCGCAATTAGCAAGGTTTGCTGAATAAGGCTGAAATACTGTAAATCGATGACAGTCGTCCGATCAATAAAGACAATATCAATGACCTTGTTGTTTCTAGGTAAACGAACTGTATTCAAATATATTAACGCCGGCTGATAGACATACTACGTCAGAGCTTCAGATAGTATCATTATAGGATTCTTTTCCTTGTGTCTTAATCCAGGCTATAAATATAAAATGTTTTTAGACTCAACTCAACAACAACGCAAATTTAACTAAGCAGAAATTTAAAAAATGATACAGTGCCGACGCATTTCGTTATAAATAATACAAATTATTAGTTTTAAATTGTAGTTTTAGTAAATACCTACTTAAATTATATTAGTAAAGACAAAATAAATATAATAGGTACATTGACAGAGAGAGAGAAAATAAGGGCGAGACAAAACAAGTAACTCTATGTCAATTTTTTTTTAAACGTATCGTTAAATTATTAATACTGATGTTTTTCTTCATTACAAAACAAATCATACCTATATCTTCCACAAGCTATATTTCCTATAACTATAGGCTAGATTCTAGAATATTCATAATAGCCTACATAACTCCTGGAGAGGTAACCCCTTACGTAAACAGAATGGCGTCATTCCGTTCTTATATTCATTCATTCATTCAATGTATTGCGGTCAGTTTTATATACGTAAGAATTCAGATTTTGTTTACCTACTGTGTGTGTCACTTGCACTTTTTAGATCCTTGGACCTGATGTGGATTTAACATTGATAAGTCTGTTTGCTATTACTTGTTTATCGGCCTCCTATTATAGTATCAAGCTTAAAAACTAAATGATTCTTCTTCCCATTCATGTTTTTGGTATGAAATTTGACAGTGCTTTCCATTGTCACTTGTTCCAAAATGTTCACCCATTTAAGATTTATTCCTCTAAAAGAATATAATTCACTTATTATGAGAAATACAAGTGATTCTTAAATACTAAATACGTTGACATGAGAAATGTAGGTACTCAAATAAAATACTAGATATACACACAGTACTTTTCAATGTTGTGGGTAACCAGACAAAAATTGGCGGGCTTCTTCGCTATTGCAAAAAAAATAATCGATAAATAAAACATCGTGAAATAAGTCAGGACCGTGGAACTTATTAACTATTTCGACTTAAAATCCAAATCATTCACCGATTCGTAGATAAAACAATTAACAAACGCATTCCTCGATTATGCTGATCAGTTCTCCGAAACAATTCGGCTACCTTCGTAAAACCTGACCTACATCCGAGCAGCGTGTTCCGTATGCCGCCCACAGCGGTTGGCTCAGAGCGCGCCAGCACATTGACTCATCGAGTCATCGCAAGGATGATACGGACGACTTGTTTATGTTTTATGCGCGCCTGGTACCTTCAGTGCGAATATGTAGGAGCTTTTGACGAACTTTTGCGAAGTTTTCTTCTAAAGATTTGGCTAAATTCGTGATTACATAGTTTAAAAGAGTTGCGATTCGATTTGCTACTCAATTTTTATACTTTTACAAATTAAATGTAAACTTCTAAAACTTAATTCGCAGTCAAAAAAAGTTAACTTCATCAATCGCAATAGAAGCAAGATATAAAAATTATCAATATGGTTTTTAATATTAGCGCTGATAGAAGTAGACACCGTTTCCTAAGCTGTAGGTACTTATTTATTTATTTAATACTTTACGCACATAGATGTACAGAGGCGGACTTAATGCCTTAGGCATTTTCAAAGGTTTTCAAAGGTTTCATACCAAACCGTTACAACACTTCTGCTCTTTCGTTTTCAGACGTCGAATTGTCTACAATGAACTGTTTTCTTCAGCTTAACAGGATTCTTACGGTTTCTGTAATACTTAAACTGAGGCATATCTCTTTTACTTTAAATTTATTTACAAGGTTCAAACTAAAAGCATTGCTTGCCAAAAACTGTCTGACGGAGATGAGCTAGTTTGCCATTCCAAAGTGTAGGTCCCTATTGTGATGAACTGATGTTCCATTTACGCATTTAGTTTATTTTTAAATAACTGTTCAGCCAAGAGATTACCCATTCGTTTGAAGCGTAAGTCGGCAAAAATCAAAACCTGCAAAGCCAACAATTTATTGACGCCGCAATCAATACGATACAATGTCAAATCTAACATACAAAATGCATCACAAACTATATCGACAACCAGGTCTAACAGTGACACATATACGGACGCTAGAGAGGGGGGTAGGAGGGGGAGGTGCGCGCGCGCAACTTTCACTCGCGCGCCGGAGATGCGCGGATCGAGCGAGCGGCAATGACCATGCAGACTTAATGTCAAGTGCAAGATTATGATGCCGGTTGAATGGCTGCTGGCGGTTGGAAAGTGCCGGCTAAGAGGAAAATGTGTGGTTCTGTAGGATATTAGGACACGTACTGAAGAAACTGAACTGCTTTTACTGCAAGACGTTACGTTGTCCATTCTAGACGCTAAGTCTGTCTACGCAATCCATTTTTAGGTCTAGATGATCTCCTCGTTCATTTCAATACGAAGATATTGTAACATAATATGTATAAACTCCTCCACACCACTTCTTTCAGGCGCAATTTTCCCATTTCTACATCGCTCATTCTGTGATTGACTGATTTTCCGAAATCATTCTAAAGTAAACGTTACGATTTTATCATTTTTTTCGAATGACTGTATTTATTAGTTATCATCCCACACATGCATAAAAAAAGCAAGTAAAGTGCTTACCCACTCTAAAGTTAAGAATGCGTAACTGAATAGTTGGGTACTAACTTTGGCAACCAATTTAAACTGCAAACTGCAATGAGATTAATAGTCCTAATAGAAATGACACACATTACCGAAGTTTTCCCGAAGGTTTCAGGATGTTGCAAGATGTAGGCATTTCGATGACCACTTCTGGGATTCCCAATAAGTAGGATCATTGCAGTTGCACTGTTACAACAGAGGTAGCCAGAAGAGTGACTCATTCTGCTGTGGCGAAACTGTTAGCTGAATTCTGATGAACGATGCGCTAAGACAAGGCCGTAGACACTCGTAGATTTAGCCTAAAATATTAGTATGTTTTACCTAAAATCACCAGTTTATGTCATATGTCTTAGGTAAACGAACAGTTGTCAATTCAATGGGACGCTTTTTTCGGTCTCCATATCTGAAAACACATGGAACACAAGCTTAAATACTTTTAATTATAAAAAAATTGTATTTTTAGCTTCTTACCTGACCAATAGTAAGCTATCATTATTAAATGTTTCAGTCAACAATAAGTTATCATTAACATTCCAATAATAATTACCCTATGAAATTTTTGTACCGTTTTCAGTGAAATACAATTTTTCACCCACGTAAACGTCCCCCTCATCGTCTCGTACCTCCTATGGTATAATTTTTTATGGTGTACTATTAACGAATATGTAATTCTCCCTTTACCGATGACTGACTGACAGACAACACACAGCCGACACTACTGGTCGTATAAAGCTGAAATTTGGCATGTAGGTTCCTTGGGAACGGGATATGCGCGTCGCGGGTACGAAGTCGCGGTCAAAAGCCAGTTGATAAATATACAACAATTAAATTCATCATAAATATTACAATTACTCAAAAGTCCTGACAATAATCGATCCAAGTTTTATAGCTGTCTAAAACAATCAGTTCCTAATGAATATTTAGTTGTTTGTTGAATGTTCACGTGACGACTTTGCATGTTTTGGTAGATATTGTAGTATAGTGTGAGAGTTATCGAATAATCCGTGACAGCAGTGACATATGTCGGGTCTTGTCACGCCTGCACGAGGTGATTTAGTGCTGATCATGTTAAGTATCTGCATTATTGTTTGAACCGTTTAGTTACTTTTTATAAAGTATTTGTAACCATTATTTGTCAATAATTATATGTCAGTTATGTATGATCAATTGATCATTCAGGAATAGTCTTTAACTTGTGGATCTATAAGAAATAACTACTCGAGTGGATCGCCGCGAAACTTAGAAAGTTAAATCGAAGTGTCGTAGGTAGACGACGTTGTGGATTCGACTCATAAAACCTAGCTAATGCGACTTTAACAATTCTCAATCTGAATAACTAAATCTTAGACATCCCAACCCAGCTGACACGGAGAAAATCATGCACCATATAGATCTTAAATCGCAAAACTTCTCTGAGTAAGTATGGTCATTTTGTCTTTCACTGAAGAGAGGCCTTAACCTTGCATTCAGATAATACAGACATTTACCCAGACAAGTAGTAACACATCTACAACGAAGTGCATCAAAATAATCCCGTACATATTCGTATATGTGAGTAGAAGTTGAACGCGAGCCTGCGCACGCGACGCTTGCCGCATCGATAACGACGCGCGGACATTGGCCAGCGAGGTGAAAGCGAAACAGCTGATCCTGGTACCTTGTCCAAAGGGGTAAGCAGAGATGAAAACAGAAGGAAATTATTTATTCAGCACAGCATAAATACCAGCACAGAATCACAAGTAAAAGAAGAAAATACAAAAAAAAATTAACATAAATGACTACCACAGACGACCGTTATTTGTAGATTTTTGATGGTCATTATGGGTAGTCAAAAGGTAGCCAGAAAGCCAGACACTAGTCTTAACAAGGGGTATAATGCTATCCAGTTACTGCATTGTGAATCCATGTAAGATACTGTGATTCAACTGTATCCAGGGATGCAGACCCTAATTGAATTGACCAAACTTGTGGAAAGTGGAATTGGCAATGGGAAAACTCTTTTAATCCAGGCAAAAAAGATGGTTAAAGGTTTATATCTGAAGACGTTGGGCAGTACTTGTGGGAGTTAGATCAGCAGTCACTCCATGGAAAACACTGGTATTTAGCTGTATCCAGTTTGAGTAGAAGTCGATCACGTCATAGTCGGAAACGATGATGGTCACCCAGAGTCTTTAATCTGATAGAAGAAAGAAAAAGCGTTCATTTGCGCCAAGAATAATACCAAGCCATACCAAAAAAAAATAAACAAAATTACAATTTTATGAAAGTTATAAAGATATGGTTTTGCGCAAATGTGACGCATTTGCGCAAAACGGCCATCGCTCAGCATAATAATGCTAGGACTCGTGTGCGAGACAGAGCCACAGCGCTGGTTTTCAGCGACAGCCGAAAATTTTCTGTCTTTGACATTATAAAAAAAAGATTGTTTTGGTAAAATTCTTAGAATCGTTTGTTTTGTGACGTGCTGTGACATTGTCTAGTCAAGTGAAAGTGATGAGTATATGCTTTGATGATGCCATTGACCTGTTAGAATTTGCCCCTAACACTAAACGAATCTAGCCTAGCTCTGCACAGTCAACTGCATATCCTTTGACAACACCCTTATTCCGTTGTAATAAGGGTGTTTATTCTAGTACATGTTGTCAGTACTACAAAGTTCACGCTTGCACCCGCATGTATTGTTAATTTTCCGAAGAGAAAACTACTTCATGTCCTTGAATAGACTAGATTTATTAAGTTGCTTTTTCGACTTTAGTTCGCCAAAACTCGTAATAAGGTTTTATTCAACATTGTAATGTAGGTCTACATCTATAAATTTCAATAAATATTCACATACGTCACTTTTTCATAGATATAATTTAAAAACAATATCAAACTACCATTTTGCAGCGGTGTCCCTAGAAGTCCTTGAGGCGTGTCTTCCAAACATTAGTAGGATTTACATTGATAGCAGTTGCCCCATTGCCTTCCACCTCTCGATCAAAACACACTTATCAACTTGAGGGTTAATTCTACTATTTTTTAAACAACGTTCATATTCGCATCACAGTCGCAATTTGTCAAAAAAGTCTCAATTTCCATACAATTTTGACAGATTGCAACAGACATATTTGTTTTCACATGTCACTTGCTGCATTCACGATGGTTAAATATGAGTAAAATTGGCATTCTTAACATTTTTATCCATCATCTCTACCCAGTCGCGTCTGCGAACAAGCGTGATGGCAGCGAGCAAGCGAGTGCGTAGTAGTGAGGAGAAAGCCGCGCATCACCGACCGGTCCGCGTCCATATCTATGTTCTAGGCTAGAACATGGTGTTGTGACCCACTTAGCTGCTATCCCAGGCTTTAGCTACCAATTATGTTCACTAAGATCATGATTAGTAGTAGTGCTTTTGAGGTAAATTGTATGTCAAAGTTTCCTGCTTTGAATGGGGGAGTTCTAGTCGTAACGTCTGTAGTTTTAAGTCATCATTGTGCGATTAGAGATAGTCCATCAGTCATTTTACTAGTTCTTTATATTATTGCCTAACTTTGAGTATATTATTGTTTGAAATAATTTAAAAATTGGCAACTAACTCTGACTGATTAACTGACCCATTGACAAGTGTTAATTGAGATGAATGCTTCCAGTTTGACTCAGTTTTAATACATTTTTCCCAAAGATAATGTAGTCAATATTACAACCAGTATTGAGCCATAAGTTGTGGGTATCATTGAAGTTAAAATCATTTTAACGACATTTGAATAACAAAGAATCTTAGAAAAATGTGTCGCTCGTTGATGTCTTATACACAATACAAACATATTGCAAGATAGTCTTGAAACATCTTGAAAAGAAGAATCAATATTTTGATTAATATCGAAGGGAAAGTGTTCCACACGACAATTGTCAAATAATAATTGTTAAATAAAACCCCATACTTATAAAACATTGACTATTAAAAAAATAACTACATACACACAAAAGCCGAATATTTTGGCCATTTCAAAAGAACACATGTTATCGAACAATAAGGTTTTATGTGCATATGTTAAGGCTTTCTCGCGTGTTGCTTTCACCTATAGAGCCTGCGACAGATGTCCTCCGAACCCTTCAATCAGTCAATATTTGAATTGGGCCGAACTGCGGCAGGTAGGAGAACAAACCCGAACATGTGTGTACTGTGGGAATTTTGGAAGATGTGCCGATATCTGTGATCGACGCTCGTGGGTACATCGCTCACATCCTTTGTTTGAGGATGTTTACTGTTCTAGTATCGAGCAAAACTATTTATTCAAACTAGTTTTGTATCATGCCGTGTCTTGAACTTAGGAACTCTTGGGATCCTCGGTAAAGTCGTTGCATTCAAGTAAGCTACTATAATAAATTCATTTGACACAATTTTATAATTTTATTCATCTATCGTTCCTCAATTCGCAGGCCGACTTCCACAGCTAGACATAGGTCTCTTTTTCCATGTGCCAGTCCCCAAGCTCCTGCACTAGCCTCATTCAGGTTCTACCTGTGATGGCAACAATGTATGGTGTCCAACTCGCTGCCAGACGACCAACACTCTTTCTACCAGTCCTTGGACGCTGCTCAGTCACTGCATTACTCCACTTTTTGATACCGCGCCTTGCCATGTGTCCTGCCCAAGTCACATTTAGTCAATGCCATTGGTCCATCAACACTATCGATTGCCCGCCACTCCTTGGCCAACTCTTCAACATTCATACATCATCAATTCAGCCGAAAGACGTTCACTGCTAGACAAAAGAGTTCCTCAAGTATCGTAATATATCGCAGTCCTGTGCGTCAGCATGCATTCACTAGGTCATCGGTCCACCTTATGAGAGCCACCTCTTATCTTTTTATTATAATCACAATGATCGCTGTCCCATGCAATATCTTCTGACTCACAGCCACTTAGACATAATAATGCTATTATTATATTTCTAACAGGTATCAATAAACCCTAAAGATCCTTGTTTACCCCTTCACGAAAACTATTGATACTTGCCTATTAATCTAAGAAACTACTGCCACCTTATTTTTATCCCATTACAAACGCAAAAAAAGGGTCGCACTTAATAGCAGGGAGGACTATTAAACTACCCCAAACAATGTAGGCAAACAACCCTTTTATTTAGATCGTCCCTAAATCCGGAACGAACCGGATATCGTTTCAATAAGCGACGGAAGTGACGTCATGTAACATGACGCCGCACATCCTTCACTAGGTTAATGGGCGTTTGGAGGCTTTGAAAGTTTTTTGCCGATCTGCTGATTCTTCAATTGTAGGACACAATCATTATAATACTGTTGAGGAACTATTGTGTGTATTTAATTTTGATCTTCAAATTTTTGGCAATGATCTGTGAGAATTTGGAGATGATGTGGGCTTTTATTTTTTTGCAATTATCTTTCTAATTATCTATTGATTGATCAAGTGTTTAAATGCCTGACTTTTTAGTATGTTAAATGTTGCTGGAATTTTCTAATATGCATGTATCCTTGTTGACTATGTTTAGACACACTTCATGGCAAGAAGCTATATGGGACCTAAGTCATGGCATTGTTTTTCTTTTGTACTACACTTGCCAACCTAATATAGAAAAAATGTAAGGTTCTCTTACACAGCTTATACCAGTTTTAAACGTTTTTATTTTACTCGGAATTCAGTACCAAAAGAACTATAATACTGTTATTTATACACCGCCGAACACGATTCCTATTGGAGCCTCCGTCATCCTAAAAGAGTAGTACCGCAGCCTGCGTGCGAAAGGGACTGAGCTATAGGAGTGAGGGAGATGAGGCACGGGCAACGTCCTGATTTGTCAATAAACTTGACCCACATTTCATTGAGAGCGAGTCTGGAAGGCTTTGGGGGTAAAGACGCGTTACAAGGAGGCTGGGAATTTTGTACAGTCTAAAATGGTTCCAAATATGTTACCTACATTAAAATTAATTATTATTTGCTTATCAAAGAAGAAAGATTGAATAAAGAAGTTGTGGCTGCAAATACAAAACATGCTGACGAAATTGACGAATACAGAACTTCCTCTATTTCCGAAGTCTGTTGCAGATCATAGTTATAAAGTTGATCATAGTCTTGCTTGCGTCATATTTAACGAACATCTATAATCTTATATCTCTTCTACTCTTCAGCATGAGAGTTCGTCAAACTACCAATAAAGATGATTTGTCAAGCCTTTATTTTCAAATTTATAGATTTAAAAACCTTCAGTAACGGAACCAAATTAAGGACCAAACCTTTTTTTTTCTCTAATCCAAGCAACCTTTTACTTTACTTCAACAAAAACAGTACTTTATAGTTGGCACAAATAACTATGTAAATCCCACACTAATAGTAGTATTTGTGGCCGCGGTTTTACTCGAGGTCCTTGTCCCTTGTAACGGTGCCTCGGTTTCGGGCGACGGCGCCCGGTCATATGCCCCGCCCGGCTCCGAACCACCGAACCACTGGTCACTGCCATCGTACGCGCATATTCTGACGATTTTATTTTATACCTATGTAAAATACATTTCTTCCCTTACCCCTGAGGTAGAAATGGTGGACCTTTATATTAATTTCGATGTAGCCTAGTATTCATTATAACCTAAAGTATTGAAATAAAAAACAAATAACATGTCTATATCGAAGTAGACATAACTCAGAACAGACCAAATTCAGGGAAATGACTAGGTGGTATAAACATTTTCCAATTTTCGTATCAATTACTTAATAATGAATACCTAAATACTACCAGGGTGCACTAGTTCTTTGACTCTTTAGACAGCGTCAGTGACAAAATCTCAAAAACAAATACCTACTGTTGAAAAACCATCGGTCCAGGAGATTTTTAGCAAATTGACTGTGACAGACAGACAAACGAGAGATTGTACGGAACACTATTGGAAAAAAAAGCAAACGAATCCCAGTCCAACACAAGCGGCCGTCCATGTACAACAGTAAAGCCGCGGTCCTGCACTATGTTAATGCCGCCACGTGGCCGGGCGTCGAACGGCCTTGTTTGCGCGCAGTCAGGCGCACGCGCAGTTACTCCGCTACGTCACGCCGACCGCCGCGCCGCCGTACGGTAACTGTGAGCTGTGAGCACACGTGCTTCTGCTTGCCAATACGCTGATATGATAAGGCTTGTTTGTGCGCATGAAGGCCCATTCGTTTGTGAGCCATGAAATTATGTGAGTGACTGAAAATTTTGTGATTAAAACCAGAGTTAGGTATTCATACCAAAAGGGTTGCGGAATTGTTCGATTACGTTTTCGCACTGATTGAGTGACTGAGTGACTGACAAACAACGCACAGCCGGAAAATACTGGTCGTAGAAAAGTGACATTTGGCATGTAGGTTCCTTGGGGAGTGTAGGGGAGCACTAAGAGAGTATTTTCCAAAATTCCTACAGGGACGGGAAAATGCGCGTACGAAGTCGCGGGCGAAAGCTAGTAGACTTTATAACATCACGCTATGATCAATAGGAGCGGAGCTGAATGAACATATGACGCAGACGAAGTTGCGCGGGTCAACTGGTACTTGATAAAAATTAATATTATTAAGATGGGACTCTAGTCGGTAACTCTTGGGCCTTTCTCCATACAAATGCATTCCGCTGTTTTCTTCGTGGATAATGCTACTAGAACAATGTTTTTTTTTAATCTAGATTGAATTAGTACGTGACGCTATAATTTTCTTTTTCCAAAACATAATTACTTAAAGAATTATGACAACCTAAAAACCTGAAAAACAGCCCGTTTTTACGTTTTTGTTTTTTTGTTTTCAGATGACTATCAGACAAATTTGATAAGTTTTAAAAAAAATAGAAAATAATTGAAGCATAGATATAGTCTTCCTCTAAATTTTTATATATATATTTTTTATAGATCAGTCCAGTTTTGAAGTAGAAAACAACGGAATACAAAACATCTTTTGGTCAAGGTTTTTATAGGTAAAACCAGCCTCTCATGCAGTTGTCATTTTCGCACTTTACTTGATAGGGCGCAGCGCCACGTCATCGGCAATAGTTTCTTCAAATACCTATTTTTCAAATTCCTTGGGACTAGAGTCCCCTCTTAACAGAAATCGTAAAATGACTCGGGAAGATTTGTGCGATATCGGAATGCGTTTTAGGACACTTGTGCTGTAATGAAACACCCTTTTAATAAAAATCATGTTATAACCGTCGCAATGAAAATCTAGAAATATTAATTCAAGATAGCTGTGAAAACTACGTCTTTATTAAAACATCAAATAGGCTACAAGAACAAGTAAACGAATTAAAAATTCTCATTTACAAAATTAACATAGAAATGTTTGTAGCCTCTATTCCGTTATAATAATATAATAAAATCTACGTCGATTGCATTCATGAATAATTATCATTAACATCCTAATGTAAGCTTGGAAAATGAAGGAATTAAAATGTTTACGACCCCTAACAGGTCAAATAATATTTACTATTTATTAACTGAGTCGTTGGCACGTTGAATGGGGTTAATGCTTTTACTATAGAATTTTTTCACAAACCTTATTTTACTCATAGAAGTGGCCTCGACTATGATAGTGTTTTGAATTCTTTAGTTTATAAGTTTATAAAGGCCCACGAAGACAGGCGCGACGAAACAATACGACAACGATGATGCGAGAACGCGTTTCCATTGAAATGGTGGCGCAGATCGGTCAATTTAGTTTCTTGTAGTGTCGCGTCGCGCCTATCTACGGGGGACCATACTTATAAAATTGTATTTTTACTTAATACAGTTGATTTATGTTTTTTTTCTTTTGTTTTTAGATCAGCAGCACAACACAGAAGAAAGGAATGAGCAGAAAGCAAAGCCTTATAATTGCTTTACATGATCAAAACGCCCTTTATTTGGTCCAGTAAGTGTTTTTCAACAGCTTTTACTATTTATAACACTAAGAATTTTCAATTCAGATACCGGTCCTTTGGGCTAGTTTTTTTAATTATCAGAAAAGTGTAATCGACGTAATTATAATGGTAGTTTGACAATGTTTTTAATGCGTCATTATATATTTGTGAATTGAAAAAAAAAAACAATTTGTATATCTCTGTCAACTTTAAAAGATTGACAGAAATGTTTGTTTTTTTTTGGTGATTTGTGGTGTAACTGGGCTTTAATGTTGACCATGATTTTTTTTTTTTTATTTATTAAGGAAAACTAATAATAACGGACTAGACATGGTTCACAATAGCTTATAATCTAGGATCAATGCGTAACTATGTTATCTACAAGTTTGAGTGCGCAGTGTTGTGTTCCTTAAGTGGGTGATAGACGTACGAGCAAGTACGCGTACTTACGGCTCGACGACCTTTTTCTCTACGCGTCTTGTTTTAAAATACGCGTACTTAAGGTGATATACGAACGAAAAAGGTCGTCGAGCGAGCCGTCAAACCGCGACCCGCCGCCTTCCGGCCTCGCCGACGAGGCCCTGCGCGACGTCCCAATAGTAATAGTAATGTTATTGCTCCCGTCTTTTGCCTAACGAGCCAGCCTGCGCCGCTGAGCCATTAGCTTTAAAATCCTTAAATAATAATGTCATGACCCAGCCTGCCCCTTGCTGTCCTCCCCAGGACGACGCCGCTGAACCGAGGCCCGTACCTCACAGGGGGTACCCTCAGCGAGCGGAGTTGTAGTTTTAAGAGTTTTGTTGCCTTGGCTGGGGGCTTTAGAGTCAAATCTGAGGCCACCACAGGCTAGCCCGGTTGAGCAGTAACCACCCTTAGCGAGGTGAACTGCGAGTGGTCCCGAGCGAGCCGTAAGTACGCGTACTTGCTCGTACGTCTATCACCCACTTTACACTGTAGTTAACTTGCTGTCCCTGATTTTTGTCTCATACTGTAAACATTTTACCTGGTTTCCGTCATGAAGTCAACACGTGCGTGATTTTCGGCACAAATTCAGTACAGTCACGTGACAACTACGGACTTGACTTTGAATCGAGGTTACGAGGCCATCGCGGGTGAGTGCGGGGAAGTGCGGTGAAATGGAGGTGCGGGGGGGAAGGCTTTCGTCTCAAAAAGTGAAACGAGTCTAACTGTAAAGCCAGGTTAATTGTCGGGTTTGTTTTGCGAGTGTTATTAAACTTGTGTTATTATATTTGAGACCATACACGAAGTCGTGAGATTTTGAGTTACACGTTTTGTTCAAATGCCTGTGAGTTTCGTGTGATCTTTGCGTTGATTAGATTGATTAAGATTTGTCAATTACTCCGTGAACCCGCGACATTCACAAGCGTACAATAATTTCCTGAATCTGCAAGATAACGTTTTATTATTTTCATTTTAAGATAAAGATCTAAAGATGGAACAAACAGAAAACTTCGCATTCAACAGTTTGCAGTAATATGCCTTACCCACCTTGCATCTAAAACATTTTCATAAAGTATTCTTCATGTTACAATTAGTGCCAAAGCTTTGCTAATCTCCATTAAGGCTGCTGTCTCGAGAAATGCTTAAAAACAGCGTGCAGATGAAGCAACTTTTTGTCGGCATTTACTGAGAAATTACATCTTTGGCTTAGCCAGAATTTATGTATCGGTATCACATAATAAGAAAAAAAATTACCAAATCACCTCCAAATCGTTGAGATGAAACCATTCTATAAAAAATCAATCTACTGCTTTGCAATACAAACGATAATAGGGAATATGCATGTGATTTTTTTATTTGCAAAATGAAATTTAACTCTAATAAACCATTATGAAATTATTTTTTAAATACCTTCATCAGCGATGAAGTTATAAAGCTTCAAAGTTTACAATTAGAAAGAGAAGTCCGATATGAATTGTAACGTCAAAGTTCTTGGCGCCTATACAGCTGCCATAGAAAACAGCGTTTTCGCGAGAGGGACAGATACATTTGTTTAAAATAATTATATCTCGTTAGTTTTTCGAGCAATTTTGATTCTATTTTCACTGTTAGTAGTATATTTGTGTATATTTTAGATAAACTATATAGATAATAAATATTTTTTTCGTGCATATTCCCTACTATTTGGTTTTGTTACTTTTTTAAAACATGTGTTATTTTTTTTAATAAATTAAAAATGAGGGTAGCGCAGTGGCGCGTAGAGGAGTAGTTAGCTCCGTTTATATGCACAAGGTCATTGGCATGTTTACAAGCCTTAAAGAAATATTATTTCACAAATAAATCAAATCTAAAACAGACATAAATTATGACAGCAGTTTGTACATACTTAACTTCTATTAAGTACAGTTATATTAACGCAAAACTTTAATTACAATAAGTATGCAAAATTATTTTCAACAATTTACACCGAGTCAAGTGGTGTCAATCACAAAAGGCTTGCAAATAATTATAATCTTAGTTTACCTGTCAAATTACAGTTTTACATTTGACAAGATAAATTACATATTATAGAAGTACATCTTTTAATGTATTGTCAGATTTTAAATTGCTTCTATTGTCTAACGGATGAATAAAAAACTGCTGTCGAATATTTATCGAGTTAGCGATCGGTTACTGCTTGATGTTAACCGCGGATTAATGAGTGGTTTAATAATATGGTGCAATTGGCTTTGTAATTATTTTTTATAAGTCTATAAAATGGAAATTCAAGATTTTATATTATAATAGGAGCTAGTTGCACTCTCTGCCTGCGTCGGTGTTTCCAAACGCTTACAACCCTAATCTCTTCAAAGTTAGAGTAAACAGGCTCCTTCTGGGTAAGCTCGCTCCATCGTAGACTTTGTCTCGGTCATCTTTGACCTAGACTGGAGTCAAGAGCAAACCCATCACAAATAAAAAAAAAAAAAAAAAAAAAAAAGTTGTTGTTTTTAATTTATCTTGGAACAATTTTTTCTTAAGAATGTGAGCCAAACTCGTAGTATTTTATAGATTTTTGATAAAAGCTAATTGAACAATAAAAAAAACCGGATATTTTTATCTACTTGGAGAAAAACAGTTTGATATTGATTCACTTTCTTTGTTGCTTTTTTAATTCTTTGAAATGGATTTCTTTAAGGAAAAACAACTACTTTCTTTTGTCGTGAGAAGATTCTCACTAAGAACAGCCCGACGGGGTCAAGGACAAACAATGACTAATGTTTGATTTAAACAAACATGAATCATAATGTAAACGTAGCTTTCATATCAAACTAACTTGCAAGAACCGTAAATTTTTAGGGTTCTCTACCTAAAGGGTAACCAACGAAACTCTATTACTAAGCCTCCGCTGTCCGTCCGTCCATCCTTCAGTCTGTCTATCAGCGGGCTGTATCTCAAAAACCGTAACAGGTAGACAGTTCAAATTTTCACAGATTGGTTCGTCGATTGTTCTGTGGTCTATAACAACTAATAGTCTATACTCTATACTAATATTATAAAGAAGAAAGATTTGTTTGTTTGATTTGAATAGGCTCCGAAACTACTGGACCTATTTGAAAAATTCTTTTAGCATTGGATAGCTACATTATCAGGGAGTAATATAAGCTATATATTATCCCCGTACTCCCACGGGAACGGGAACTACGCGGGTGAAACCGCGTGACGTCCACTAGTAAAAAATAAAGGGGGCCCCTGTACAAGACACTTGTTTTTCGGCTTATGGTACGGAACCCTTCGTGTGCAAGTCCAACTTGCACTTGGCTTTTTTAAGATGAATTTCATATTTAGTTCAATGAAAAAAATACCCCAGACGTAGCATCTAAAATTAACCAATGTATTTTTTTTTTTATTATAAGGAAAAAGTCACAACTTTCTTTTGGCAAATTGCGTCACGAAATCCGCCTTACATCCGTAAGATGACTCTTATTTAGCGTAAAAAATTGGGTCAAGCGATGAAAAAGGACCGAAACAGGCTTCTTTGGAATTTACATACAAAGTCGCTACCGGTTGAAAAGGAGGCTTTTTATTTTATATACAACAATGTTGCATGTTTGTCTCTGCTCCTTTAAAGGGTTAATTTATGGGTTTCGGCAAATTATGTAAGAATAATTTTATGTTTTGATAGCATCTGCTTTCAAAGAAGACAATAAATAAACAGAGTTTTTGACAGTAACAATGAATTTGTGCTCATAGCAACAAGTCTCAGAGAATCTTGGGAATACGTGACCTATACTCAAAATTATAATAATGAAAAGTTCTTATAATGTTTAGTAATACTTATATTGTCAATTACAGCTTACTCTAAGCGTTCGTCTAGTAGATACGTCACATTGAAACGCCAGTGACAAAACTCCACCAACCATCGTTTGCGGTTTTTTTTATTAGTTTTATATTGCCCCCTCTTATGAAATTTAACCCTTATTAGGAAAATACAAAGAAAGCTCTGCCTATGGGGCGATTTCCGTTAATTTTAATGAATGTTTCTCAATCGATTCAGACAAAGATTTGCTTCCACGTGTGTACGAGAATTAGACTTCAGATAGTTATAGAAATTGAAATACGAAATTATTAGTTATATTTCTTTTTCAATCTATAGTAAAATGACTTAATATTGTCTTATACTAGCTGACCCGCGCAACTTCGTCTGCGTCACACTCCGTTTCTGAGATTAGCACGTTCAAATAAACTCTTCAGCTTAACAATGTTATAAGTATAGAATTTTGACTCGTTCAGACCCTACCAACATCAGCGCATCTTATATTCTCATCTGAATGTCCTTCGGCGATGGCACCGGCCAAAGGTTCCGAAAACCGTATTGGGGTCATTCCGGTCCCGTTACGTAAGGAACCTGTTCCCGGACCGATGCACGGACTGACTGACAACTCCTTATTAGCTCCCAAATTATATACTTTACCACGAAGTCGTTTTAGTACGAAAATGTCGAAATTGGTGCGTGAAAGAGCTTTGGTGTAGAGTGTACAGTGTACAGGGTGGGTGGCAGGTAGAGTCGAGATTATTTATGATTTTTTGGAAATTATCCTTTCTTTTCATGATGGGTACTGTATTCTTACTGTTGGTAGTTTGTGATTAGCTAAACAAGAACCTTTGGTCATATAGGTATGAATATCACTAACGTTTTGGACATTTAAGCTACATAAATGCTGCATTCGTAATCAACTAACAAAAAATCATTAATGTATTTTTGCTTCACTTATTGTCGTCATTAAAACTATTTACTTAACTATTTTTTCATATTAAATACTAGGTAGTATTTCAATCTGTGGAGTGGAATTCCCTGCCGGAGTCTGTGTTTCCTCTGACAGCTACAACCTGGGAGTATTTAAGTCGAGAGTGAATAGGTTACTTCTAGGCAAGCGTGCTCCATCTTCGACCACATCATCGCTTACCATCAGGAGATAGTGGTTCAACGCGTGCGTTCAATATCTCAATCAATAATAAAAAAAACTGTCAAATAAATTTACCAGAATTTGATGCACATGCTATCAAATACCATTGGACATCTTATATTAATTAAGGACCATTTACATTATTATTAAGATGAGCTTAACGTCCCTAAAATATTGTTATACGAATGTGACGTAGATACACTCACAAATAAAAGCTCAGAGATAATCCTCGCAAGTACAGTCTCGTACACAAATCTCAAACAGTTCTAAATACTAAACGGACGCGTTCCACATACGAACGAGGCGGTGCTCGTAAACCCACATAGTGGTCGCATACTCACATTTTTGTGGCCAAAATACAGTTTGTTTTTTAATTCGGTGCTCAACTGGTCTTCTGTTTGACGTGTTTTGGGGAAGTGAGCCGTTTTTTGGTGGATTAGATTTTTTGTGATTTCAAACGACACTGAAATACAAGATTGAATGCAAAGAATCAAACAATCTGTGAGTTTTTTTCATATTTTTAGTCGACTTATCGGAACGAAAAGTCATATTTAAAAACGTTTTTTCATCATCTAAGCGACAATCTTTCTCAAAAGATAGGGAAAATAGTTCATTGCAGATTGCGATGCTAATGCTAAAGCTCATTAAAAATACGAGAATCCCCTACGTTATAAAAGGATCTCTTAGAAAACAAACAAATTGTAATTTTTTAACCCATAACACTCTTTTAAACTCTCTATTATTCCAGACCAAAGAATAACTCACATCTAATGATGCTTTATCCTAATCTTCCGTTACTGACTGATTGAGTGACTGAATGACTGACAGACAACGCAAAGCCAAAACTACTGGTCGTAGAAAAATGAAATTTAGCATGTAGCTTCCCTACATTCCGTAGGAGAGGCACTAAGAGAGGATTTCCCGAAATTCCTACGGGAACAGGAAAAAAACGGGAAATGCGTACAAAATCGCAGGAAAAAGCTAGTACTGGTATAAATAACCCAGAATTCCCAGCAAATGTCATGGACTCAAAATCATAGAGTAGAACAGAAATTTGCTGCGAGTGACATGCGCAACCAACCCGTTCATTACTGTGCATTATGCGATGGCGGTTGTTACCGCGTGAGTCTTAACGGTGCGAGGGTTAGGTCAGCTGACCACGGCTATCGACTGGTTACTGACAATAGCAGTAATAAGTCCCGGGTTCAACTGGGTTTTAGAGCCAAATACTGGGTCATTGAGGATATTTTTATCAGTATAAGCATGGAAGAAATATATATCGCTTGTATGGCTACGATGTATTTTAATATAATTCTTATTATTCGAGACGAGCTCGACCCTACGGGTAGGACTGGCACACACTAAAAGGAAACACAATTGTGTAGAAAAACGTTTTAAAAGTCTTTGCCCAGCAGTGAAAAAAAAAGCTATGTACTTAGATTAAATTTTGTCATACATTCAATGCTGGGCGTGCTTCTCTTCGATTCAAATAACATAGCAATCAGCAGGTATTATATAGGTTATTTTACGCACCGATATTTTTGTAGGTAGGTATACCATTACCATCATAAATCAAATTCTTAATTTTCCACCAAAACTCAGTCTGTTCGTAATTGGAATGTAATTAATACCTTTAAAATAAATAAATGTTTTACGTCGGTTTAAGTGATGAAATGTGAGCGATTAAATCTAAAATAATAACCCCCATACAAAATAGTTGTTCCAAAAGCAAAGCTTTTAAGACTTGATTGTAAGGAAGAAAAAAACTTGGTTTATGATTTGAGACCTTTTAAACCTGAACTGCCATTTGCCGCGAACTATTTGAACTTAAATTTAATCCAGCAGTCAAAATAAGTGATTCCAGTAAAGATTACATAGATAACACAGAAGTAGGGGCTAAAGGCAATAGAATTTTGCCCCAAATTTACAATGTACCTCAGCATTATTCTCTTATCCTTATCCCATTTTTCATTTTATTGATAGGCTCGATTTTAAACACAATCTCAGTACATCAACATTAAAATTATACCTACAGGTTAAAGAACTTATCCTAGGAGCAGTTACTATTAAGAACTCGCTATTCTCTTATCCATTGGGCACTAACAGTATCCTTTGTGTTCGTTCGGTCCGCGAACACCCAATTACATGAGATTTAGCCGAGCGCCGTTACGCCATATTAAATTTATTCGCTGTGTGTTTATAAACGTATATAAAAACTGTTAGTACTTAATGAAATAATGTTCATGATATGTGATGCGATAAATGATTGTCTACTTAACTAAATAAATATGCTTCAAATATGTATACATGTACTTACAGTTTTTGAACTGTGAATGGAGAAAATAAGCAACATTTTTCAATTGAAAACTCAACGAAACCAGACTATCGCTTTTCTTGGACATCAAAATAGAATACCCACACTGAAATGACTGAATTTTCATTACTAATCTATATCTATAACGAAAGTTTGGATGAATGGCTGTTTGTCACTCAATCACGTCAGAACGGCTGAACGGATCTTGATGGAATTTGGTACAGATATAGAGGTTTTACATCCCGGAAGTGCCCTTGGTTCAATTTACGTTACCCACGCGGGCGGAGATTGTTTTAATACAGAATCCGAATTTTATCTGCGATCACAAGGTTAAGCATCATTTCATGCCAGCCCACTACCTCTTTTTCCTCTACAAAGATTAATCAAATTCCCAAAAATAATTTAAAAATATCAACATAATAATCATTTTACACATAAAAGTCTGAACTGTAATTAATTTCACAAAAATATTCACACCTCAAAGAATCGTGTGAAACGTAATAAAATTATAAATTAATTGTGAGCAAAATGCTCCAATTAACATGATAACAATGTGCTATACCATCGTGACGTCACTAACGGTAAATAAATCTAGTACGGTTTAAAAAAAAAATTAAAATAGTGTTACAGAACTAGCGGAAACCGTTAAAATATGAGTTTTTGTGAGTTTGTATTTAATTTATGGGTGACCAAATAGGTAATGATGAGGAATTTTCTTTTTGGGAATGGACAGTCTATCAAACGTTTTCTTCTATTGCCAATAGGCCAAACGAAAATAGTAAAGTCGATCAAGTTATTTTATGTCATTCATTCGTCCTACGGTTTATGATAAAATGATATACCGCTGTAATATTTTTTTTTTAATATCGCAGCATATGGATATGGACAGCCTTGGCTTCGCACAGATTAAATTCATGCTGTTAGCTTTTGTTAATATTTTTTTTATTAATGTTAGTTTCTTGTCTTGTGCAAGTCTAAAATAAACATTTTTATTTCTTCCTTTCTATAAAAATAATTTCCAATCCAATCCTCTAATTAAAAAAGAATTATTTCTTTAACATTTATCGAAAACATAGGTAATCAATTCGAATCACTCAATTCAGTTGGTCAATACCATTAAATAAAACCATTAAATCCTTCGGAAGCTTTCCAATCAATCAGACAGAGTGTGTCAATACATTCAGGTTGCTACTGAACCGCCGAACAAACCCGAACGACTTCATCGTGACGTCTTGAGGGTGTTCCCAATAAAGTTGTCAGTGGCCACCATTAGCGAGAGATTAATTGCGAACGGGACGTGCGCCCGCGCAGCGCACTGTGCGGAACTGCGGCAGAAGGTTTTGAGATAAATAATACACGAGGATCAAGATAAAGTGATATTTGTAACAGCGATAAAGAATGTCAAAAAGCTTAAAATGTTTATTTTTTCATGGCTTTCGAAGTGACGCAATTCGACTTTTCGATATTGCTATTCAAATGGCACTATTTCTAGAATTTAAGGTGTATTTTAAATAACTGAAAACTTCTCACTTCTCTGTTTTCGTGGATTAAAGAAGGTCTATTTGCAAAAGTTTTTAGTTCTCAATCCATAAAGCTACTTAAAAACTTCTCGACAATCAGGATTCCCTAACAGTATTTATGTATTTAAATCAACATCTTCACACTACAAAAACAATCTAACCCACCGCCTACAACACATTTCCTAAATACCAAACAATCATATATTAAGTATCCGTTGACTACCGTACACTCTTGCGCACAACAGAGCAGTCCCAATCGTTCGTTATCGTATATATATCTTACAGATCATTATTGTTAGATCCACAATAAAGATACACTCGACTGCGATCAAGGACCGAAGCTCTGCGTAAATTAAGTTGTATAGGTTCAAGTAGCAGTAACTGTAACATTGTAAGTGGCGGGAAATGATTGATGGTGTGTGAGGTGATAGCGTTCGATGGATTTTGAGATAACTGTCGCTTGGATTAATGTGATGAAGATTTTTTTTAACCCTCCTTCTGGGACAACTGCCCCATGTAATGTTTCAAATTATGCTGAACATTCATGGCAGCCACATAGGGTTTCCGTGGATGTGATGTAAAGCTGCACGTATCCCCTGAACTATTTTATACATTATTCTTAAACCAAGATTGCCTACGGGTATTTCCGTGCCTACTAATACTAATCTTTCACTAACAAAAAATATGACCAGCATGAGGTAGACTTTATCCAAACACACTGTGACTATAGCCAAAAAAATAAACCAAATGTCTGTTCAATAATCTCACAGAACACACAGATTTCTTTACTCAAATAAAATCTAATTATCCACAACATAATCAAAACAAACTCAGAGCCAAGTCCAAATCAGTCAGCTAAATAATTCAAAGTGTTCAAGTTCTTGCGAAGTTTCACGGACCTGCTCGCAGTAGTTACAATGTCACGGTTGCAAGAAACGAGGTGCGCCCGCGCCGCCAACTGCGAAAGAAAGTTGATGACGCACACAACCGCACACAGCGGGCTTGTGTGAGTGTGAGCGGGGGCGGGGCGTGCGTGAGTGTGTGTGAGTTACATGAATTGATTGGAGGATTTTGTGTCACTGTGGTATATAGGATAGTGGTTACAACAATTTTCATACCAAGGAGACACTATCTTCTTTCTGTTTCTTAGTACAGAAAATGTTCTTTAATACGTTTATGGGTAAATGGTATCAAAAATGGCATGTGAAAAAGCTTAAGCAGTTTTACTTTTAGTTTAGTATCATTAAAAAAACATTAATCGTTATCCAATTTAGATCTTAAAATTAATAATTTTCGAACGTTAAATTTATTAGGTATTAAACTCGAAATAAAGTCCATGAAATAATGGTAAACCACGACCACCTCCGGTTTAAATGGTTCACATACATATCACACTTTATCGCTGCAGAGACCACTTGTTATCATCAATCTGACAAATAATAAAACCATCCAGTACACTACACTTTCACTTGCAAAATTGCTTAGTCATAACTTATTTTTCAAATCATTAACGAGTACTTGTGTAGCTGTGTGTGTAATTACAAGTTCACAAATACAGACAAGGAGTTGCACACAAGTGAACTGCCTCGTTGCGTTCACGTTCACACACATTGGCGTTCTCAGTAGGTCACCGTACCGCGGCGCGCGTTGATGTCTTTTCTATGGACATTAGCGCTTAGGCGCGGGAACAGATTTTTATTATGAATTTTAATTTAATATGGGAACGATTTTTATCGGATTTATGGCTCGAAAGAGAAAATTATGTAGATACTTTTTCTTATTAATACAGACTGTGGAAGGTTCTTATAGGTAAAAAATAGATAGCTTCAGAAAATATATTTAAACACACCTCTATTTCTTTTTTAAATAATGTAAAAAAGTTGGTTAAAAGAAGCGTGCATTGTCTGAATAGCTCATTTTGATATATATGAAAAAAAATAAATAACGTCTAGAAAAAATATTTCCCGAAAATCCTTTATCATGGCATAATAATTGCAAGTTGTATAATGCATAATAAAAGACTGTATTTACAGTACAAACTCTTATGACTATAACAAAAAGAAATGTCCAAATCATAGGAACCGTATTAGCGGGGCACTGCGAAATGTAAAAGTCGTCAAGTAATGTTAGTAAACAATGGAAAAACAAACGATTCTCAACCTTACAGATCAAGACATAAGAGAGTGTGAAAATTTGCGTTTTCTATTTGCCAAGTAAAAGTTTTGTTATACTTGTAGTATTGGAAAAAAAAATTAAAACCATCATTTTTTGCGTTAAAGTAAAGTTTAGTGACGGTGTCATTAAAACACGTTGTCACGACAGTTAACATGACAAATATCTTGACAAAGTATTAGCGAGTTATAATAATGATAAGCTAATATGATCTTTGCCAACTAGAGTGTTATGAAAAACTATAATTCCAAGCCCATTCGGAAAGGAAATTAGCCTTATTTAATCGAAAATCTTTTACAATAATAAATATAACAGTTTACAAAAATTGCATAAGACAAAAAATCATAAAGAAATACATGCATAGGTACAATAAGACAAAATACATACATGTAAATGAAACTCGAAATAAACGTTTCGGCAGTAAAACATTAGGTTCGCTTATCTTGTATTGTTTATCGTAATAAATGATAACAGAGATGTTATCTTCTTGAGTAATTCGCACGGCGACTGTCACGCTCAAAGGATTAAAACTAAAAAGTTAAAAGGGACATAATATTGTTTGTTTGTTATTTAAACTCATTCGTACGACCGTACGGCGGTTAACATAATTTTATTAAAGTTACAAGCGAATAGCGATTTTGATTAGAAAACTAGATTAAGTTTAACTATCTGTCATCGTGCGAGATCAATTCGGACTTTGAGAAGAATGTTTCTCTACGTGAACACTTCCTGATTTTTTATCGTTTTGTTAATTAACATTCATTATTCGTTCAATGGGCAACTACAGCTTTTAGCAAGAAGCTAAAAGCACTCAGCCCGTCTATTAAACTTCGGTAGAGTGAGCATGACGTTTATGTTCATTTCACCTAAGTTTACACGATAAGATGTTTTTTTATTACTATTGATAGGCACGCGTTTGACCACTATCTCACCTGATGGTAAGCGATGATGTGGTCGAAGATGGAGCACGCTTGCCTAGAAGTAACCTATTCACTCTTGACTTAAAGACTCCCAGGTTGTAGCTATCAGGAAACACAGACTCCGGCAGGGAATTCGACTCCTTAGCTGTACGCACTATGAATGTATTCCCAAAACGTTTTAATGTTTACAGAATCGCACTGCAGTATTACTTGAAGCAAACTTCATTTTAATTTTAACGTAACAATAAAAACTTAAAGCTTTGCTTACAAACCATTAAATGCCATAAAATGTTTATGTGTTTTGTTCAGAGTGACTGAGAGAGAGAGACTCAATCTGTCAAAAAAAGCTTAAATTCCATACATATTTAACAGGTTGCAAATAAGACACGAGTGCAAACGTTCGCGTTCTTTAAAAATTAGTAAAATTGGTACTCTTAGGTTTTTCGCGTGTCACTCGCTCCACACACCACCACCTGCGACTGAGTACGTATAACAATGTAGAACCGAACAGAAAATAATGACAGCCTCATATCTCGGTGAACGAACTGTGACGCAGCCTTTAGTAATACTATCGCCATCAAAAATAATAGCAAAACAGGCACGTTAAATACATTCCGATTATTATTTAGAGAGAAATTAAAAATATGGCTTTATTATCCTTATATTGTTGGCTATAATAATAATCTTAATCCTAGTATATAAAATTCTTCCGTTACTGACTGATTGAGTGACTGACAGACAACGCACAGCCGAAACTACTAATCGTAGAAAGCTGAAATTTGCCATTTAGCTTCCCTACACTCCGTAGGGGAGCTCTAAGAGAGGATTTCCCTAAATTCCTACGGGAACAGGAAAAAACGAGGTATGCGCGTACGAAGTCGCGGGCAAAAGCTGTCTGTAGATAAAATTCAGAATCCTACATTTGTTCGAAGACTTTAACTCATTTATCTACTTTTATTTTCCATTCTTTAAAAGCTGTGTTTGTAAACTAAATAACTTAGAAAAAAAGTAATATTCAGGAAAACCTAATATTTTCTTATTTCTTTTTCCACGAAAACTGGACTGCTGATTTACAACTATTCCATTTAAAGAACGATGTTTTACATCATACTTTGCATTCGTACATAAAAATATAAATCGATTATCAAGAGACAAGTAAACTGAAGTTGTTACAACACCTGTCAAGTCTTATTAGAGAGCATCGCGCTTCCTATGTCAGCGGGAGCCCGCAGAGTGACAAGTTTATGGTAGTTCCCCATTAGTAAGAGCCATCGATTGAACCAGCACACGCGACGCGAAGCAGCTGTTACTGCCCTGTATAAATATGTTTTGTTAGGAAATTGTCTTTTGATGACCATTGATGAATTATAAATTTATAAAACAATAATGAAAACGATATTATTCTAGTACAGTAGTAGTAGTATGTAAACCGTACCTAGTTTGTAAAATTTCGTTTTATGGGTTCCGCACCCAAAGGTAATAGGGTTACGTCATACAAGAAACGTATTTGACCTCCTTAATTTTTTTAAACAAATCTTTTATTTGCATAATACAGGTCGATAAAGGTGTTACAAATAATGGTCGATAGATACACTGTATTATTACCTGATGGTGTGCAAATTATTAGGGATTTAAACTCACAATCAAAAATTTCAATGTTTCAATAAGTTCAAGTTACATTACACCATCTAAATTATAAATGAAAATGTCAGATTTAGTACATGTCATATTAAATTATGTATCATGGAATATCGTTATGTCAGATTTATTAGATACAGGTCCTAGTAAATTATCATAAAATTTTATACTAAATGTCAAATTGATTAAATTAATTCAGGTCATAATAAATTGTTATAGGATGTCACACATAATTATAATTGAATAAATTACTATTATACATATAAGCAAGATCAATTAAAATACTTAAAGTTTCCAATATTTTTTTCCTGCAGGTACTCTTGGACATTATAGTAACATCTGTCAATTAGGAATTTATGTAATTTTGACTTGAACTGTGTAATGGGTAACTTTTTTAAATCATCAGGCAATTTGTTGTAAATCAGAGATGCCATACAAAGAACACTCTTATTGACCAAGGCTGTTTTCCCATACGGTACTACTATTTCAAATTTTTTTTGGTCACGTAACTGTCTATAATGGCTTTTAAAAGCAGTATTGAAATATTTAGGATTTGATTTCACAAACAGATTCAATTCGTAAATATATAATGAAGGTAATGTCAATATTTTTAAGTTTTTAAAATATGGTTTACAGCTTGTAGTAAAGTCGAGATTGCACATTGCGCGGACACATTTCTTTTGAGCTTTAAAAACCGATTCCTTTTCAACCGAGTTACCCCAGGATATTACACCGTATCTTAGAATAGGTGCAACAAGTCCATGATAGGCGGCTAAAATACTTTCTGCGTTGACAATCTTCGTGAGTTTGTAGAGAGCAAACGAGGATTTATTAACTTTTTTACAGACATACTCTAAATGCGATTTCCATGATAGTTTATTATCAATATAAATTCCTAAAAATTTTGTGTGTGTCACAGGGTGTAGTGTCTTGCCTTCGTAACTGACGGTAATGTCTTTGGGCTGTATTCTTTGGTGAAAGTGTACAATTTTCGTCTTTTCCATATTTATTCTCAGATTATTTTTGGATAGCCATTGAATTATTGTGTACAATGTTTGATTAACTAAATTTTCGTAATTTGTTTCTTTGTCACATTTAATAATTACTGTACTATCGTCCGCAAAAAGTACCATTGGTTGCGTAATATGTTTCGGAAGATCATTAATATAGATTAAAAGCAATAAAGGGCCTAATACGCTGCCTTGCGGAACTCCAAATTTTACGGGTTTTTTTATTGATCTATGTCGGACCTCATTACGTGTGTTTTGACATATTTGCGTTATTTCTAGTATTTGATGTCTGTTACATAAATATGAAGATATAAGATCTAGTGCTTTACCTCTAATGCCATACATACTTAGTTTGTGAATCAAAATCTTATGATCAACACGGTCAAAGGCTTTGCTCATATCCATAAAGATGGCGCATATTGGGTCTCTTTTGTCCATGGTTGTCAAAATAGTTTTAAGTAGGTTTTAAGTAGGTAATGTAATTTAATTTTTATTATTTGTTGTTATAGCAGCAATAGTATACATTCCGTGAAAATTTCAACTATCTATCTATTACGGTTCTTGAGATACAGCCCGCTACATACAAGAAACGTATTTTTTTCGGTTTATGGTACGGATCCCTTCGCGTGAGAGTCGCACTCGCACGTGGCCGGGTTTTTAAGGTTCGGTGACAAACGCGTCATTGTAGTGATGTATTATTCCAATGCACTCTAATCTCTGACACAATCTATTGAGAAATCTTCTAATTTAACTCCATTTTTTGTCAGGACTATATCAGTTAGGTTTTTTAGGTAGGATTGTAAATAGGTTTTAACGTTTTTGTTTAAAGTGAATAGGCCGTAGTGTGATCGAAGATCTTTATACTAAACCTAAATTATTTTGACAGACAAATAATATAGATTTCTAATGGAAACAAGCCTCTGAAACTCCATATTAGACGAGTGAGGTGGGAGCCTTTCATGTAACTATTACTTAGCTGTGTATATTTTCCTACAGTAACTATACTTAGCCTACTTCCGACCTTAGACACTACAATACCATTCGACTACCTACAGCAGGGATGGTGCACCTTTGACACTCGGAAAAATAATTCGGACAAGATAATTTATCATCTGAGTAACTTGCAGCAACATTAAAAACACCATAACTTTTACTTCTATTAACACAGACATAAAACTATTAACATTGCAATTACTATGCAAATAGCAAGTTTTCTTGCCCACAAAACACCAAGTCAATATTTGGCGGTGATAGAATTTTTTTTCCTGACTAAATTGCACAGTCAGCAAAAAAGGTTCGACATCCCTGACCTACAGCATTGAACCGCAGCCTGATAAACTCCTAATAGCTACCCGTAAAGCTGTCAGCATTAGAATAAACAATGGCTATAGTACTCTTAGTACATGCACTCATAACGATGCACAGTACTATCAACCGAACATCGAACTAACATTCCCACTGCGAAAATCGACCTTAAAGCTATGAAGAGAATGCGCTGTAATAGTGAGATGCGTGCGTTGGAGTGTACGGCCGGAGCGAGCGCGTATGTAAACAATGGTTAACTGTACCGCCACCTTGACTCGGACAACTAGTCGGCCGCCCGCGCCGTGGAAGTATTCTCGTGTGTGGAATATACAGGGTGATTTACACAGGAAACGTGCTTAGAAAAATATTTGGTTTTGAGTTTTTGCAACACTTTGAGCAGATGCATTGATAGAATCATGTTCTACCAAATAACGCCATTACAAAACTCAAGCTAGTTTTATTTCATTCCCACAGAAAACTGCATAATCTAATCTCAGAATCGTTTACATATTTGGTTTAGTACAATCATTAAAACAGCTTTTCTGTCTGCATACGTTTGGAATCAGATCAAATTTGTATATATCTTTTTAGGTAATGGCTTTTCAACACAGAGCACAGCACATTTAACAAAACAAACTCCAAGAAAATGAATAACAAACACACTTCCATTATACGTTACAACACCGCAATATCTTTTATAACAAACAACTGAGTGATTTGATTGGCCAACCGTCGAATTGCACTAGATGTGCAAACTAGCAAAGTGGCAAACTATTCAAATTAGCTCGTAACTCATTGTAGTAACTATGCGGTCTACCGCTAATAATATCACGGTAAAAAAAGGCAAAAAAAAACTGTTATTTAACTTCGAAGAACTTAATAACAACAACAACAACAAGCAAACCATCGATTTGATTAAGATTTGTATATAATTTACCAAGATAGATAATGTTTTTCGATTGTATTAAGTATCTGCTTCATATAATTAATGATTCCTTCCCAGATTTTCTTAAATAAATAACAAATTCATTTCAATCAATCCAAAAAATCCGTTGTACAATCGAAATTACAGCCCTTTCAATTTTTACAAAAAAAAAAACTGCTTTTTCGATTCGAAAAACTGCGTCTAGTACAATAATCAACGCAACGGAGTATCCATTGCGAATTGCGATAAATTCTGAATGCCTCACGCAATAAGGATCAGAAGAGAGCACAGCCTGTATGTTGACGGGAGTGTCACTACGTCACGAGTGGTCTAGCGGCGCGCGCGCATGCGTCATACACACGGTCATACTCTGTGTATGTATGTAAGCAGTCCGTACGTGTGTGCGGGCAATGCCAGTTATTAAAGTTTTTGTGTATAAAGATGAGATGTAGGAACTGGTTATCGTAATTGTGTTCAGATGTTTAGGTTATTTGAGTTCATCTTGTAACTTCTAGGGGAAGGTCTTTGGCCGGCAGGAAAAAGCTGTATCATGGTCAAAAAAGTTGCATTTGATTTAGTTAGTAGTTATAGACAAAAATGCTTCATTAGCCCTGAGGTTACATGAAGAGACCAGAGGTGAAGGACAACAGAAGGCTTCTGTTAGAAATACATAACATTCCTTAAAGGACCATTCTAAGGCTGAAACGTACTACAAAAAATATTTAAAACAGAAGCAATTTTAAAGAACCAGCCAAGTGCGAGTCGGACTCGCACGCGAAGGGACCGTACCATAAACCTCAATTTTTATTTGTTTTTATTATAGCGGCAATAGAAACACACAATCCGTGAAAATTTCAACTGTCTACCAATTACGGTTCTTGACATACAGCCCGCTGATAGACAGACGGACGTATGGACAGCAAAGGCTTAGTAATAGGGTTCCGTTGGTTACTCTTTAGGTACGGACACTCACATAATCTTAAGGAGCAATCCGCCCCATAGACCACAATAACATGTTGGCAAAGCATGGCAGCCTTTTATCTGGCGGGCAGCGCGCAGCTAACCCATTGCCCCTGTGGCTTACATCCCGAGTGGCGCACGCGCACCGCCTCGCCACGAGGCACTCTGTATCTAGATACATCTATGATACAAGATCTAGCTGCAAGATACGCAGTTATCGCTGCAATCTAGATAATCGCGGTTGAATGATTTATTTTGGAGACTATTAGAATCTGACTTTATTGGAGAAAACGATGTATGTACTGTGCGAAAAAAGAATTGCCTTGTAAAAAAATGGCGATGTCACCAAATGATTTTAATATTGGCATAAGGATAAGACCATGATTTGACTTTATTAGAGTTAGGCAGTCTTTGGGTGCTTAAACATGATAGTTTCGATTATTAAAGATCATTTATATCATTTGCAACGAGTTTCACTTTAATTTCGAAGTCTTAAAGTGACAACCACTAGTAGTCTGTCTGATGGAATATCAGATTTTAACATCTAAAAGACCTCCAAAACGATATCTGCTGAAGAAAAACCCCACCAGACTTAAATCCAATATGTTTAAAAGGTTGTAGCAAGTCAAAAGCCAAAAACAAAAAAAGTCCAAGACCAATCATCACAAGTTCCCTTCAATTATATTTCCTAAAAAACAAAACCTACAATTCCACCAATTTTTCCCCCAAAACGCAGTCGTTTAGTCCACCTGTCTTATTTATATTCACGGGAGGACCCTCAAGGCCAGGCGTCCGGTGGTTGACCCCTAACTGTACAGGGCTATCCCGAGCGCGATTCGGCCCGCCGGCCTCAGGACGACGACCCTAGAGCGAGGGTTTTTGTGGCCCCACCGGGATTTGGACAGTTGGCCAGTCGGGTTGTTACCGAGTTTGGTTGTCATGCCCGGTTAGAGTAACGGTATCTTTCAGGGATATTAGCGCGGTTTAAAGATTTTTATGCCGGGTAGAGCTGGGATTATAATTTCATTTCCAGAAGTTGTGTATTGTGTAACGTTTAGATTTTCAAAGTGGTGGCTCTCATTTTATTTATGGCAGTGTCTTTCTTCTTATATTTAACTAGCTTTTCCCACGACTTCGTACGCGCATATCTCATTTTATCCCGTTCACGCAGGAGTTTTGGAAAATACTCTCTTAGCGCTCCCTAGCGGATTGTAGGGAAGCTACATGCCAAAATACAGCTTTCTATGTAGTTCCGGCGTTCTGTGTAGTTTCTGTGCGTTGTCTGTCACTCACTCAGTCACCAATAACGGATGAGTTTTATTCAGATTGATAAAGACAGCAAAAACCTTCATTAAATTTGACCGATTTTTAACCGACTTCCAAAAAAGGAGGAGGTTCTCAATTCGGTGGGTATTTTTTTTATTATGTACTAGTGGACGTCACGCGGTTTCACCCGCGTAGTTCCCGTTTCCGTGGGAATACGGGGATAAAATATAACCTATGTATCAAATATAGCCTATGTAGTAACATAGGCTATATTTGATAATGTAGCTATCCATTGCTGATAGAATTTTTCAAATCGGTCCAGTAGTTCCGGCGCCTATTCATTTCAAACAAACAAACAAACAAATCTTTCCTCTTTATAATATTAGTGTAGATGTACACCGATTACTCCGAGGTTTCTGATCCGATTTCTGTGATTTTTTTTAGTTCGATGTGGTATACTTGCCATTTGGTCCCGTAAAAATTTGATTCAGTTTGGTTCAGTAGTTTTTATTTTATGAACATTTTTGCTTATTTCAATTTCTGCGTAGACGAAGACGTCGTCCAAGTATCACCACTTAAAAGAGAAAAATAAAAATACAAAAAAATATAATCGACTTCCAAACAAAACACTACAAAGTATAAAATAACCTTAATTTCGGAAGCCGGTGTTAAAAAACAAAGATACAAAACCAAAAACACCGACTAAAAAGTTTTTTTATGAAAGCTTTTGCTTTCTATGTAAACAGAATCGGCACCATTGTCAAATAAAGATATAAACTTCGACGTTTACTTCATGTCCAACGGCAGCCTTTGTTGACAAAAAATGGGACAAATGCGCCTCCCTACGGAAAAATGTCCCTATTTAAATTAGAATACATTTCAGAAAACAAATTGAGATGCTAATCAACCCTTTTACAAGTAAAATTAACATAATGGGTCTAGAACAACGTCTTTATTTGTCTCTCATTAGCATTTTACTAGTTCGAAGAAGATACATCTCTTGCCTCTGGCGTATCGTTTCTTAGAACTTTATTTGTTAAAGAATATCTTTCTTTATCGGATAAGGCCAAACATAGCATTTATTGAAATCTTAAAATATAAAGGATTGAAGACAGCGTTAAAAAAATTACAAAAGTTGATTGAAAAAAAAAATATTGCTAAAACCACGTGTTTTCGAGAAAATAATGGAAAATTCGGTCACCCTGTCTTGCTGTTACATAATAGTGATGATCAGATGCTGTAATAAATAAATGGAATTGGAAAGATAAATAGGAGAAAGAGTCCAGCAAGATTCTCTCTCATTTAACAAAGTCTGTTTTAACATAACTGCCATTAAAACTGGAAGTTTTTAACACTTGTTTTAGAAGCATCGTGAAATTGACTACTGAATTGAGATGTTTAATGATGAATTGAGATTTCAATATCGTGCACAAGTATTCGTTAGAAGTTTTCTGAAATAATTTGCCTAACTTTTGATTGAACATGTAAACAAGGCCAATAAAGGTTTAAGTAAATATCTTTCGTTGCAATTGCAGCAATGTCCAACAGTTGAAAAACATATCGATATCAAACATGGGCACTTTCTATATCTTGTCAGCGAAACATTATGATATTTGCCTACAGTATAGGATATTGCAAGACCATTCTCTTTATTGGGCGTTTGGACGTAATTTTATAACGTAGAATAAATGTTTTGTAAACGGTTGCCCAACTAATCGTGGTCGATTGTCGAAATGGACTTGTTTCGTTGTTGTACGATTGATTTTATTAAGTTTTTCAGTACTTTTGTCATTGTATTCTTAGAAGGCATTTTTGAACCAATTGCAATTTGGCGACTACAAATAGAGTTGCACTAACAATTGCCAGTACCTGCCAGTGTTTATGTGATCATTTGTCTTGTAGTTAATCTTCTTTAAAACTAGAAGAAAAATAGAAGAATTTTAAAAATATAGTAGCTTTTGCCCGCGACTTAGTACGCGCATATTCCGTTTTTCCCATTCCGTGGGAATTTCGGAAAATCCTACGAAGTGTAGGGAAGCTACAAGCCAAATTTTAGTTTTCTACGACCAGTAGTTTGTGCGTTGTCTGTCACTCAGTAACGGAAGAATTTTTGTATACATGTATTGATGTACTGTATGAAAATCATTATATAAATAATATAATGATTTTAATACGGGTTCGGCACTTGAAACCAAAAATCTATACATAATCTGTAAACAATTATGTACTTATACCAATAAAACCATCATGTACCCTCATCAAACAACATTCCAATCCCAGTAAATTAATATCCACACGTACAAATTACCGTGTCGCACTAATAAGGTCAAAACAATAGCACCTACACGCCACGAAACGCCACGCGTTCCCACACGCCACGCTAGCCACACTGGGCCACACTGGGCCACCCAAAATCCACTCAACTCAATGTGGTACGCATACCAGTGTCCACTCCTAAAAAAACCCGTTGGGCCTATAACGGTACCGCTGCCTTGACAAACGGTCGAACAAGTATATTAGGCAATTAGGATGTAGGGATCAAATGCGCCGACTGTGCTTGTTGTACTAGGAAACAATTGAGTTAAAGTACTGTTCAAATAATAAATGCTTGGCTATGCAAATTGGCTAGTTTTTTTTTTGGCGGGAATTTGTGTTTTTGCTTTGAGGTACAAAGTTTTAAGGGAGAATATTTGGGCAAGGTGTTGTTTCTTAATTTTAGTTTTTAGTGGAAGGAAATCATCTAGTTGTAGGTACTTATGCAAAACTTTAAAAGGCTCATATAAAAAATTAATAAAATGTGGGATCTTACTTATTTTACATGATCCATAAATGTACTTAACGTAATTCGATAAGAATTGATTAATTTGTAATCGACTTTGGAAGAACAATAGAATATGTTTTATCTGTAACTCGATTTAGATATCTAAAATGTCAGTTCACACTAGGAAACAGGCAATAATATCTTCGAACCCGATATAATATATTCTAGTACCCGATACAGTAATATCGGAAATAAATATAAGCTGTATCGGTATCGGTATCGGTACTAAAGCGGTATCGATAATGCGCTTGTTCTTATTGTATCGCTCAGAACGAGATCTTATCTTTGCAGGAATGAATTGAGTATGGAGCTATAACAGTGTATACGCGCAGTGCGGACACAGCCTTAGGTCAACTCGTGACCGCAGATTCAATATTCGCACATATGAAGTTGCTAAAGATTGTATAAAAAGTACTGTAAAATGTTAAACTCGTCCGACCACGGCGGATGAAATAAATACCGTACTCATAAAAAAATGCAAAAAATATTTACCGGTATAGCATTATGCATATCGGTAAATTATTATCATAATCGGTAATGTTATCGGTTCAGTAAAACACAGTAACTTTCTACGTCAAACCCCTCGATGCGCTATCGCCTGTCAATGGGCCATCAATAGCCCAGCCGCGGGTCTAGCCTTGAGGTAGGTTTAAAAACTGGATTCTCGTAAGTAATCATCAAACAGAAACGGACATAGCTCTATTGTCGTGAATCAGCACCGTGAAAATCGAAAACCAACCCGCTTGCTACCCAAATTCCAACTTTATTACCCTCGGTCAAGGTTGTGTTTTGAATAGCGATCCGTCGTTGGTTACGACCTGTGTATAATAAAGTAGTGTTTACGCTACTGACATACTTCCGTGTGTGTACCGTTAGGCGGCCCTGTTTCGCTTACACCCGTTTCTTTCACTCTCGTTTATAGCGTATGTTTTGTCTCTTTCTGTGCGCGACAAATTTTCGATGCGGGCGCCTCGTGTAGGTTGGCCTAAAAATTAATTTCGTGATACGATTTTTTTTAAGAATCCGCCTGTTGGGGGGGCGTTTGTGTGTCAGTGTGTCGCGTGCTTTATGTTAAGCCACCATGTCTAAGCTCTAGTCTTTGGGATTCGGCCCGACTTAGGATTAGCATTAAGGCCTTTGGACCATAACTTCAAGTTTATGGATAGTTTAGCTGTCAATGATTTATGGATAGTAAAAGAAATTGAACGGCTATCATCGACCTAGATACACAAATATATGAACGACATATCTTAAACATCTAATTAACATATTATGTTAATCAACAAGATCCGATTTTGGCATTTTTAAAGATGTTTCGGAAGATTTTAGAATGTAAACTTGTACTCTTAGCATGGTCAGGCATCACGCTCACATTCCATCGTTATCTAGGATACGTGGATCAATATAATTCTTACCGACATACTAATAAGGCTCAGCCGGATATTGCGTAGCAACAAACGATGATACATTGATAGCCAATGATAACGAGACCGACAAACATGAGACAGACGTAGGTGCTGGTGCTTCAACATCAGATGGGTTTAGTAATTTGACTATGTTTTTGGGGTGCAGTATCCGAAGAGTAACCAACGGAACCCTTTTATTAATGTCCAGATCATGATCTGCTACTATGCCAAGTTTCTTTTAAATACTTTCAGCGGTTGAAACGTGAAGAATCAGATGGACAAACAGACGGACTGTTTTTTTTTCACATTTTTAAAAAAAAAACGTTGCCCCACTCTAGGAATTTCTCCTGTATCGTGGGTGCGTTTACATACATATAATCTCACATACACAAACAGCCAGACCCGGAACAACTATCTGTAGGACATAAAAATATTTGTTCCGTGCGGGAATCGAAGCCGCGACACGCTTAGCAGTCAATCGCTCAACCACTGCGCCAACCGTGCGATGGCATCATTTATAATATCACTAGCTTCGCCCGCTTGATCCCTATGGAACATACTCCCGGGATAAAAAGTAGCCTATGTGTTATTCCAGACTATAATCTACCTCTGTACCAAAGGATATTGCTACGCGACCATACATCGTTCGCCTAAGAACCAACAGAGAGGTGAATTTACTTTCTGTGTCCTCAATTATGCATACATTCGACTGAAACTAAATTAAACTCACGGACACTTTACAGAATTGTAAAAAATCTAATATGCTTTCAGATTTTGAGGTTATAATTACATTTGGTATGTTTAATTGTTGCCAATAGAAACATCCCAAATGGACTAAGATCCCAGAGCTGCCAGACCTCTCTTATTATCTCACCAACAAACTGTGTGGTATAGAGTAGTGTTATTATCACTACATAGTATAAAACAAAGTCGCTTTCTCTGTCCCTATATCCCTATGTATGCTTAAATCTTTAAAACTACGCAACGGATTTTGATGCGGTTCTCTTTAATAGATAGAGTGATTGAAAAGGAAGATTTATATGTATAATAAGAATAACATGCATTAAATAGTGGAGAAATACTGTTATTTTTGAGGTTTCTAATGTGATGTCGTAAATAATTACATTTTATGACGCAGACGAAGTTGCGCGAGTCAGCTAGTGTTCTTATAACATACGCAAATGTGGCAACTTAGGCAGACGGCCGATTTCCAGGTATGGTAGGTGCCAAAGCTATAAAATCACTTTTTTTAAGTCTGGATACTGATTTTTATGTATGTAATACAAGAGGTAAGAGTGTATTTGTCCCTAGAAAATTGCAAGTTCGTAAGATCGTAATAAATCTTTATTACATTATGATTTCACGATATATTAAGAAAAAAATCGTTTTGTATACAATAAATCCCACAGAAATTCAGTAGTTTCCAGTATGTCAGAGGCTTATTAAGAAAAAATATTTTACAATTTCACGCGATATTTTACAATCTTACGACATTTGCAATTTTCTGGTGACATCCACCACAAGGCTGTCACCAGAAAATTTGAGCACAGTTCATTTACTAGGTGCAAATTACGAAAGCTGAAGTCTGAAAAGATTTCGGAGGATGCAAAACTACCTCCTTGACTACATACTGACCTAACATTAATAAATCACAAAAAAATTACCGTCGTCCCAAATTAGCAGGTATGCATATGTTAGAAGTTATCACATCACTTATCCCACATATTTTGTTAGTGAGAAAATAAGCGAGGTCTGGCAGCTCTGGGATCTCAGTCTAAAGTGTTATCTGCAAATTGCCAAAGTGTCATCTATCAATTCATCGACTGTCCCTGTCGATGTTGCCCGTGTCAGCGCTTTAATCGCTTTATATTAACTAAAATTTTACTCATAGATCAAGCGCTGAGAGTGCTTTGAAAATTTAACTAAACATGCAAGTCTTAACAGTAAAATGATTTTACAACTTTTTCAATATGATACTTCTAAATGTAATAAGTGAATCAGAATACACATCGACAAGATCACTGCAGCATTTTGTTTCAATTTGCATATAATGGCGCCGGGGAATAAAACCGAAGTGAATTACTTTTTAAAATGTTTTCTTAATTATAAAGTGTACATTGTATTATATTAATGAAAATGTAAATTAGAAAAAATAATAGGAATTCTGGTAAAGGTTTCATACGTGTTGATTCATAGGCCACTTTTTACCATGTCCTTTCATGAAGATCCTTTCAGGCATTCTGATGCAAAAGAGTAACAAACATTCATCCTCACAAACATTCGCATTTATAATATTAGTAGGAAGTAGGATCAAACTTGACTCATTTTTTCAACGACTTTTTCCAAAATGACATCTTAAGTTTTAACAGTTAACTTGCACGACCACGTCGACATCTACTCATTAGTAACCCTCTCATTGGGGAGAGCCTTTTATTTTAAAAGGCACAACTCTATGCCACTTCTAAACTTAATAAGCAATTGATACACTCCACTTCCGTCAGCATCGGATTACCCTACTTAAAGGTAGCAGAAAACGCTATAAAATCCAAAATGTCATAGTTTCTTCGCTCCCCGCTGTCAATCATAACCAATATTTTATAGAAGATCATTTTGATTTACAAAAGACAGACGTGTTTCTACTTTCACTCGGGCCGGCCATCGGAGCGGATAATCTATGGAACTGTGACAATTTCTACGGAATTGGGACGAGAGATGTTAAAATTCTTGTATTTTTGTTCGTGTCACAGTTGGTCACTGAGACCGGTGACACGGTGGCGATGGGTGACGAATTTTTTACGCTCTTTTTGGCAAATGGAACTTTGGATAATGTTGATATAAAAGCTAATGATAGGAATTGATAAACATTTATGGTGGATGCAAATGAAAAGACTGAATATAATGGTTTATAAAAAGAATGAACTTTTTATAGCGAGCGATCAGATAAAACAGCAGACTTTGTCAATGAAAGTGATGATTAAGATAGTGACTGTAATAAACTATACAAACCTTGCCTCATTATAAATGTTGATGCTAAAATAGTTTGGTGAACGCGAAAAGGTTGACAATATTACAAATAATAATAACAACGTAGCACATGCAGCGAACAGTATATATTTTTCCGTTAATTAACTAGTATATAAAATAACGTTAATCTTAGTTACCCGAGTTCCAACCGATACATCCAAACATCCTGAACCGTTCGCCTCGCTTGCTTGCACACAATTAACTTCAATGTTTACTGCTATATCTAAAAAATCCGTAATGACTATCTTTGTAAAACTACTAACAATACTAAAACATTAATCCTGGTATTTCTAATGTGCTTGGACAAAAGAAGTATCTTATCAATATCCATAGCCAGTGAGTCATTTTCATTCATCACATTGACGAGCTTTAGGGTGAGTCATTATCAGCAGCCCGCTCAATGTCTCTCATCATTCTCTGGTGCTTATTACAACTTATTTAGGTTGGAACTGGGCTTGGAACAACATGTCTCCCTATCCCATTCTTCTCTTTTAGTATCTCAGTAGTGAGAGAGGGTGCTCTAGACATATTCGTTATATCTGCTTTGAGTGTGTCTCATTCTTCATTTTCTTCATCACCTTTGCCGAATCCCTGAGCAGAAAGAACCTTGAGCTTACAAAATGGGCTCTCTATGAGAGACAGTGGTTACGATATTAGCAGAAGTGTACTAGTGTCTCTCATTTATATCTCTACTATTATATAAAGCTGAAGAGTTTGTTTATTTGTTGTTTGTTTGCTTGAACGCGCTAATCTCAGGAACTACTGGTCCGAGTTGAAAAATTCAGTATTAGATAGTCCATTTATCGAGGAAGGCTATATAGGCGCTAAGACCAATAGGAGCAGAGCAGACGAAGCTGCGCGGGTCAACAAGTTTATACATACAAAGATAGATGTCTCCTGACACATTACAAGAAAAACACCACCCTACTCATCAATTTCTGCTCTACTGAATATATGTATGTCTCGGAAGATGCTGTCGCCTATAAGTATAGCAAGGGTTGTTTCAGCTTTTTGGTCTTCGATTTCAGCACTGCGGCCATAGAATATTACAATAGGTACAAAATATTACGAAAAATAAAAATCTTAAATAGTGTTGTTGTCTATTAAAGTCACGTTCAGTATGCAATCGGGTGTCGTGGTAATTCATTTTTTCTGCAGGGTTGCGCCACGCTGGCCGGCTCGCCACGCTGCGCGCGCGCAATCAGCCTTTTATCCACACTACAGTATTTCGCGAAAAACCCAATCAAGGCCGCGTACTTGGCAGCCGAGACAAATCTATATTTTAATAGTATTTTTTCCGTGGGGCTATCGCAACTCGTTGCGTGCAGGCGTTGGTCAACGAGCCGCGGTGCGTGTTGTCATAGGTTCGATTTTTTGTGAACACCGAAATTAACGTTATGAAAATACTTGAGAATCAAAGAGCAGTTTTTTTTTTGTTAGGAACGAGCTGTGAAGAAATGCTCGATATAAGCTAAATGGTCAAACTAATTGATCGGAATTTATTCATTGTGCATTATTTCATTGTGCTGTGTTTTTTACTAAAATTTGCTCGCAATGCCAATTTTTGACAAAGGCGAATGAACCTTACCTCTGACATTGAAATGAGCCAGTCATTCGTGGCGATGTAGCAATAGTCTAGCAGGGAAAAGTTTTTTATTGATATCTAAATATAAAGCTGTAAAAATGGTAGGAACTGCATATTTTCAAAAACAGATCAATCGATTCCTAGACATATCAGGCGTGTTTAAGTAGGGGCCTAAGTTCGTATTCCTGACATACGTTAAACAAAACAAAGGCCGGACTAAGCCTCATAAAAAGAAAGGCATAATTGATTGATTATTTGAAAAAAGAAGGGCTGAAGTCTTATAAGACAATACGCACAACGTAGGCTTTCCATAAATGATTCCGTTTCCATAAACGAGTTTTTGTAAACTACTTTGTTGGTGCAAAACCTGACCAATTGTCCGATTCACCAGACTGGGCATTTACTGAACCAGAATAGATCTGACTCCAAACATATCTGTGGCCATAAATCTGCATCCGAGTCTGTACCAACATAAATACTGCTCCGATCAACGTCATCCAGTCAACGCCGGCTGTCGCTAAAACCAGCGCTATGGCTCTGTCGCGCACATGAGTCTTAGCATTATAATAATATATTCTCTATTGAGAGTAACAATGAAACTGATACAGTATTAGTAACAATATACAGTGTAGTGTAGTAATGTATTATGCTGAGCGACGGCCGTTTTGCCCTGACGTGACACAAATTTTCCCAAATTATATATTAAGAGCGGATTTCACCAATGAAACTGAACGCGATCAATACATCTGAACTGCGTTCAAGAGCTGTCAGTGTCAATGTTCCACAGAAAGTAACGACACTGACAGCTCGTGAACGCAGTTCAGATGTACTGGTCGCGTTCAGTTTCATTGGTGAAATACGTCCTAAGTCACTTTTGTTAATAAATGCTTGATCTTCCTTTTTTCCAACTTTTCAGGAGGACTTGAAAGGATTTTGAGCATTATGTTTGGAGGAAGATCCAAACATAATGCTCAAAATCCTTTCAATTCAATCAATTTATTTAATGTATATACGTTTAAAATATCCTTTATCTTTTCCTCCAGATTTTCAGTTTTCATCCGTCTGTAAACAGTATAAAAATCTGTGTGTTTCAGTGTATTAGTATAATTCACTACCGATAACCTGGCGATGTTAATGAGTCTCGTTTGATTTCGTGAGCGGCGCTGCCGGCAACACGGTCAGGTATTGGGGTCCGGTAATTGTGCCGGATCGGTGCCGGCCCGGTGCTGGGCTATCTGCGCTTGCTATCAGCGTTTTGTTTTATGTTGCAAGAGCATTATTTTATAGGCCTTTAGCAGGGAATAAGGGAAGAATCCGCTTAGTCAAGACGTTTTTCTTCGAAAGTCTGACTTTTTATAATGAAGCCATAATTACGCTACTTGTAATTCATCCTTCTCCTAATAACTTAATAAATGACTGGCTATGTGCCATTCTGTTGTACAAGTTATATTACTGTAAACTTTTATCAAAATCAGTTCAGTAGTTTTTGTGTGAATGAGGTACAAACAACCATCCATTTATCAGTCTATCCATCCAATCCTCACAAGTTTTCGCTTTTATAATAACAGATATAAAAGGATAGTTGCCTATTCATTACAAACATGATGCTTAGAATGAAATTTGCACAAGAAAAATCATTTGATGTAAAGACAACTCGAAATATTTTTGAAAATCTCATGAAAAATGTGCCTGAATTCTAACTTAAAATGATAGGCACTATTCGCTCAATCAAATATTTTAGTTAATCTGCTGAATAAATGAAAAGTTTCGTAAATATGTTGATGTTGACCCAATTGACAAATAAACACATCAAATTAATTTCCAGACCGCACATTCCTATCTGCCTCCACATTTAATACCGTACGCCCCACAAAACCTAAAAAGCGTTTTGTTTATATTGAAAAGCGAACAAAACTGTCTAGAAATAAGACAGAAGCGCCTGTGGGCCGCAGCACGGTTAGCTAGTGAAGCGTGGCGCGGTTACCGCCTGCATCTCTGATTGCGCACCACTTCATACTGTGCGGCTACTTGCTACACT
Source organism: Lacanobia wlatinum (assembly GCA_947578705.1). Taxonomy (NCBI): domain Eukaryota; kingdom Metazoa; phylum Arthropoda; class Insecta; order Lepidoptera; family Noctuidae; genus Lacanobia; species Lacanobia wlatinum. The sequence goes on along the minus strand of OX388027.1, from coordinate 30,397,204 downwards.
GTGCCTAGTCTGATTATTCTTTTGAAGGACTTTTAAAACTAACTCACAGTAGCTTCTAAAACATGACAAATCATCATCATTTCCTGCAAACATTCTCATTGTTCTTTTAAGGATATTTTCTGTTTACTAAATAACTGTGTACTAATTGGTCGTTTTCCATTGTTCTAGATAGCGCAGCAGGGTGGCGGCGTCCAAGTATGGCGGCGGAGGGCTGTCCCTGGGCTCCGGCGTCGCGGTGAGGCGCGCCATGAAGTGCGCGGGCGTGGCGGGCGCCAGCGGCGACGAGCTGCTGCTCGCCAGCTGCTGGCTCGACCCCAAGCTCGACACCTCCTCCCCCCCGCCCACCTGCCACGAGCTCCTCGACTCGCTCCTCGCCCCCACCCCCCTCGCGGAACTCAAGCCTCTCCCTCCCTTCACCGGCTACACCGGACACCTCTCTATCAACGGTATCTCTGGACACCACTACCATGCTATCGCACAACGCCTTCCAGAAGAGAACAACAACTACCCGACGCAGAGCGGGTACGGCGCCGACCACGACGTGGTGTCGTCGTCGACGTGCGCGGCGGACGCGGAGCCGCCCGACTTGGAGGACGTAAAGCCGTTCCTGGACGCGCCCGACACCAAGCCCTTCGCGGACACCTCCGCCGCCGACTCGTGCGCCGCCTCTTGCTCGCCGCCCGCCAAGCTCTTCGAGGACGGCCACAAGCAGGACATGTACGACATCAGCTCGATAGAAGACATCGCGGCCATCATCGGCTCAGCCATCGCCGACACGACTGTGCCGTCGCAACCCGAGGACCCGGAGCGGAACGACTCTAGAGATAGTTGGATGGACATCGACGCCTGGATCACAGGCGCGTGCACACAACCTGGTGACAAAATTGTACAACAAGATCTTGCGGAATTCGGTCTGCCGAACTCACCACCTTCGGGTCAAAATCACCACTCAAGTCTCGACTACCCCTGCAAAAACCAGGAGTTTTCTAAAAGCACTGAGTTTCTTCAGAAGAACTTAGGTCAGGCTGGGTCGACGCTACAGTCCTTGTTAACGCATGGGTACATGCCGCTGTTGCAAAACCGGCTGCAGAACGGACCGCCGGTAAAGCAGGAGGCGCCAAGCTCCACGAGCTACGGGATGGATGTGATATCAACGTCGTCTCCGCCGGGGAACGCCGTCTCCACGACTGATGGTGTCGGGAGCTTGTTAAACGGCCGCTACGCACCACATTACGCGCTTGGTCTCAAGCCTGACGGACTGTGTAGTCCGGAGAGGCTCCTCGGCTACCCTCACGCTCACACCACGACTTCCACACCAGCGAGTAAGAGTAAAAGGAGTCGAGCTAAAGCGAAACAAGCGAACAGCGGGAACATGCACGGCAGCTCGCTGGCGTTCCCGTCGGCCACGGCGGCGGAGCTGAGCGGTCTGCTGGGCAAGGAGAAGCCGGTGCACCGGTGCGGGATATGCAATAGAGGCTTCCTGAACAAGTCCAACATTAAGGTGCACCTGCGGACCCACACAGGGGAGAAGCCGTTCCGCTGCGACGTGTGCGCGAAGGCGTTCCGGCAGAAGGCGCACCTCATCAAGCACCAGCAGATCCACAAGCGGATCGGCCGGGACTAGCCGCTTGGGTTCGCTCTAAACGAAGCATTTTGTAGTTTGTAATATAGTGTGTCTGTGACTTTAGTGTCAGTGAGCGGTCACGCAGTGCGCTGAATCTCATGTAGGCTATTGTACATTTTATTCGTTAGGGTCGGAGACGTCGCGACGCCCTGAGAACATTGGCTGTCGCCATAGGACGCCAGGCGTCCCGACGTCCCCCGTACGTCTTCTAACGTAGTATCGTGGTATCACGAGTTTAATTTAACCCATTAGTATAACATTCCTAAGGACAAGTGCAATGTTAACTAGTTTTAAGCGATTTATATTCTCTGTATTATATTATTAGTTTGTAAGTTCTAGAAGTTTTCCGCTCTTTATGATTGTTTGCTGAACTCTCCGTCTCATTAGTGTAGTTATCTTCTATTATTTCGGTTATGCGTTGACGTCACTCCTGGCGTGCTACGTCATAGGTTGCACGCAACAAGCGCACCTCCTGAGAACGGACAAAACATGAACGAAATAAATACATTTTTGTAATGTAGAAACATTTTTATTTAATTTTAAATGTGAATGGTTACTCCGATTACCTATTGTTAGTCAGAATTTTAATTAGTTTTTTTTTTTCTTTTAAATGTATAAATAAGTACTTAATTAATTTAAGGAAGAGAAATGACAAAGCAAACGAGGCTAACATGATACTGCCAATTGTAAACCTTTCGTACTTATAAACTTTGTATAAAATACTCTTTTAAAATATACATGAAGTAGGGAATTTTAATTATTTGGTTGGCAACATAGTTTATGAGTAGGGTTTAGTTTTCATAATTTAGGTATTTATTTTTCGCGCCACTTCTTGGCTCTTTGAATAACTTTCTACTTGGAGTAACAAGTATTAATAACATAACATACCTCAAAGTAACACAACAGTCACAAAATGTAAATAAATAAAAATCTTTGCGACTTATGTACATTACAGAAACATCATATTATATTTAATTTTCATCGTTTCATTATTATATTTAAATGGGGACCAAAAGATTTGAGCTAAAGAACAAATTAACTTGCAAAGATTTTTAATGTTATTATCATAGTAATCATTCATCATTCTGTCACTGTAACATCACAATCGAATTGGATCGTAGATAGTATCTATAACTTTCGCTTAGCCATTATCATACATATAACACGTAAAAGGGTGATTATTTCAACCCTTTCGCTGGTCATACAAGCTCAAGTTCATAAAGTCATTCATCATTTACACTTAACATCACATTTCTTTGCATTTACAAAACATTCAATCAAATAAGATCGACACACGCACTCAAAAAAACGCCATGAATCACTAAATCATGATTCTTTTTCCACTGTGAAATTTTATTACCATCACTCTCATAAAATCATATTCATACATTGTCTTACAATCATCACATTCGGCCATCTTTCCAATCGCTAGCTATTTTTATGTTGAGCTATTGCACCAACACAGTCATTGTTGCACTATTTCCGTCATCACGTTTAGAGGCAGCCTCGTTCTCGCTTTTCTAAATTCAAGGCTGTAAGGGCAAGCAATTCTACGCTTTAATTTGAAAGTTCAATAGCCCTTTGCAAAACGGAAAAAAAATATTTAAAAAGAACAAAATAATTCTTAAATATTTTATTGGTCGAATTTAACAGCCAATCAAAACGCGCATGCCAATTTATTATACGCGCCCGCTAGACGCGCAAACGCACGCGAACGGAACTCGACGCGTCCGGGAAGCGGACGGATAAAAAATAAAATTCATACTAATAATACCGATCCGCTGTTGCGTAAGATTGCTATTTGTTGGCAGTTTATAATTGCTGTTACGGCATTTGGTATTTGGGCCATTTACCTCTTTAAGGCTAAGGGCTGCGTGATTCGGACTGTAAGGCAATTACACGTGATTAGCTCTGCAATGATTTATTAGAGGTTTTCGTGAGACGCCAAATATTATGTGCATTTTTTTGCTATCCATGGCAAGTCGACCCACCTTGTTTTAAGCGTAAATTTTTTCTCATAACACTTTTAGAGCCCATCGGTGCCCATCACACAGCATATGGGTCGAAACATAATTTGTTCGTGTGCACACAACTCGCATCCGCGTCGTCGACCCATATGACGACCCATATGCTGAGTTCTGGGCACCGAATGTGTTAAATCAAACAAAGGTTTGATTTGTTTTTTATCTAACCTTAGTTCTATAGTGCCTGTATTTTCTTTTAGAAACTCCACATCATCTCACAAAAACACAACATCATTGATCACAAAAAAACCGCAAATCTAGATAATAAATCTGATTATTCAACATCATTATAATCATAAAATCACTTTCATCGCATTCACAGTAAATTAAGAATTTTGCAGATCACTCATCTCGTTTACAACAATAACTTGCAAATGTACTAGGTACTACAAATCATGACCATTCATAATTACAATCGTGAATACATCTCGTTAATATCACAATCATTACTAAGCATAAGACTTAAGACTGTGAACTTAGACCTAAAGCTGCGTTTACACTAAACATTCCGTCCCATACATTCCTACTCGCCCATCTTATGTATCATCTTTTATCTTCTGTGTATTCGATACACCACTAACATTCCACTAGGCCTACGAGTATCGTAGGAGAATCTTTGACTGTTTCAGCGTTTAAAGGCTTGTCGAAGAAGACGAGCGGCTGCCCGTTAGGGAAAACACACACGCAACGAGCAAAACGCGCGGCCGAAACGCTGTAATTTTCAGCGTTTTAAAATATCGTCATGACACTTTTGCTTATTGGTGCTCACTCAAAAACAAGATTGAAAATAGAATGAGAATGGTTACAATTGCATTTTGTTTACGACGAAAGACTCGTTTTAATAAATCTTGGTTCAAAGCATTAGTTTTACGTTGAAACCAAATACGTAAAGTCATTGCGGGCCATTAGCAATAACATCTGTGTCCGTCTAGACTTCAGCATGATTGAAACTGATGAATCATTAAATAAATTGTCTCATTTAGAAAGACATCGTAAAATGAAAGCAAAAATTGAGTACTTACTTCTTTCCGTTATATTTTATTATTTGCTTTCTCTAATAAAATAAACATCACTGAAACGCTGCAGTGTCAGCAAAATAGAAATTCCACTTTATTTAGTCTGTAGCATGCATGTGCAGCTTTTAAATGCAGGAATGAAATTTTTTTGTAACTTGAAACTTTCGTTTATATTTTTGACCCAGAATGATATCATCAATCTGTAACGGCCTTGGTTTCTTTTGGATAGTTTGACATGAAGTTGAATATATTCCGTACATTCTAAATAAACAAAGCTGAAATGAAATGTATAAAGCTCTTAGCAGACGTTTCGACCGCAGCGTTTCTCGCGGAGTGTGTGAGTAGAACTTAATAAAAGTACCTTTTTGTTAGAATATAAATTGTTAGCGTTAAGTATTTATTTCTCAATTATAATTTTTGTAATTATTAATTAATTGTAAAGCATTACAGTTGACGAAAACAATTAAAAATATTATGCGTACTTTTTAAGCGGCGAATGTTATTTTTCAAGAGGTTTTTCCAATAGACGTAAGTAAATTTGTAAATTAATGTAAAATAAATGACGATTTTTTTTGTTAACGATAACTTTTTGTTTGCTTTCAACAATCCTTCAACTGTGAAATTCTAACGTGGACCTGAACTTGGTGAGTTTCATATAAGGTTGCTTAGCGAATGATAGAATATTATCAATTAATTTAATAAGGTACCCATTATAAGAAAATGGTCTCAATAACATCACAAAGAATCACACATAAAAAGATAAGCAGCCAATTTCTAAAAATACACGCAGAGACACAAGTGGGTCACATTAGACATCCATAGAGCAAACAAAGGTGTGAACACACGAAGTGAAAGATCCGACTAAAAGTTTAGTTCACACAACACACGTAATGTTCCCGTGCGTCTCGGAAGAAAGTCGGATGTGAAAATTGTCATAATGCACACACACGACAAATTGCCTTTTTGCGTCAACAAGTGCTCTTGCGCAGGGCACACAAGAGAAAACACACACACACATACAAAACCCGTGCGAATATAACCCACACGTGCGCGGGAAATGTCAACGTATCGCTGTGTCGCTGTCTCAACACACACGCTGACAGTAAAGTACGGTGAACAAAAACGTCGTTGCGAAAAATTAATTAGCTTTTATTATATTGCAACGTAATGAATTTGTTAGTACCGGTTCTGTAACAAATCAATGTTTTATATAATCGACGTTTGCAAATCTTTATCGGTTGTTAATTGAGTGTCAAAACTAAAATGTCAAAATGTTACGTTCTCTCAACTGTCACAATGCAGGTTCATGAAAGCCAATTTAATTTCATTTGTATCAAAAAAAACAAGTGAGCTGTTTACTTTTGTACCAAAACTTGGTCTATTTATGAACCAAACCCTGACCTATATTTGTGTACCAAAAAAACAACACGCTTGCATACCTCAAAGGGCAAAGCAGAGATGTCAATGATAATTATTCTCGCTTTACTGCGTAATCCAGAATATTTTTGTGTAATTTAATTGTTAGATAATGTTTTATTAATTTTATTAAAACGCCACATAGGTTGACAACATTTTTGTTTAATTAACCTAAAAATAAAATACCAATAAATCGATTTAGTATCTGTGTATCTACAATTTAAAAAAACAACTCAAGACAGCAGAATTCGAGTAACGAAATGAAAATTCAAGCCTAATCTAGTGTCCTAACAACTGTCAATGAAAACTGCTTAGCGTAACGATATCTTATTATTCTTATAGCAGGTAATTAAGACAGTAAATAATAAGGTCAATTTGGGTAATTATCTACCTAAAATTATAAAGAGTTAATTAATAATGCTCGTAATTGAACTACATTTCTTATTATTTTAATTACAGCCAGCAAAGACAAAAAAATATTTTATGTGGAAGTAAAATCTCTACGCTGTCTAACGACTGTTTAGCAGATGATTAATTATTTTTTCTACGGTAAATTTTATATAATCTACCAATCAGTTGCTAAACAGCTCAATTTTTTTTGTATATATGAGGCGCCGTCGGCGTGGGTTATGTTTAATTTCATTTATTTATCAATTATGAAAAATAAATTAAGCTTTGTATAAAGTTTCAATAAAAATACAATGTCAAATCAAAGACTTCCTGTCTTTGATTTGACATTGTATTTTTATTGAAACTTTATTTCAAAATATATTTAAAAAAAAACTAGCTCGACCGTCCAAATGCAGTGCAAAAGCTGCTTCATTTATCATTTATCTCACAGATGAAACAAAAAATATCGCAAAAATATTAGCCATTCTAGGAAACTTAGTTGTTCAGAAAGTTTCAGGAAAAAATAATCAGATCAAATTCAGACAGCAATACTGTGTTCTTGAAAATATTTTTGACAGAAATATCGTTAATATTCAAGGTCGGGTTGAGTTGCTGTCGGTACGGCGCGCGCGCCGGAGAGATTCTTTCACCAACCCACTTACATAGCGCGGCTTGATTTCACCGCCGCGGCCGCGCGCCGCCGCAAACTGCTAGCTACTACGTGCACACACTCAAAATGTGAACTTAGGACATTTTACGATTAAATATAAATAAAATACACTACAAAGAATAAAATTACCTAAATAATGTGAAGTCGGTGTTTTTGGTTTTGTTTGTTTTTTAACACCGACTTCCGAAATTAAGGTTATTTTATTCTTTGTAGTGTTTTGTTTGAAAGTCGGTTATATTTTTTTGTAAAAAGTTTTTTATTTTTCACTTTTAAGTGGTGATACTTGGACGACGTCTTCGTCAACGCAAAAATTGAAATAAGCAAAAATGCTCATAAAATAAAAACTACTGAATCAAATTTTATGGGACCAAATGGCAAGTATACTGCATTGAACTAAGAAAGAATCACAGAAATCGGATCAGAAACCTCGGAGTAATAGGTGTACATACATAGAAAAAAAAATACCCACCGAATTGAGAACCTCCTCCTTTTTTGGAAGTCGGTTAAAAAAGTTGGGAGTATGAAACATGTTATGACACGATTTGACACTACAATATCAATGCAGTACTATGATTTTTCAGATGCCCCCCCACGTGCATGTCGAATGTGATCTCACGGGAACCTTATTTTTCTTTTTTAAATATTTCAACAAAATAAAATAATATTAAATCAAATTTTTAAAATTTTTATTATTATAAAACTTTATTTTGGGTATCATACACCTATAGAAAACTTAACCTAGTCAACACAGTAGCAGTACACACTTAATATTTGGTATGACTCGAATCGCCACACCAACACAAGTCATGAAACCCAGCGGTTTTGGAAGGAACAATCGAAACGCTTATACAGCGACTAAAAGTAGCACACGGATCTGAATTTCATGTTTATAATATTAGAAGAAAATAAAAACTAATTCCTTCTTATCTTCCCAGCTAAGCACCTGTAATGAAATAAAATATTGGTTTATGGAAAAGCTAAAATGGCCTGACATATTTACTTATTGACTTATTACACTGTTGAACCTAATGATGCAAGTTACAAACAAAAATATACAGTTGTACAATATGATGCGATAGACACAGCACGTAATAACAAAGTCTGAACTAAAAAAAAATGGCACTAATAGTGTAAACTCCTCCCCCAAAACGCCCGCCTGTCACCATTTTCTGGTGTTTTAGCTAGGAAGAAGTGGTGAAAAAACTCTCCAGCAACACATACTTATGTCTGTCGATGATGGTGATGATGATTGACAACAGATTTCGTCGATGGCTGCGACGTCTACATAAGATAGAGTATGCCCTGAAAGGTCAGGCAGAAGTGTTCCTATAGTTCTCCCACATTTCGTGAGACATTTTTAAGTCTCATGTAATAATAGATCAGCCTATTGTCATCAACTGCCCAAATCCCGACTCTGGGATTGTTTTTTTTGGATGGGAAATCATCAAGTGGCTCCTCTCTCTCTGGATGGAGTTAAAGGGAGTGTCAAACTCTTACTGACTAATACCCATCAGTGTTCCTCCTACTGCCCTTTGCGTTCCAGGGCCACGGTGCCTCTTTCGAACCAATCTGGAAATCAAACCAAGGACCGCATACAGAAGCGCTTGCAACTACTAGCAATGTGGCTTCTGTGTCTATTCTTTTTAAACAACGATAAAACGACAGAGATTCTCAAGTCGACCTTTATACAAATTGTTACAGAATAAACGCAAACAAGAATAATGATAAGTACAGTGACACCTTTTCGAGTTTTACATTTATTCTGTTATACCGACGTCATAAATTACCATTTGCACAAAAAAAAATTGTACCATAAGGCACACAAATAAATTAATCCATTTCGTATAATAATGACAAAAAGACCCAAGTCCCTACACACAGTGGTACTAATCCGAATGCGGCGCATGCATTGTTTACTCCACGCGACGAGCATGAACATCACGCTAGCACCAGGCACGAGGCAGGCAGAGTGATGACCTCAGCAGATCGGCGAGCTGTTTGTCAATACTGATCGGTAAAAAAGAGGTCCTTGCCACTTGCTCTGCTACATTTCCGAGTTGCGAATGCGGTGAGGAAAATTTTTAAAAATAAATATCTCCATTAAAAAACCACCGAGGGTTCCGTACAAAGGAGATGGCCAAGAATTGTATGAGCCTGTGCCCCAAACAGTACAGAGATGAAATCTATGTCATTTGAAAGTACAGATTTTCTATATAAAGAATAAGAAAAGCGCATATAGCTACGCAGTAGTGGACAAAAGTTATGAAGGTTTAAGAAAGGTGATTTTGGAGCTCTGTTTTTGTCATAATTACACAATGTAGATTATCATAAAGTTATAATTTCATATGTGTTATTATTGGTTTAAGTGTATGCATTTGTCTCAGATGTTTAGGATACATAGTAATATAGCTGAAAAAAAAGGAACTAGTTTTTTTTGTAGTATACTAGACAGAAAATAAAACAATGTACATTATTTTATGCATTTAATCATTTAATGTTATTAGCACACTATCAAGAAATTCAGCTGGTGGAACAATACTTTCTTGGTGTCTCGCCCATCCCAAGTACCACAGTTGTCATTATATGTGCACAACATCCAACAGTCCGGTTTCCAGCTACACAATTACACCAATAACCTAAGATTGCATCTCTTGGTTGGTTTTGATTTGAGGGTTGCTCATCATATAAAATATAAGTATAATACTCACGCCTAGAAGTATGTCTCGATTTAATACGACCTCTTAGCAGGACAGGGTGATTACCTCCTATGTGCATTACCAGTTCCTCAGAAAACTCTAGCTCTGGACTTATTTCAACTACATAAACACCTCGCTCTCTGATGTGTTCGCCATAATATGAGCGAGCCTGTCGTACCTGATAAGGTCCTAAAGAAATGAGTTTCAAATCGCTTGTATCTAAATGTGGAAAAGTATTAAGTTCTGGCAGGTTTGCATCAATACTTCTAAATAACACTCTTCGTCTATTTAAATTAAAGTCCTGTGTAAACTGACCTAAATAATTGGGCTAGTGCAACTTTGACATTGCTATTTGAACAATTTCATCTGCATTCTCGGGATTTTCTATCACTTTGTGAAACTTGTTTATAAGTGCAGCAGCAACCCTAAAATCTTCCATCAAATGTGCAGAAGCTAAGTTAAAAAATATGTTTCTAAACAGTTTAAAATCACGTTTAAACCTGCCGTTAACCACTTCCACAACCCATCTACAAAGTGTTACACATCTGCTTTTATTAGCTTTAAGAGTCGATAACTGTGTTTCCCCTTCGTCTCTAGTTTCAGGTTTATATACTGTAAAACCAAGAGCTTCTAAATTGGAAACAGAATCTCTGAAGCCACGGTCTAAAATGAATACATCATTTTGATGAAAGTATTGAAACAAGCCTCCATCGCTAGAAACCAAATGATTCATTATTTCTGCATCTGTTTGAGTTGCAGCAAAAGGACCAAACACATCTATAATATATCCATCGCAACAGACTACTAAAAATGGTTTTGTTAAGTTATGATACTTATGAAGACTGTATGTCTTTTTTTGGTATTTATAATTCGAACTCTTTTGCACATAGAGGTATGTACCATCACATTGTACAATAGCCTACCTGTTAGAGGAATCAGACTGAAGATTTCCAAATAACTTCTCAAGTATAGTGGTGTTTCTTTCTGCTATTTCTTGGTGAGATATGTGAGACGTTCCAAGATGTAACGGAACAAAGTGATTAGTCAAACAGTTTCTCACAAGCTTCATCTTGTTCTGTAGAGTTGATTTAGGAATCCTAAAAAGACTAGATATCCTAGCATCACTATCACCGGTCCTATATTTGATTAAAAGCATTGCTAATGCGGTTTTTGAATTTTTGGGAACAACAGACTGTATTGGTATGCTATTATGCAATTCTATAAATTCCTGGGTAGTGCGCCCTGTCCAATAGTGACATACATGATTAGGCATTGATTCCATGTTTTCAAAATCAATAACATTTTCCTCACTTTTGTTATCTAACAAGCTTTCAATTTGACTTGCTGTGAAAGTATTAGTTAAACTTGTGTTTTCTAATAATAATTCCCATTCATTGGAATGTAAATGTTCTTCACATACCCTGGCACTTCGAGGCACATAAAGTTTACTGTCCAAGAACAATGCTGACTTAATCAAGGTAGGCACTAAATGACCTGCACTACGCTGACAGCCATCAAATATGCATCTTCTAGATGTATTAGCACAACGTCTATAATTCGGCAGGACAATTGTTGATACATCTTGAATGTTTTTTACTCCTGGTCCAGGGGGGAGAGGTGGAGGATTAGGCACCTGAATTTCTTGAATAGCTTGGTAACCTTCTATGTTTTCAAATCTGCCAGAATCAACAATATTTCTTCGGGCCACTTCTCTTATAGCTCTCACGTAACAACCATGGCACAAAAAGTTGGCCACTCTGACCTGAAAAAATATAAAACTTTACCACATTGTTCACTAAGAGACAAGCTGTTGAAAACAGAAAATAAGGATGAATGTTATGGTGAATGTATTTTGGAAAGTTAACGGCTTAACTGCAGGTTGGTTATTTTGAGAAGTTAGGTTTAGTTAACAGTACAGTACCATAATAAATATTAGAGTTTAGAGATTGAGAATGCCACATATGGGTCACAGCACAGTGATTCTTTAACTATTGTGTCAGATTTGCAGACTGAGTTTTAATGAATACTGAAAATAATTTACTCACATGGTGATTCCATGATGATACAACTAAGGCGAGAGATTCTGAAATGCTGTGCCTTCTTGCACGTGCAACTGATCTACCACAGCCATAGCAAACATTGTTGTGACCAAGTTGTCTTTCCCTTGAATTTGTTGCAAGGCATCTTCTAATCGCGTCATAGCAGGCACCGCAGACGCAGCTATGAGGTGACAACTGTGAATGAAAAATAGGTACTCATTAATCTAATATTCTAAGCCCAGTAATTGAGATATACCAATCTGGTCGGTACCTACGTAATAGTCTATAATATTTAGCTAGCGAAACTAGGGCTTACCTCAAAAGTTAACCATTCCGATAAAAGAACAGTCATTTCAGGAGAAAATGATGATATTACATGCCGCCTGATACGTTCTCTAACAGCGATACCACAATTAACACACGCTTGTAAAAGGTCCATTTTCCTTATTAAACTTATGTATTGCACTGTTTATAATTAGTGGAGCACTCGCGTGGGGCTACGACACTTATTAAATAAAGGTGAAACACGATAAAACACAAATAGGAAGGGAAGCGAACGGATAACGACAAACGCGAAAGTCGGGTAAGCGTGAATCAAGTTTGACATTTCTGGACTGTTTTGACACTTGACGGACGAATTAAGTGTTGCCAATACTAAAGTAAAATAATCCTATCCCAAAATGTAAGGCTACATGTTTAAGCTGTTAAAATAAATAAAATCCTATCCGTCAGTGTGTTTTGATTATTTTGATATATTAATTCATTAATGGAAGGTTTGTTTTTATAAATAACATAACATAAAAAAAGTATTTTCATGAGTTTAGTTAATATGTTTTCCCTACTCTGATCTTTTTTAATATTATATGGCCACATTAAAGGTAGTTTATTGCTATAGAGTGACTTCAAACAGAAGAAATCACTTTGAATACTTTTAAACTTGATTATTTTCCAACAGCTGCTATGAAATGTTAATAGTTATTCAAAATTCTTTGTTTGTTTTATTTAAATTAATAGCATTAATTTTATTTTTGTACAGCTTGGGGTACATTTTGGCCATCGCCTTTGTAGATACTTACAAATTACTTTAAATAAAGAATATGTTATTATTATGATTTAATTACAAATACATATGTAGTTTTTAGACTTTTCTCCTATACTTGTAATATAAGACGATATTACTTGCCAAATTTCATAGTTCTAAGTCAACGGGAACTACCCTATAAATTTTGATTCCCTTGAGTGTCTCGAAATATACGTTTTCTGCGGCATAAACGGCCGTATCTTTTTTTGAGTTAACTTAGAAGTTTGATATTTTCACAGCTGCAAGGGACTGTAGATTTGAGTATACGGTTTTATTATTTGAACTTGATACCTCCACGCGTTCCCGAGATAAAGGGTTTTGACAGACAGACGGACGGACAACAAAGTGATCCTATAATCCGTTTTTTAGGGTTAGGGTTAAAAACGGAACCCTTATAGGATCACTCGGGTGTCTGTCTGTCTGTCCGTCTGTCACAGCCAGTTTTCTCCGGATCCACTGGATCGATTCTGTTAAAATTTGGTACACATATGGACTTCTGTGACCCAAACATGTCCATGTTTGGGTCACAGAAGTCCATATGTGTACTACGCGTTACGTTAATTATTAATTTTTTTGTACGGGAGTCACTTTTGGGGGTCAAACTAGAAAATTAAAAAGAAAAGTTTTTGAACAATATCGTGTAACATAATTATCAAATGAAAGGGGTTACTATGAGGGTTTTAACTATATTTTTTTTATAATTTTAAAATAAATGGTTTTGAAGTCATTCAAGAAATTAGACGAAAAATGACCATTCCCGCCCGCTTATCTCCGAAACTTCCGAGCCAAAAATTTTGAAAAAAAATGGATATCTTTACCTATAGATTACAGGAAAACCTACAAGAAGTCTAAAGTGTTAAAACAACATTTTAAAAGAAAAAAAAATCGTTTGGAACCCTTACCACGCGAGTCCGACTCGCACCAGACCAGTTTTTCCTTTTGAGGTACGGAACCCTAAAAACTATGATTGTGAACATAGCAAAAGGAGTATTTTAGGATCGTAGCTAGTTGCCAGAGTGGCGGGGTGGATGGAAAAAGTTAGTGCGGTCCTGGAATGCATTTGCAGGAACACGGATGGGTTTTCGTCAAGAGTCTGGCACTCCATCTCATTCCGCCCAGAGAGGAAGGAGTCACTAGATTATTTCCCATCCATAAAAAGGCGGGAGTGCGGTGCCAATGTTCAGAACTACGCGTATACACTTGTACTTTGGGGAGTTTTATGAATGCCACCGATCGATTATACAAAAACGTAATCACCTACTAGGTCCAAATCAAAAGAAGTTAACCATCGACTCGTAAAGAAGAAGAAGGTAACTTCTAAGAAGCTTTTCTGTTTTTGTTTAAATACTTACACATGTTTAAGGATTTCTTGTGGAATATTTTATGAAAAGTACTAAAGAGAGAATACACAAAATATGAAAAATCTTCAATCACCTAAGAAGTCTCAAGATTTATTAACGAAAAGGCATAATTTTTCCAAGGAAATTACATTTGCAACTACCAATTTCTTTATCATAATCTAGTTACATAAAACAGAGATAGAAAATACCACGTTCAGTTTAAACCTAAAAAACTCAGCAACAACTAATAATAATTGTCTACTCAACTAGGTTAAGTGGTATTTATTTGTAAACCGAAATCTCAATTTCTAACATACCTGAACGCCCACCCATCTTTTTCCAAGCCGGCCACACCCCCACGTGAAGCAAAGATCAGCGCAACCTTTGCCTCGGAGTGAAATGCTTGCGAATGTGCGCCCGCGCCGCTCCTTGCCCTTCATACTTGAACTTGAGCGCAACCCGAGCGCAGCGTAAGTGACAAGCGATACATTCGTAAGCGATTTAAAAAAAAAAAAAAAATATCTCTTCCACAAGAGCGCCTTAGCCACCTAGACAAACACACTCAATTATAAATTATTCGATACGTCCTTTGTAGAAGACACTAAGACAGATATTAATAAGATAATATCACGATTTTGATAAATCTAAGAGATACTAGCTGACGGGGTAAACGTTGTTTTGCCATATAAATAAAAAATAGCCTGCGACCTATTCTCAGGTCAGACTTACCAAAAATAAACAAAAAAAAATCATAAAAATGGGTCAATCAAGCTGTTTCGGAGGATTTCGATAACAAACACTGTGACACCAGATTTTTATATATTAGAGTAGATTAAATAGTAAGTGCCAAAATTTTATGAAACTTAAAAAGACAAAAGTATCTGCGTCTATGCAAGTAGCATTTAGGTTATCTGCCTCTATGCAAGTAGCATTTAGGTTGATATGTACTCAAATCCTTCATGTTGAATACATTGATATTTGTCCCTGTCAGGCACAGTAAAATTGAGTAAAAATCGTAGACATTAATAAATGCATCTAAAAATCATCATAAATCGCTCCGCTCATGACTTAGACCGCGTGACCTTTACCCGACACTTCAGAATTTGGGCTGCGATGATTAATGACGGTGATTTGAGCTGCGCACGCGTCACACGGCGAACCAGTTCGTTTGTCCTTAACCACGCTAGTTTGTACCAGCTTTGCAATAGCATAGATTTCGATTGGAAAATCATTGTCATTAAATTCATGTACTTTGTTATTTCATGTGATTTTATAAACTAGCGAACCGCCGAACTTCGCACTCATACGTTAAATCGATCGATCTATTCTTAAATGATGATCGTTCGTACATGCGGCAATTGTTCTTAGTTACAAACACAAACAGTCAAATATCTACGGGCTTGTTAAAGAAAGCTCTATACATAAGTTTCGACTAATTAATTCATGGTAGTTTAACTAATGTTAAAAGCCGTTATATTGGTAGACTGTTTTCGTGGTCATGATCTAGATTATATACTAAAACAAATCATTCTTGTTTGTTTTGTAGTACTAAATTAATTGATTTAGTTACCCAACCAAATTTGAAGTCCTACCATCAAGAAGAACGGCCCAAAAACCAGTAATATAAAGAGTGAAATGAAAACACAAGAACAGTAAAATTCAGAGCAACCTATTTCCCTCAATTGCCTAAAAAATTGCCAACCGAATTATTTTGGAGCGTGTCATAAATGCGACACGCTCTACAAGTTATGGCTTACTTGGGCACATGATATTTCGTGACAACGCTTTTATTTACTGGCCAAAGAAAGCGAAGAAAGAATCACTGTTTGAACTCAAGAAGCACAACACAAGGGTACAGGGGTACTATAACGTCTTTATGCCATCATGGTTCCATTGTGAAAATGGACTAGTGCTATACGTCCTGGATAGCTCCGTCTCCCTCTCACACTAGAACTATGATGGCATTAAGGCATAATAGGTACCTACCCAGGACTTTTTCATGTAAAACAGAGGAAATTGAGAAATAGACAATTTACAGCTGGAATTACAAAAAGAACTCAACAAGAAGACTTTTGACAGTGAGACAATAGATAAACGAACGATGAATAAATCCTGTATGAAAGATGGTACGGCTAAGTATAGGATGCACGAAAATCACAGATTTTTCACACAGATCAAAGACAAAATAAATATAACCAACCGTCCAATCCAATGCACGGGAACAAACCCTTCCCTCTCACCTTTTCCACGAAATTCTGCTTTTTTTATGAACAATCGCCAAAAGTTCCCACATGACCTATGGAAGAAGGCGAACCATAACCTTGACCAGGCGACCTTAAACGCCGTTTCCGGAAGCTGCGCGGGACGCGGCCCGCGTGCGGCCCGCTGCGGCCCGGCGGTCGAGAAAGTGTGCCGGTGACCCCGATCCGGCCGCGCTGCATCCGCCACGCCGCTGAACTACGACGGGGCCTTACTGCGCCAGCGCAGGCTGCTGCTGCCTGCCACCCAGGCAAATGAGATGAAAATGACAATTATGGCGGATGTTTTGTTTTATTTTAATAATAAATCCGAGCAGAATTTGTCTTTGTTTGAGTAGGTACTCAAAAATAGTTAAACTTACGTTAGTAAATGCTGACACTAATACAATCAACAATTTGCAGTCATTCTTCTTATCGTCATTTAGGTGTGATTGATCACAAACGTAGTATATTTGCTATCTAAATTGACATACGGTTTTTATCCCGAGGATATGTTTCTTTGGCACAATTCCCATGGAGCCGAAGAAAGCCGTGGCAAAGGCTAGTTAGAGAAATAAAGAGATTTCTTGCTTATCAAAGTAGTTTTTAGACTGACGTCTGGGAGTGAGGTGAGTTTTAAATATAAAAGCATCGAAAATCCCTTCTATAAAGTACCTAGCTTACTGCCAATACAGGTGCCCCCATTATTACTGCGAGTGCTACATACTAAAAATATAAATGACTTATTTACCCCAAAAAACTTCTCAACTTCAAAATCAAGATTGGGAACCGACTTCCAAGACGATCACACAGATATACATTAAGATAGATGACTGTTAACAGTAGAAACTGTTATCACCAGCAGGGCTCACTAACTTATGCAAAGAGTTAATGAAACCAGTACTGTTATGAACAAGTTACCAGTATTACTAATATTACTTAAAGTGATCGTGCAGACGTTAATGTACAGCGAACTCATTTGCACTGATATGGAATCTGCTTTCTGGTTTTCTAGAAGCTTTATTCGTGTATACCTGGTGTTCGCAAGTGCTATGCAGAGCCTTGCGTCCTCGATTCGATTGCCTGGTCGAACTGTTTGGGGCCCGCTAAGGCCAGTGCCTGTCAGGGTTGCAGAATATGTACAAAGGAATCACAACGGCCCTGGAACGCAAAGGACATTAGGAAGAACACGGATGGGTTTAAGTCAGTAAGAGCCTGACACTCCCTTCCGCTCCGCGAGGAAGTCATTTGTTGGTTTCCCATCCTTAAAAATGCTTTGGTTTCTATTCCAATTGTGACAATTGTACTTGCGGCACTGATGTCCCATATCAAGTCAGGTTCCACACCATCATCACGCCAGTATTATACTTTAAATGACGGCTTGTATTGTACCTTAACTATGGACTCCCACCACGTCAACCAACTCTTTCGTTGCGATTGAGGTCAGATTCGCAAGTTCGTTTTAAGAGAGGAAACAAATGAGCCCTTGTGATGATGATGTGACATGATCAACCAGATAATGGTGACTTAAAAAAAATTGAAGCATATGAACAAAGTCACCAGACAATGTCTTCAAGCCTGTGACCGCATATTTGCCTCATTTAAAAAGTTCCAAGGATTTCGCAAACAGGGAAAAGCATCACAAAATATTACGGCCACGCAAAATAATCACAGATCCAACTATCAATGCCACCATTTTTCAAAGTCAAAGTCAAGCTATGTTTACACACAGCATGCCTAAAGCATTTTCTTGTATCTCCCACACTAAGAGGGGGGCAGGAGGGGGGCGACAAAAGTAAAAGTCAGGCTGTCGAATAACAGTACCGCTGTTCACTCTCGTCGTGGCACACTTAGAAGCGGGCCTGGCGAGGCAAATCACGTCCGAATAACTCCTTAGTAACTGGTCGATGTTACTTACACGTACAGACGTGAAGTCACGGCCTTTTTCCCAAAGGGGCAGGCAGAATACACAGAAGATAAAGTAAGAGAGTTCTTTTGCTTCTTCAACATTGGTTCTGACATCTGGGGCTCTAGAGCTCCGGACCTACATCAGCCGGTCGATTCTGTCGACATCTCACCGTGACCACATAAGTGGAGTGAACGACAAGTGAGTTGTCACGCCATTTTGGTTGTATGGTTTGACAGCTCACCTGTCGTTCACTTCGCCCAAGTGTTCACTTCGATATGTTTACAGAATCGCACTGATGT
The DNA here is from genome assembly GCA_947578705.1 of Lacanobia wlatinum. Taxonomy (NCBI): domain Eukaryota; kingdom Metazoa; phylum Arthropoda; class Insecta; order Lepidoptera; family Noctuidae; genus Lacanobia; species Lacanobia wlatinum. The sequence continues at coordinate 30,378,463 of OX388027.1, read as the reverse complement.
ATCTATCATGTTGTATGTTACTTGGTGAGTACCTTGCTCAGAAGATAGTCACTACCTCAACTGGGGAAATTAAGCTGGGGTATTAAAGTAGCTAGAAAAATCTTAAATTTAGTTGTCATTGTTAAAATATTATAATGACAGCTACATTTATATTTTATGGCTTTGTTACCATGGAGGATCACTGACTCCTAAGACACAGGTTCACCTAGTTTAGGAGTCAGGGTATTTAAAATTACCTAGATACATGTTTTTAAACCTTTAATGTTTTTAGCCCCGATGAGAAATTTGTTAACTTTTTGGTGATTTTTTTTTATTAAGATGGATATTTTTGTTCACCTGTCTGAACGTGGACATTCATTCGGTCCATATACTGTCTTTATATAGACTACACATCACTAAAAGTCTTTTTTGTTAGTAACCGTTTAGTTCGTTGGGCTTCATAATTCTGGTTAACTTACGGAAACATGTAATCATAGTTTGCTTAGACTTTTCCCAACTATATTGGGGTCGGCTTCCAGTCAAGCAAACATGAAAAATACTAGCCAAGTGCGAGTCGGACACGCGTGCGAAGGGTTCCGAACGAATTTTTTTTTTTAAATGTTATTGTAACACTATAGACTTCTAAAATAAAGACCTATTATCTCCATTTTTTTTCAAAATTTTAGGCGCAGTTGTTTCGGAGATAAGCGAGGGAATGGTCATTTTTCGTCTAATTTCTTGAATAACTTCAAAACCATTTATTTTAAAATTATGAAAAAAATATAATTAAAACCCTCACAGTAAGCCCTTTCATTTCATATGCCACATGATATTGATAAAAAACCTTTTTTTTGTAATTTTCTAGTTTGACCCCCAAAAGTGACCCCTTTACTAAAAATGTAATGATGTAATAACGCGTTACGTAGCGTTCGTGTTTGGGTCACAGAAATCCATATATGTACCAAATTTCAACAGAGTCGGTCCAGTGGATCCGGAGATAACTGGCTGTGACAGACGGACAGACAGACAGACACCCGAGTGATCCTATAAGGGTTCCGTTTTTTGTTCGGAACCCTAAAAAACAAGAAAATAAAATAAAAACGTTAGTGCCGTATCTCAAAATAAATTGCGAACAATCTTGGTGAAAGAACATTTGGTCTTTACTAACGCGTAATAGCATCGCGTTTATCAAATATCGATAAAAAGTAGAACAATGGAGGTTCCCACGCACCACTCTAACTTACCTACCAAGTAACCAACATTTAATATCGACGGATATAATTGTAACAAATGAGCTGTTTCTTACTACATTCTAGCTTTCTGTTCGTGGATGGAATTTTCTTTTGGGGATGAGTTTTTTTGTTGACCTGGAGCGTTCACATTTGAATCGCTGTGGCAATCTGTCAACTCCAAACACCTCTAAACGTACGTTTACACGGCAAATTTTTTGATAAAAAAATGTGTCGGCAATACGGTTTCTATTTGTTCCATAAAAATATCCTATGTTCACATCTCCGTGTTTTGTTTTTTTTTTTTTTTCAATAAAACTCCATGTTGTCATTGCAAGACATTTCGACAAATTGAAGCTTGCTTCCGTTGTAGTAAATTGCTTGATATTTTCTGATATCATAATCGACCAGTATTGTCTATCTGCCTCCGTGGTCGAGTGGCTAAGGCGTTTGCCTTGTGACCCGGTGGTCGTGGGTTCGATTCCGATGGGAAAAGCATACTTTGTAAAGTTGTTTCCAGTTTGGCTAGGACATTGCAGGCTTGAATCACCTGATTGTCTGATAAAAAGATGATTCCGTGCTTCGGAAAGCCCGTATAAGTCGGTGGTCGTGGCCGCCACATGGCGGTCGTCAAATAAACCATGTCAGAGGCCCTAGAGGCGGTTTAGAAACTCTGACACTAGGGTGTGTGGGGTCGTTTGACTTTACTGCGCACACGATAAGAAGAAGAGTATTGTCTATTATTGGGTACTTTCCTGAAAAAATCTAATTAGTCCGTCAGATACATAGATTTCCAAAAAATATTGAACACGGCTTTTTCTTTTTTCACGTTAGCAAAAAAAATAAGACGATATTATAGGGCGTTAAAAACTTGCGTGACGTTACATTCAGTACTGTTTTTACTAAAACGTGACGTCACCAGCCCCCACTCTTGAACGACAAAAAATACGTATCCAATATTTTTTTTAATCTTGCTGATTAATTCGTCCGATTTTGTTATCTAGGAAAGTGGTACCTAATTGTTCAATTTTCCACGCACCATAATTGTTCTGCATTTCAACAAGTTTTTGACATTGATTATCATCATCATCATGTCAGGCAAAAGACGTCCACTGCTGGACACAGGCCTCCCCCAAGAGTCGTCAAATCGACCGGTCGTGTGCGTCTCCCATCCAGCAGATTCTCACATTGATTGTGAGGTGATACTGCGACAAGAATTTGGATAATTTTTAGTACGAGAATAAGTCCCCAGTTAAAAAGAAGGCGTAACATTATGAGACGATACTGTGGTGTGTTTCTTCAAGAGAATAAAATAATGCATCTTTAATTTTGTTGAAGGGTAAGGAGAGTCTGTCCTGCCAGAGTATGTCCTTCCCACAAGCTACCTCATAACAGCATCATCGTTCATAAACTGTATTTTACAATACACAAACAAATCATCAATCAGTTATATTTCTTTCCTACACCTCCGATTATTATTCTCTGATTCATTTCCTTGCAGGATCCAATACAGTTGAATCGTTTCTCTCAGACTCGTCGAGCTTCATTGACTCAGCGTTTTCCTGGTGGTCGCCGTTGATTAGCTTTCAGGAGTTGCAATGGTTGGGAATGTGTGCCGGGCTGGTCCCAGTCAAACAAAAGCCTTATTATAAAAATAAAAATGTTCCACTAAAACGAACTACATTTGGTATAATTCAGTTTGACCTAGAACTCGTTGCAAATAACAATAGCTTTACAAAAGAATACCGTTAATTTTACATCAGAATCGAACTGATATCACCGGTGACGAGGCAGCCCAAAATTATCATCTACAATTATTGTACATGGACACAACGGTACCCGAACCGGTGACCAACCTTCGCGAACACTAAATATAGACTCATCACATTTTGGGATTTGTTTTAAATTGCAGATGCAGTAGGTTTTAACTCAATTTAGTCATGTGTTAGAAGTTCAGTGTGATTGTTTTGTTTGATATTTTTCTCTCCTTAAATATTTTTTTGTATTATCATTGCATTGAAAATAAATCGCAAATAAATAATCATCTGATCATTGGATCTAGTCAGCCAGAGGCATACTAATATTATGAAGAGGTAAAGTTTCTGAGTTTGTGAGGTTGTAGCTGTAGGGGTAATCTCTGGATTTACTGAACTGATTTTGAAATTTTTTACCAATAGAAAGCCACGTTATTTGTGAGTGTCATAGGCTATATATTAACCCGAAAAATTCCGCCCAACGAAGTGGACACGGATCAGCTAGTAGTTTATATGAATACTAGCTGGCCCGCGCAACTTCGTCTGCGTCACTTTTTTCATTACTGCTCCGCTCCCATTAATCTTAGCGTGATGATACATATAGCCTATAGCCTTCCTCGACAAATGGGCTATCTAACACTGAAAGAATTTTTCAAATCGGACCAGTAGTTCCTGAGATTAGCGCGTTCGAGCAAACAAAAAAACAAACTAACTCTTCAGCTTTATATATTAGTATAGATTACCATGAAGAAAATTAAATGGGAATAGTATTTTTATTTACATTATTTTCTTTATAATAACCAAAAGTAACAAATACACTAAATAAAAAACAAACTAAAATATAGAATCAAAAAATTCGTCCTCAACGCTGTCAGCTGGTAACCCAAGAGACTGGCGGCATTGCCACGTTGAATGGCAATGCTTAATCTCTACCCAAAGCAAAGCCAGCTCTTGGGTCACGGGAAGTGTCAACCAGCCGTTTCGAAATTTCTTCGAAAAGGCTGTGAGCACAAGGACCCCGCGGCCCGAGGGTTTCAACCCCAAACGGCTCGAAAATAAACTATATTTTACCAATAAGGTTACTATATTTACGCCGCTTGAGGTTTTCCGCAGCCGCAACTGCAGCGCCAGCACAACACGATGAACTAGGAAGATGGGATGGCGTAAAGTATCGACACAGGTTACGTCCCACACTAAAGGCCTCCCCATCTTCCAAGGAAACAATGACATGCTGTCCGGTCTTTTGCCATCGCCACGTGCCAATCCATTGGGCTCTAAAACGGCTGGAACTCCGACGATGACGAGAGCTCGTCAGATTATGTCATTTAAATTAGCGTGTCGTGCAAAACGGCCTGCACTGCGGCTACAAGAAAGGCCGTGGTGCCCGAAACTGTTGACAACTTCACCACAGTGACAGCGATGAGGAGAACAACAAGGGGCTCCTAAACATAAAGAAGCAGCGAGGCGATAAGTGATGTCGTCGAACAAAGTGCCTAGGTTCATGAAGATAGCAACGATTCTACTAACATAGTAGCGAGGAGGCCCGATCGAGCCTAAACAATAATGAGACAGATTGGACGAAGCTCATGATACGCTATACTTAACTTTCCATTCCGCAGACTTAGAAAATAATGATAATGAGGCTAGCTCTTATCTATCGCGTAGCGTATAGTTACGTATAATCTGGGAAATGTGTGGCGAGCAATGAATGGAATTATTGTAGACTACAGATACATTATAAAAACTGTTTTTCTCGGGGAAAAGGTAAAAAAAATCTAACTACAAGATTAGCTTATATACGACTAGCTAACCTGTGCCCACTTCATTGGGCGGTATTTTTCGGGTTAATATATAACTTACTAGCTGTTGCCCGCGACTTCGTTCGCGTGGACATTTTTAATGTGTAATGTGTAAGAACGGAACGTCCGATCAAAATGTGATCAATGTGGTGATGACTATAAAAGGTGTTCCTTTGGGCGCTGTAATATGGGCGGCAGAATTCCTAAACAAAATTAAACGGCGTTAAGGCCACTCATTCTTTGGCGACACGTCGTCGTCGTCATTTTGCACTGCTGCAAAAGGACTCCCCGGCCGCTGTTTTTGATAATATTGCATGTTGGGGTATCTTTGCTTGCAAGATTAAGCGGCAACTTAAACCGGAATGTGCAGTCCGACCACCGCTAAACAAAGTTGCAGCAATGCCCGATGAAGCCACAACCAGAGCTATATTGCAGCCCTTGCGGAGTTGGACCAGTCGTTATGCGTCGTCATGCATCGTTATGCGTCGTTATGCGTCATTATGCGTCTTTATGCGTCATTATGCGGCGTTATGAGTCGTTATGCGTCGTTATGCGTCGTTACGCGTCGTTATGCGTCGTTTTGCGTTTTTTGTTTCGTTTCGTTTCGTTCCGTTTCGTTCCCTTTCGTTTCGTTTTGTAAAAAAACATTTTGTATAAGTACACGGTTCCTGTTGGATACAATTGTTATGTATAGGAACCATGCATTGTTCTAGGATATAAAAGTAGCCTATGTCATTCTTCGACCCCAAAAATACCACTATGCAAAAACCACGCTTATACCTTGCCCCCTAAAAACAAAAACAAATTATCCAATTGCATTTTTCCGGGATAAAAAGTAGCTCACGTCGTTCCCTCCTCAAAATTACCACTATGCAAAGAATCAATTCAAATCCTTGCTCTTTAAAAAGTAAAACAGATTTATCCCACGGGAACCGTACCTTTTTTGGGATGTAAAAATAAGCCGATGTCATTTTTGACCCCTAAACAACTACTATACAAAAAATCATGTTAATCCCTCGCTCTCTGTAAAACAATAATAAATCTATCCCACGGGAACCGTAAACATTTTCGGGATAAAAAGTAGCCTATGTCCTTTCTCAGGCTCTAGACTATCTGTGTACCAAATTTCATTTAAATCGGTTAGGATGTAGTTTAGGCGTGAAAGCGCGACAGACATAGTTACATTCGCATTTATAATATAAAATACAAAAATATATATAATAATATATATAAAACATAATAATATACATAAAATATTTATAATATATATAGTAAGGGAGTAAGGATAGTAAGGTTTATTAGATTTATAATACAAATTAGGAACCCATAAATAATAGGATTGTTATAAAATGCCTATGCCATAGGGTACCATTCCGATCTTGGCGACAGCGACGCGCGACTACGACCAGACGACCAGGCGATCACGGTCGTCTGTCGCTAGACGACCCTTAGCATACGAATCTACGCGACCGAGGCGTGCGATGTAACACTGGCTGAGGGGTCCATATTGGCTCACTTTTCTTTACCCCGTTCTTTACCCGAAATTGTTCTTCCTAATGATTTGTAATACGAATGATCACTCTTCCTAAAATTTTTCATCCCAAAGTTTTCATTCATTCTATTTGTAGTGCTACCGGCGATGTTCATAACACTCATGTTTCCGAAGATTGTAATTAATAATATCGTTAATGTAAATATATTTAAACTCCTACTGTTTTTTATCATAACGCTTTTATCACTAAACATTGTTGTGACATACTTATTACTATAACTATACCTGAGATAATTATGTCTAAAAAACCAACTGTTTAAAATGATTAAAGGTCGATTCACTGATTTTTGTCTTAAATGAATGAAACTCAGGTCAGAGTGTCGTCCTGGGGGCACTATGAAAAAAATACTTAGAAAAATTTCGCGACCAATTTCGAGGCAGCGCTCGCCGGCCGCTCCCGCGGCAGCGCTCGCTTCGCTCGCTCGGCTCGCGCGTAGTTGGTCACAGTTCTAATTCTAACCTAACCTAACCTATGGATCCCTTCCACATCGTTTTTACGACAAACTTATGAATAAAAAGAAATCTAAACAAAAAAGATATGACTTTGAATAATAGTGTAAAAGATGGTTATGTTGAGAAAATATAAGAAAACAAATAAAAGTATAATAGATGTTTATTGCTACTAACATTATGAAGTTGAATGCTTCGGAATTATGAACATTAGAGACAGAGTAGTTAGGAATTGTGATTGTTAGGATGAAAAATGTTAGGAAGAACATTTTCGGATTTCCAATTATTTAAAAAAAAAATTAGGTGAACTTTGGCGCACCCCTGGCTGAGTGCTCTTGCAGTTGCTAAACTAGACGTGTTAGCTTTTTGGTCGACGAACCGTTTGCCTTTGACCACTGACATTAATTTGAAGCCGTTTTATAAAAAAAAAAAACATTTTTTTTCCATATATATGTCCACACGATGTTATATTTATTCGATTAGAGTCTTGCATCATTCATAGGTCGGCTTTTATAAACGTCTCGTCTATATTTTACCAACATATCATCCTGAAATGAAACGCCGCCAAGTGATGCATTTTTCGGCAGCGTCGCGGTCGCCAAGTCGCTCGCAGGCCACGCGGCCATTGGTCGCGCGAATCGGTCGTAAGTGTCCTATAGTAATTCTTACAAAGCAGTGGGTCGCGGTCGCACGACATTGTCGCCAGTCGCGGTCGCGCGTCGCGATCGCCAGGATCGGAATCGTACCTTTACGCATTCTCTTTGAATCAATATTTGAAGTTTTTGCAACTTTAATTTTTAATTTATTATCTGCTAATCAGTATCACTCACCATAACATAACGGTTCTATTGTTTGATAAATAGGGTTTATAGAAAAAAAAACGATTATAAAATGTATGGGATTGAGATGCGCATCACGTGGTCTCCATCCCAATCAGTTTGTACTTTTTAAAAAACGTTACCTCTAATAGAATGTGTACGTGTACCTAAAATGTGTGTGATAAGGTGTGTGTGAATGGATAAAATGATGTGTGTGAATGTGTAGAGGTCTCGTAAGTCGTAGATTATAGAAAAAATCCAATATTTACGTATACCCTGACCCCGATCAATTTTGCTGTAAGCCATATAAATATTTACTCTCTTATTTAGGTACTAGGAAATGGATTGCAGAATCAGATCCCCTCAAAAATTTATTTATTTATTTAACAATTTATAAGAAAAAAAAAACTAATAATAATAATAAAAAAAAAAGATAAAATTAAGGAAACAGAAAAATAGGTACAAAGGTAATGCTTAAAATTGATCTCAGATTATAGATTAGATATAGATTTCAGATTCAATGAGCGAATATAAAAGCTGAAATTTAAGGATTAATCACGTGTCATTTCGACAGTCTTTTAATACCATAGACATTTCTGTCGTTTTGACAAACGCCATCGTCTCGCTACCGTTAACAGAATGTCACTTCTCTAGAGCCTCAGTCTAGAAAAATACGAAGAATAAAATTACGTTTACTTAGATGACGTTTTGGTTTGCCATCCAAGAAAATGAAATTGTGTGTTTAGCTTTCCTGCAACTTTGCAGTGGTGTTGTTAGGTGTGGGGTAAAAAGTGAAAAATAATTATTTTTTTATATAAAATACAACCGGCTTTCAAATAAAAAAAAAACACTACAAAGTCCAAAATAATTTTGATTTCGGAAGTCGGTGTCTTTGGTGGTTTCTTCGTATTTTAACACCGACTTCCGAATTTAAAGTTTTTTTAAGAAAAAAAAACCTGGATTTGTGCTCAAGAAATATTAGGTACATGATTCGCAAGCATGGTGGGAGTGAGACTCACAAGATAACGAATTTTGGTTGTACCAGGATACCTCTTCGGGGGACAAGGTGTATGATCGTGATTTTATATAAATTATGTATTTATAAATTAATAGGAAAATATATCAGCTACTAACCTAACTGTATCACCCGTTACAGGTCTCATTTCATTATTACGACATATTGTAATTAAACAAAAACTGCAAATTATATAGCTTACAAAGTGTCAGGCCGCGGTCGCCTACTTATGGCTGATATGTTATTAAGCTGTAACGTCTTCGTCATTCACACAGGCGGCTTTCCTTATGCACAGAAGCAGACACACACACACATGCATAAGACACGTGCGCGTGAGTACCTACATCAGGGATGACTCATAAATTTTCCATTCACATCTTCTTTTTTTGGTCTTGGTTTGTTCTGCTCGAAAAAGCAATCAGCGATAGGTCTACGGGATAAAAGATAGATATGATTATAGCATTATTATAAAATAAAGAAATTTTTAACTCCCGACGCAAAAACGACAGGAAGTTATAAGTTTGACGAGTCTGTGTGTGTGTATAGTGTGTCTGGCTGTGGCATCGTAGCTCCCGAACGGATTAACCGATTTAATTTTGATTTTTTTACATAAACGCATTTAGCTTTTATGATACAGGAACACTTACAGATGTTTGACTAGCAGCACTGATGTTTTTGTCTTTAATGTGACAAATAAATTTAAGAGCTCATAAAAGAACACTTGTTCGGCATTCCAAATGATGATGATGATGATGGCATTCATTGACAAAACGAAAGAGATTATTCTTCTGGGCTATGGTACATCTATTCGATGCTTTTTCCAACACATAAGACAACACCCTTGGTGCGAGACCATAATCCTTTTGGTCGTCCTGAGGTTCGGTAGCCCTGTGTGGTACCTAGTTAACACGTCAAGCTGTATCGACTGCGAATCGCAATGAGCCTCTGAATGGCGCACAGATGGCCAAGTCATTGGTATTGCAGTGAGTCACCCTTTGTCGGCACAGGATGGCACTACCTCTGCTTGAATTACGATAGGAATTGGGCTGAAATGTGCGTTGTGTCCGGTTGGGAAGCTTCACATACACGGTGCGGCTGCTCGATGAATTTGTTTATTTTGAAGTGCCGATAGTTTCTTAAGGCAAAGAAGCGCGGCCAGGTCGGGCTGCATAGAAAAAAAATAGACGCGCGGTGACACAATGCTGGCAATAAGGTAATACAGAATGTGAAGAAATTTACTCAAAAATGCTTTAAACGTAAATAAAAAACAACCAATTTACATTCAGAAATGATTCGACTTATGATGGCTCGCAGAGTCGTTACGTAGGTAATGGGAGCCAGAGGACGGACGTCCTCGCCGACAAAGGCCTAGGAAACGCTGGCGTGAAGACTTGGAGACGTTCATGACGGATTGGTCAGAGAAGGCCACACCGGGAATAGTGGAAGGCTATGGGGGAGACCTTTGCCCAGCAGTGGGACAGTACAGGTTAAAAAAATATGGCATATCCGTAATGGGCACATAATCTAATTGAAACCGAAAAAATAAATAATACTGGTAAACCTTTTTTTTTTTTAAGGATGGGAAATCATCAAATGACTCCTCCCGCTCTGGGTGGAGCAGAAGGGAGTGTCAGACTCTTACTGACTAAAACCCATCCGTGTTCCTCCTAATGCCCTTTGCGTTCCTGGGCCGCGGCGACTCTCTCGAACAAATCCCGCAACCCCGGCAGGCACTGGCCCTAGCGGGCCCCGTCCTTTATGCTGACAGCTCCTTGAGGCGCGCGTGGAACACAGCACGCCGTCGACCCGGGCCTGGTTCTGATCAGACGGCGAGCCACCCAATGCTCGCCGTCCGCAGGCCCGCGCCTACGGTGGCCGAGAATCGCCCTGCGACTCCCAACGCCCGGGGCGTCTTCTTCTGTTGCGGCGGCTGGGGCGTGAGGTTTCCCTAATACTGTTAGACCTGGAGATCGTACATAACAACAGATAAAATCAGTTAACCAAATGCTTTAACATCTTAAATAATATGTATAATGAAAATGTAGTTCGTGACGTGTATTCCGAATACGATAATGATTTTTCTGCTATGCTATTAGCAAAGCACGCACAGCATAGACCTAGGCTACTTTTATCCTTAGGTTTGCTCTGTAATAAAAAACCGTTCCTATTTGCACAAATTACACAGCACGAAGAAGACCATGTTTAGCAGCTAAGATACTGATAATCCCAATGTCTGCCGTTTATTCATCATTATCATTTCAGGCGAAACACGTCCACTCCTGGACACAGGCCTCCCCCAAGAGTCGCCACATCTCGTGGTCCTGTGCCTCTCGCATACAATGTAGGTATTCATTCACACTGCCTTCAGCAGGTCATCGGCCCACCTTGTGGGAAGTGTTTATTACGACTAATAAAAAAAAAACTTCAAGAAAGAGTATAGGCACCCTTGGCATTGGTCGCTAAAGCTCTATGACCGCGAATATAGCGATTTTTTGCAACTTTTCAAAACAGCAAATAAGTGTAACTAAGTTTTGTAAAACAGCTGGTACGCACTGTACTGTTGCTGTAGTTTTTCGTACAACATTATTAATCGTATAGGTTTTGTTTTTAACCCTCACCATAGATTTAAACCCTCGTATTCACTTGGCGTAACATAAATAAAGCAGCCTAGCTAAGCAGCCTAGTTTACTTACCTGATTCATTATTAATTATATCTTCCACTAGTTGACGCGCGCAACTTCGTCTGTTCCGCTCCTATTGGTCTTAGCGTGATGATATATAGTCTATAGCCTTCCTCGATAAATGGGCTATCTAACACTGAAAGATTTTTTCAAATCGGACCAGTAGTTCCTGAGATTAGCGCGTTCAAGCAAACAAACTCTTCAGCTTTATATATTAGTACAGATATGTAGATTAGTGTAGATATTAGTATAGAAGTATAGATGAACTAGCTGACCCGCGCAACTTCATCTGCGTCAGAATTTTCATTACTGCTCCGCTCCTATTGGTCTTAGCGTGATGATATATAGCCTATAGCTTTCCTCGATAAATGGGCTATCTAACACTGAAAGCATTTTTCAAATCGGACCAGTAGTTCCTGAGATTAGCGCGTTCAAACAAACAAACTCTTCAGCTTTATATATTAGTATAGATATAGATTAGGTTGTACAAATGTTTTTCGCAGCCAAAAATCGATGAGCACTTTCATACGACCTTCCACTTCTCGCCGTTGAACTCCACGTGGTGTCACTAAAAACCAAAAGGAACTCTCCACACAGTCACCTATTGTCTATTTCCCAGATCCCAAAATCATTCAATTTCAGGTCACAATATAACCCAATAACCAAAAGCCTGGCTTTTTGCTTCGGCCAAAGTTTGTGTGTGTGTGTCTGTGCGCGTGCCTGTGTGCGTCGGTGCTCGGCGGCGACGTCGGCAGTGGGTCAAGAAACAAGGTCACGCCATTTCTCTCGCCGGGGAGGGGGGGGGGAAGGGCTGTGCGTAGGCGCAGATAGACGCGATGCGAAGAACGCGAGCTGGATTAGTAGCTAGCGGGAGAGGGGACTGTGGAGGAGGGGCGGACAGAATTTGGTGACAGCCAACTTTAGTCTTTTTTTTTCTATAGACACATACATAATTGGTGGCTGACAGGTGGCAGCAGCGGATGGATGCAGACTGCTCAAGACCTCCCGATGGTTGGCGCTTTTTGGGGGAGACTTACGTTCAGCAATGGACGGCAATTGGCAGATATGATGATGATGATGACATATATAATTATACATTCATATTCGTAAAAGTAAAATTGAACTGTCCGTTTGTGATATCAATTTACTAAATTCGTATGAAAGTTTACTTAAAAAAAACTGTTTTTTCCGGCTAATCTTCGACCGAAACGGCTTGACTGATTTTGACGGGACTTGCACTCGCGGATAGCTGATGTTATAAGAAGGAGTATGCTATTTTTATTTTTTTAGAGAAGGGTTAGTAGAAACAATATTTAATCCAATGAAATACTTTTCGTGGGTTGACCGACGACCAGAGGGGCTGCCCGGTGACCAACCAACTAGGTAGGTAAGTACTTATGAATCTCGCTCCAAGTTAACCGATGATGTGGTTGACAACGATGCATGCTTGCCTAGACCACGTGGAGCATTCCATAGATTAACATAAAAATACTAAATTAACATAAAACCTACTTATTGTATTTCTGTAACTCACGGGACTAAAGCGTCCTGTCTGTGAAAATGAATGAGTCTCAATAGCACGAAGGCCCGTGCCAGTTGTCAGAGCTCTTCAACAGATTTCCACCTCAATGGCATGACGGTATACCCCATCCACGGCCTGGTTACTCTATTCAGTACAATCCAAATACCGTAACTGGATCTCCTTAAGTGCAACGCAGTGCTTAGTCAGCCTCCGTAAGAATCCCGCCCACTTCTGCGCAGCGCCTGAACTGAGCATCTCCAAACAAAAATAGTGTAACAATGCATTAATATTGGGGTCAATAGTTTAATTAGGTACTCCCACAGATACAGAACTGTTAGAACATTTATATTTCATTATGAATGATAAATATTTATGCGTTGTAATTAGCATTGAGCTTAGTGTTATGTTTCACAATTTTATTTGTTGTCTGTCGTACTGACTTTAGAAGCTATATCTATACTTCTATACTTACTAATGTATAAAGCTGAAGAGTTTTTTGTTTGTTTACTTGAACGCGCTAATCTCAGGAACTACTGGTCCGATTTGAAAAATTCTTTCAGTATTAGATAGCCCATTTATCGAGGAAGGCTATAGGATATATCATCACGCTAAGACCGATAGGAGTGGAGCAGACGAAGTTGCGCGGGTCAACTAGTGTTCTTGTACAGGATAACTATTCTGGGGCTGTATTTTGAATGGGTTTAACTTAATGTTACCTACCAACTTCATATTTGTACCATTCCAAACAATATCTGTCCATACAGTGTAGGTTGCCCGGAAGAGATCGCGGAATGCGATAAGCCCGCCAGTTATATTTTATTTAGTTTGCTGTTTCCTTTATGTAATTTATTATCTTGGTGTCTCCTGCTGGTTCTAGCTTAGACCTCTACAGTTAGAACCTAAGGCCTAAGACCGAATAGCATGGTTAGAATAGCAAGAGGTGACTCAAACTTGAAGGCTCGGATGGTCCGCAGATATGTGTGTAAGGCAGCGGTAAGATAAGAAAGTACTCAGGTAATCTTTCTCTTGAAAGCGTTAGTCTGGAAACTTAAGAATATTCTGTGACTTCTTTAAAAGACAATGTCCAAATTCGCCCTGTGCAACAAAAGTATCGGACATACACGATAATTCATGTTCTATTTTATTATATTAGTTGCAAATACTTTTGTAACACGGACTAGCTGCATGCCAAAATGAACATTAAAAAGTATTTTCGCGAATAATAACATGAATCGCCGCCATCTTCACCAAACGTCATGTCATGTCAAAACAGATAGGGATGCCCAATCGATTTTAATCAATCGATTTAATTTTTAAAGAACTGTAGTGTAATTATTTTTAATATGAATCATATTTTGAATTTATTTCGAATAAAGAGCAAACAGAAGATACAATAAAAGCATTAAATTACCATTCCATATATTATTCCCTAAATGTATACTAAATTAAAAAAAACCTTCTGAGTATAGGTACTAGGTACGGGTTCCCAGGACTATAATAATGGGTGTATAAGACTACATTCCTACACAAATCATCATCATTCATCATTTTAGGCGAAAGACATTCACTGCTGGACATAGGCTTTCCTCAAGGAAGGCACACATCACACGTACACCTGTGTGTCACACACATGTGCGTCTCGCATCCAGCGGATTCCCGCGGCCTTCACCAGGCCATCAGTCTACCTTGTGGGAGGTTTTCCAGCGCTTCGTCTTCCAGTACGCGGGCGGCGCTCCAGAACCTTCCGATCCCATCGACTATTTATTCCTAGACTAGACTAGTTAAGTTCATTACAACACAAATCTAGAAAACTGTAAACTACAAACGCTTTCAAATACATTGTTATCTGCAATCAGCAGCAAATTCTCGCTCGAATCGGACTTGTACTGACATAAACCTGCTCCATCGCTTCACATGTAGACCACCTCCGGATTATAACTGATCTGTAATCTAAATGTATTCGATACTAATGAACGAAGCTTCCTGTGGGTCGGACGGCGAGGTGTAGCACTGGCGGATCCAGGGGAGGGCTAAAGGGCTCAAGCCCACCCCTCAAAAGACCCAGATGTCTTAGGTAGTCTACAACCTAACGAAGAAATTTACAAAGAGTAATTAATCAAAGGAGGCTTGATATGCGTTAAGCAAAATAATAACTTATGTGCTTTTTTAGTGTTTACTTTGCTAAAAACCTATCCTCAGCGAGGCGAGCCCCCCGAACGACCGTCCTGGATCCGCCACTGAGGTGTAGTGCTGGTCTTCCCACGACTGTCGCAGAATAAGAGTGCTCCGAGCCGCGGGCTGTAGGTCGGCGGCGAACAGAAGCAGCTGCTTCATAATCATTGGCGAAGTAGTGTTTCATCTATATCTTGCACACCTACATTGTTACATACTTCTTACTTATAAATTAAATTGAAGTGTCTGTAATATCAAAATAACAGAATTTTACTAAATGCATATGAAATAATACTTACTTTTTTTTTGTTCGTCTCTTTGTTTAGACATATCTCCAAAACAGCCGAATTTGACGGGGCTTTTCACTGACAGACAGCTGATGCTACGAGGACCAACTAAGACTATTTAAGAAATGGGGTTAAAATTTCGTGCAATAAAATAATACCGATGAGAATACTTTTCACGCGGGCGAAGCCGCGGACAAAAGCTAGTTGCTTATAATAGTGTAAGAGATCCATAGCCTATTTCACCCGGGCGCACGAGTGTAGGGGGCGCCGAGCGCCGCTCGCAACACGTTCAAAGAGCATGCGTCGCTCGCGGCGCGCCGGTGTAGGGCGCTCTCAAAAATCCTGCACCCGTGTTAGGTCGGGCGCATACAGTCCGAAATTTTCTATCAGAAATTTCTGTCGTCCGCCGCTAACGCATTCGACTCGACATACATTTTGTTCTAGAGCCCGCATACTATCACAACAAAATATCCAACAATTTTCATCGGATTTTGAACGGCCTATTGATCTCCTCGACGAGGTGGGCAAGCTCTTTGTAAGAGTAATTGCAAACCGCCTCGTCGGGCACCTGGTGGGGTAGAACCCGGATCTGGTGGAGAATCAGTACGGGTTTTGCAAGAAGCGCTCGACGGTGGGCGCCATCATGCGCGTGAAATGCGGTGTCCCAAGGCAGGGCCGTCTTAGCGGTGTCTCTTGACATCACCAATCTTTAATACCTTGCCCTGGAGTTGCATCTGTGAGGCACTCCGCGCCGACCTCCCTAGCGGCGTCTGCTACGCTGACGAAACGCTGGTCCTGGCGAATGGGGTATCGCGAGCAGACGAGAGAAGCGACTGCAGACGTAATGACACGCGGAGTTGCGACAGTCATTGAGAGGATCCAGCAATTGGGTCTCGAGGTGACCCCACACAAGTCCGAAGCCAATTACTTTCATGGCTCTCGGAACGCACCACCATCGGGATCCCAAATATTGGTGCTACTCACGGCCCAGTCGCCGCAACAAAAGAAGACGCCCCGGGCGTCGGGAGTCGCAAGGCGATTCCCGGCCACCGTAGGCGCGGCCCTGTGGACGGCGAGCGTGGGGTGGCTCGCCGTCCGATCTGAACAAGGCGCAGGTCGACGGCGCGTTATGTTCCACGCGCGCCTCAAAGAGATGTCAGAATAATAGACGGGGGACGCGGCCCTGGAACGCAAAGGGGATTTGGAGGAACACGGATGAGTTTTAGTGTGTAGGAGTCTGACACTCCCTTCCACTCCGCCCTGAGCGGAAGGACTCATTTGATGACTTCGAATCCTAAAAAAAAACATTTTGACCGTGCCCAACGGCCTCTCCGTTGACTGACTGACTACTACTCCGTTCCTATTCACACCGTTTGGCGGTACCTACCTAACTCCGTGAGGCGAAAATTGAGTTCACAAAAAAGACTATGGCCAACAGAATCATAAGTGATGACTTAGCAAAAGCAGTACCTACATAAGTCACCAAAACTGCAAAATTCATTTATGGTAATAACTAAGATCGCAGCTAATATAAAAACAATTAACCTCGAACAACACAATATATAACCTAGAATCCTATTCCTCCGTACATTCAGTCTTAAATCCCAGACCTTCCAATTGAATAAACATTCCATATAGCCTAGAAGTCAAAGTGTGCCAATTTTAACAGCCAGCGACCATTATACAGATGTGCATAATCTCAGCATGTCCTCCCCCCCCCCTTTCACCTGCCCTCCACTGTTCGCAGCCCACTTCCGCGACACACATTCCCAAATCAACCGGATTGGAACCTAGATATTTTGGACACTGCTCTTCAAAGAAAATTACACCTTCACACGACGTATTAAGAACCCTTTTCCCACGATTACTTCAGTTTAAAGGAAAGTATGACTTGTTATTTTGATTTTAAGGTCGATTAAAGCGTTGAAGACGAATGATCAATGAATTCAAAACGGTACGCGGCGTTTCGGCGCGTGAGTTCAAATTCGTATGATTTTTAAACAGCACCATTTGATTTTGGTCACTTGAAATTTGACTTTCGCTGCTCTCGCATAAGGTTGTGAATAGTGTGTCGTATTTTATAGGTCTGGTAGTACGCTGTGCAAGCACATCCGAATCATCGTGCGACTTTTTTTGAATTGCAATGATAATGTTTATTTTTCGTCGGCCAGCAAGCGCAAGCGCGATGTTTGGCACACTTAGCACAACTTTTACTATCTGTTCAAGTACATACCTACCTACATACCTACTTCCTACTTGGATATAAGTATTAGTTCACATTAACTTACTACTACATCACTATTGCCCGTGCTTGCGTGGGCGATCCTGCTCAATCACTCGGGGACCACAATGAACCCGGTGATGTTCTAGTTCTTTGAGAGGCTGTCTTAACTCTTCACAAATAGGCTAATAGCGACTGACATAGTAGCTAACTATACAAATGCCGTATATGCATCAGGACATGCAATAAGGAACAACAATTAAAGGCTGGTAAGTTACTGCAGAAGGGGAAACATAATCGAAATGCTTCAGAATGTAGGATGCGTAAACTAAGATAAAATTTTGTGTGTGTAACAAAGCAATGCGGATAAATGTCGATAAGAGAGAAATGTTTTATTCAGTCTGTATCGTGTGGTACTCTATGTTAGCCTCCTGTTTGTCACGTGACAGACATATGGGTATAGAACTTAGGTATTTTATAATAATAAAGTTCAAGATCAAGATTAGATATTTTAGTTTTTTTGTTGACTATTTATACTTCTTGTAGTTTGTTTACTTCTCGTAGCAGTCATACTTAGTACTTAGAAGGCTATACTTTGTAATTTTACAGAGGAGTGGCTCAAGGACTCGTAGTGTCCTCATGTACCTACTTAGGGTAAATAATTATGCCACTAGGGGTTCACAGCGGAAAAAAAAATACAACTATAAGACATTTGGTACCATTTTAGAATGGTCAAAAATGACATTCTTGGAAGGCGTCCATATTGTATTTCTTGTTCTTGATAAGAGGTCCCTCTAAGGCTGACTGTCCACCTGAGCAGAGAGGAGAGGAGCGGAGAAATATCAACTAATGAAGATTTTATACAATTCCATTGGTTAAATTACTCCGTCTCTCCACTGCGCTGAGGCAGCCTTAGAATTTAATTTTTGATGCCTTTCAAGAATTTAATTCTTGATGAATGATGACATTTTTGAATTTAACTTTCAAGACTTGAGAGAATTAGTCAATATCTTAATTAATAACAAAGTTAAAAACAGGTTACAACTATGTTTGATGTAGGATTTATAGACTCAGCCTCTTAAGACGTCTGCAAACATTGCCGCCTCTTCTTCTACAACCACCTCGTCTTAGACTGATACAGGCGGTTCCTGTCTCATATCTTAAGCTCACCAACAAACCCTCACACTTTTAATGGTACTTTATCTGTATAGTCCAGTGTGACTGACACTGGCAGGGCCAACATCAGGGATTTTAATTAAGTACCTAAAAATTATTAGTCGAAATTAGACGCCAGATATCAGAATTTTTCAGTCACTGGTTCAAAGGTTTATAAGTGGCCGATCTTGGGTCTACCCCAACTTTGCCCATTAGAATCTTAAAAGCTGGGGCACCAAGCGAAGATCTGTTGTCTCCCGTCGCTAATTTGTCGCAATTTTTCGCCAAGTCACAGATTTAGTCGGGTCAGGTGAGATAGTGGTCAAACGTATGCCTATCTAGAGTAAAAAAAGTTAAGAAGATATAATGAGTTCAATTTTTAAGTCTATTTATAGTCCAAGAGCTAGATCGAAGAGTTTACGAAAAATTGCCAAGAAACAAATATTTAAATTAGTTTGTGTATCGATCTAGTTTTATCGGTCTAAAGTCCTTAGAAATATCAAAGACAGATAAATTCTCGATTAAACTTTAAATTGCGACTAATTAGCGACCAAATTTGGGAGAAAAGTTCTTCGCTTAGTGCCCTAGCTTTTGAGATTCAAATGGGCCAAGCTGGGGTAGGCGCACTCCAGATAAACCCGTATAACTTTTGAACCAGTGACCGACTAATTCTGATATTTGGCGACTAATTAGCGACATAATTTTTGTGTGATCAAAATTAAAATCCCTGATAGTAGCCATGCCAGTGTCAGTCACACAACCGTACAACCGATACAGACTTCCATACAGACAACTAAGTCTGTGCAGACGTCAGTCTGTATCGTGTGGACCCACTATCAGACAAGAGATCATTAACATTAATCCGGCCTATCCATCATCATCATCATCACCATCATCATATCAGTATTAAGTAAATAAAAAAGCTTGTATGTCTGATTTATTTTATTTTGAATCCCCAAAAGACACCTCCACCAATAAACGTTTAACAATATCAAAGTAATCAACGAAATAAAATTCTAGATTATTCTAGTGTAAATATTATCATAGGAGTCTATGACGAATTGTCGTCAACTTGAATGAGTCAAAAATATTGTTGACATGCGGATACGAATTTTAAATAATATTAATTTTAAATAATATTTATTTGCAAATACCAATGGATCCAGTACCAAAACGAAGCTTTTAATAAAATATTTAATAAGTTGAATAATTTATTCAAAAATTATTTATAACTTATTTGTAGGTAGTAAAAAATCCACTTTATTACAAATGGGGTTATAAGACAGAAAAAACAGTTTTTTTTATTTATAATTTTGACAATCTTGGTAATTGCAAACAAATATTTTCATTACTGATTTTTATAACAAAGCAGTCAAATTCTTGTGATCTACTTTAGTCTTAACATAACTGTTAATATATTTTAATTGCTATTAAAACTGGTAATTTTATACGAAATTTATTGAGCGAAATCTAGACCGATTCAGGTTTATAAAACTCAACATAACGGCCAGGCAGTTCCGAATCAGTTCAGTGTTACAAATTAATACTTAATTATCATTTTATTATCAATAGCACTAGCATTGAGTAATGAAAATGTATTTTAAGTAATTTATTTTGATGTTAAAAAGCTGATTAAGTTCATTTTGAATGGGTACTCTGAATATATCCGCATAATTGGTATGACGAGATTTTCACTATCCATAGTTGTTTTTAATTAATATTTTTTTATTTAATAACTACCTATACAATTGTAGTTTCAGCTGATAAAAATATCAAAGTTGGCAAATCTATGTTAAGTAGTTTACGCTGCGTAAAACAGTTTTGTCATACTTAAAAGCTCGATTTGTATAATTCGTTTTCACAATAATCAACATCATTTTAACCAGTCGTTGGCACACTGGTACGTATTCTATGATTAAATAAACATTTATAAAACCAACATCAACATTATTATAATCCATAACACTAAAACATATTAATACACTGTATCAAACATCACGATTTCAATAAGTATCGGTCAACTTATTATAAACACTTATAATGTATCAGTCAACATCTATAATAATACAGTCAAATTAGCGTTACTCATACACTTTGATTTTATAACGATAAACAAAAAAATAATCTTCATAATTTCCCGCTTAATCGGGTACAGCGCCATCTATATGTGAATCAATCAACTACGATGCGTCTAATGTGAGACGTTTTGATAACTTTTGTAAAATAAAATTTAATTTATTTTTGTTATCAAAGCGTCAAGAAATAATTTGATTACAACATTAATTTTTGCTCGAGAGCCGCCCATAAGGGGTCAAGGGGCGATGCGAGAGAGTAGGAATTGTATGCGTTTGTGTCAGCGACGACCGATGGCGTTGTGTCCCCGAACACCACGTACTGCTCGCTCGAACCCGCAGAGGTCGCTAGCGAGCCAGTGCGGCGGCGGCCGGACGCCATGCGCACGCTGCGCATCATGGCCGCGGACTTCATACGTTCTGGAAATAAAATATTACGTGTTAAGTAGTTAGTAATAACGAAATCGGACACAGAAAAGGCCTTCCTTTTTAAATTCTGATGATGACAGATTGTCAGTTTGCCAGCATTCATTGTAAAAATAAATTTTTCGTTATGAATAGTTAAAATAGGAACTGAATAACAGACTCTTAATTCAAACTCCCGATAAGTTTAAATTATGTACCCTGTAATTAGAGAACGTTACGCGTTTCACTAACAATTTTACCAACAATGCTGACTATGGTTAGATCACTCTGCAACCGCTGTTAGAGGCCCACGGCTGAAAGATATACCTAGAAACTGACGAGTCTAAATGGCTAACGATGACAAAAATAAAATTTTATTAGGTAACACCTATTACTGCGTCGAAACGCGGCAAATCTAGCTTTGTAATAGGTAAAGGTACATTGGGGTACCCAAATTCGGACAAACCAAGTCTGTCCCTTGCTGCCATCACACCAGCAACGCCCTAAGCCGGGTTTTCATACCCTAGAGAAGGTGTCCTTCCTTAGCCTGTAGTCCCCTTGATTTAGTTTTCTTGCCGCAAGGAGGGAAAGTGGCTACAGTTACGTAGCTCGGCGGTACGTACTACGTACCGTCGTGCGTGCTGAGCGGGCAGTACTTGCTGGTGTGCGCGGAGTCCCCGCGCGCGCCGCAGCGCTTGCACACGAAGGCGCGCAGTACGGGGCAGGTCACTCTGCCGGCTGCATCCTTGAGCGCGTGCGCGCGGTAGTACGACTCGCGCTCGCCGTTGTTCTTGCAGAAGCGACACTCCTGGAAGGATATATTATGTAAGGTTTGTACCTTTGCGCATGAAGACGGTCCTAATGCCAAGAAATATTCAATAGATATGTAGCGGCATCAATGCCGCCACAAGAAAAACCAACAGAGCAAATCTACATCGCAACAAAAAGAACCGCGACGCTATCTATCTAACTAGCAGCGAACTACTACGTTGATATCCTGCATCGCGCAAGCAAAGTTTACCGTGCGATTTGAACATATACATCAGCCCGAATATCAACTATCGGGGCAGTTGCCCGCCAGACACAACAACTGTATTGTAGGAGGATTCTCCCTTTTCAATGGGGGTTTGCGGGACTTTACTCTCTGTACCGCATACCTCCAAAGATATCATCTTCTGCTTAATATAAACATTAAATTCTCTGATAGACAACGCACATCTTCAATCGCTTGGACTAAAACACCGAATACTGAGAATACAGAATTTGTTTATCTATTTATTTATTTATTTATTAAGAGTACTGCCACATCACATACATATAACATAAAAAATAGAATAGAATTTAGGAGTGGTGTACTTAAGAGACATTCTGCATCGCTAAAACTTTCCATGGAAATCTAACGTTGCAGTGAGTAGACCATCATCTACACCAGAGCCTTAGGCTGAAATTTTTGTCTTGATAGGGTTTCCTATATCTCCTTACTGTAAGTGAAGTCGAGCACATAGAACCGGTTTTCGAAAACACTAAACAGACATAGCATAGAAGTAAAGCCGACCAGACAAGCAGAAAGATCCAGTGACCTCCCCAGCAAGCGTAATCCCCACATCTTCGTGTCTTTGGCATCCAATTTTGCTGGCCCAAGTTTTTTGAAACACACAGGGCAAGATAGGATTTGGGCCAAAAATCGCGCAGCTCCGCACCCACACCTTACTACCGGTGCCATTCCCCACGACCTTTTACCCAGAAGGATAACTAAATCGTTCTGGGCGAAGAGTCGTGGTCTTAAAGCTTAGTACTCACACTAGCGGTCTTCTTGTTACGTTTCTGCAGCTGCCCCCGCAGCCGCTCCATGTCCTGCAGCAGCGAGAACAGCACGACGTTGGGCAGCGACGCCAGCAAGCCCGCCTGCTCCGCCGTCAGCGCCGGGGCCTCCGCGCCCGAGGTCAGCTCTGCCCAGGGTCAGAACAAGCTAATGGGTTAAAAGATGCTAACTTCGATATTATTGTAATCAATACAAGCAGTACAAAACAAAAACGCAGTAACAGCAAAAACTTTGAACTGACAAAAGTCTAAAATTTTCGTGTTTTTGCTGTTACTACCCTCTATAGGGAGCGTGCAGAAACTATAGGTGGCAGCACAGAAATGTCACTGCCAAGTATGTTTCAAGTATAAAATTCGAAATAGCTACACTAGATGGCACAGTCTTCTTCGCGCACGTTCCCTTAAACTGAGCGTGCAGGAACCACAGGTGGCAGCACAGAAGCGTCAATATCAAGTATTCTGACCCTTAAAACTTCGAATATGCGACACTAGATGGCATAGTCAACGCTGTGTACGATCCCTATAGGGTGCGTGCACGGCCTAGATCATCTAGTGATGCAAATTAAAAAACTTTTAACCTATATAGTTATACTTGACGCTGAC
Organism: Lacanobia wlatinum; assembly: GCA_947578705.1. Lineage (NCBI taxonomy): Eukaryota > Metazoa > Arthropoda > Insecta > Lepidoptera > Noctuidae > Lacanobia > Lacanobia wlatinum. The sequence goes on along the minus strand of OX388027.1, from coordinate 30,354,928 downwards.
GCCTCTGTGCTGCCATCTATATTTCCTGCAGTATCCTATAAATCAGTAATTTAAAACATCATAGGTCTCAAATATTTGCACTGTATTGGGTATAAATCCAAGTTTGCAATTTCAAAAACTAATTGCATGGTGGTCGAGAAACAACGTGTTCGGAAATTGTTTGGGTTTATGGGTATAACTTCTTAACAGTGAATCCTGCAGAAAAAGTTACAAAACGTACGCTTTTTAAGACATTTTTTCGATCAAACGCGTTTACAGTGATTGGCGGTACTAAGTTGGGTTATTTCACCCAATTGAATAACTATTTCTTGAAACATCTGGGGTCAAGGGATTTTAAAGAGTAAGCTGAAAGGTTTACCTTCAACAGGCGTGGAGGAGGTGAACTCGAGCGGGTTGAAGTCTGCGGACGCCAGTGGTGCGTGCGGCGCGTGCGGCGCGGGCAGGCAGTCGGAGCGCGGGCGCGGCAGGCGCGGCGCGGGCGAGCGCTCGGGCGCCGGCCACGACGTCTGGCGGCAGTACGCGCCCGCCGGGCCCAGCCCCGACAGCCCGTCTGCTGTACATACATTGTATACGTGTGTTCGGAACATGGCGATGGTCAGCGCCATCTAGTCGCGCTCGCCAGACTAGAACACGGTGCTTCACCAGAACTGAATTCAATTTGTTAGTGGATTGGCGATCGAGCAGTGAACACTTTTAAAATATGTTGCGCGTTCCGTTCACTTGTGTAGTATTATTGAGTATCTATTGTGTGAGGATATAGTAACTATGATTTTGACTTCGAATTATATGCGAAATAACCAATAATCATGACTAATGATACCGAGAGATGAACCTTCTCCGATAGACATGTACCTATATAGAATAGAATACTCAGTAATGTAGACAAGTTAAAATTAGGAGATTAACAGTTAGCCAAACCCAATACGGCTATAGTTCTTAATCCGGATGGGACAAGAATAAGGCTAAGTTCATATGACCGCACGCTACCGCGCGTAACCACGCGGTGCATTTTCCACAAACTTCTATCGATTCCTTCGCTTGATCCACGCAGTTTGTGAGGTGTCCCACGCGGTCATGTGAGCTTGACCTAAAAACGTTCAGTTCAGTGCAGTGTTATTTTTCTACCGTTAAAAGTATCTATCTATATCTATGCTAATATATAAAGCTGAAGAGTTTGATTGTTTGCTTGGACGCCCTAATCTCAGGAACTACTGGTCCCATTTGAAAAATTCTTTCAGTGTTAGATTGCTCATTTATCGATGAAGGCTATATATAATCACGCTAAGACCAATACGAGCGGAGCAGTAATAAAAGTTGTGACGCAGACGAAGTTGCGCGGGTCGGCTAGTGTTATGAACCGAGTCCCCCAACTAACCTGCGCGGTTGCTCCAGATCCTGTCTTCGATGGGTGTGTACGGGGAGTCCTGCCCGTTCATCTGGAACTCTTTCATGATGTCCTCCAGAGTGCACTTCCCCGTCACCACTGCCGGATGGAAACACACGAAGACAATGAGCCATTAGAAGCTTAGAACCCATCTTTAGTTAACGAAAGGCTTTCGGCAAATATTCTGAAGCCGCTGATTTTTTTCTACACATAAACTCATATAACCAGCTGCCACGATCTTTGCAGAGCACACTTTTACGTTCGTCGTTGCAATGAGGTTTTCCTGAAATGACGAGCACCAGGAGGCAGCACTGAGCCGTCTGGTCCAGGCACCTGTCAAAACGCTTATGTTTTCTGACATTAGGTACTAACTTAGCGTGTGTTCCGAAATATGACCCAGTATACTGGCCAGTGCGTTGACTTCATAAATTGACGCCATATTGAGAATAGTGTTTGTGCTCGTTTACAACATCATTATTGCAAATATTAAAAATAATAAAATAAAAAAAGTCCTCAAAGTCAGATGCACACACGCCCGTTTCATATACTACTATACAGGGTGTAAAGGACATCGTAACGCAAACTTCGCGAAAAGGCTACACCTAATGCCACTAACCAAATTATGGAAGTCATTAATCTCGCTAATGATCGGTTACAAAAATTGACATTTTCGAGCACGCAATGTATTGTGAACAACGCGATCTAAACGCGCGAGAGCGTTGTACGGAATACGTACCTACACTACTTGCACACACACATACACAAGGCTGCGACGCCGCGCGCGCTGCGGTCTTTAAATGTACTCGTAGGTGCTTACCTACGAATATCGCCTACCTATCGCCGACAACAAATCACACAAAATCATTTTATCACTCAGAAATACCTACGGTACCTACTGATGGTATGAAAATGTTTATGCAGAATTTAAGAGAAGAAAAGGATCCATAAGCTTAGTCTCTTAAAATCACGATTCCGATTAGGATTGATAAGATAACAAAAAGGAAACTTGTAAGTACCTACCATTGAGATCCCGTAACGTGTAGGTATAAACTAATGAACTATCTAACTCACTTTGAATGTAAGTACCTACGAATATCGCCTTTCGCCAACAACAATAATGCCTATCACATAAAATTAATCATTTGTATCACTCAGAAAAACTTACCCACTGATGGTAAGAACTTGTTTTTGAAGAAATTAAGAGGAGCCATAAGCTTAGTTTCTTAAAATAACGATTCGAATAAGGATTGATTTAAAAAAATAAGCTGGAAGTAGGTACATTGAGATCCGGTAACGTAGATAACTAATGAACTACCTAACTCACTTTGAATGTACCTAAGTTCCTACGAATATCGGCCCTTCGCCAACAACAACTGACATGTTTATGCAGAAGTTAAGGAGCCATAAGCTTAAGCATGTTCCATACGGATGTACCTAATCCAATGTCCAATCCAAGGTGACCTTAGTGGGAGATTGGTTTCCATCCGCGAATTTTGTATGAATTTGGATTGTATCTGCCGTCTTCACGGACGGCAACAAGCAAGGTCACCTTGGATGGGTCGCTGGATCCTTGTAGAACATTATGTGGAACATTACTTTAGTCTCTTTAGTAACTTTAGTCTCTTCAAATCACGAACACGATTCCGATAAGGATTGATAACAAAGCCGGCCATGTTAGAGTCGGATTTTAAAACAAAGGGATCTGTACCATAACCCAAAAAAACACGTTTCTTGTATGCGAGCCTATTACCTAGTCCTACGGATGGATGGACAGAGGAGGCTCAGCAAAGGGGATTCGTTGGTTAATTGTAAGTACATTGCGATCCGATAATGTAAGTATCTGCCTACTACTAAATTACCTTAAGCTCGCTCACCCCAATCTGGTTACAGATTGGGTTCGAAGTGGCCGCTGCCAAATTTGGGTCCTGAGCACACTCTTCACGCAGCGTCGTAAACACTCGGACACAAACACCTTGTCCTTGACGTAACCCCAAAGAAAAAAATCTAATGATGTCAAGTCTGGTGAGCGAACTGGCCATGGCTCCAGACCGAATCTACCGATTCCACAAGTCCAGATGACATTTTTAAATCAAACACACAAAACACACACAAACACAGAGAAAATTAATAATAAGTTTTGGTATCAAACCAAAACTTATCTTTCCTAACGTTCCGAAAACAAAATCTCGCAAAAAAAACACTCGCTCGCGGTCAACATCAACAAGATACTAACAAAAATCTATCACGAAATGTTCTTTTCGAACTCTCCTTTGATTTCGCCGACATACGTGCATCAGTACAGTGGCGGATCTATCATTGGTTTTTATTTATTTATTGAATGATTTTTTTATTGAAAAACTCAACTATTAAGTTACTTGGTCGCCTTCAAAAATGATAAGATCTAAGAGAACCCAAGCTGCAAGAAACCGAACGAAGCGAACAAGTTTCGCCACTGAATGGAAGTATGATTTTATTTAATTAAAACAAACAAATTAGCGTCATCACTTGTCATTATTAAGTCTCAACACCATGTACATAATTTAGTGCTGCCGTATTTTACATTTTGTCTTTTGATGTATCAAAGCGTAAATTGGGTATAGCAAGAGCCAATTGAGATAAGCGTAACATTACTTATTTTAACTTTAGCCTTATTATGGTTTGTGTAACGCGTGCCTATTAATAGTAAAAAAAAAGATTTATTTTCTCGGTCGGCTATCTAAGGCCGCCCCTTGCGCTCTCTTCTATCAAAGCAACAGAATACCTAGATCGGCTCTTGTGTCGGCATCGGCGGCATGTGCAAAAGACGTGAGCTGCTATACGAAAATACGACATAGCGACACTAAACGAAGTAACCGATTTGCGTCTTTAAGCAATTACTTTAATGTTGGAAATCGCTTACTTCGTTTTGTTGTGATACGTATTATTTTCCAATGACGGCAGTCTTTAGACGGTATGTTTGAGCGGCGCTTTTGATGAGCTATACACACATACACACTCGTTAGTGTGCAGGCAGGTACTAGGCATGCGTTGACCTTTCGTTTGAACTTTGCACAGCTGAGCGTATACCTATTTGTAGTTTTATTTACATTACTTTTTTTGGTGAAAATAGAGAATTAATGATTTTTTTATTAAAAATCTTATTGGGTTAGGTCAGAATAACGATTATGAGCAGTCTAAAGTAAAAAAAACTCCTGAAAAAAATGAAAAAATGAGGAAAAAGCCGACGAAAAATTCCAACTTGGGGGTGTCCAGAATCATGTCCTGGACCCATGGAAATCGTTTGTGCGTCGATGTCTTTTACACCCGGTATACAGTTCCCGTCACGCAACTTTACCTCCCCGAAGTACTTCGCAATCGAATGCGCAGAATGTAAATTTGACAAAAAACATAATACAGCGCATGCGCGGGCAGATTGCGCATGCGCGTGTTTGCGCAAGATGACGGGTGTAATGGCATCTCACTCGCTCTTATACGTTCGATGCATACGTGGTGTGACCCGCTTGCTCAATGCAATACGACTGTTGATGCGAAAATTGTTACACGTTGTTATTGTTTATAATTAATTATTTTGGTTATGTCTTACTATTTGATTTGTTTTCTGTGTGTTTGTGTGGTGTTACTTTTTGATATTGTTATTGTTACTGGTAGTCTTTGTTACTTATTTATAATATAATACGTATAAGCAAAAAAATATTCTAGGAACGTAACACTTGTTTACGCGATTGCACCTGCACGGCCGTCACTAAAACCTAACTTCGAAGGGGTAAACAACGGTGATGCGAACTGTACGTCACACTTATCTCACCTGTACAATATGTTGGCACACTAGTACAATATGGCGTCGGATTCATGACGTCATGAGCACTGGCTAGTATATATTTATCTACTGTGCTAGTACAGGGTGTAAAGGACATCGTAACGCAAACTTCGCGAAAAGGCTACACCTAATGCCACTAACCAAATTATGGAAGTCATTAATCTCGCTAATGATCGGTTACAAAAATTGACATTTTCGAGCACGCAATGTATTGTGAACAACGCGATCTAAACGCGCGAGAGCGTTGTACGGAATACGTACCTACACTACTTGCACACACACATACACAAGGCTGCGACGCCGCGCGCGCTGCGGTCTTTAAATGTACTCGTAGGTGCTTACCTACGAATATCGCCTACCTATCGCCGACAACAAATCACACAAAATCATTTTATCACTCAGAAATACCTACGGTACCTACTGATGGTATGAAAATGTTTATGCAGAATTTAAGAGAAGAAAAGGATCCATAAGCTTAGTCTCTTAAAATCACGATTCCGATTAGGATTGATAAGATAACAAAAAGGAAACTTGTAAGTACCTACCATTGAGATCCCGTAACGTGTAGGTATAAACTAATGAACTATCTAACTCACTTTGAATGTAAGTACCTACGAATATCGCCTTTCGCCAACAACAATAATGCCTATCACATAAAATTAATCATTTGTATCACTCAGAAAAACTTACCCACTGATGGTAAGAACTTGTTTTTGAAGAAATTAAGAGGAGCCATAAGCTTAGTTTCTTAAAATAACGATTCGAATAAGGATTGATTTAAAAAAATAAGCTGGAAGTAGGTACATTGAGATCCGGTAACGTAGATAACTAATGAACTACCTAACTCACTTTGAATGTACCTAAGTTCCTACGAATATCGGCCCTTCGCCAACAACAACTGACATGTTTATGCAGAAGTTAAGGAGCCATAAGCTTAAGCATGTTCCATACGGATGTACCTAATCCAATGTCCAATCCAAGGTGACCTTAGTGGGAGATTGGTTTCCATCCGCGAATTTTGTATGAATTTGGATTGTATCTGCCGTCTTCACGGACGGCAACAAGCAAGGTCACCTTGGATGGGTCGCTGGATCCTTGTAGAACATTATGTGGAACATTACTTTAGTCTCTTTAGTAACTTTAGTCTCTTCAAATCACGAACACGATTCCGATAAGGATTGATAACAAAGCCGGCCATGTTAGAGTCGGATTTTAAAACAAAGGGATCTGTACCATAACCCAAAAAAACACGTTTCTTGTATGCGAGCCTATTACCTAGTCCTACGGATGGATGGACAGAGGAGGCTCAGCAAAGGGGATTCGTTGGTTAATTGTAAGTACATTGCGATCCGATAATGTAAGTATCTGCCTACTACTAAATTACCTTAAGCTCGCTCACCCCAATCTGGTTACAGATTGGGTTCGAAGTGGCCGCTGCCAAATTTGGGTCCTGAGCACACTCTTCACGCAGCGTCGTAAACACTCGGACACAAACACCTTGTCCTTGACGTAACCCCAAAGAAAAAAATCTAATGATGTCAAGTCTGGTGAGCGAACTGGCCATGGCTCCAGACCGAATCTACCGATTCCACAAGTCCAGATGACATTTTTAAATCAAACACACAAAACACACACAAACACAGAGAAAATTAATAATAAGTTTTGGTATCAAACCAAAACTTATCTTTCCTAACGTTCCGAAAACAAAATCTCGCAAAAAAAACACTCGCTCGCGGTCAACATCAACAAGATACTAACAAAAATCTATCACGAAATGTTCTTTTCGAACTCTCCTTTGATTTCGCCGACATACGTGCATCAGTACAGTGGCGGATCTATCATTGGTTTTTATTTATTTATTGAATGATTTTTTTATTGAAAAACTCAACTATTAAGTTACTTGGTCGCCTTCAAAAATGATAAGATCTAAGAGAACCCAAGCTGCAAGAAACCGAACGAAGCGAACAAGTTTCGCCACTGAATGGAAGTATGATTTTATTTAATTAAAACAAACAAATTAGCGTCATCACTTGTCATTATTAAGTCTCAACACCATGTACATAATTTAGTGCTGCCGTATTTTACATTTTGTCTTTTGATGTATCAAAGCGTAAATTGGGTATAGCAAGAGCCAATTGAGATAAGCGTAACATTACTTATTTTAACTTTAGCCTTATTATGGTTTGTGTAACGCGTGCCTATTAATAGTAAAAAAAAAGATTTATTTTCTCGGTCGGCTATCTAAGGCCGCCCCTTGCGCTCTCTTCTATCAAAGCAACAGAATACCTAGATCGGCTCTTGTGTCGGCATCGGCGGCATGTGCAAAAGACGTGAGCTGCTATACGAAAATACGACATAGCGACACTAAACGAAGTAACCGATTTGCGTCTTTAAGCAATTACTTTAATGTTGGAAATCGCTTACTTCGTTTTGTTGTGATACGTATTATTTTCCAATGACGGCAGTCTTTAGACGGTATGTTTGAGCGGCGCTTTTGATGAGCTATACACACATACACACTCGTTAGTGTGCAGGCAGGTACTAGGCATGCGTTGACCTTTCGTTTGAACTTTGCACAGCTGAGCGTATACCTATTTGTAGTTTTATTTACATTACTTTTTTTGGTGAAAATAGAGAATTAATGATTTTTTTATTAAAAATCTTATTGGGTTAGGTCAGAATAACGATTATGAGCAGTCTAAAGTAAAAAAAACTCCTGAAAAAAATGAAAAAATGAGGAAAAAGCCGACGAAAAATTCCAACTTGGGGGTGTCCAGAATCATGTCCTGGACCCATGGAAATCGTTTGTGCGTCGATGTCTTTTACACCCGGTATACTGGGTTATATTTCGGAATACACGCTTAAATTGCCGTCAACGTGGTGTTTACATCAAAGTCACTTTTCAATAAAGAGCACCTTTCCCCTATGCGGCGGCAACTGGTGGCGTAACTTTTTCTGGAAACCCTCATTACGAAGCACTTAGCCTATAAAGGGTCCATACACCATCGATACGAAAAGAAGAATCCCTAGCATCTAAAAAAATCATTAACAATAAGGTCTGTACTTCCATCCGATCCATCTAGAAGGTACATTGATAGTGAAACCAAGTGTAGCTGGAGCCATGGCTTGCTTAGCATGTGAGAGATGTAAGTGATTCTTCGAAATTATTTTATTTAGTAATTTCTTCGAAAGAGTCACTGCGGCCCTGGAACGCAAAGGTCATTAGGAGGATGGGTTTTAGTCAGTAAGAGTCTAACACTCGCGGGCGGGAGCGGGAGGAGTAATTAGATGATTTCCCATCCTTATAAAAGGTAGCTAAGTAAGGCACTTACGATCTTGATAGCTGGTCGACTTTTGCTCGACAGGTCGGTCCAGAGTGCGCTGCGACGGCTGGTAGGACCACACGTCCTGTGGCGGCCATGATGACGACTGCAAGCAATCAGATGAGGCGATATAGAGATGAGCGGCTCCACATGATACATACTTCCATCAACTTCTATAGAATTTTGTCTGTGCAAAAAACCAGTGCAAAGAAATATCTGTAAAATGTGGACCCACCAGCAAGTAGGTATATTCGGCGCCCGGGTGCGAAGATCACCCTGCCCCTTTTTACCAAATGTTCAAAAAAGACTTTAGACTCAAGAGAGAGAATGACGCAAGACCGAGCGATGCGAGCTCGAACACTTCAGCAGAGCAGGAGTAAGATAGATTATGTTTTGGTCATCTGTAATCTGTATGGCTTCTTTTGGTGTCTTTATTAAAACAGAGAAATTACACAATTAAGAGAAAACAAGAGCGGCAGTGAAAGGAGCAGCATTGGCATCCCCTAGCACTCGGCGCCCGGGTGTTTTGCACCCCTTACGCCCCCGGGTAGAGACGGCCCTGGCGGAACAGAATGTGAAGTCCTGCAACCTCCATTGAAAAGAGATGGACAAGTGCTGTGTTGTGCTTGGTGGGGAGGTGGCCGATGGTTCTGGTCGGCCTGTTGTTCAAATCCCACGGAGAACTTTGACATCGCGATGCAGAATTTGGGATGACAGAGTGCTTAGTGAGTTTATTAACGTACTCGATCGCGTTACCGTAAACGTTCGCTTTATATGTCAAATTGTATGGAAAAGAGAGGTTTCCAGTTATTATCACCAGACGGCGCTAATTCAGTATCAATGGGGAACACGCAGGACCTATAGGTGGCAGCACAGAAGTGTCGTTGTCAAAGTATAATTATGTATTTTACTTTATAAGTTTCGAAATAGCAAAGTAGTTGGCTAGTTGGCGGAGTTAGTAACTATTTAGTAATCTGTGGCGCAGTCTACTTCGTGCAGTTCTCCTCAACGAAGCGTGCAGTAACTATAGGTGGCAGCACAGAAGCGTCAACGTCAAGTATTCTTGACGCTAAAGTTTCGAATATGCAACACTACAGTCATAGTCGCCGTGCACGCTCCCTATACACATTGATGTTAACGCTAACGCCACTAACCAGCCGTTGCCCTGTTGGTGTAGCGGTAGCCAGCGCGGCTGCAGAGTGCGAGGGCCGGGTTCGAAACCCAGATCGGGTAGTCGTAAAAAAAAACCTCTGTTAATATTATACTTAGTAGAACACAGCAAAATGAATAGTTTTCCACATCTAACTAGCAATTTTCTAGTAAGGTAAAAACTATTTACAACTTTCATCATTTATATCTGAGGGCCAAATCTACTAATTTTTAATCAACGTTCGCATTCGCATGTGAGTGGCAATCTGTCATAAATGTGTGCATATTTGAAAACGACAATCGGACTAAAACCGGCGGCCGTACTTTAATGGAATTTACACTTTCTCAAAGACATTGTAACTATCTACCTACCTACATTTTGATATACGACATTTTTAGGGTTCCGTACCCAAAGGGTAACCAACGGAACCCTATTACTAAGCCTTCGCTGTTCGTCCGTCCGTCCGTCCGTCTGTCTGTCAGCGGGCTGTATCTCAAGAACCGTAATAGGTAGACAGTTGAAATTATCACAGATTGTGTATTTCTATTGCCGCTCAATAACCTCAATTTTTATTTTTATATTTGTTGTTATAAAAAATAAAAATTGAGGTTTATGGTACGGAAGCCTTCGTGTGCGAGTCCGACTCGCACTTGGCCTGCTTTTTTTTTAATCATAGAATAATAAGGACAGTACAAAAAACTGCTGAATTTTGGGTCGCGCTCGCGCGGGTGTGAATCGAGTGCGCGTTTTGTTCCCTCAAGGTCGCTGGCGTATGTCGTCGTCTTAACAACCGTAAACATTGGTCAGTATGATAGTAAATGACGCGTCACCAATTTGCTGTAGCGTAGTTGAACAAAAATACTACTTATGTCAAAGTAAGCACGTTATGTACCACACGTTAAGCATATAGATGGGCGATTCTTACCGATTCCAATAATGGAATGATTCGACACTACTTATATTAACATTCGAATACAAAAACAATTGATCGCTCGTTCACAAATTCGAATGAAAGAAAACGCTAGTTCATTCATTCACTTTGCAACACAAAATTGAGCTTTTTTGCTCGTGAAATAAAGATTACTTTTATTAACAGCAATAATTAGTTACTAATATCGCGCGTAAAGCGTCGATACGAATATTTCGAACAGAGATGCCAGAACGTCCCAAAAGGGACGATTTTTGTCCGTTTAGACATCTTTACGTCCCTTCGATGTCCGTTCATATATTCAGCCCCTTTTCAAATAGACAACTACAATAATTTACTTTTTTTGTTACAAAAATGTATTTAAATGCAAAAAACAAAACGCAGTGAATGCAACTTCAGACCACTGTTGGCGAATATCGCCAGCCATCCTTTTTCCACGCGCACGGATCCCATACCGCTTGCCTGTAGGTTCCTCGCACACAAACAAACACAATCATTCCAGGATTTCCGATTAAAGGATATTGACGGGAATGTAAAACACCCAAACATCAGATATATTGGAATGCTGTTGGTTTTACCACTTGCAAATGCAAGCGTGGCAAGAGTTTCGGTTAAACTGAAAAGGATTAAGACGGAAAGCAGAACCCGCCTCAACACCAATACCTTAGTATTGATGATATTATATAATTGATGGCAACGAGTTCAGGAATCAAGGATGTCGTTAAGTTAGAGCCGACCAAAAACAAGCAGGAAACAAAATGAAAAAAAATATATATTGAACATCTTTAATATTTTTAGGGTTCCGAACAAAAAACGGAACCCATATAGGATCACTCGGGTGTCTGTCTGTCCGTCTGTCACAGCCAGTTTTCTCCGAATTCACTGTACCGATTCTGTCGAAAGGTACAAATATGACCTTCTGTGATCCAAACACGGACGCGTTCCGTAAATTATAAAGTTTTTAGTATGGGGTCACTTTTGGGGGTCAAACTAGAAAATTAAAAAAAAATAGATTTTTGAAAAATATCGTGATAAAAGGGCTTACTGTGAGGGGTTTAACTATATTTTTTTCAAAGTTTTAAAATAAATGGTTTTGAAGTTATTCAAGAAATTAGAAAAAAAATTACCATTCCCCCCCCCATATCTCCGAAACTTCTGAGCCTAAAATTTTGAAAAAATCCTATAGATTACAGGAAAACCTATAAGAAAGAAAGAAAGATAATTTATTTGTCAAATATGCGTTTACATGAACTGTCGAATCAGACATGCAAGGTATTAACAGCGTATTGTGCGAGAAAGAAAAAGAAGAAAAGAAAAAAAAAGAAAAGAAAGAAAGAAGAAGGAAAAGAAGGGAATGGAAAGAAGTCCATAGTGTTGAAATAACATGTTAAAAAAATGAAATTCGTTCGGAACCCTTTGCACGGGAGTCAGACTCGCACTTGGCCAGGTTTTTTCACTTTTTATTTGTTTGACGTTCCGTAAATTATAAAGTTTTTAGTATGGGGTCACTTTTGGGGGTCAAACTAGAAAATTAAAAAAAAAGATTTTTGAAAAATATCGTGATAAAAGGGCTTACTGTGAGGGGTTTAACTATATTTTTTTCAAAGTTTTAAAATAAATGGTTTTGAAGTTATTCAAGAAATTAGAAAAAAAATTACCATTCCCCCCCCATATCTCCGAAACTTCTGAGCCTAAAATTTTGAAAAAATCCTATAGATTACAGGAAAACCTATAAGAAAGAAAGAAAGATAATTTATTTGTCAAATATGCGTTTACATGAACTGTCGAATCAGACATGCAAGGTATTAACAGCGTATTGTGCGAGAAAGAAAAAGAAGAAAAGAAAAAAAAGAAAAGAAAGAAAGAAGAAGGAAAAGAAGGGAATAGAAAGAAGTCCGTAGTGTTGAAATAACATGTTTATAAAAGTGAAATTCGTTCGGAACCCTTTGCACGGGAGTCAGACTCGCACTTGGCCAGGTTTTTTTTTCACTTTTTATTTGTTTGACCTAAAAATATAAAAGTACTCACGCCCTTTGAGGTAAACTTTTTTCTGATTCAATCGTAAAGTCACCAAAATCTAAGAAGTCCGATTTGACAGCTGAGTAGAGAGGGATGGAAGATTGCTTTGCCACTAAGTGCGAAAGAGATTTATTTTTATGTCTCTTTCATACTTACTAGTAAAGCAATGTTGTATCCAGGTATCCTGCTGTCAAAACGGGCCCATTATTTTTTGACAACTTTATGAAATTAATACTTCTCCAGCCGTCCTTTTTGTCCAAAAATCGTCCCATTTCTAGTGATGGGTCGTTGAAGGTTTTTCCGTCAACGAAACGTTAACGTTGAATTGCGTTTGTCAACTAATTGATCAACTAGTTAATTTCGTCAACGAGTTAACGTGTTACGAACGTCAACTTGCATGGACGATAAACGCCTAAACGTTTTTATTAACGTACCTATGCTGTTGTAATGTTAATTTACGAACAATTTGATGCAGTTTGCGGGAGTTTTATTGTTAAAGAAATACAATTTACGTACGTTGAAAATAACAAAACGTTGGGTTCATTTTCTCGTTTCGTAAAACGAGTTGAATTCATAAACGTCGTTGTCTCGTAACTCGTTGACGAATTCAACGTGTTGATTTTTACACGGTCAACGTTAATCCCGTTGAAGAGGCATCAACGTTGATTCAACTAGTTCGTTGATTCAACGCCCGTCACTACCCATTTCAGGTAGTGAATCGTCCGAAAGTCAACCCACGTACTGGCAACACTGATTTCGATTTTTCGAATACAAACTATGTAGTAATGTTCGTTAAGCTCGATGATTTAATGATTTGCCACACGAAATCTTTTTTTTTTCTCAGTACATAGAGTTTACTTTTAAATAAGGTTACGCATATATTCGAATATATAAACTAGTAATAGTGAAATGTGAATCGGAAGGAATGAGACGACGCAATACTATTTACTTCTCGCTTTTTTTTCAAATTCGAATGAGTTCGAATAATTAAATGACTTCAACAATCGAATGATTCGAATAATGTCATTCACAATCTTTAACGTTAAGTGATCACTTAACATAGAATTTTCGAATCGCAATCTTTTTAGTATACCAAGAAGATTATGTAGGTAGACACAAATTATTAAGTAGGTAATCAAAATATTTAACTTAATAGGTAGGTACAAATCATAATTAATCTGCACATGAACTTCGCACAAATCAACAAAATACAAAAACCAATCGTCAAGTTAAGTTACTAACACGCTCACGTGGCCATTTGGAAATTTGCGCCATTTTCATAATAGAAACGACAAAGATTGTTGCGAATTTCCGACTGATGACTAAAAACAAAATGTTTGTTTCTTTACTTATTGTACTGTTTTTTCGCAAATGTGATGAAAAACGTTGTACCTACCTATGACACACGTGCGGAAATTGGCATTTACAAACTCGTGACTATGGTAAGGTTCGTCTACTCGTTTGTTACCAACGTACCTACCGCATTAATATCATAAATAAATATTATTCTACCCTCAAGTTAGAATAGCAATAACGCATTTCATTTGCATCACACGAAAATTACATCAAAACAAATGAATTAATCAATAAGTACACTGTTTTACTATTTCACGTATGCATGACAGCAAAATATGCCAAAAGATAAAACAAGTCCGAACTTGTTCTTCATTTTAGGACAAATTAGCGTTATTTGTTTTGCGAAATAGACGATATTATCCCAAAAATACATTGAAATAACTCACAGAATTCGATGAACTGCCACTACCATAATCACTGTAACAATTTTGACCAGCGTGCATTGTTCCAAATTTAATTTATCGTAATTTTAAAACAGGAGAAACGTGTTCCTTGCGAGACAACCAGAGCGGGAATGCGGGGGTCTTATTGGTTGGATCATTGGACAGAGACGCCGCGGGCGGCGGCAAACTAAAAAGTTACCGGTGTAATTAGATATTTTGTAAACAAACTTTATTTTGAACTACGTAGGTACTCAAATAAGTGCATAGGCATACAGCATAGTATAATTATGCTACGTTTTTTTTTCTGTTAGATCGATAATGATTTCGTAGAAAAAATCAATGAAGTGTGTACCTAAATAGAGCTTAGGCTGCTCAAATTCTCGACCCATAACTGCCCTTAGCCACCTCACCAGAGGTTAATTTATTATCGCATTCGAGGACCGAGGTAGGTATCCAGATGGTTAAGTACCTACTTTGTCCTTTTTACTTTGAGTGCTTCAAAAACATACTCTATCAGCAACTCAGCAACACTCAATGGGTTTATTATTAGAATTTTTTCGACATTAATTTTCTAGTCTACCCACATGAAATAAAAGAAAAAGTTGCTTCAATACACTACGTAATACATATTGCTTTTGCTTACCTACCTATTCAAGCTCTAATCTTTATCTGATTTTCTTAGACTTGAATCATTTTTGTTGGATTTTATGAGTAGATTACTACTGACTGAACGATTAAATAAAAGATATTGTAACCGAAAAGGTTTAATAGTTTGGTTTGGAGACATCTTTGAATATTATTACTAACTATCGAGACCATTGTTCGATGCCGTTTTAAATTCACACATTTGAAACAGATGTCGCTTTTTGTAATATCAAAATTAATTTTTTTTAAATAATTCTGAAAAGGGTTGCCGGTCTTGAAACCGAAAAGCACGGACAGACCAGCCAGTTTAGCCGGGCATTGTGGTTAAAAGGCCGGAGCCGAACACTCTTAATGTTTGTCTTAGTATAGGTAACACATTTTTTGAAGTAGGTAGGTTAAACATGGATTTTTTATGTAGGTACCTACCTACTTTATTTTATACTATGTAAAGATACATAAGTATAGTATACGAACGTAGAAAGGCCGCCCGGCCCCGGGATGAAAAGTATCTTCAAAGTCGCTTCTAAGTCGAATCCATACTACAGCGGTGTAGGCTTCAGAACATAACTTTTCTTTTTTAAGGGTTCTATACCTCAAAAGGAAAAAACGGAACCCTTATAAGATCACTTTGTTGTCCGTCCGTCTGTCTGTCAAGACCCTTTATCTCGGGAACGCGTGGAGATATCGAGTTGAAATTAAAACCATATACTCAGGTCCACGATCTCTTAAAGCTGTGAAAAAATTAAAGTTAAGATAACGTAAAAAAAGATACGGCCGTTTATGCCGCAAAAAAAACCGTTGACCTAGAACTATGAAATTTGGCAAATAATAACGTCATAGACTACAAGTTGAGGGAAAAGTCTGAAAACTATACATTTGTAATTAAATCATATAAAAATATTTTTTATTTAAAGTAGGGTACAGGCACAGTTGTCGGGTAGTACCATTTACATGTACTACCCGACAACTGTGAACATATCTGCCGAGATGACCACAACGTTTACACCAGTTTAGACCAGGACTGAAGCCTTTAAAAATGGTAAAAAGTGTAAAAAAATAATAGTAGGATGAAACCCATTAGAAAAGAAAGAGAATATAACAAATATTAAAGGAAAAATAATTTACGGGCGATCTGAGGTCGGGAAGTGGATGGAGGTGTTTTTTTTGTTGCATTTTCTGAGATTTACCTTAGTAATGTATAGGTATTGTTTTTTACACCATCAGAATGTAGACATTTCAACGACCAAAAAGCCCACCGACTTTTAAAAAAGCAGGTAATTTAACGGGAAAATTTTCGATTGATAACACTAGTTTACAAGGTTTTTGTCCTGGAACGGAAAAGTGTTTATTCTTAATTAATGAGGTGCTGCAAGTTTAGAAAAAAATATTAAAAAATTCCAACACGTCACATTTCGAAAATACTCCCCATATATTTTTGCAAAGAAAACGAGACTAAAAATGAATTAGTGTCGACGTTTTTGATATTTTTTAATAATCCAAATGCTTTTTTCAGCACCTTTGAAATATTAAAAAAGCTGCTTGTACATCCGCACGTGTAATTTAACCCTTGGTTTTATGATTAAAGCCAAATGCTTTTAGCGATAGGAGTAACAATCAGTTTCGTGGTTGCATGGTGGGTCTTTATCATTTGCTTGCAATTTCAGCAATCTATTTAAACTTGCATTCCAGCAGCTTAGCGTTCTTCTACATTTTTCAATAAACACTTGAGAAACCCACTTTTATCCCGATGAGAGACCGGAATTTTCAAGTAATAAAAGATATGCATATTTGAGTGTTTTCTTTATAGAATATTCTTTCTTAGATACAATAAGTTCACCAAAAAGAACCAGAATGTACTCTAACAAACCTTTTTGACCTTTTGAAAACAAACATTTATCAAAATGAAGACTAGCTATTTCGGAACAAACTTGTGGGTAGTCGAAACTAAAAGGGGTCGATATCTTCCATCTGTGACGTGATAAAAATTAAAAATGTACATGTTTGCATTGAGTTATTGCAGCAAATTAAAAAAATATGTAATTTACTGCAAGGACATTTTTTTTGTAAACTAGGTGTAATTAGGCTGCTTTTTCGACATTAAGTCAAAAAAGGTGAAAAAGTAAATTTCAAATTGAAAAAATTACAGTGTGTTTGGGACATGAAGGTAAGTTTTCACCAAATTTCGTGAAAGATAAAAATAAAAAACTTAAACTTAAATAAAAAATTATTTGAATTTTCCACATAAATTTAAACGTTACGTGAAAAAAGTGTAAATACAAAAGTTGTAGATCTTTTTATTACCTACAACTTTGCTGTTTAACTTTTTTCCATAAGACTGTTTTGCCGGAAATCGAGATAGTTTTTTTTACCCTTAAAAACTCGCACTCATCCACTTCCCGAGCTCAGATCGCCCGTAAATTATTTTTCCTTTCATTATTATTCTCTTCCTTTTCCAATGGGTTTCATCCATTATTTTTTTTGGTTTTAAAAATTATCGACTCTGGTCTAGTTAAAATAAAACATCATTTTGCACATAGCTTTTATTACAGCCTCGATTAGTACAATAACATAGGATCTCCGTAGAATACTGATTGCGTAGAGGTACTAAGCACCTTAATCACCTACTTTATATTATTGTCCAACTGTTTAGGAAAATCGGAGTTTGCGCCTGTTTTCACCTGTCCTACTTGATCAATTAGATATTTCGAAATGTAACATAAATGGAATTTTGTTAGTAGAACTGGCGTCGACAGGCCTATCGCTTGAGATTCAGACATTTTCTTCTCGAACTCCAATTTCCGACATTCAGTGTTAAAAGTGCGAAAATTGCACTCATGAAAGTTATTGATTAAATTAACCAAGTTCCGTTAGAGCTATGCTATCTTTATATTTATGTAAAACTTAACTGGGACTACTGTAATGATTCATGAGTGCAATTTCCGTTGACAATGAAACTAATTTGCCACCAAATGTTGACATTACTTGCCGCCGAGTACAAAGTTGACGATTTTTATAAAAGCGTCACTGAGTGGCAAGCGAGGTCAAGTAGGAGCGGCGCGCGGTGCGAGCGACTTTAGTTGGCATCGATGAAGTACTCCTGCGCGGCCTTGGTGTCGGGCTTGATGGTCTTGGAGCCGGGCTTCCAGTTGGCGGGGCACACCTCGCCGTACTTGTCGGTGTACTGGAAGGCTTGCACCAGGCGCAGCGTCTCCTCCACCGACCTGCATTACAAAAATTATTTTAACAACTTGCGTAACAAAGTGAGATGGAGAGAATGGGACCACGCGCCCATGGCAACAATTTAAAATTGTCAGCGCATTTATTTCGTAGCTGGAGAGTCGGTTTTCATCGTACATAAGCTGTCCCATTATATTTTGTAACTGTATGTTTAGTGTGGAATAAAAATAGTGTAAGGTTGACTCCACTGGTGCACTCAGCAGTACAATGTCTGGTGTACATTTAGATTGATAAGCACTCACAGCAAAACGACCAGTATTCACAATAATAGTGTTTCCTTAATCACATTCCTATCATATTAATCACGTAGCTACAATGCCGTATATCGAAGGCCATTGGATCAGCACGTGAGAACCTGCACCTGGCACGCGACATATCATCATTGTAGCTATTTATTCCAAAGTTTTTCAGGGCAATTACTCACGTAATACTCAGGGACATGAGGAATCTAAATTATGGAATTTGATATATTACTGTAAGTATTCCCAAATGTTTGTCGGATACGTTAATAGCACTCTGGACGCAATTAAGGCGTGATTATAATATAATTACTGTCGTGATCAAAGACCGAGTTTATGAATTAACAATTTGGAGTTAAGAACTTGGTAACTCAAATGGAGGTTTGGCCAATACTGAACTTCAAATTATTAATAAAAAATCTGGTTATTCTTTGAATAGATTTTGTTTTAATAATCATACATTCTAACAATAGTTTGTGTTTGTTTCAGTTCCATACTAATCAAGCAAGTTCAACAATACCGGCCAATCGAAGAATTTAGTTTCTGTGCAGTTCCTTTTTTTTAATTACTAATAATAATATACACAACTTCCTTTTACAATCTACTTTAGACGTTGGCAATATAGTTTACATCGGCTTTGCGTGTCATTTTGAAATATAGCATACCTAGTCATTAGTTACTTTAAAAACAAAACTAAGGAAACCAATCGCAATCAAAATTCCATAGTTCTTTACGGAATCTTCGAGCATCGATATGCTATCATTCAATGAACAATGTTCAATAAATGATAGTGCACATTTATCACTATTACGAGCAGGCTAAAGGTTAGGTTATGTAAACAGATTATAGCTGTGTAGATAAGCGTGTTTGAATTTACTACTAAAGGAGTTATTTTGAAAGGAATATATTATTTACAAAATCAGTTGGTGCTGTTTTATCAATCTGCTTGAGGGTGGAATATGCTTTCCTATTTGATTTGACTTTACTGGCGCAAAGGGCATAGGAATAATTTCTTTCTGAGATATGTCTCGCAACTTATAATAAACCTAATATGGTTCACTAGAAATAAATTTCTTTGCACTGGGGTTTGTTGCTACATGAAACCAAACAGGGATGGACTGATCAAAAATATAACTTTGCTTGGCTACATTCGTCTGTGGAAAATCGACAACCCTGTGCCTCGCGGGTACATCCGTTGGTTCCGGCTGTCGTTTAGATTTCTACAAACAGGAGCCGAACTGAACCTCTTAACTTGACCAGGAACTAAGTTGTGGTGGTCAGGATTCAGTCGCTTCATGCAAATTACAGGTGCCTGTATCCAGTTACTGAGTGGGAGCCGACCCTACCATAATTGGCGGAAGGTACACCGGGTACAGTAGTACGATTCTGTCAACATCTGACAGTGTAAATTTAGGTGAAGTGAATAAGAAGTGAGCTGTCATAGAAACAAGATGGAAATGGAATGACAGTTCACTCCATTCAAGAGGCCGTCGATGGAATGAAATGGGATGGGGAATTAACATTTGCTCGTCAATGTCACTCGTCGAATCGCCGCGATAATATCGCCGTGTACCGCGTGTGGTAGTGCCGTCGCGTTGTAAGGCACCATTTCCCCGAGCGAGTGTATCGCTGCGAGTTCACGTTGTTAGGCGCCACCTGCACGTATTGCGCTTCAATTTGACGCGTCGAATCGATGCGATAATATCGCCGCGAGGCACTCACTCGTGGAGATAGTGCCTTACTCGTCGAATCGCCGTGTGGACTCGAGTTGTTATAATACGTGGGACGACGATAATATCGCCGCGATTCTCTCGCTCGTGGAGACTGCCTCTAAGTATACACGGCGAGATGTTGACAAAATACAAAGATTTTAAGTGTAGGTGATAGTGGAGTGTCTCACCGTCCCACGGGCAGGTCGTTGACGGTGATCTGGCGCAGGTTCTGCTTGTCGTCGATGACGAAGAGGCCGCGGTAGGGGATGCCGGTCTCCTCGTTGAGCACGCCGTAGTCGCGCGCGATGCGGTGCGACTTGTCGCTCAGCAGCGGGATGTTCATGGGGCCCAGCCCTCCTGGACACGAACAACACATTCGTTAGCATACGGATAACTAGCTATATTTAATACTGATCTAAGTTCAAATACTCAATTTAGGTATCGCATGATGGATTGGCGACGATAGTATCAGTACTAAGTATTCAGGTGCGTGGATAAAGCGTGATGATTTCAAATAATAATTATTGCGTGACACATCATGAATAAGCATTTTTGTAAGTCAAAATAAAACTAATCTTTGATTAGGATTTATATAACATATCTGTGTACACGTACGCACAGGAATCCTATTCAGATTTGATATTAATTATCACTTTAATTACAAACTAGCTGTTTTTCGCGAATTCGCTCCCTCCTTCGGTCTTATCCCAGATGTAAAACGACCTTTAGTACCTAGGTCTGTTCTGTAATATAACGTTTCCCAATGTAATGTTTTCATCCTAATTCTTTATAGTACCATAACAACTTATATTAATAAAGGTGATAAAAAAGTTCACTACAAAGGTTGAGTTTTGTACCAGCAAACCTGTTCAATGTTACCTTTGGACATTGACTCAGCACTCGGCCTGGCTAACGCGCGGCCCAGTTAAAATAATGATTTGGTTGCATCTTACACGCATAGGACACATAGAATTAAGTATAATAGTGTGTGTTAAGAAAAAGTAGTATATAAGCAGAACAATTTGTAAATAAATCAGATTTGAATTTTATATTCTTGTCTCATTACCCCTCGCTGTGGCCAAGACACCTTTAGCCATCCTCGGATCAGTCCCGTGAGTCTGCGGGATTGGCAGTGAGTTCACCCTTCCCGAACCTGGTATTCCTGTCTACTATCCGTCTGTAACCTTAGGTCGCATGGTGCAGACATCCTGAACTTATTTATATATTTATTTATCACATACTAGGTATATGGTAGGTTAGGGCTGTAGGGCTTATAGGGCTTAGGGTCGTAGGGACTGTTAGGCTTGTAGGTCTCTGTAGGTTCCTTTATCTTACCATATATTTCCATGTACCATCACACCCTTGACAGTATTGCGGCCTTACGTGACGTTTGTTAAGGGTGGATGTACAAAACCTTTGAGTGATAGAGGGATATCACAATAGATAGAGGGTAGTGATCCAGTGCACAAATACAATCCTACTTAATTATTTTGTAATATATAATTACACATACATACTAATATTATACATAAAAAGGGGGGATTTTTTGAGTGTGCCTTCACAGCCAAATCCGAAACTATAAGGAATATCGAAAAACACTGAAAGGAGTCTCGAGCCCGATTTTGATGAAAACTAAAACTGCTTCATTTGATTTTAAAAATGAGAGTTTTCCTTTAGTTTGCCATATGTTATTACTTCCCAGAATTCGATTCTTAGCTACACTTTTGGATGGTATAATAATACGGGGTGTATGTTTTTTTTTTCAAAATCTACTGTTTCGACTCCTGGGTAGTAGGAACAACGATTTTTAAAAAATCCAATGATGCAGTTTTAGTTTTCATCAAAATCGGACTCGAGACTCCTTTCTGTGTTTTCGATATTCCTTATAGTTTCGGATTTGGCCCTGAAGGCACACTTAAAAAAATTCACCCTGTATAGGTCACATCATCATTATCATCATCTTTTCATTAAGTGATATGGTGTCTGTGTAGTCGTGTACAGACGCACATCAAGCTACCCGAAACTGTCAAATGTTCCCAATCAACCTTGAACCGAAAGCTTCAGCGATAAAGTTGAAAATCTATTAAAGAAATTTGACATTTTTGTGACTCGATGTGCTGGCTTGTCTGTGCCTACATAATAAAGGGTATAGTATGCATACTGACCCTGCTTGCGCGGCGTGTTGATCCAGGCGAGGTGCGTGAAGTGCGAGTCGGTGGAGGCGCCGATGATCTCGCAGCCGATCTTACGGAAGTCGTCGGCGCGCTCGGAGAACGCGATGATCTCGGTGGGGCACACGAACGTGCTGCGGGGAATACCGCACACTTACAAACATTTCCAGGTGACATAGGATCTCATGGCTAAATAACAGCGGCACGCATCGATCTTCAAGGTAAAGCAACGTTTGCCGAGGTCGTCGTATCTGATAGGTGACCATCTTAACATGTCGTGTCTCGGAAAGCACGTTGTAAGGCTGACTTTCCATTGGAGCAGAGAGAAGAGCGGAGAAATATTAACCAATGGAATTGGATAAAATCTCCGCTCCGCGTAAGTCACTGAGATTTCATGCAATTCCATTGGTTAATATTTCTCCGCTCCTCTCCTTTCCGCTCCAATGGACAGTCAGCCTAAGCCGTTGGTCCCAGCTATCATTTGTAGTTCTTTGGCAGTCGTTACGGATTATCAGAAGCTAGGAAATCTGACTCCAGTCTTGCTAAGTCCCAGTTACTGGGTTATTGAGGTCTGATAGGCAATCGTTCCTGGAATGTGGTATTCCAGTTGCTGACTCACTGGCGAGGCTAGAAAAGCTAGCATTTTAATTTTTTTGACGACCGCGGTTTTCGAAATCATGCTTACTAGAAAAAAACATTCGTCATGGTGACCCCTGATATTTTGTAAATTGTCAACAACACTCAATATTTAATTTAAACATACTATCTTATCGCTGAGGTTTGTTATATCAGTACAGGGTCAGCGATCCCGAAAATTAAATTATAACCGATAAACAATATTTTTCAATTCGCGGTGTTAAAGCTATACTTTGAGGCCGAAGTAATTTAGATAGCGTTTACGATCAGCAATGGAAATAAACTATGTAGGTAAATAAAATATACTAATTGATTGTATTTTCAACGTCTTAGATTAGAAATAAAAATCTTTAGTAGGTATGCCTGACTTGACAAACAGATAATTTCATTATCTTGTATGTTCCGCTAAAGATTTGAAAGAGTTTATTACAATTTCAGTTACTATTCAGTAATCTGTGCTTTCACGTCTAAATAGCTGAAACTGGTTTTGATGAATTTTGATTTGTACAGAGGTAGGTACATAGGTGACCCTGATGGCGGCGGATAGGCTATTTTTTGGTAGAATAAAACTTGAACGCGAGTGAAGCCGAGAGCAAAAGCAAGTAATTAATAATTGTACTATATTACCTAGTGTTAATATTAATTCAATAGATCGTGCAATAATGCGTAGTATTGTTTATGACTCCGTACTTAAGACCAGCTTTAATAAAACAGAATGCCGTAATGTCGCGTCGTTCAAAGATTGAATTTATTTATTTAAAAACTATGTACAGTAGTGGTACGTAAGCTTACGTAATTCAACAAAGCATTCTCTAGCAGTCAACCAGCATACGAAGAATGACAAACAGTGGTCGAGGTTGTTTATTGATTTCGTCGAAGAATGAAGATCGGTATTTGTGTGGAATATATCAGCCGGATTGCTTACTACGCAACGATTTTGCAAAAACATAAAGCACATCAAATAATGTAAGAGTAAACGCAACCAAAATGAATTAGTCAATTGATGAAACGATGATTCAACTTGTATTATAAAATGCGAAAGTATTTCTATCTGTCTATTGTTTCAATTTCACGTCTAATTCGCTGATCGGATATTAATGGACCTTGGCACTATGTCCTGGATAAGGACATCTCATCCCTATAATATATCCATAATTTCCCTTGGGATAATAAAATACTTTTCATGCCGAAGCCGCGGACAGAACATGGTAAGTAGACGCCGACGTCACCGGCTCATCTGTGACGTGTGATGCGGGACATAAACGATGGCGCATCGCTTAAAAACCTAGCCCTTAAAAAAAATACTAACAGCCCCATCTCACTAGGACACCATGGTGGCGTAACCAGTCGCACTACCGTGGTGTCTTGAGCTACCAAGCGAGAAACACCAGAACAAACAACGGGTGATTCGGTTGCCGGCAGCAAATTTTTTGCGCAACCAAGCTGATACCAGGCGAAGCACGCATTATACAACTGCATACATTTTGTTGGTGACGCGACAGTAGGCCGCCACTATGGTGACCTAGTGATATAGGGCCCTAAGCGATACACAAGCTAGACGTTTGCAAAAGTAAGCACTAACATAAACCGTCATCCAGAACGAACACAATCCTTGCCCCCCTTTGTGAGGAATCCTCCCCCTTTACCCAGTTCCTGTATGTTCGCTAGTTTGAGTGGTCCCCTGGCCTGTGTTAGGACTGTCCTGGTTTGCCCGCTGGCAGGAGCACACTGCCTTCTGTATAATGTGCAGGAGTGATGGAGACGGAGAGGACACCGCTTTCGAGATCTCTTCCTTCACTTCTCCAGCGATGTGGGCCTCCCTGAACATATTCCTTGTCCTTACATTATAGTATAACGCTATCCATATTTTGAACAATCACACAAAAGCATTTAAAATTTTTTTCGTCTCGGCTTGAACCGTGAGTTTTAAGACAGGTGTACGTTCTGAGGAACTTGGGTGAGCCCAATGAAATGATACAACGTGTGAAAGAACTAAGATGTAAGAGAATCATGATGCCTATTATGTTACAACCATCTCCAGATAACGTTTGTCTCCAAATCCTCAAAGACGAAAAACAGAATCAAGTTTATGTGAAAAAGTCCGTATAAATAGAAGTCTACTATTATCGCATATCCATAAATAGGAGCGGCATTAAATATTAATTGGATTCGATTGAAATTAGGGTTGCCTGCTACATAATTCAATGCAGAACCTTCCTGATGTTTGACGCATGTCATGTGATGTGTAAAAAACTGACCAAGTGCGAGTCGGACTCGCGTGCTAAGGGTTCCGAACCAATTTAATTTTTTTTAATGTTATTTTAACACTACAGACTTCGTATAGGTTTTCCTGTAATCTTTTGGTATAGAACTATTATCTGCATTTTTTTTTAAATTTTTGGCTCAGTAGTTTCGGAGATAAGGGGGGAGAATGGTCACCTTCGGTCTAATTTCGTGAATAACTTCAAAACTATTTATTTTAAAATTATAAAAAAAAATTTGTTGAAAAGCTAAGAAAAAACAAGAATCGAAGTTGAAACTTTTATCCAATACCTGGGGGCCAACATGAGAATTATACATAGACCAACATTTAGATAACTGAGCTGAGATAAACATTATTCGCTGCATTTAGACGTTGACAACCCTGAGTAGAGTGGGTTACGTTATACGAATGGGTCAGTAGATGATTGTGTGGTAATGAACGCGACCGGTTTGATACGGATGTAGTGCGGCGTGCGGCCAGTTCAAAGAACTGAATACTTAATTTGTTTAATAGTAATCGCGGTTTACATAACAGTAAGAACATTGAGAGGTCGTAGGACATTTTTAGGGTTCCTTAAAAAACGGAACCCTTATAGGATCACTCACTCGGGTGCCTGTATGTCGGTCTGTCTGTCTGTCCGTCCGTCTAACACAGCCAGTTTTCTTCGGATCTACTGGACCGATTCTGTTGAACTTTGGTATACATATGGGCCTGAAGATTACAGAAAAACCTATAAGAAGTCTGTAGTGTTAAAATAACCTGTAAAAAGATGAAATTGGTTTGGAACCCTTTGCACGCGAGTCGGAATCACTCTTGGCCAGTTTTTGTACAATGAATGATGCCGCTATAATATTTTTTTTTAGTTGTAGGAAGTTTATTCTACACGGCACG
Source organism: Lacanobia wlatinum (assembly GCA_947578705.1). Classification (NCBI taxonomy): domain Eukaryota; kingdom Metazoa; phylum Arthropoda; class Insecta; order Lepidoptera; family Noctuidae; genus Lacanobia; species Lacanobia wlatinum. The sequence continues at coordinate 30,328,774 of OX388027.1, read as the reverse complement.
TTTTGGTGATCGTAGGGCCACGCAAAAACTTTCCATGTTCTTGTATTTGATCGTACCTCTTTTGTTAGTGTTCCTAATACAACTGATTAACAGAGTTGGTCACAATGAGTCAGCATATTCTAGACATAAGACATATTTTTTAACCGACTTCGGTTCTCAATTCGTCGGAATCTTTTTCAGTGGAAACATGTTCAGCGTTTTCGATGCACGTGTTATTCTAGTCAAACTTAACGCTGGCACTCCAATTGGCGTATTTGTCAAACTTTTGCACGTATAAAATATACGGTTTATAAGATTAATTTTATATTGTACAAGTGAAGTGCCAGCATTAAACGAACGCCTCATAAACCAAGCCGTGACGCTGCCTGCTACCACACAATAGTCCCATTGACAGCGTTGACACACTCCACAAAGCATAAAAATAGCAACGATAAGTTTTATCAAGATGAAAGTCAAAAAGCAGGACATGATTTGATGACAATGGAGGAGATCGTATTGTTCTTATCTTCGCACCTCATCTTCTGTAAGTGTAGCTTTTTTCTTCAAGACTTGTAAAATTATGCCATTGAACACGACGAAGGAATTCAAGGATTTCATTCGAAATTCAAATAACCATTAAGTCTATCGCACTATAAGATTTCAGTCAACCGATAGTCGATCAGGGGGTAAAGGCAACTTTAGTAAAATCATATACATTATATATATATTTTTTATATATTCGATAGGCATATCTACACTAATATTATAAAGAGGAAAGATGTGTTTGTTTGTTTGAATTGAATAGGCTCCAAAACTACTGGACCGATTTGAAAAATTCTTTTAGCATTGGATAGCTACATTATCAGGGAGTAACATAGGCTATATATTATCCCCGTACTCCCACGGGAACGGGAACTACGCGGGTAAAACCGCGCGACGTCTACTAGTGTTTTATAATATTAATCATACAACAATCTGTCAATTTCATTTTCATCTTTATTGCTAAAGCATTAGGTTGATTGGGAAAATTTTACAGTTTCGGGTACTTTGATGTGCTTTCTGATTCTACTAAAGTGGCCCTTTTTAGACCTGCAGACAAGATAATCAAATTATGACGCAAATTCTTATACGAGTCGTAAAAGACACCGATCTTTTACCCGTCTCTAGTCTTTACAGTGTTCTGGCCCAAGACTTCATACATAGTTTATGAAAATGAATTTGAAGTAAAGTTATTACTTATTTATTACTCACAAATCAAGAGGATAGAAGAACAGCACTACGTATTTCCCCTTGTAGTCGGAAAGAGCGATGTCCTTGAACTCGCCGTTCACGACCGCTGTGGTCTTGAACTGTGGAGCGGGCTTAGTCAGCTGGAGAGGCATCTTGTTGAAGCTGGAATTGAGATTTGAACCTTGTTAGTTTGACGCTAAGGTTGATATTCAATTGTTGATTAGTTGGGAGTTATATTTTTTTTTTTCGGTACGTATGTTTAAGAACTGGCAGTTATCTAGTTCGAATTTTAAAATGTTTCATTTCAACGTTTAGGAGAGACTGAATAAAATAGGTTTGTGCGAGTTATACATGAAATGACGAATGTTATAATAATATGATGGTCCAAACTACAGCAACAAGGGCACAATCTAGATAATAGTATATTTATTTAGTTCACCAAAGCATTGTAGATATTAATAAGACACTAGGATGAAGTTTAAGGTAGAAACTAAAAACGAATGAGGATATAAATACAATTTTGCAATGAACAACACAGTCGAATTATGGCACTTATCTTTACAAGTACCTAGCAACATTCACGTACAAGATTACACGTTATCATATCCGTAGTGAGAAACACGAATATATACGAAGCGATTATTTTCAATTTTTGAAAACCGAACACATGTACCTTATCGCTAAAAATGTAGGGTGGTTATGCTGGCGCTTCACTTGGTGTATTCGTCTAACTAAATAGCGTTACTGAAGTTCTTTGGTCACGTTTGCAGGAATGAGAACTCGATGGAGAGACTGGTGATTCAGGGCCAGGTGGAAGGCAAGAGAGCACGCGGTCGATCAACAACTCGCTGGAATGACCTGATACAAAAAACTAGGCCTAGTCCACTATGGTTCAGTGTACCCACTCGTAACGTGACCAATCAGCAGAAATGGAAGCGCATCGCTGAGAGAGCAGCATGTACCTCATCTGCGCAACCACGACCGCTCTGACAGTGTCCGACTAAGAAATCGCGTCACTTGTACAATGAAATATTATCCTTATTTTGATATGCATATGGTTTTATTTTGTACTTAACATGTGACCAGACTATTTAGAAAAATACGCCAGGTGAAGTGCTAGCATTACATCAATCTGTCGTTCGATGATCGACGAGACATGGATTGACGTCGAAATCGAGTGGTGTATTGAGAACTGTCAATCGGGTTCGATCAACGTTCCACGATCCACCGATTGGTGTGGTTCTGTGGTACCTATCCCTTGACAATTTCCTAATTTGATGTTCAAATTCACAGCTATTCTAAGGTCAGATAATTTTGACATTGATGATAAATATTATGTGTCTGTTATGCAATGTAAGTAAGTGGCCTATCACGATGTATGAGGTACCGTTAATCATGTGGCTAACACGTTTGAATGTAAAAAAAAAACAAAGTTCATCGCAGGTTATGCCTGCACAGCAATGGGGATTTAAATTTTTTTTTTCAGTCGAAATAAAAAAAAGAAAGTACTTATTCTTATTTTTCAGAACTTCTGAAAAAGAAAGATGTTTCAAAAAACGCAGTTCTTACGTTTCTTGAGATTCGCTCATGGCTCAATTCGAAATATTGACTGAGTGGGTACAGAAAAACTACGATTATAAAATTTGAATATGAATTGAGCGTGGGCTTAAATTTAAAGAAAAACTAGGAGATATAAATTCAACAAAAAAATCTAAGTAATAAAATACCAAATTTTATTTAAATAAACAGGTAAATTCAATTAAATATGAAATTCTAATTCTAATACGTGTTTATAAATGCTAAGCAGAACACAAATCACGAAGCCTTGCATAATTGTATTGAATATTCACGGCACAAATCACAGAGACATAATTATGTTTGAATGAATAAGTAATAGAAAAACTCACTTCTGGGACGTCTTACCGCGGCAAACACTTACGGACAACTGAACTGAATGACGAAGTTCCACAAGTTCTCAACAATACTCACGCACGTAGATCGATAAGATAATGTGGAACCAAGAGACGCTTGAAAATGTCAATAGAAACACTTATATGGGCTTTAGTTTTTAAACGATGTTGTTTATTACTTAAAAGTGCGGCAAGTTGATATAGATCTGATACCAGGAGACAATAAGTAGCATTGAGATCAAGAATTGCTGTTGTCATAAGAGTTCATAATATCTAGTACCTAGATGCATTAACCTAACCAATGCAACATGAAAACGTTATGATTCGAGGATAATCTGGGAATACAAACATGGAATATTACACTTAGTAAGAACCATATTCCTTGCTGGAAATTCAACGAATCACAACAAACGATTAAGAGGAATCTTTTAAATCGGTCGAACATTGGAGGAGGAACCAGACGAGAGCTAAACCTCGAATTATGACTTTTTACACAAGTCTCTCCGCCCGCGTAAATGCAACGAAACCTGAATAGTGACAGAATTAAGATTGTGTAAGCCTGACAGAATTCAGATTGTGTAAGCCTAAAAGAAAAATAAACAAAATAGCCCATGCAAGTAAGACTATTATATAGTACCAACCGTGCTATGGCGGCCAAGGCATAGATATTCCGCGGCCAGCCAAGGCAAGGGGCAATATTATAGTTATGTTTCGAAACTCACCGCGCTACGAAAGCATACATTTAAAACAGAATAATTTCACGGCATCACAAGCCTTAAAAAATCTTTTTACATATAACGAAGTAGTCGCGGTATAAATAGCTAGCGAATCTTGGATTTTATTCTAGTTAAAATTCAAGGTTGTTCAATGTCCAATGTTGTGAATTTTTTACTATGCGAGTGCTCGAGAGGCTTCAAGTTCCGAGGTTTACCAAAGGGCAGTTGATGAGTCCACAACTGCTCGCGAAATTCCTTTCTAATGCACAGTAAATCAGCTTGTTCAGACAACATTCTACGGAACATCAAGCTAAACTACTCAACCTCATCGCCTCTGCTATGAAGGAACCTACAAACTGAACTACGTTTTTCCTTTATAATAAAACTAACCCATAATGTTCAATGACGTAACGCTGGATATGCCGTGGCACCCATTCTTGGACAATGTCGTGAATGTTCTTAGTCTCCCTCCAGAGTCCAACTAGCAGACGTCCATTTCCGTTTTGTAAATAAGCACCGAGTATTCCACAAGTATACATGTTTTTTAAAATGGTTTCCAAGTTGCGGAGCCTGGGAAGGAGGACAACTGTCAACTTATGAGGGTTTCTCATGGCCTAATGAGAGAAAGCTAAAATATGTGGGAAGTTGGGATCTTACTACGAGTTTAGCTCGGAGAAAGATCGTGGTAGTCCTATGGCATTGTTTTACGAGTTCCCGAACATTCAAACCGTTTTCTACTACAAACAAAAGACAATTCTCTTTTGGACCCGGCGCTTTTTACTACTTTAGGTTCGTTTGGAAACTTAAGTTCTGAGATATTCACCAGGCTTCAGTGGAAATAAACAGTGCGTGCGTAGGTAACTGCACTCTGAGAAAATAATCCTAAGCTGTTTGCGAATGCTTATCTTGAAGATGATAAGACAATAGGAGGAAGATAAAGTTGCAGTAACTCCGGTGTTTATTACACACTTGACCAAGTAGATCTGCCTAAATACTGTCATGTAAGATACAGTGTTGTTTCCTTTTAGTAGAATTGTGTCTAAGTGAGTGGGTCTAAGAGACGGGAAAAAGAATGCAATCTGATCATTTCCAACATCTTTTATTACTGTGAGCATTTACAACCTAAATTAGGTACAAACTTATTGTAGGCATGCACTATAAAATAACACGTTTTACCAAAAGATCGTAAAAACAACTTATTGCCACACTTTCAGGAAGGATAAAGAAATAAGATATGATATCATTGAGCATAGATTGGGATTGGATGGAATGTTCTGAATTCTTCATTTTCGTTGAAACCAATTGTCTAGACAAATTAGTGACAAGATTAGTTCAGATATGATTCAATCGCCTTATTCAATTATCGGATAGCCTTGACTTCGATTCGAAGTGGCCGATAAGAGCAGGAAGGATAATATCCAATATTAAATTCAATTTCCATGTACAAAGTAAAATTGTTATGTAAGGCCTGTTCTAAAACAGTTTCGCAAGTAATGTTCGGTTTCTGAGGTACATACTTTATCTCACGTTTATCTGTCCGTTAACCACTAACCAGCCAATGGCGTAATGACAAATAGCGGATACATACCGCACAGGTCTGAACAGGCATTTTTGAGGAAACACAATGGCGCAGAATCACAGTAGGTATTGTGAAATCAAAACCCAGCGTGGCAGAACCCTAAGAAAACTACCACACGATTGAGCGGTATGACCCTGTGATTTCAGATACCTAGTAATGAAAAAAATTCCATGGTTTTGCTCACTCTGAACAATTTGAGAGATCCCAATTTATTGTCCGTCAAAAACAAAAAGCTGAACAAAAAACGAGCCATAGCCCTTATCACTTCAATGTGACAACTACATTATAATGATATCTAATTTATGCCAATGCCAAGGCGACGTCATGATGAGTTAAGAGACAGGTCTGTGCAAGAATATGGTACCTAGTCATCGAGGCGAGGATGATGAAATTATCGGAAATAAGTACCCACGTAGTGTCGTGTGAAAAGAATTTCTACAGTAGGTTAGTGTAGTTTATACCTAACTTCTCCTCGAATGTTTTTTTAGTGCAGCTGTGTAATTGTATTTGTTGCAATTGGTTTAATCAGCCGTTTAATTAACGGCCTAGACTCATTATTGAATGGTGCTCAAGTCAGTTTGTTTTTTTAGATTTTAACTTTTAACAGTCCATATTTCATAACATTTAAACAGCAAGTTACTAATAAATGAAAAATAGCTGAACTTTCTTTTCTTGAATTCGGGAAAAAAAAAATGAAAATTTCACAGAAATATTTATCTTTCCATTTCATAACAGCAAGATTGTACTTACAACAACATTGATTTTAAGGTGTAAGTGAATTACATTTAGTTAAAATACTTATTGATTTAACACAATATTCTGATGATTTTCATATAAGTGTTTGAAACTGGTATTTATTGATCACATAAACTTGTCTGTCAGCATGTGACTATTGAAAATCCAGACCTAAAAAAAGGAGTTATTCCGGTTGGATACTCTAGTTATCTATTCCAAGATTTTTGGGACTGTCAGCAACAAAATATACATCCAGGGTTTATTGAACATACACATGATCTTAATACTTATTGTAATGGAAACAAATACTTAAACAACTATTTCTCTTGACTGTACATACCTGACAAAAAGAGTAAGCACTCCCTACGCACTAGCGGTAGGCCGCGGGTGCGGCTGATGGCTTTACCAGTTTTATATGCAACCGTTAGTGATTGTACGCACTTAACTGCCACTACATGACATACAGTTCCATAAGTATTCAACTGGAAATGTGCGGTTGGCCGCCCCTGTGGCTGACCGCTAGTGCATAGGAACACTATGGGGATCAGGAATGACAGAGTTTATAGTGGATCAGACAGGAATTAAAGCGTAATAATAACCAATAGGGGATCAGATCAGAATAATTAAAAGAAAACTAGCTAAATACTTATCTACCTCAAATAGGTATTTCTTCTAACTACATACATACATTTTTTTACTAACAAAAGAATACTAACACTAACAAACCAGTCTACCTTGACGATTCTTCATTTATTGTGGTGTTCCATTAGCACTAATTTTTATTTAATTTAGACCCAAGTTGAAAGATTCTTTTAAATCCTGGGAGTTCTTATACTTTAACAGACAATATGGGGGGAATCAATATAACAGTTTTTAACTTATCGATATCTATACTAATATTATAAAGAGGAAAGATTTGTTTTTTTTGTATGAAATGAATAAACTTATAAACTACTGGACCGATTTGAAAAATTCTTTCAGCAATGGTTAGCTATATTATAAGGGAGTAACATAGGCTATTTTTTATCCCCATACTCCCACAGGAACGGGAACTATGCGGAAACTGCGTGATGTCCGCCAGCATTCCATATTTTTGTTTCATTATTTTACACCATGGAATTAAAAGTGAAAATACCCTTCAGTTTAATTTTGCTTCCTGTTATACAGTACTTTTCAATATATTTCAAGAACAAACTACACAGCTTTGTTACAATATTATGCAATTTATATCATTCTGCATAATAAAGAATGTTTCGTATACCTACACCACAATGTCAAAACAAAAAATTCTAAAGTACCTACTAGCATCATATGTAATTTCTAATTCACAACTACTTCAACTCAAATTCAACACTACTAACTACTACGATCACAGACAAGCACCTCATAGAGAACGGCCTCATCATGGGCAGGAGGTGTTCTGGCTTGTTAAGGTCAATGCCATTGGCCTCATCGCCTCTGCAGTAACAACAGTGCTCCATGGACATGTTTGCAGCTGACACTTGTCAATTTCCAAGTTTACTATAGATGTAATTATACAGATTAAGTTAATATTGATAAAAATCTTGAGTACTTTTTCAAGATTACCCTTTTTGAAGATGTCTGTATTCTATCAATAGTTAAAGGAGCCTAAGGGTGCTTACATAAAGATACAGGTTTCCGGTGCAGGCAGGTCTGTGCGGACCGGTACCGATCGGTGCAGGTATAATATTCCCAGGTTGTCTTATGCGCTCATTTATAAAGAAACAGGTTTAAACTTGTCGGTGCCGACCAGTACCGACTACCTGGACCCAGCCATATGTTTGACGAACTGGAGGAAATAGTTGTCAATAAGGATTGTTTTACCTGTTTCTTTATGCTGGATAATACTGCACCGATCGGTACCGACCCGCACAGGGTTGTCTGTGCCGGAAACCTGTTTCTTTATGTAAGCACCCTTATACTGGTTTTTTATGGCCAGTTTGTAGGGTAACAGCAAAATCTGCTCTCACTACAAACAAAATTACTTATTAGAATCATACAATGTAATAAGTATTTAAAAGATTAGCAAATGATAAAATGTACTACCTACTTATTTTAAATTGTAAATGAATCATGCATTGTCAGTCATGCAGTTTAATGAATTAACTTTTCTATATGTTACACAATATTTTCTGAGCATTAGTTTATACAATTTAAAATGGAAATGAATCATGCAAAATAATTCCATGCAGCAACCAATTCACACCAGCACCTTTCAAAAACACTTGAACAAACTTCTCGCCTACACCAGTTACATATTTGCTCTATAAAAATTGAGAATCTCTTTAAAAAGACTTGCTTGAATTTTTGTTTGGTTATCCTATCATTGGAAACAAGCGACATGCCAGACCTGTAACCTTGCAAAATCCCTAAGTTTAAGCTTGTGAAGGTAGGCCCTCTGACCACTGGTAACTTAATTTTTTGCTACAATTACCTCTCGCCTATCATCTTTTTCGCTACATTCCCTGTAACTTCGTCCTCAGACTCACAGCGAAGTCTTTTCCTAACAATGCTTCCGTCTTGCATAACCTTTTGATTTAAAAAATAGGTTTAAATAATTATTAATTTCAAACGTCACCGAATGAATGCTCATCTCCACCCGCCATGCGTAGACATGTTATTGTTGTTCTTGTCCTGATGTTATTGCTACCCCCCCTTTGTTAATAGCACAAATTTTAAAGAACTTTTCATGATCGTGGCATCATCAGCGTTGGCAACCGTGTCAAGACCACAAGACATTTGTTTTTTTTACTTCCCCAGTCGTTCGTAACTACATTTTAGACAATAGGACATTAATTAGCAAACAATATGCACCTCGTGTTTTTGTCTTATTGGGAACTGAACAAACGATTCATGCTAGTTTGAAATATTTTTTTGTAAAATAAACGTGAAAACCACTTACTTGATAAAATGTGACGAATAAAATAGACGGACGAACAACACACTCGCTGAGCGATCCGTGGAAAATAAATGACAGCCGGCGACAGCCGGAAAAGATGGCGCCGCCTGCCGCCGGTCGGTCTTAAAAACTTGCCAGTATTCAATATTATGCCGTAGTCACTCATTTCCATCATACAATTTTTTATTCATTTAATTTACATACAATTTTATCTTTTAATATTTCATTAAAAAAATATTTAAAAACATAAAAAATAGTAGCCCACCGGTATCGGGTAGAAGCTTAGCTACCGGCGATCAGGGCTCCTGAGAGAGGAACCTCCTAACAAAGCGCGCCGTGTCCAAAAGTACTGCTTTCTAGATCAAGCCCTTGATCCAGGTGCCCAACGAGAGCCTCCGTAGATGTTGGTCGAGGCTCTTGGCAATTATGCCATTGGCCGTCACGACTATCGGTACATTGACTGCTGTGTTCATATCCCACATGTCGACAATCTCGCTAGTTAAGTCAAGATACTAAGTTTTTTATCTTACTCAGCCTTCACGAGGTTCTCGTCATGAGGGACTGTTATATCAACAATCACTGCGCGACGCTCTAGTCGGTCTATCACCACTATGTCAGGTTTATTGGCAACAATTGTCCTGTCAGCGATAATAGACCGATCCCAATGCAACGTTTAATTACCATTTTCGAGTTCTGGGTCGAGCACATACCTATAGTACAGTACTTCCGATTCCACAAGATTGTACTTAAGAGCAAGTTGCTGGTGAATAATCCTGGCTACAAGGTTGTGCCTGTGCAAATAGTCTCCGTAAGCCAGACTAGAACAACCAGAAATAATGTGGCAGATGGATTCCCCGGTTCGGTGACATGCCCGACATGCCCGGTAGTTATTCGTCATCATAACTTGATCCAAAATCGCACAGACGAAACCTTCGGTTTCCCCAAAGAGGTCACCGAAACGCAGCCAGGATACGGACGCTAAAAAGCCTACATCGGGCCCATGTAGGACCCGATAAAAGCGCCCGTGAAGCTCCTTGCTCTGCCATACCTCCCTTTTTTTTAAGGTTGGGAAATCAGCAAATGACGCGTCCTGCTCTGGGTGAAGCAGAAGGGAGTGTCAGACTCTTACTGACTAAAACCCATCCGTGTTTCTCCTAATGCCCTTTATGTTCCAGTTCCGCCGTGACTCTTTCGAACAGATTCCGCAACACCGACAGGCACTGGCCCTAGCGGGCCCCGTCTTCTATGCTGACAGCTCTTTGAGACGCACGTGGAACACAGCGCGCCGTCGACCCAGGCCTGGTTCTGATTGGACGGCGAACCACCCAATGCTCGCCGTCCGCAGGCCCGTGCCTACGGTGGCCGGGAATCGACCTGCGCATCCCGACGCGGGCGTCTTCTCCTGTTGCGGCGGCTGGAACATGAGGTTTCCCTATCTCTCACGCGTTCGGCCTCCTCCTTCGCTAGCATTACTGCTTCGCAGAAAGAGGTGACAGCTTCCCATGCCTCCTCGCTCCGGACCATAGATTGAACCAGAGCCGAACGCGAGAGGTCGCCGCCGTCGATAGCCTTGACGTGCCATACCTCCCTGCGGTCATTAGTATCAAATACCACAGGTTTGCGCCAGTTCTCGTTAGCCAAGGAGAGCCAATGTCGGCCTCAAGGAAATAAGGCTGCATACCTCGTGGTTGTGCAGGGTCTTAGCTTCAAGCCACGACCCCCGCACTTCCGCGGGATATACAGCCTCATCACCGACGACCGTGAGTGTCCATCATATTATTATTATAACTTCAAAAAATAGTAAAGCATTTTGTTTTAGTTATTTCTATAATTAAAATCAAAAGGCATTTATTCAAACTAGGCTGAAAATCAGCACTTTTTGAACGTCCAAATTTACATGAAGACAGTCCCCCAAATCGCCCAGCCCGTCACCACTTCCTAGTGTTTTAGCTCGGAAGAAGAAGTGGCCAACAAACTCCCCAGCAACACAACTGTCTGTTAAGTTTAAAGAACTTGAATTTATATAACATTATTATAACCTATTTTCTAGTTTAAAGTAGAACTTATAAAATTATTGATATTATAATCATCTTTAGCTCACACGGTGCTACTAACACTTTGTTCTAGTTAATGAGTTTCAAATATGACTGAGAGATGGCACTGTTCACAACAAAATGAAGGGAAAAAGTAGTTTTTAGCATAAATGGTCGGTCACAGCCATGCATTAGTATTTTTAATTCGATGTGTAAAAAATAAGCTTTCAGATTTATATATCAATGCTTTCAGATTATTAATTTTGGGCAGGCTCTAGGCTTTAGGTACCCAAAACAAACCATAATGAGCACAGACGCAAACCATACTAAGCGAGAAATAATATGGTAGCGTACAATAAAATAATGCCTTTACCTCCACCAGAGATCTATGTAGTTCTATCAATAACTAGCTGACCCGTGCAACTTCGTCTACGTCATAATTTTCATTACTGCTCCGCTCCTATTGGTCTTAGCGTGATGATATATAGCCTATAGCCTTCCTCGATAAATGGGCTATCCAACACTGAAAGAATTTTTCAAATCGGACCAGCAATTCCGGAGATTAGCGCGTTCAAGCAAACAAACAAACTCTTCAGCTTTATATATTAGTAAGTATAGATATGGATAAGATATGGCGATAAATTACTCATTACTCACCTCTTTAGTAAATTGTTTCCGAGCGAAGCAAGGGCGAGTAGCAAGTTTTTTTTATACATAGAACTACGTTTATAACACTAAAGTAAACTAAACAAAAATTTTGAGTAGGAAAATATCGACTGTCTTATGTTAACTAAAACAACGATCACATTGAATGTTATAGTTTACACTAAGACTTTTACTCTAATAAGAAAGGTTTATCCCACTTGGTGGCGTTTTGATGACTGTACCTTGCTTTGACATAAGAACAGTCAAATCCCAGACATTTTTTGTTAACAAGACCAAACTTCGTTTTTTATCAAGAATGCCTCAATGTAGTGCCTTAAATTGTAAAAATCGGGGGAGTTCAACTGTTCCCCAAAGACTTAAAACGCAGAAAGCAATAGGAAAGCGCTTCGCGGGTTAAAAACTTCAGGGCAAGTGATACAACAACGTTGTGTAGCTTGCACTTCAGAGGAAGTGATTATTTCGGAAGAAGTATTTATGTCAATGGAAAATTGCAAACGTCGTAAGATTGTAAAATATCGCGTAAAATTGTAAAATATTTTTTCTTAATAAAACAAGGACATATTGGAAACTATTGAATTTAGATGGGATTTATTGTACACAAAACGATTTTTATCATAATATATGGAGAAATCATAAGCTAATAACTACATATTACAATTTTACGGAGCCTGTAATTTTCCAGTGACATAATTATATATATGTAAATGAAATGTGACTTTTTTATTCTCCAAATACATGTATAAATATTTACACCATTGTCATACTTACACTTACGTATGTAAAATTTTGGGTAATGAACCTTTAGCAAATTCCTGAAAAAAAAACTGCTATACCATCTATACACTGCGTTACCAAGACTAAACCCGAAACTCCAGCAGCTTTAGAACGTCAGTGCCGTTATGAGAAAAGCAGCCAAAAAAAACTTTTTGCAGAAGAGATATTGTAATCAATACAAGATATGTTTGCTGATACAAATATAGCAATCGAAACACAAACATTTTTAAAGGGCATGTCACTATTGCCAGGTTTATCTTTAATTAAAGACAGAGAATTAGCGAGTAAACATGTCCTTATAGAAATAATCATTGGGTGAACAAAAACTTATGTAATATTACACAACAGAGTTGGATCATAGTTATATTCCTATTACTACTACCAAAATCCTTTTGTATGTTTTATGTGTTGTAACTTTATAGAAGGCAGATGAAAAATTAAACATCTGTGTGACAAATTAATGTTTTTTTTTATAAAATCTAAATACGTTTTTATAAATGTATTTGTTCATAACTGCAGGTTCAAGATATTGAACAAGTAAAAGTAAAACTGTGAGCATTTCATTCATAAAAGACTCATACCTACTTATATATAATGTCTTCATATCTTTAATTGTGTAAATAATAAAATTGCAGCACTTTTTGTTAGCGCAGTAAAGCTGTCCTTGAACTTGAAAGTAATATATATATATATCATTTAATTCAGGTAACAAAGACCCATAACCTATATACCTTACAGACTATCATACATATTTATAACTAGTGGACGTCACGCGGTTTCACCCGCGTAGTTCCCGTTCCCGTGGGAATACGGGGATAATATATAGCCTGTGTTACTCCTTGATAATGTAGATATCCAATGCTAAAAGAATTTTTCAGATCGGTCCAGTAGTTTCGGAGCCTATTCAATTCAAACAAACAAACAAACAAATCCTTCCTCTTTATAATATTAGTGTAGAAAACCTTAAAAATATATATTAATTATTGTACACGAAGAGACGGCGTCGTGTTGCGCTGCGTGGTATCGCGAAGCCTTCCGCGAAATCGCCGATACACGACACCCTTCGGCCAAAACTCTTCCTTGAGGAAGGTCTCAATATGATGAGTCGGTACTCGCACCACGATCGACTTGAAATTCGTGTTGTGGCGCGACTCCAACTTCTCGACCCTCAAGATCCAGTTGGGGTCGGTAGGTATTGCTGGACGCAGCATATTGGGTCCTACCAGCGCGGTCCCGCACTGGTTCCGACTAGGAGGCTTCTTCCTCTTCTTTCTCTCCACCTTCACAAAGCCATCCTTGTCACACTTGCCTGTAACTGGCCCTAGCTGTTTCGAACCCCTGTCGGCAGGTTCACAGCAACTCTTTTTATCCCCCTTCCTGGTCTGCGACACAGGTTTTTGCGTGGCGACGATATCAGCGTAGGCACGTTTAGGGGTCGACGTACCTACACGACTCACTACCTCGACCGGTGCCAAGTCAGCGACGGCGGTGGCGCATGTTGCAACGCGTGCAATATCAGCAGCGGGTGACGCAGTGGAGCTCGGCGACTCAAAACTACCTATGCTTACGATTCTCGCTCTGCGACTTGTGCTCACGTTGGAGGCATCAGGCGACCTATTTACCTTAACAGCATTGCGCAACAACACTACTTCGGCACGTAGTTCACCAATGATGTTATTCGACATCTCAAATTTGGACTGTACCTCGGCCAGGCTTGCCTTGAGAGTTGTAATGCCCTTCAGCAACCTGGTGACGTCGACGTGGTAAAACGTGACTGGGGGCAACTTATATATAACCTTCGCCACAAAAGCAGGTACGTCGTCTGGGTCGGTGCTCTTCATCAACGTGATGATGTCCTGCACACACTTCTGGCCACCATCCCTCCGGCGGGACTGCATCTGCTCGACTTTGCCAAGCGATTGGAACAGCGTCAGCTTGGCACTGCTGATCTCCTCCTCCTTGAAACTAGACTTGCAGATCTGCAAGATGCTGAGTTCGTCCATATAGTCGATGGCATGGTTGATAAATGCCAAGACCTCGTTGACTATGAGCGGTTGTGAACTCATAGCAACGTAAACCGGGCAGCCGCTAAAGCTGCGCGACACGCGAATAAAATATTCGTATCCAGCAGCGCAAACACGTCCGTACTCGACCGTGCATTGCGGTGCTATGAGTAATAAGGATGGTTCTTTTTAAGACAGTACTCTCTGCTTACCTTTTCTAAGTAAGGGACTTTTTGTTAACAATTGACTTTTTGTTAACAATATCATGAGCACCCAATAGCAACACAGCTACATGCTTACAGCTTGTTGCTGTACCACTACCAACAGCACATTCGCAGTAACATTCTTTAGTGGACCTATCTCGGCTAATTTTGGCATCTCAGCATCATAAGCAACTTTCTTATTGCTAGCTTTGCAGAGTCCACGCAAATACGTGTAGGTGCCGTCGTCAGTGTAACGAACAGTGACAAGCTGTCCGGACTCATAAAGAAGTTTGTCTTTTGGTTGGAATCTGTAAAGGAAATAAACAAATATTAATCTATCTAAACAAATACAATAACAGAACAATCTATGAGTATAAAGTACAGTCTTACATAATATCTTTGAAAATATTATTGGATGTTTATCTGACTTATGTTTGGAATAGGTGAATCAGCGTTGATGTCTTTGAAAGTTTCAAATGGCGCACATACATTATGAACTGTCTTCTTCAAGATCAAAGTGGACTCCAAAATTTTCATTTCGATCGTATGCCTCCAGCTTAGAGAAAGAAAAATATTTAAGTTTGTTTTAACAAAAAAAAAAAGAAGAAATATGAAAGATAACCTCAAATAATTAAAATACTGACCTCTTAATCAAAGCGATCTTTTTCCCAGCAGTCGACGCATTTCTTCGTCGAAGCTCAATTCGAAGTTCACGTAAAGATAACAGCGAGTACATTTTTAAGGTAAATTACAAAATAAACACAGAAAATCGCAACCACACACTTGAAAACTGAATAAACAAGGTACAATCGCTGAAAGCGCCACCTGCTTCTACCTTTTAGTGTGCCTTCCCATTAATTTCTTCTTGAGAATTTTAAATACAAATATCTTTTTATAGAGTGAACCGATAACGATGAAACAAAAACTAAGTTATACCCTGAGATACTTACAATTTTAATGTATGAAAGTTATCTACATTATTTTTGTACTTTTTACATGATACCTGAACATCTAAACAAACAATCAGATAAACAGACAAACGAGAAAAATACAAAAATGATGGAAATGCGTTCTGTTGGTTATCCTTTATCTCCCTGGCTATTTTTTTTTTATTATTTTGAATGTACTAAAGCGACTCTTCAATATATTTATTGTATAGATTGTGTAGAATATTAGTTTTCGTAAATTGGTAACACTGCCCTCTTGATATGTCGGGAACTTTTTAATTTCATTCGTCATATGACATTTACATTATTGCACATTGACGTTTGACTTGTTGTAAACTAAAAGTAAAGAGGTTGTAAACTTACGACGACGATCTAGCTGAACTTTGAGTTGAGTTGAACTTGAACACTTAAACCAACATCACTGGCCGGCCCCAAGTCAACATAACTTACTACAGAGCACTCTTAGTGTCAAAACTAATTACTACACAAAGGTAAGTAATGCGCAATAAATACTTTTTTTTTGTTCGTAAGATGACAATAAACTAAGTTGTGTGACATTTAATTAAGTTCCACTGACAAAAGAAGTAGGTAGTAGATACCTACCTATTTTACAAGTTACCGAACCAACCATGTCATTAAGTATTATGAAACTCTTGATGTTATTCTTTTGACAGTTCTTGAAGTTCTTCTTTATTATAGGCATCTAAATCAAAAGCTAAAGTTGTATTTTCTCCCTTGCTGGGAACTTTGAGTGATAGATTGAGATCACAACATATTGTAGGACCATAGGATCCAGTGCAAATACAATTTTAATTAATACTTGCTTTTGCCCGCGACTTCGTACGTGCAAATCCTGGTTATTCCCGTAGGAATTTCGGGAAATCCTCTCTTAGTGCTCTCCAGCACTTCCCAAGAATGTACATGCCAAATTTCAACTTTCTATGACCAGTAGTTTCCGCTGTGCATTGTCTGTCAGTCACTCAATCAGTCAGTTATGAAAGAATATTATATATTAGGATGACATGAATAAAATAGACATACCTATATGTATATGCATGTACCTTTATCTATATCTATATCTATACTTATACTTATTAATGTATAAAGCTGAAGAGTTTGTTTGTTTGCTTGAACATGCTAATCTCAGGAGCTACTGGTCCGATTTGAAAAATTATTTCAGTGTAGATAGCCCATTTATTGAGGAAGGCCTATATAGCCTATATATCATCACGCTAAGACCAAAAGAAGCTGAGCAGAGGAAGTTGCGCAGGTCAACTAGTAACTGTATATTACTTATTATGTCTTTGCAAAAATATACTCTTTATTATGCTCTTGAAGCCATCAAGAGAATGAACTTACGGCCAACATGCATATGAATCAAATCAAATCAAATCGTATATTTCAAATAAACCATTAACAGGCACTTTTGAATTGTCTAGATCGGTCAGTCCAAAAAGATGAAGCTAATTGCACGTTCCAAAGCGTAGATCTCTATGGAGAAGAACGTGCAAGAAACTGCACGGACACTCTTTTAAAAATAATAAATTGTTACAAGGTTTTGTTTACATCAAGTTTAAATTATACAAACATGTGATAACGATGTAAAAGACGAGCAGGATAAAAGCGTCCGGGAAAAAAAGGAACAATATTCAAAGAAATATTTAAAATAAACCATGGCAACTGAGAAATGACCAGTCCCAACTGACAGCGCCCGTTCACGAACATGACGCATGCGCTAGCACCATTTGGCTTAACCATTTTGAAGGGAGCCAAATGATCCAACGCATACGCCACCATCAACCAGACTTGTGTGAGCATGACATTCCCAACCGCCAGGGTACATTCAAGTCAAAAACAAACCTAAAACTGATAGCTATAGCTTAAGTTTATTTAATAATGCAATCTGTCATATTACTATGTACCTAAAGAATTTAGTAAGTTAATTTTAATCCCTATTAAATAAAAGCTACTAAATTATAAAAACTGGCCAAGTGCGAGTTGGACTTGTGTGCAAAGGGTTCTGAACCAATTTCATTTTTAGGGTTCCGTACCCAAAGGGTAACCAACGGAACCCTATTAGTAAGCCTCCGCTCTCCGTCCGTCTGTTCGTCCGTCCGTCTGTCAGCGGGCTGTATCTCAAGAATCGTAATAGGTAGACAGTTTAAATTTTCACAGTGTGTATTTCTATTGCCGCTATAACAACAAATAACAAAAGTTAAAGTTTATGGTTCGGAACCCTTCGTGTGTGAGTCCGACTCGCGCTTGGCCGGTTTTTTGAACATATCAAGTTAACACTACAGACTTCTAATAGGTTTTCCTGTAATCTTTAAGTATAAAACTATTATCTGCATATTTTTCAAAATTTTAGGCCCAGCAGTTTTGGAGATAAGGGCCTCTCCTTATACGAAACTACTGAGCCTAAAATTTTTAACTGGTCAGTTTTGGTCTAATTTCTTGAATAACTTCAAAACAATTTATTTTAAAATTATGAAAAAAAAAATATAATTAAAACCCTCACAGTAAACCGTTTCATTTGATATGTCATACAATACAGTTTGAAATTTTTTTTTTTTTAATTTTCTAGTTTGACCCCCAAAAGTGACCCCCATACTAAAAATTTATTTATTTACGTAAAGCATCCGTTTTTGGGTCACAGAAGTCCATATGTATGCCAAATTTCAACAGAATTGGTCGGAGAAAACTGGCTGTGACAGACGGACAGACAGACACCCGAATAGAATAGAATTTTATTCTGCAAGTATGGGTAGTTGTTACAATTAATTAAATTAAAGGTCAGCCATTTTTTACCATTCGGCATGCAGACATTTAGGTACCTACTTACATTACCGAGTGACCCTATAATGGTTCCGTTTTTTACGGATGTTCGGAACCCTAAAAATTACTCAACTTTTCATAAGTTCAAAATAAAGCCTCAAGATAAGCGGAGTAGTAAGAAAAGTAAATGCAAAAATCCTTTTTTATTATTAGGTTTCTGAATATAAAATGGAACCCTTCTAGGATCACTCTCGGGTGAATGACTCTCACTCAGGTGGTAGTCTGTATGTTTGTCTGTCACAGCAAGTTTTCTCCAGATATACTTGAACAAATCTATTGAAATTTGGTATGCACACATATGGACTTCTGTGAATGTGTGTGTGTGCAAGGATCAAATTCTGAGAAGTAATAACACATGGCAAACTAAAGGAAAGAGCTCATTTTCAACATAATACTTTTTTAATTAAAAAAGAAAAGTATCTACTGTTTTTTTTTTCAAAATGTTCCAGTTATCATCTTAGAAAAAATATCAGTTAAGGTTTAGTAGCTTAAGTCAGAAAATTTTCAAGTAATTTGTTAAAAATGAGAGCTTTGCTTTAGTTTGCCTTGTGTTATTACTTCCCAGAATTTGATCCTTATTAGCTAGCCTTTGGGACGGTGTAATAATACAAGGTGTTTGTTTTTTTTCTTTTTTCCTATATATAGGCATACGTTTGACCATAATCTCACCTAATGTTAGCGATGATGCGGTCGAAGATGGAGCACGTTTGCCTAGAAGCAACCTATTCACTCTTGTCTTAAAGACTCCCAGGTTGTAGCTATCTGGAAACACAGACTCTGTTTTCGACGTGACAACGTCTAATACTACTGGAGTTCGCTACGTCCCCGCAAGAGGGCGCGGCAAGCGGTGTCGGGGCGAAGCCCCCTGTCCGCGGTGGAACACCTCGGCGGACCGGTCATTGTGCTGCCAACTGTTGATGTGGGATTTTTGGCGTGTGCCTGCTAGAAAAATCATAGCTATGAGACGCACGTCTGTTGTGTAACTGATGAGTTTTACTGCAGGTACGTCGCGACAATGTAATAATATTACAAATTGTCGCCTTTTCACGGCACCTACGGGAGCGACCTACTCAGGCGTCAATCCGGTGCGACGTGGCCGTCTACGTCCCCGACCAGGTCGCGGGGCAGGCGCTTCGCGTCAGGCGGGCGCGCGCGCCAGGGTGCAATTTGCTTGACGTGGGGCCAAGCGGAACTTGTTTGCGGAATATTCACGTCTGGATCCTGGTGGCGCGAGGTCCCCTGCTTCTCCTGATGGACGCGAGTCGAGTATGTCGAACATTCGCATTCATCAGAAGGACGTCCGTAAGCAAGATAACATGCAGCCTGTGCCCAAGAAGGGTAGTCGAGCTGACCCGTCGAATTATAGACCCTTCTCGGTAACGTTCATACTCTGTAAGACTATGGAACGCGTGCTGAATCATAACCTCCTGGCATACCTAGAAGCGAATGATATCCTTAGTGACCGACAATACGGGTTCCGCAGAAATCGGTTAACTGGGGATCTTCTAGCTTATGCCATTCAGATCTTAAGTGAGGATAGAGAAGCACGGGGAGGCACTAGCGACATCTCGAAGGCCTTTGACAGGGTCTGGCACGATATCCTTATTAGTAAGCTTCCTTCCTTCGGTCTGCCCGCCGGGTTTGTGCGATTGGATCGCGGATTTCCTGAGGAATCGGTCTATCCGAGTGGTCATAGATGGCTCCTCGTCTGGAGTGCTGGATAGTAATGCCGTGGTTCCTCAGGGGTCGGTGCTTTCGGCGACACTGTTCTTGCTGGATATTAATGATCTGCTTAAACCCGCTACCTTTGGGTATGCAGACGACAGCAATGTTGCTGAGAGATACGTGTCCAACGCACGAGTTGGTGGGTCGCAGATCCGGTCTCTCTGGGAGGCTATGGTTTAGCGCTTGAACGTGTCCTTACACTGCTGTTTCTAAATGGGGCGATGTCAATCTGGTCAAGTTCAATGCTGCTAAGACCCAAGCGTGTCTATTTTCCAAAAGGAGCCAATTCCACCCAGCTCCATCTTTCCGGAGTGCAACAACCCTCAATTTTGGCCATTTCATAGAGGCAAAAGCTCAAGTGGCTTCAAAGAAGTTGGGGATTCTAATAAAGGTGAGACGGTACTTCACGCCGGAACAGCTGCTCAAACTCTATCAAGCACAAGTTCGATCGTATATGGAGTAGGTACTGCTCTCATCTTTAGGACAGATCTGCCAGATACCAGCTTGATGCCCTTGAGTCAATTGAAAAACGAGCCAAGAGGATCATCGGCAATGAGAGGCTCGTCGCGACGAAGCTCCAAAGTCTTGAGCATCGACGACGCCTAACGGTTTTCTACCGGTTGCATTTTGGGGAATGTGCGACGGAATCGCATAATTTAATTTCACCAAGCCCGTTCCATCATCGGACCACAAGACGAACGGCGATGCGGCACCGGTACATCCCACCCATACGCACAAAACGTTTGGGACATTCATAGTGCGTACAACTAAGGAGTGGAATTCCCTGCCGGAGTCTGTGTTTCCTGATAGCTACAACCTGGGAGTCTTTAAGTCAAGAGTGAGTAGGTTACTTCTAGGCGAGCGTGCTCCGTCTTCGACCACATCATCGCGTACCATCAGGTGAGATAGTGGTCAAACGCGTGCCTATCAATAATAAAATAAAATTAAATTGATCAGTACCATCTCTTGACCGCTAGTGTAATTTTTGTTGATGATTTCTGAAAAAATGTGCTTTTGTATGCATTTTTTTTAGAGACATCGTTTATTTTTCCTGTAATCTTAAATAAACTTCGATCACATAGGATAATTTTTAACCCCCGGCCAAAAAGAGGGGAGTTATAAGCAGGGAGCATTTCGGTTACCCATTGAAAGGGTTTTCGACAGGGTTTTCTTAAGCAGTTAATCAAAAACCCATACGATGTGGGTAACCCTTTCGAATGGCTTAAAGGACTATTTGTATTATATCTGTTACCTAATGAAGGGGTAACCCTTTCAGTGGGTTTGAAGTATAGAACCCATTCAATCGGTTATCATAATGAAGGGGTAACCCTTTCAGTGGGTTTCAAGTACAGAACCCATTCAATCGTTTATCATAATGAAGGGGTAACCCTTTCAGTGGGTTTCAAGTATAGAACCCATTCAATCGGTTATCATAATGAAGGGGTAACCCTTTCAGTGGGTTTCAAGTATAGAACCCATTCAATCGGTTATCATAATGAAGGGGTAACCCTTTCAGTTGGTTTCAAGTATAGAACCCGTTCAAGAAGTTACATCATGATGAGGTGACCTCATAAACAGCTTACCCCTTCAAAGACTTAACCACGGACCATTTTGGTTACTCATTGAATGGGTTTTGGATATGGTTTCTCTAAGCAGTTAATCAAAAACCCATACGATGTAGGTAATCCCTTTCGAATGGCTTGAAGGACTATTTTGATTGTCCATTGTAAAATTGATACTTTACAAGAGAATTTTCAAGTAAGATTTGTACTGTTAAACAATTACGTAACTTAAAAATGTGATTTTTGTTTATGGAGGTATTGTGACAAAACTAGTGTCAAATAAAAGGTTTTTAGATAAAAAACAATATTACGAAAATAATCAAGTCGATAGAACATCTAGTTTTCGAAATATAAGGAAAAAGGTTAAGTGAAAGTTAGTCACGTTGGAATTTTGTAAGTTTTTGTTCTAAGATTTTTTTATTCTTCATAGTTATGGATTATATTACTATTTCATATTATAGAAGATGGTCTTGGAAATCTAATTATCACTGTTAGTGCATTTTATGGAAAAAATATTAAACAAAGGCTCCAAAGTTTAATCTTACTGTCGGAGCATGAAGCTTAAAGTCGAATAACTTTAGACACGTTATTTCCTCCCGGATAAAAATTTGACAGCTGATAGTTAATATGATCCTGCAAGTAATAAAATAATCAACTGGCAAGATGCCGAGCGAAAACTCGTCAGCTGGTGAATTTAAGTAGGCGATAGATGCCCTTTTAGGGCGCTAGCTGAAGACCTTCCCACCGAGCTACAGCCAGCTGACATTTTGTTTTCTGCAAGATAATGGGTTCGCTATAATCTGACAATATATTCAATCGGGAGGAAATGACTGAAAATTTGAAAAAAAATTACATGTTCGTGTGACCAGCTGACGACCTTTCCACCGAGATACAGCCAGCTGACGTTTTGTTTTCTGCAAGATATTGGGTTGGCTATAATCTGACACTATTTCCATTCGAGAGGAAAAGACTCCATAAAAAAGCTCTCTTAATCATCTTAAAAGTTATCGTTCGGGAGGAAATTGGTCATGGAAATCTGTTGTCTGGGCTAAGACGTCTATTGCAAATTTGCGGTCTTGTGTTAGTCAGTATTTCAATTTGTGAATAAAATTGTGAACAGTTTATATTTGAAAATGCCACAACCGAAACGAGATGCTGTACATCGCTATTTTTTATATGATCCATAAAATAATATAAGTAAATGTAATCCATGTGGAAATTAGTTTAAGGTAAGGTGATTGATACCTACTTAATTATCCTAATATATAAAATTCCGTAACTGAGTGACTGACAGACAACGCACAGCCGAAACTACTGGTCGTAGAAAGCTGGAATTTAGGGACTCCTTGGGGAGTGTAACCTAAGAGAAGATTTCCCGAAATTCCTACGGGACTACTAGTTTGTTATAATTTCCCTTCACTGTTAAACCTTACAATAGATAGGTTTCTATTTTAGGTACGTAATTTATCAATCAGCTATACCTACACTCTTCCCGCTAGTGGAGCCCTGCATCTGCTCTGCCCAATCTATATACTAATATATAAAGCTGAAGAGTTTGTTTGTTTGTTTGTTTGCTTGAACGCGCTAATCTCAGGAACTAATATTCCGATTTCAAAAATTCTTTCAGTGTAAGATAGCCCATTTATCGAGGAAGGCTATAGGCTCATCACGCTAAGACCTATAGGAGCGGAGCAGACGAAGTTGCGCGGGTCAACTAATAAGTACATAAAGATCTAAGAACTAAAATAAATAAATAAATAAATAAATAAGCTCAAGAACTAAGAACTGCGCGGCAAGCGGCTCGCTAACCGCCTTCACCTCGCGCTGTCGAGCCGCACCCCTCGGTCGCCCTCGACAGTCCACGTCTAAGTCCGTTCAACTAACATCGCGTACGCCTCGGACCAGAAAAAACCGGCCAAGTGCGAGCCTAAGTGGTTTTATACCGGCGAGGCGAGGCATGGATGGGATTGTGCGTTTTTGCACTTAACGGCACGGTAACGGAACCGGCTGCCGGGGAAGCAAAAATGTATGAATATAATGGCACTTCTTTCCACTTGCCGGCGCCGGCAACGGCCCGGTGTTGCCTCCCATCGGTGCTTTCGCAGGCGCCGAGACAGCAAGCTTCGAGCTCGGTGCCGGCCGGCATAACCTATCTCGCCCGCGTGCGCACGCACACGGCTGCGTACGTATACAAAACACATACGGTTATGCCGGCAAGTGGATAGACGTTTCATATCTAGCTATATTCATACGGTACCTACCTATATTCATACATTTTTGCTTCCCCGGCAGCCGGTGCCGGTGCCGTGCCGGTAAATGAAAAAAACCGGCCAAGTGCGAGTCGAACTCGCACACGAAGGGTTCCATACTATAAACCTTAATTTTTATTATTTGTTGTTATAGCGGCAATAATTATACACAATCTGTGAAAATTTCAACTCTCTACCTATTACGATTCGTGAGATACAGCCCGCTGACAGACAGACGGACGGACGGACAGCGGAGGCTTAGTGTTGGGTTCCAAGCCCCAATACTGACCAAAAGATAAGAAACTTATTTATAAATAGCTCCCAAAACATGAACCTTGTGGAATTAAAATAAATTGTGTTTTTCAACTAAAACATGACATTCACTGAATTTTTAACCACTTTTACTTCCAATACTGCAACACTCAAAAATTTAATGTTACTAATTAAAATCCCAAGTAAGTAAATTGATTTGAAACACCTACTATTCATAAAAGAAACAAAAAATTTAACGAAAATACCTACTGTCGTCTAGATTACAGATACAGTATATCGAAACTGATTCCTCATACCTAAATCGTAAACTATGGCTCGAACAACTTACAATTTCACTATTCCTAACTGATAACGTAAGAAGCTTGCAATTTTGTAATGTACTGTGACATAAGAGACGGATTTTGTAATTAAAACGGGATATATAGTTGCAATTATGAAAAAAAATACTACGTCTGGTAGAAACGTCCCAATTCCTTATTTTTTATGTTCATTCACTGGAGCCATTACCCTATGCAGCAACATCTCCCGATCTTAGAATAATATGCGTTATTATTGTCAGCGGACGATAACGGAGAGAGTCGGTGCGCGGCGGCGCGTCCGCGCGAGTCTGTGCTTGACGGAGAGAGACCGAGCGGGTCCTCGATGGCTGGTGCGAGATTTGTATATCGGTTTGGCAGTAAATAAATACTCTATTCTTACAGCGATAAAGTTCAATATTGTATTAGCAAAATTTCAATTCTCGCTCATCCAATCCACGCCTCCCCTCGCCGGTGTAAAACCACCTGACGCGGGCATCAAGGGTTCCGTTCATACCTATTTCTTTAAACCTATTAAGTATTTTAATAGCACATTAAAGTTATTTCGAGTCTAGGTACCTACATTTCTACTACCTAAACTAAAAATTTGCTATATCTTCAGTACTCGTAGTCCGATTTACGCCTTTCAAACGTTAAAATGGGTTTGAACCATAATCTACCTAATTAAATAAGAAAGAATTACATAATTTTAAAAATAAAAATCTCCATTTTCAAATTACGTAATTATCTGGCGTTATATTTCCAAATTGTAATAAAAAATGTGTGCTTTTTAGTGACATGGTTTTATTTTTCCTGTAGATACCTAATCTCTACATAAACTTTTGTCACTTTGAATTATTTTTGATTTTTCTCAGTGCAAACTTCGGAGATAAGGGCGGGGAGAACGATATTTTTAGGGTTCCGTGCGCAAAGGGTAACCAACGGAACCCTATTACTGAGCCTCGGCTGTCCGTCCGTCCGTTCGTTCGTCCGTCTGTCTGTCGGCTGGCTGTATCTCAAGAACCGGAATACGTAGAGTAGAAATTTCCACAGATTGTGTATTACTATTGCCGCTACAACAACAAATAATATAAATTAAGGTAAAATATGGTACGGAATCCTTCGGCTTTTTTTCATGTTTCATCAAAAGTTAAAAATTATGTGGCCTAAAAAAAAGAGAAAACATATTTGAGAATGTGCAAACAGCGCTCCATTCGAACCTAACCTACCCGGGTCGGGGTCGCGTGCAAAGGGTTCCGAACGAATTTTTTTTTTAACATGTTATTTTAACACATGATACACATATTTAGAAGTAGAAGTCTCTATTCTACTTCTAATAGGTTTTCCTGTAATCTTTAGTGATAAAGACTAACTATTTAATGATTTACGTAACGCGTCCGTGTTTGGGTCACAGAAATCCATATGTGTACCAAATCTCAACAGAATCGGTCCAGTGGATCTGGAGAAAACTGGCTGTGACAGACGGACAGACAGACAGACAGACACCCGAGCGATCCTATAAGGGTTCCTTTTTTTTTCGGAACCCTAAAAAAAATATCTATCGGCGTCTCCGGCATAACAAAATGTTGTATGGGTACCAGGAACCCAGTAATATCCAGCGAGGCCGCACGTTTCTAAACCCAACCTATAATATTATATAGGATTTTCAACAAGAGGGCCTGCGGACGTCGAGCATTGGGTGGCTCGCCGTCCGAGCAGAACCAGGCCCGGGTCGATGACGCGCTGTGTTCCTCGCGCACCTCAAACAGATGTCAACAGAGTAGACGGGGCCCGCTAGGGCCAGCGCCTGCCAGGTTTCCGATATTTGTTCGAAAGAGTCTCCACGGCCCAGGAAAGCAAAGGACATTAGGAGGAACATGGATGGGTTTTAGTCAGTAAGAGTCTGACACTCCCTTCTGCTTCACCTAGGGCGGTACGAGTCATTTGATGATTTCCCATTCTGTGGGCCACCAAGATACAGGCTGTGCCTAGTTTGGGGCCCATTGCCACTTCTGTTACATTCGCTATCTACTTCTATTCTTCATTGTGTAATTGCTTATGTGTAATAACTTGTGTGTGTGCCAATAAATAAATTATTATTAAATTATTAATTCTTAAAAAAAATATGATTTTCAACAAAAAAAAAAAAAATCCTTACAGAATATTCATCAGCTGATCGAAATTTGTATGGGAGGCACATTTTTTAACAAATTGACGGCTTCACGGGTTTACATTATAATCACCAGCCAAATTCTGGGAGCCACTTCTACCCACGGTGATGAACAACTTTTCTCAAAGAAATCATATTCGATATTAAACAAAAACAAATTGATTTTCTATACAGAATATTCATCAACTGACCGAAATTTGTATGGGTAAGGCACATATTTTTAACGAATTGACTATAGCTTTCTTGAGAAGTTGTTTATCTGCAAGAGCAGAGAGGTTCTCAAAATTTGGCTGGTGATTAAAATGTGTGTGTTTCTAGGGCGCCCTGTCCCTGCGTCATGGAGCCGATTATTACACTACACTACAAATCGCTACCGATCTCGGTCTGAATGCGTACGTGGATAGCGTTGCACGCAGTGGCGGCGTAAAGTGAAGGGGAGGGGGCTGGTCCGCCCCGGGTGCCAAGCACCAAGCTGCAGTGCCTATTCAAGGTGTTTAATAGCTTTGGAAGTTCGCAAACACAGATCGATAGATACTTTTTTCTCTTTAGTATATCATCAAAAGTAAGAAATCGACCAGATGTCAGATAACGGCATTTTAGTTATACCACGGCAGCAAGGTGACAACGACAAGTCACTTGTACCTACATCCAAAAAAGCGCACAAAATTTCCGTCATAAAACATCAATTAATAACTACCTACTCTTATACGTAACTATTTACATTACCTAGGTACTAATAAAATAGTTTAAAACGCATCGAAACTTTATTTAATTTTTTTTTCGAGTATAATTTCTAATTCCCTAAAATAATGAATTCATTTTGCACTTGGTCTGATCTTATACCGCGCGTAACATTTCGATTTTATCAATTTTTTTTTACAATTGATAGGCTCGCGTTTGACCACTATCTGACCTGATGGTAAGCGATAATGTGGTCGAAGATGTAGCACGCTTGCCTAGAAATAACCTATTTATCTATTAATTGAAAGAGACAAGGAAGGCAACTTTGATAATGTGATCGAATATTTTAGTCAGATAATCAATCGGAAATCTTAAATCATAAACCTTATATTTCCCAAAAAAACTAACATACGTTTTTTTTCGGTGAAAATTTAATTCGATAAAAACCAAGGCTTTTCAGGGTGATTTCGGTGTACATACCTACATTTTTAAATGAATAAAACAAAACAAAAACCAATCAAAATATAGTACAAAAGGTTCCATTTCAAGGAAAACACGTAGTTAGCCAATCAAAAAACAAAATCCTTCCGTTTACCTGCTTAAATTAATCAGGTTTAAATTTAAACAGGTCGCCACAGCTTTCGAAAATGGGAGGCGCAACGAATCGGTAGGTAGCACGTGTTTCGTGTACAAGCCAACGATGTCTACCGAAATAAAGTTGATTTAATAACCATAATAATTTCGTTCCTAACCTGAGCAAAACCCTTAAATTATATTGGTTTTCTTAATGAAGGGGTAACCCTTTCAGTGGGTTTCAAGTATAGAACCCATTGAATGGGTTATCATAATGAAAGGGTAACTCTTTCAGTGGGTTTCAAATAAAGAACCCATTCAATGAGTTATCATAATGAAGGGGTAACCCTTTCAATGGGTTTCAAGTATAGAACCCATTCAATCGGTTATCGTAATGAAGGGGTAACCCTTTCAGTGGGTTTCAAGTATAAAACCCATTCAATGGGTTATCATAATGAAGGGGTAACCCTTTCAGTGGGTTTCAAGTATAAAACCCGTTCAAGGAGTAACATCATGTTGAAGTAACCTCATCAACGGCTTACCCCTTCGAAAGACTTAACTCTTAACCGGGGTTGTACGGTCCCTGGTTATAAGTTTGACGTCGATGTCTGTATGTGTGTCTGTCTGTGGCATCGTAGCTCTCAAACGGTTGGACCGATTTCGTTGCGGTTTTTTTCATTCGAAAGCAGGTTTTCTAGCGGTGGTTCTTAGACAAGTTTAATAATAACGTAGGGCAGTTCGCTCTAACCGCAACATTTTTCTTACTTGGAGCATTTTTATACCCGTCGTAACTTAAACGAAAGGTCAGGATTACTATCATGATACTAAAATCACCACTATTCCATTTCGCCCGGGTTTTGATTGAATTATTTGAACAAAAAAACTAGTCAACAAGATTTTGCTACAAGGAATGAGCTTACTAATTTTGAATGACCTAGTTATCCTTATTACAAAACCATATTTATTTTGTTTTGATCACGTATAGTTTTTGTGTTACAGCTACTACCAGTAACATCATTTTCCCTTTACCTTGTTTATTCGGATTTTTTTTTTCAATAAAGTAGTAGTATTTTCAATTTACCAAGTTTTTTTATTTATGTAATGTGTAAAAAGTGTTCCAATGATTCTGAAAAGTTTCGTTTATATTTATTGTGGAATTATTTTGAAAACTAGAAAAGGAAATTTTGCACCACGAGTTTAAAAAAAAAAAGTGAGCTTTATTTTGATATTTTTGAGTATAAAAGAATAGTTCAGTATCCTGGACGTGCCATCTGCTTCACAACCAAAATTATAATGTTCCTGTACTAGAACCAGCTGAAAACTTCAATTGTCGCCATTGAGGCCACTTCAAAACAATATTACAGGAAAACTGTACGTGTCTCAATAATTCAGATTTCAGTTCTTTGATAGTTAAACATGCTCTTAACATAATTAGTTAAAGAAAATCTTGTTGTAAACAAAGTGTTTTTTTTTTGTTGACCAGTGAAAGCGGTCATTGCGACTTAACCATAATAGTTAGACATATACCTTCTCGGATTTTTTTAAAGGTAACTAGCTTTTACCCGCGACTTTGTAGGCGCATATCCCTTTTTTCCCGTATCCCGTTTTTCCCGTTCCATAAAACTATCCTATCTTTTAAGTTTGATCAGATAACAGATAGTTACGAAGTTCGATCAAAATCGGTTGAGTAGTGAGTTTATCTCGAACAAACATCGTGTCACGAGATTTTTATATATGTAGACTAGTTGACCCGCGCAACTTCGTTTGCTCCGCTCCTATTGGACTTAGCGTGATGATATATAGCCTTCCTCGATAAATGGGCTATCTAACACTAAAAGAATTCAAATCGGACCAGTAGTTCCTGAGATTAGTGCGTTCAAGCAAACAAACAAACTCTTCAGCTTTATATATTAGTATAGAGTATAGATAATGAGTACTTCAATTATATAGTACATTATTTTTATGTATCATCAATAGTTTTCTCAGGGCACGCCAAATAATGAATTTTATTGGCAACGTTTTGCTACTTTGGGTTACATTATTGCAATTTTCTTAAGGATCTCTATTTTTATTGTAAACATAATATATAGAACGTGTAACAGAATAAACGCAATACCTCTTAAGGGGTCATTGTATTCATCATTATGAACAACTTTTACTATGGGACCAATCAGGAAATCGCGAAAAAAAATCAGCTGTTCAGTACATTTTGTCGAGTTATGCGCACAAAAATGTATGGGGGAATCAATTTTTTATTTATCAAACCTCTATACCCATACCAAATTCCAACTTTCTAGTTCTCAGCGTCTCTGAGCTAAACCGAGGACAGACAGACAGATTGACAGACAGACGGACATGGCGAAACTATAAGGGTTCTTTGTTAACTACGGAACCCTAAAAACTCTCACTACGGCCACGGAACACATCGAGTGTACGACTAAACGCCGACAGACACTACGCCGACAGACTGAACACCGACAAGACTTTACTTCGACGGGACTCTTCGCCGACAGGACACTTCGCCGACAGGAATCTTCGTCGACAGGGCTCATCAGCGACGCAATAAAAAAAAAATAACCTAACCTATCCAGTCGGGGTACTCTGAGACGGGGTGTTGTCGATCTTCAGTGTGTCGCACAAGCGTGAATTCGAACTACGGTGAGTCGCATTTTGTCGCATGAGCGTTAATCGCACATCCATTTGTCGAGCCCACGTAGTACACTTGATACTGATACATAAACAATGCAAGATATTTATTTTTTATGAATTGTATAATTACAAGAAAAGCATAATCTATTTCCAAATCTGATTATGACTGATGAGCCCTGTACGTCTACCATGAGTTTTATCAAACTGCACTCGCTAGCGATTGTACTTAAAAAAACTGTATGAAAACTTTGAAAAAACAAGTTTCTAATTTATTTGTTTAAATTGTTAACTAATAAGCAAGCAAGTTGCAAGTAAAACTTTAGTTATCAACTAAAAAAATAAATTAGAAACTTGTTTTTTTTTTTAAGTTTTCTTACATCTTTTTAACTACAGTCGCTAGCGAGTATAGATTGATAAAACTCATGGTAGGCGTACTGTTGGCGAAGAGTCCTGTCGGCGAAGTGTCAATCATACAGAGATTTGTATTTTTGTATGTAACAAATAAAAAACTGCTGGACCGATTTGAAAAATTCTTTCAGCAATGGATAGGTACATTATTCTATCCCCGTACTCCCACGGGAACAGGACCTACGCGGGTGAAACCGCGTGACGTCCGCTTTGATGTTATAAAATTTTGTAAACAATACATAGACATGCGATTCAATTCAATCGTTTTGTGTACCTACCTACTTCTTGCTAGAGTTTGATTAATTTCATTCAATACTACAAAAAAAGAAAGGTTGTCTTTAAAAGATCGCTTTTAGCGATAAGGCCGCCCATTGTGTCACCCTATGTAATGTTTTCTTCATCTATTTTTTTTTTCTGTAACTTATATGGTGTACATAATAAAGAGTATTCTATTCTACTACGATCCTTGTCTTTATTGAGTGCACCGATGTTAATAATGGTTTATTTTGCTAATTTTTATGAACAGTCATGTAGGTACTCTTGAAAAAAAAATATAGTTTCCCGCACACACCTCTTGTAGATTTTTATTTGCCCACATTATGTATACCTAACCATTTAAGGACACAGCTCACTTATATCAACTCGGAAAGAGATCGTAACCGTATCGCCTTTCGCCTCGCCGTCAAACAGGCGAAGCAGTAAGCACGTAACCAAAGGTTCGATACGTCGGCGTCGACTCGGCTACGGCCAAGCGTCGCCGCGCTTACGGCTAGCCGTCGCGTCGCCTCGCTTACGGATAGACGTCGGCGCGCTTGTCCCGAGGCGAGGCGATTACGTTACGATTCCGATTAGTATGCGTTGCAGTAGGGAGTTTCATACAAATAATACTGTAAGGCTCGAGTTGATACTGTTACGAGCTTGGGGTTCGTGACAATAAAAACAGCCGATAAATTAACCAAAACTGACACTTTAATTTAACACACTAATTAGGACTTTAAAACACACTAATTATAACACACAATCGCACTACTGAACACTTCACTTCACTATAATTCGCAGTTGAAGATCGCTCTCGAAGTTATCGTTTGTATCGCCAATTCAATACTGACTCAGTCACCGGATGTCCGCCCTTTATATACCGACAAATGTTTCTAGAACCTTCTAGTATGGAAACTTCCGGAAAGTTCGGGTACATACAGGTCCCGACTGACCAGGTGTCGAAACATCGAGAATGTTCTAGCATAGAAAATTCTAGAAACATCTTGACTTCTTTGATCTGGTTAGTTCCCGCTACTTGATACTAGATGGCGTTAGCAGCACGTATATGTCGTTATGTAACCAGCATTAATTCTGGTGCGTAACAATACGGTTACGATTTCTTTCCCTAGTTGTTGTGTGCTGTGTCCTTTAATATTCAAGTTTAAAAAAAAAAACCAAACGGTTAAAACTTACCAAATAGTTCCAAGCAAAACACTTAACAAGCAGTCTGATGCAGGTCATGCAGGTGGCATCAAACTGGCGATTGAACTAAAATAAATGATACTGGTTTTTTGATAATTTTACAATATAACTGAATACAGATACATAATACAGAACGCCAACTTTAATTATTAAACTTCGCACTTTTTATTAATTTCAGAACCAACGGCTCCGCCCTCCCAGTATGGCTTCAAATGGAGAGGTACAAATTCTAAAGAATAACCGAGAGGCCTGTATGAATCGTCTCTATGCTTTCTTTAATTATATTACAAACATAAATAAAGCAGAGACAACTTTAAAGAAGTCTGAATTCATCGAGTTACAGATGCGCATTGAGAAGTTCGATTCGTTATACAAACAATATGAAAAGTTGCAGTCACAGTTAGAAGGTGCTGGTCATTTTTTGGATAAGTGGGACAAGGAAAACACTAATTCGTTCGAGTCTAAGTGTTTTAGAGCATCATCAATAGCAAAGATTCTTTTAATTAAGTACAGTAAAATGTATGAGTCTACCAACAACGATCAAACCACTAACCCCGAACTTCAGGCACACTAAGAGTCACGCCCCCCAGTCCGGTCAAGTTAGCTCATTTAATTGGGTAAGTTTACAATGATTCGCATAGAGCTGAAAATTTGTACGCATGTTCGAAACACCATTATAATTGAAATGTGAAAACTTGAAAAGTCCCCATCGATCCGCAATCTGCAAAACAATATTAAACATCAAAGATCGCTCAGGAACTACTGATCCGATTTGAAAAAATATTAAACATCAAAGATCGCTCAGGAACTACTGATCCGATTTGAAAAAATCTTTCAGTGTTAGATAGTCCATTTATTGAGGAAGGCTATATATCATCAATTCATCACGCTAAGACCAATAGGAGCGGAGCAGTAATGAAAATTGTGACGCAGAAAGTTGCGCGGGTCAACTACCGTATGTATAATTGTTTGGCACGCTCTGCGGCCTGAACGGCTCCATGGATTTTAGCTTGAGAGGTGTCGTTAGATTCTTATTTACTGTGAGAGTGACACTGGGTATCTATCTATACTAATATATAAAGCTGAAGAGTTTATTTGTTTGTTTGTTAGCTTGAACGCGCTAATCTCAGGAACTACTGGTCCGACTTGAAAAAATGGCTATAGGCTATGTATCATCACGCTAAGACCAATAGGAACGGAGCAGACGAAGTTGCGCGGGTCAACTAGTACCAGAATAAAAAAATAAACAAAATGGCGGATTTTTGGCGCCAAATTCAAATGTTTGGCTCGTTCTGTAGCCTAAACGGCTTGATGGATTTTAGTTTCAAAGGTTTCGTTAGATTCGTATTAGTTATGAGAGTGACACTATATAAAAATTAAAATGACCGATTTTTTGCCATATTATGCCTTCAAAAATTGTTTAATTATCAAAACCTATCGAGTGGGGTATCAAGATAAAGGGCTCGAGGAAACGATTCCAAGAATGTAACTCACTAAAATGTAGGAAATAAAAAAATGATTTTGACAAACAACTCGACCGCTAAAAACGGCTAAAAAGTTTTTTTACAAGTAATTTTTTTTATTTGCGTATTTCAGCCAAACGGTAAGTTTTGGCGTACAAATAGGTCAGACAAAACTTGTAGATCATGCAATTATCTATAAAAATTGTCTTACACTTTTTTCCTAAGATATAGCGATTCAATATTTGTGTTCTTCATATTATGCACGAGCACGCCGTATTTATGTACAAGTATTTATGTATTATTGTACAAGCTAACTGGTAATTGAGTGCGTTCCATAAAATTTATTTTACTACAGCTGATTTGCAACGATTTTGACACCGAAAACCATATCTATATTGGGTTATTTTCGAGTTAGCGAAAGTTTTAAGATAAACATTTTCTGCCTGATGATCAACAACTGTAAACTATGAGAAATCTACTTCTCTCTGGAAAGTCAATTGATATTTTTCTGATAGGTCGTGAACGAATGAATCCTTCGAATAACAATTAATAATAAATAAAATAGTATGTCTACAGTCTCATCATCATCATATCAGCCGAAAGACGTCCACTGCTGGACATAGGCCTCCCCAAGCGTCACCACAACGACCGGTCCTGGGGGGCTACTCTCTAACGAAATCCGTAGTTTCGGGCTTAGTTGCGGGCGGACATTTTCTACTTCGTATCACCTAACCACTGAGAACTTATGATAACACGATTTGACAGTTACTGTGAAATCGTGTTGTCATTCATTCTCAGTTCGGGTTCGGGACTAATCGTAAGTCTGTAGGTGATACGGAGTAGAATACGCCCGCCCGCAACTAAGCCCGAAACTACGGATTTCGTTAGAGAGTAGCCCCCCTGTGCGTCTCGCATCCATCAGCTACCCGTGACCTTCACCAGGTCATCGATCCATCTTGTGGGAGGCCTTCCAACGTTGCGTCTTCCGGTACGTCTACCATGAGTTTTACAATCTATACTCGCTAGCGACTGTAGTTAAAAATATGTATGAAAACTATTAAATAACAAGTTTCCAATTTATTTTTTGTTTAAGTTGTTAACTAACAAGCAAGCAAGTTGTAAGTAAATCTTTAGTTAACAACTAAAAAAATAAATTAGAAACTTGTTTTTAAAATTTTTCATACATTTTTTAACTACAGTCGCTAGCGAGTATAGATTGATAAAACTCATGGTAGACCAGGGACCGAAAGGTTAATCCGTATGAAAGTTTTAACCGGGTTAATTTTTAGGATTAGGTTAAAAAACCCGCAATAAAGGTTAACCCGTATTATAGGGTTAATCAGCCTATAAGAACCGATTTCTACGTAAGGTGCATTTTAGTACATAAAACATCTACAAGAAAGTGACAGAGATAACTACCAGTCGGTCTTTGATCGTGTTCCGATTCCGACACGACTCTAAGTAGTCACCGCGCAGGATGCATTGAACTTTGAGCCTTATTAGTGTTCTGCTGTTGCAACTCACAGGTTCTGTCTCTTTCATTCAGATTAATCAGCAATATTTTATAGATTAACTTTAATAGTATACAGGTTAACCCGTATAAAGGTTAATCAAACAAAGAGCTTAAACGTCTAACCGGTTAACCTTTTAATCCGATTAATGGGCCCTTGTGGTAGACGTACGGTACGCGGTCGCCACTCCAGAACTTTTCGGCCCCATCGACCATCTGTTCTGCGAGCAATGACTGCCACTTCAGTTTGGTTGGCGATCCTTCGGGCTATGTCGGTAACCTTGGTTCTTTTGCGGATATCATCAACCCTGATTCAATCACGCAAGGAAACTGGTGTCTACAGTCTAGTAAAACCAATTTCAAGGAACGCACTCAATTGCTAATCAGCCTAAATATGCGGTTTACTCGTGCATATTATGAAGGAGTCGCTATAACTCAGAAAAAGTGATTCTTAGGAAAAAAGTGTAAGACAATTTTATAGATAGTTGCGTGATCCACAAGTTTTGTGTGACTTATTTTTATGACAAAACTTACCGTTTGGCTGAAAAACGCAAAAACCCATTTTTGCAATCTTTGACGTTGAATTTTTTTTTGCAAATATTGTATCGGTGGAGACTTAATACATTTCATGTAGGTATACCTAGTGGTGTTCTCAGTCAGTCGGTTCTCGGTCAGCTCTACGCGAATTATTGTAACCTTGCATGTCTAACTTGACCGGACTATCTGTTGCGAGTGCGACGCGTTGCTTAGATCCTGAATCCTTAGCTAAGTATATATAGCTCTTGCGTGGTCAGTCAAAACCAACTTAAATGTCAAAATCGTCTGCAAGGTTAAAGGTTTTTCTATTTTTGAAGTGAAAACTTCTTTAGCGGCGTTGAGCACTTTTTCTGTAATGGGTATAAAATCTTAAACTCGCGTCAGGACACGTGACCTGATCGAAAAAGCGTAAGACGGACTCGCGTCAGGGTCACGTGATGCTGATCGAAAAAGCGTAAGACGGACTGGCGTCAGGGTCACGTGATGCTGATCGAAAAAGCGTAAGATCGAGGGGAAGGGAGAGGAACTAGTATCTCCCACTCTTTCTACCGTGCCTGAGTGTGCTGCTCCGCTTAGGCGGCACAGGGCGCTTGCGCGAATGTCCGTCTGTGTTTATGTACAGCGTGCCACGCGTATCCAAGGATACGAAATTACGGAATTACGAAATTATGGATGAAAGTTGATTTTTCTAAGAGATAAAAATTAATGTAATATATAAATAAATAACGATATAATATTATGAATAATAACATGTAAATTGTCATATTTGTGTACGATAGCGCAATAAATAAACATAGTATTCTACCTCATAAATGATAGTATTTTTGTACTTATAATTAAACACAACGTTAATACTAAAGTTTTCACTTCTGCCGGCACTCCCGGAGTGCTACCGGTGTTTTTTATTAATATGTTACCTACTTAAACCTGAAAGATTTCTTATAGGTTTTCGTGTAACCTGTAGGTCAAAGTCAAAATATTAGGCTCAGTAGCTTCGGAGATAAAGGGGGAATCAAGCTGGGAACTGTTATTTGAATTTACTTAAGTCATTTTTAATGATTTTCCTTGTTCTCACAATACCACTTTGTGTCCGTTTCGACCGCGCGGCCATGAAGCTTTTTTAAAAAAAAAATATGCCACGATTTTGTTAAAAATTTGTAAAAGTAGACTTCCAAAACCATAAATTTGTCAAAACTATGGTCAAAAAGTAATAAGGGTTTGAACGTGGCCACGCCATTGAAACGCTCCGAACCGCGCGTCCACGGAGATCTTTACAACTAAGCATTGCAGAGAACACATTGAATTTGTAAAAAAATTGTAAAAATATAGAAAAAAATCCTGAGCTTATATTTTAGGAGCTGTAAGACTAATACGCCATGGCCGCGCCTTTGAAACGGTGAAAAACACATTTTCGCCGATATCTCGCTGAAAAAGCAACGCAGACGCCTGAAGTTTTTTCTAAAACCCAGATTTGAATTTGTCAAAACTAGTAAAAATAAAACAAAAATCCTAGGTTCATATTTCAGGAGCTGTAAGACTAAAACGCCATGACCGCGCCATTGACACGGTGAAAACACATTTTTGCCGATATATCGCTGAAAAAGCAACGTAGACGTCTGAAGTTTTTTGTAAAACCAAGATTTAAATTTGTCAAAACTACTAAAAATAAAACAAAAAATCCAAGGTTTATATTTCAGGAGCTATAAGACTAATACGCCATGGCCGCGCCATTGACACGGTGAAAAACACATTTTTGCCGATATATCACTGAAAAAGCAACGTAGACGTCTGAAGTTTTTTTTTTCAAAATAAGCTTTATATGGAAGGACTACTACAAAAAATGTCATTAACTTGAGTTCCTATTGTTTAAAATAGTTATAACCGGTCTAAAGTAGCTTTGTCCGGTTTTTGCACTCAAAAACTGACTGTTAACAGACTGTTATAGTTGATCCACATATGTATATCAAGGCCGTGCTTCGACATGTTTATAGAATCGACCGGCTGATATGTGTGGATCAACATTTAGGTACATTTAGGTTCAACTCACAACGAACGCGTTGCTCCGCGCACTTCTAAGATCGTGATATAATGTTAGCCGTGTTTCGTACATGTTCAAGATCCTTCGCGTCGCATCTGTGTAAGTCGACCCATGTGCATGTTCTACACGGATGTAATCCAGCGTCCCATCCAAGGTGACCTTGGTGGGAGCTTGGTTTCCATCCGCGAATTGTGTTTGTATTCGTATTGAATCTGCCGTCTACAAGGATACCAACAAGCAAGGTCACCTTGGATGGGACGCCGGATTACATCCGTGTGGATCATGCTTTACTGACAAAGGCTGACCCATAGGTGCCTATACTTAAAAAAAATGTTTGAATCATATTTTACTTCCAAAATATCCATAAGTTTATGTAATGATATTTATGACTAAGGAGGCCGCCAGCTTTATACATAAACAGATGCCCTTAGAATAATAAAGCGTTATTATTCTAAGCAGTTGCCTATTTGAATGATAGTGGAATCCTGTTAGGTATAGTCAACAGCCAACAAGTCCGAGGCAACATCAAACTACGCAAACAGTCCCTACTGCAGTGACGTAGAGGCGCTCTTGTACTGTCTATGACAAATTCTCAGCTGTCGTGCGTAAGAAAATTGCGCCTCTGCTCGCCAGATTGCGTGACAGTGTCAACAGCCTCTTGAAGGTGATAGCTGACAGACTTAGTGAGAGCACCATAATGGGGCATCTCATCAAAACAACACTGTCTGTCGTAGAATATAAGTACTAAAGTAGGTTTTATTATATTGTTACTAACACCCTTTAAGAATGTATGTTTGTGTTTAGTCTGAGTGGACCTTTTGGTGTCTTATAAATAAATACATTATTATTATTAAATTGTTACCGCGGACGAGGCGGTAGATCGTGCCTGGTGCCTATACCTTGTACACCAGAAATATTCGTGCTAGGCCCGCACGAATATTTTTGACGTAGTGACGTGAAAGTAGGTAACGTAAAATTTTACCATAGCTACAATACTTCTTGTTTCGCACATAATATTTATTTGAATTAGATAACTACTATATTCATATTTTTAAATGATATAAATTTTGTAAGTCCCATAAAATTAAACCAAAATACTATAAGGTTGTAGTTTTTCACATTCAAAATTCACTTACGTTAACGTTACTTTACTATACGTCAAAATATTCGTGCTAGCCCCTCTGAGCTGGACGCACCATAAAATAAGTATGTAAACTGCTTTTTTATTTAATTATCTTATCTATGACCTCGTACAGACATTACAAAATAAAACTTTACTGTCAAGTGTAATACCTAGTTAAATTATATCGTACTTAGGCATCGTTCACACCAAACGTATTGTCCGCCGCCGACTGTGAATTAATTCGACTATACGTAATAGCGTATAATCGGTTCGGTGTGAACAAGAAGTTCAATATATATGGAAAAGCGATAAACTGCGTAACGCGTGCTCACAGTCAGCGGCCGACAATACGTTTTGTCTGAACAATCCCTTATTGATGGGATCAAATTGTGTTCCCTGTTAGTGAATGACATGAAAATAATGATAATCTTGGTAGACAAGCTACAGACGCGAGTCTAATTATGTTAGTGTCTCAAACTCTCAATGTACTATGATGACGTTGGTTGAATATTTACCTACAATTTTCCGTGTCATTCTTTTGATTCTTAGTTGCGGTGACAATGTGATTAATTTTAAGAATTTTCTTTTTACTTACCTATTTCCCTAACTTTCTTCCTATCGTGATATTTATAAAGGCAATTAAACAAGTATATCTGTTATGTTAATCTCTACACCGAAGTTTTATTTAAGCATAAAGGAACGCTTACACGGGCAACTGAAATTGTGCAATTTTAACACGAATCTGATATTGCCGGGAATTGATCTGTGTTACTGAAACTTCGTAATGGCCTGGAATTGCCTGTGTAAACGCATCTTTAGGCTCACCCGACTCCAACTCCGTTTTTTTTTAATTATATTAAAAAAAAAACGTGAATTTAACTGCCTTCGTGGTCGAGTGGTTTAGGCGTTTGCCTTGTGAGCCGGTGGTCGTGGGTTCGATTCCCACGGGAAGCATACTTTGTGAAGTTGTTTCCAGTTTGGCTAGGACATTGCAGGCTTGAATCACCTGATTGTCTGATAAAAAGATGATTCCGTGCTTCGGAAGGCAAGTATAAGCCGGTGGCAAAAATAAACCATGTTAGAGGCCCTTGAGGCAGTTTACAAACTCTGACACTAGGGTGTGTGGGATCGCTAGACCTTACTGTCCACACGATAAGAAGAAGGAGCACAGAAGTGTCATGTTCAAGTATATTTTACGTATAAGTTTCGAAATTGACGCTAGAAGCGCAGTCTACTTCGTTCCCCTAAACTTAGCCTGCAGGAAGAGTGGTGGCAGCACAGAAGCGTCCAGAATACTTGTGTACTTGTACTTGGCATCAATACCGCCACAAGAAAAACCAACGGAGTAAATCTACATCGCAACAAAAAGAACCGCGACGCCATCTATCCAACTAGCAGCGGACTACTAGGTTGAAATCCTGCATCGCGCAAGCAGAGTTTACCGTGCGATTTGAAAATATACATCAGCTTGAATATCAACTATCGGGCAGTTGCCCGCCAGACACAATCAACTGTCTGGTAGGAGGATCCTCCCCTTTTCAATGGAGGTGTGCGCGACTTTACTCTCTGTTCCACATCCCTCTAAACTTGAAACTGGTAGAAAAGTTGAAGTTTCGAATAAGCTACACTGCATCAATACTCAACGCCGCCGTGAGCGTTCAGTAGGTTCGCGAAAATTGGTCTTCTAATGTATTTGTCTGCCCCTACACTTGTAGTCTTGTCTTGTTACGTACAATGGCAGCAGGGGCCGTTCACGCTGTAACCTGCTTTACCCGGAAGCTTTTCTTACCAATATTCGGCAATTTTTATGACATTATATCTGTAAGACCAGCTGCCGAGGGCCAATTCTACTGTTTTCAGGGTTCCGAA
Organism: Lacanobia wlatinum; assembly: GCA_947578705.1. Classification (NCBI taxonomy): domain Eukaryota; kingdom Metazoa; phylum Arthropoda; class Insecta; order Lepidoptera; family Noctuidae; genus Lacanobia; species Lacanobia wlatinum. The sequence continues at coordinate 30,287,657 of OX388027.1, read as the reverse complement.
CAAAAAACGGAACACTTATAGGATCACTCGGGTGTCTGTCTGTCTGTCCGTCTGTCACAGCCAGTTTTCTCCGGATCCACTGGACCGATTCTGTTGAAATTTGGTATACATATTGACTTCTGTGACCCAAACACGGATGCGTTACGTAAATTATAAAATTTTTAGTATGGGGGTCAAACTAGAAAATTTCAAAAAAAAAGTTTTTTGAACAATATTATGTGACATCTCAAATAAAAGGGCTTACTGTGAGGGTCTTAATTATATTTTTTTCATAATTTTAAAATAAATGGTTTTGAACTTATTAAAGAAATTAGACGAAAAATGACAATTCCCCACCCTTATCTCCGAAACTACTGAGCCTGAAATTTTGAAAAAAATGAAGATAACAGATCTTTACCTATAGATTACAGGAAAACCTATAAAAAGTCCAAGTGTTAAAATAACATGTTAAAAAATTAAATTCGTTCGGAACCCTTTGCACGCGAGTCCGACTCGCACTTGGCTAGTTTTTTAAGCAACGCTCGCACATCTTAATCGCAATTTGACAAAAAATAATGAAATATGAGTGTAACGCGCAGGCAGTGTGGGGTTAAAAGTCGACACCACATAGCATGGTCCGATTACGGGTGCCTGTTATCATCGGACCATGCTATCCATGCTATGGCAACTAGGAACATTCAGTAATTTAGTTTTTAGGGTTCCGTACCAAAATGGTAAAAAGAACCCTTATGGTCCGATTCGGTCGATTTTTTTTTTTCATGTTGTGGCGCACGGTCTGACATGCATAGGTATATGGCTAGTGGGCACTTAAACAAACAACAAAACTTAGGAACATGCTGCCCTAAAATGTCACGTTGCCGAGATATTTGAAGGTAAAGTACAAAAAAGAAACAGAATTACAAAAGACTTCAGGCGTCTGCGTTGCTTTTTCAGCGAGATATCGGCGAAAATGTGTTTTTCACCGTTTCAATGGCGCGGCCATGGCGTATTAGTCTTACAGCTCCTAAAATATAAGCTCAGGATTTTTTTCTATATTTTTACAATTTTTTTATAAATTCAATGTGTTCTCTGCAATGCTTAGTTGTAAACATCTCCGTGGACGCGCGGTTCGGAGCGTTTCAATGGCGTGGCCACGTTCAAACCCTTATTACTTTTTGACCATAGCTTTGACAAATTTATGGTTTTGGAAGTCTACTTTTACAATTTTTTACAAAATCGTGGCATATTTTTTTTTAAAAAAGCTTCATGGCCGCGCGGTCGAAACGGACACAAAGTGGTATTGTGAGAACAAGGAAAATCATTAAAAATGACTTAAGTAAATTCAAATAACAGTTCCCAGCTTGATTCCCCCTTTATCTCCGAAGCACCGAGCCTAATATTTTGACTTTGACCTACAGGTTACACGAAAACCTATAAGAAATCTTTCAGGTTTAAGTAGGTAACATATTAATAAAAAAGTATTACTTGTTCGGAATCCATCCACGGAAGCCTCAAATATTACGCACGCGGACGTCAAAAGGTTCGCAATTCTTGCTATAGAAATATAGAGTGAAGGCCATCATTGTGTGAGAAAATGAAAAGTATAGTAGGGCATGTATTCCGGGCCCCGTTCAGGAGCAGGCTATAAATCTGCACCTAATGTGACCACTTGACCGCTAACTGATTCGGAGCAGAACGCTTTATTACCCTGCCCTATATTATTTTGAACTTCATTGTTCCTTGTGAAAAAAATACGTAATAATAAAAACCGGAAAAGAGAGAGAGTCGGATTCGCACACGAGGGGTTCCGTACCATAAACCTTAATTTACCATGTACCGCTACTGTACATAAAGTTTAAATAAATAAATAATTTCTATTATTTGCTGTTGTAGCGGCAATAGAAATACCTACACAATCTATGAAAATTACAACTGTCTGCCTATTACGGTTCTTGAGATACAGCCCGCTGACAGACAGACGGACAGCGGAGGCTTAGTAATAGGGTTCCGTTGGTTACCCTTAGGGTACGGAACCCTAAAAATTGAGGAAAAACAGTCTTTATCAAGACTTTATGGGTTTAGTAGTTCATAATACATAGGTACAGAACTCGGAAGACGCAACGTTAGAAGGCCACAAGGTGGACCAATGACCTGGTGAAGGTCGCGGGTAGCCGATGGATGCGAGACGCACAGGACCGGTCGTTGTGGCGACGCTTGGGGGAGGCCTATGTCCAGCAATGGACGTCTTTCGGCTGATTTGATGACGATGATGATGATGAATACATACGGGGGTCTATTCTATAACTATATAATACACACACACATATACTAAATAAATAAATAAAAACATCTCATTTCACCGTGAAAAATTGTTGTGGTAAGTTTGAAATGAACTCAGTGGCGTAGCAACTTTTATAAGCGGGTCGCTAGTAAATGATAAAACTAACTTTGAACTAGTTTTATTTACCTAGATAATGACAAATATGAATAATACCTAATTATAATAAAAACATGCCAAAATTGAGAAAAATGACAATAAAAGTATGTGTAAATAACTTTCAAGTAGTTAGGATTACTTCGATCGGACAGTGAATCGGGACTAACGTCATGGTTATTCTTAATTTAGATAAAATACCTTTTCAACGGCGTATCGTTCATGCCGCCGTATGGTGTCGGCCGGTACCGTATGGTGCCGTAAAAGAATAATACCATCCCATCACTTCCCGTGGGTGTCGTAAGAGGCGACTAAGGGACTCACCAGAGAATGCACAGCAGCGTTCTCTGTAAAACGCAACACCATACACTGCGATCGCCAACCCGCCTGCCAAGCGTGGCGATTATGACAAACCCCTTTTGGTGGAGCCCTATGTCCAGCAGTGGACGTCTTCGGCTGATATGATGAAGATGATCGTTCATGCCGATTGGTACCGGTACCGGATGCCATACATTGTGCCCATCATCCTTTAACTAGGTCCGTTGGTTGAATATGTATTTATTTAATTAACACATTTAGTGCCAAGAACTCAGCGTATGGGTCGAGCAGTGATTCGTTATGTGCCCACAACCCGTATCCGAATCGTTGTTTTAAGTAGCTATATGTGACTTGTGTTCATGCGCGGGTTGTGGGCACACGAACGAATTGTTGTTCGGTACATGTATTGAGTGCTTGGCACTAAAAAAACACTTTTGCACTTGGCACTGAAAATGTTGACGAATAGGTATCTTCTGAAGTATAGCTCACAGAAAGTCGAAATTTTGTATTTGTAAGGTACATAATAGTATCAAGCTCCTAAACACTATCGTTTGATGTAAAAGAGTAATATTTAAAAAGGGGCCCGCTGGCTAGACGCTTCATTAAAACGTCATTCTATCAAAAACTGTCGAGCTACAAAATATTTCTTATTTATTTTCTTTAGGTACAAAAAGAAGTCTTTATGAAAAACTATCACCTGCTGATAAATCTCGTTGGGGCCTGCAAGATAGACTGACACACATGGGTGCCTAGCCTTTGTTATGCAAGGGCGAAGAGGTTGCACTTCCCGTACCGCCGGAGACGTTGCAGAAGCAACTTTTTTCCACTCATACTACTTCTAATATCAAAATTTGTTCGATATTTTAACTTTTAGGTATTTTTAGCGTGAATATAAATAATGAATGTAATTAAATGTTGATAATTAAACCATTTTTACACGTAAGTATTTTAATTTTCGATGTCAAATACCTATGTACATATCGAAATTTAGGACGTTCAATACTTTGTACTTATATATACTTTGTACTGTCGGTATTTAGATTTTTCGATATAACTTTTGTATATACATATTTAGATTTTAGATATATTGGACTTAGGTTATTTAACCATTCGAAAGTATAAACTTTTGTTATTTTTTAATTAGGTATAGATATTTCCATTTTCGAAGTTTTGAACATTGACATGTAGTACTGAGTGACTGACAGACAACGCACAGTCAAAACTACCGGTCGTAGAAAGCTGAAATTTGGCATGTTGGCTCCTTGGGAAGCTTGCCGGGGTTGCGGAATCTGTTCGAAAGAGTCACCGCGGCCTTGGAACACAAAGAGCATTTGGAGGAATGAACACGGATGGGTTTTAGTCAGTAAGAGTCTGACACTCCCTTCTGCTTCACCCAGAGCGGGTGGAGTCATTTGCCTATTTTCCATCCATATAAAAAAGGCTCCTTGGGAAGTGTAGAGGAGCACTAAGAGAGGATTTCCCGAAATTCTTACGGGAACGAAAAATACGGGCTAGGTATTAATAAACAATACCGAGCCACAGTCTTACTACTCAAACAAAAAAGACGATTTTTACGTATTTCACGACAAGACATTCAATCCTGGATTTTTGAGAATTTTTTCTTTTGAAACTGAGCCAAAACGTTCGCGTTTCCTAGTTCTTATTACTGAGGGCAATAAGCTTGGGCAATTTATAGATAGTATAAAGGTGGGCTCGCTGGCAAGCGGAGGGGGTCTGTTCCAGCGGTTCATGTACCCGGACAAGTGTGTTTGTTCCGGATGCCAGTATTTATGGCGCTTGTTCGCTGTTGCCGTTGCACATATAGGACAGGAGAAATTCCCGGGTCTTGGAGCCAACAATGTTTATTCCGTTGTAAATTGCTTTAGGTAATATTGTTGTCATTGTTTAGGTTCCGTTGTTTCGCCATAATTATTTAAATAAATGTGTTAATAGAACTGAGGTTTGAACAAAATATGCAGGTCATTGGTTTAAAAGTCGATGGGTAGGTACCTATTGTAATTACCTAAATGCTAAAATACCCACGATCGAGTTTCCAGTAAAAATATTCAAAGCACTAGGTATCTTTATAAAACTGATACGATTGAAGAATGCGATTGCCGCTTTTACTTGGGTCAATATAAAATATGTATAAGGGCTTAAAGTACCACCTAGCCAAAAGTAGTGTATAAATGGTTATCATTGAGTTCAGACAAAAAAATGTAAAAAATCGCATTTGGAAAGTTACCTACCTAGTTAAAGGTTTGTCTGTCATTAAAATGGTCACGGATTCAGTACCAACAGCCTACTCTGATTTAGTGTAGAAGTTTTCTGAATCTCTTTTTCATAACAGAGGGAAAAGAAAGTTGAACTCATGAATAGAGTTCATCTTTCTTTTCACCTACCTACAGAAAAAAATACTTACGTAGGGTTGCTGGTGGAATAAAAGGCCACGTTGACGTTTAGTCATACATTTATTAATTAATACTGGCAACTATGGTACAGTTACAATTAATAAAATGGCAACCCTAAAGTGAGGAGTGAAAGGGACTGCGTGGCTATCGCCCGTCAAACCTCCCTAGCTGGCTAATTCCTGAAGACCGCTAGGCTATCGAACAGGAACTAGTCTTACTTAGGCTCAGAATTGGCTGCGTGGCTACCGAACTCTGTTCCTCTAGCTAGTCGAATGATAAAATGTTCCAAGGCGTCGCTCCTTTTAAAGTCAGCCAAGGCTGTATGTGTGCACAATATCTACACATACTCGTGTGGTTGTGATACGAAGATTCACGAATTTCACGAGCGGCGCCGATCCACACTCTGTGCTCGTTATCGCCGACGACGGGTAGTGTTACACGCATGCAACACTAGATGGCGTTGGTAGTCCGTTACACTTATTATTTCCATGCTCTAAGTCCCAACTTGAGTTTGTGAATCGTGCATGGATTATAATAAAACCATTGTGACGCACAGCACAGTTCAAATTTCGAACTAAAGGCGAGGTAGGAATGTGCCGATAATAGCGCGGCGGAAGAAACCGGAAACTAATGCTGATATGTATGTCCGTTAATAAAACTAGTTATGAGAATTTTGGTTTGTGTATATAAAACATTGGCTTACACTGTTGCATTACAACGGGTTGTTTATATATCAATGATTACAACATATTACGCGTTCATTTCCAGTAAATAGCACCAATTGTAAAAGAGTTTGAGGTTTTATCGTCACATTTGTAATAATTTTCGCTTGAGAAACTGGGGTCTAATTAATACTCACCTAGTAGGTAAATAACTAGGTTTTAACTTTTGCTAAATGGCTTCCTATTTGTATTTTTAGGGTTCCGAACGTCCGTTAAAGAAACATAACCCTCTTAGGTTCCTCGTGTCTCTGTCCGTATGTCACAGCACATTTGTTCCGGTTTATTTATTTATTTATGTACACACAATAAACTTTAAAAAAAAAGATAATTAAATACAGACAAAAGAGCACAAAGGTACTGCTTATTTCAATAGAAATTTCTTCCAGCAGACCTGCGACAGAAGAGTGGGATAAGAAACGTAGACACAGTGTGTAGAGAGACAGAGAAGGAAACTTAAAATAGACTATACCAACTTAACTTAAGTATATTATGTACTACGCAATGATAAATATAAACTAAAATAAACATACAAATAAATATACAAAAATAGATTAGACTAAATACATAATTATAATAAAATAATACATACCTATAATATATAAAGGATTACACTACAGTGGACAGATAATGCTCTTTGACTTCTTTTTTGAAGAGGGAAATGTTTTTACTCTCACGTATGTTAGGCGGGAGTGAGTTCCACAGACGTACTGCAGTAAACGAGAAGGAGTGGGAATATGAAGGAGATTTATGACATGGGAAGTTTAGGTGAAGTTTGAGGTGGGATCTACACAGCGCATCGGCAGAGCGTGTGAACGAAAAACGATCGCGCAGGTACTCAGGGTATGCAGGATTGAAGAGGATGTTGTAAAGGAGACATAATATTCGAGTGTTCCTGCGAAGTCGGATAGGGAGCCACTTGAGATCCTTGCGGAACTGAGAGACGTGGTCGTATTTCCTCAGGCCAAAAACAAAACGACTGCATAAGTTTTGCAAGCGCTCAAGTTTGTTTAAGAGCTCCTCAGTAGCATCCAGATAGCAGGCATCAGCGTAGTCAATGATCGGCTGAATTAGTGTTTGAGCTAAATAAATCTTAGTTTTAAAGGGCAAGAAAGAAGGTTTGAAGGGTTTTTAAGAAGTGGAAGAAAAGTGCACCTTGCGACTAACCTCATTTACTTGCGCTCGCCAAGAAAGATTAGGTACTGTCAATTAGGACACCGAGGTTCTTTGCTGTGTCCGTGTAAGTACCTAATGAGTTTCAAGCGAAGTGCGATAATATCGACTGCCAATGATTATAGCCGGTTCTACTGTAGGTACCGGTTTACTTTGGTACACATATGAACTGCTATGCTATTCTCTAAAGATTCAGCCTTGTGTACAGCGCTGCTGCAGCGGTGAAACTCAGTTTCGTATTCTCTAAGCTACGTAAAGCTACACTAGCGCTCAAGGCTGTGACGGCCGTGAGTTAAAACTATCCAACGGCGAACAAATTGACACTATTGACAGTTCTTCATACATTTTGGTATTCCCTACGAAAAAACAGCGACGAAAACGCTTACAGCCTCGCACACAGCCTCGCTTCGAACTGTCAAATCCAAAAGCTACAATAATCGCGCTTTCGACTCTTACATTTTACATTTATTTTTCTTATAAGTATATAAAAATGGCAGATCGGTTGATTATAAAAGCTTAATTTATTAGAAGAAGCTAAGAAAAGTGACGATTTGTCGCTCCAACGTCGCTCTTCCAAACTCTACTAACCTAACATCTCTACTTGCACACGGGATGGAACGCACTGCCATGCTTAAATTACACAATGTTCCTTTACAACAATATAGTTATAGGTAGGTACATTAATATTATAAAATAATACCTAGTAACATAATTTACATAATTTTATTAATATCTCGTGGCACTTTAATGTAATAGCCATGTTTGATAACAGTGAAAATATTTATCGTAATACTCACGTTTCATTAGGTTTATTCATATATCCTCTTGGTCACAGAACTATCTATAAAATTCAAAGCAATAGCTGCTAATGCCGACACAAATAAAAGTTTCCAAACTAAAAACTCAGGTGGTTTTGTTAGCGTTGCGTCTATTGTTTTTTGTTTACACGTTCGTTGTCATCGTCGGGTTGCGTTGCTCGAAATACGCAAAGGAATCGTCATTCAGCCTTAAAATGTAACAATTATAAGCAATAAATTCTTATAATTATGGAATTTGTGCATAGTTTTACTCTATTCCTTAAAATACATAAAGATAGACATTTATTTCAAATTTTAAACCCCTAAAATTCTCAGTCGAGATTGCTCGATTATGATTAAAATAATTTGTTTCAAGGCCCTAATTCGTCTACGAAACAGCGACGAGAGGCTACAGCCTAAAGTTCGTCGACGACCACAGCCACGCTAGTGAATACAGTTTGAATCAGCGCCACACGCTCGGGCGATCTCAAGGCTGTCTCGTCGACGAGCTCGTCGCAGCTTACAGCCACGAAATTGTCTTTTAGAGAATAGCACTGCTGCTCTGTAACCCAAACACGGACGTGTTTGTGTGCTTATTACAGGTGTTTCTTTTAAAAAAAAATGGTTATTTAACAAAACTGAACTAAAAAAAAAGACATGAACATTTACTATCCTCCGAAACTACCGAGCCTATTTTAAGGGTTCCGTACCTCAAAAGGAAAAAACTGAATCCTTATAGGATCACTCTGTTGTCCGTCCGTCTGTCTGTCAAGACCGTTTATCTCGAGAACGTGTAGAGGTATCGAGCTGAAATTATAACCATATACTCAGGTCTATGGTCCCTTGCAGCTGTGAAAATCTCAAACTTCAAGTTAACGTACAAAAAAAGATACGGTCGTTTACGCTGCAAAAAAGAACCTATGTTTCGACAATTTCTGGGAAGAAGAAAATCAAAATGTATAGGATATTTCCCGTTGACCTAGAACTATGAAATTTAGCAAGTAATATCGTCTTATATTACACTAGCTGACCCGCGCAACTTCGTCAGCGTCACAATTTTCATTACTGCTCCGCTCCTATTGGTCTTAGCGTGATGATATATAGCCTATAGCCTTCCTCGATAAATGGGCTATCCAACAGTGAAAGAATTTTTCAAATCGGACCAGTATTTCCTGAGATTAGCGCGTTCAAGCAAACAAACAAACAAACTCTTCAGCTTTATATATTAGTATAGATAGTATAGATAGAAGTATAGGGAAAAGTCTGAAAACTATACATTTCTAATGAAATCATAAAAAGTATAGTGTTTATTTAAAGTAATTTGTAGCTACAAACCACGGAACCCTCTGTGGGGGAGGACGACTCGCACTTGGGCGGTTTTTTTTTTTACAAAAATAGCTCTTTGCCTATACATTACGGAAAAAACTATAAGAAGTGTTTGGTGCCAAAAAACTTCGTTAGGAACCGGTTGTGGAGAGGGCGGTGTGGAGTTGTTCGAAAGAGTCATCACCGCGGCCCTGGAACGCAAAGGGCATTAGGAGGAACACGGATGGGTTCAGTAAGAGTCTGATACTCCCTTCCGCTCCGCCCGGAGTGGGAGGAGTAATTAAAATTTGAAGAATTCCATTTTCTTTTTTAAAAAAACTTTTTTACAAAAAATGTAACCGACTTCCAAAACAAAACACTCGGTGTTTTTAGTTTTTTCGCTTTTTGACACCGACTTCCGAAATTAAAGTTATTTTATACTTTGTAGTGTTTTGTTTTGGGAGTCGGTTACATTTTTTGTAAAAAAGTTTTTTATTTTTCACTTTTTAGTGGTACCTGCGTACCCATTCACAGCGTACCGGCGTGATGTTATGTTATGAAAATAAAACTTACTAAGTGCTTTCGGTGTAAAGGTCTCGTCAATACGAATGAAATAAGCCCAAACACTTGGTAGTTCCTACATACCGATGTGGAGTTCCCTTGACTCTCTGTCGTCTCCATCATCAGGTCTGATCCAAACTTTCATTTTTTTGTAGTATCACCCGATATACACACGAATATCAAGTTTTTACCAAATATGTGCCTACAATTTTCGAGAGTTGCCCTCGATTTCTCAGGGTTTCCATCATCAGATCCTGACGTGGTGGCAATGGGACCACACGGGAAGCACCAGCTTTCAAATAAAAAAAGAATCATGAAAATCGGTTCATCCAGTCGGTTAATATGAGGTAACAAACATAAAAAAAATACAGTTGAATTGATAACCTCCTCCTTTTTTTGAAGTCGGTTAAAAAAAGGAACACTGCGCGCGATTCCTACTCGCACTCAAGTCGGGACCGTATGTCACTGGCCTAATCCAATTTCGAAATACAAAGTCCTAAAAAATCAAAATGGCGCCATTCACTTAATTTCGCGCCATCATCTCATGAACGATCAGTCCTATGGGTGAACGAATCCTACGAGAGGCGAGATCTTGTTAACAGGGACACGCAATTATGTCCAATCTAACTGTCTTGTTCACCTGTACTTGCACTTACCTACCGCCTCTATCTATACATAGTAGCCAAGGGTTGCCAACCGTCCTGCTTTCCCAGGACGTGTCTTGGTTTTCGTCCTGGGATGTCCTAGCTTAAGCAGCGTCCTGCAGATCATATATTTTAAGGCTGCTCTCTACAGAAATGGTTAAAAACAGCGTGCAGATGAAGCAACTTTTAGTCGGCATTTACTGAGAAATCATGTCATATAGTAGGTAGGTACGTAATTTGGTTTAGCCAGAATTTATGTATCGGTATCACAAAATAAGAAAAAAATCACCAAATCATCTCCAAATCGTTGAGATGAAACCATTTTACTCCTTCATTTTTTAACAAAAGTCTAAAAAAAATATCTACTGCTTTGCAATACAAACGAAAATAATTTGGTTTTGTTACTTTTTTAAAATATGTGTTATTTATTTTATAATAAATTAAAAATGCGGGTAGCATTCTACAAATGCTTACGAAACCAAATACTTAACTGGATAGGTACCCACGTTCTTAGGTAGGTCAAAGTCAAAGTCAAACGATTTATTTCAACTAGACCAATAAAGGCACTTTTGAACGTCAAATTAAAATAAAATAAAATATTATAGTGACTCTAGTCGTCCGTTCGCAAAAGGTAGATTCTTATGGAGAAGAACGGACAAGAAACTCCATAGTTACTCTTTTCAAAAATAAGCTTTACAATATTTGCATACATTAATCAGTTGATTATATGTGAGGACGATGCTCCCAAAAAAACACTTATGTACTACTAGTAGGTACAATAAAGAAATGCCAGCAGAGGTAAAATTAATAAGTTTGCTAGTAAGGGAACATAATACTCACATACGTACAAATTTTTGCAACTATTGATTTATATGATCAGTGTGTGAGTTAAATTAAATATGAAAATCAGTAAATACACCTGTTTACATAGTAAATATTAATACAATAAACACAAACATATCAACCAGTTTCACAATGTCTACTACACCCTAGATTGTCCTATGGAGCAGGACTAGCATGTTTCCAAGCATTCTTATCTTGAATATAATCATCTAATTTGTAATATGCTTGTTCACAAAGTGTCTTTTTTACACACGTTTTAAATTTTCTTTCATTTAATTCTAATATTTCAGAAGGAATTTTGTTGTAACATTTAATACAGTACCCCATGAAAGATGTTCGTACTTTGGATAATCTAAAAAATGGTTGATCTAGTTTATTTCTATTTCTAGTATTAAAATTATGTCTATCACTAATTTTGCTAAATAGATGTCGATTTTTCCTTACATGCATAATATTTTCATAGATGAATTGACAAGGGACTGTCATAATATTAATCTTTTTAAAGAGTTCCCTAAGAGAATCGCGGCGACGAAGATTATAAATGGCTCTGACAGCACGCTTTTGTAGAATAAATATGGATTCAATGTCAGCAGCTCGACCCCACAGCAAAATACCATACGACATAATGCTGTGAAAGTAACTAAAATAGACCAAACGCGCGGTTTCTATATCTGTTAGCTGTCTTATCTTTCTAACAGCATAAGCGGCTGAGCTTAGCCGCGCCGCAAGAGATGTTATGTGAGGTCCCCATTGCAATTTCTCGTCTAAAGTGATTCCCAGGAAAACCGTCTGATCAATAAATTCCAGTTTTTGTCCATTCAATATGATGTCACATTCGTTACTTTTAACATTAGGTAAAGAAAATTTAATACATTTAGTTTTTTTTTCATTTAGTACTAAGTTGTTTGCCGTAAACCAATCTTGAACCTGGTGAATAGAGTAATTGACATCATCAAGGTTTTGTGACCGTCGGTCTATTTTAAATATCAATGATGTGTCATCAGCAAATAACACCATCTTTGGTTCATTTTGAAGTAATTGGGGCAAATCGTTTATGTATGCTAAAAAGAGGAATGGACCTAATATTGAACCTTGCGGAACGCCCATTGCCATTTCAGACCCTAGTGAGTTTACACCGTTTACCTGTACTTTAACCTGTCTGTCTTTCAAGTATGATCCAATCAAATCAAGGGATGTATTCCTAATCCCATAATGCTCAAGTTTCAACAAAAGTGTCTCATGGTTAACGCAATCAAACGCTTTCGAGAGGTCACAAAAGATTCCAATGGCGTCTTGTGAATCCTCCCAGGCGTTAAAGATGTTCTTTATTAGGGTGACACCAGCGTCAGTTGTACAACGCCCTTTAGTGAAACCGTACTGTTGTTCGTGAAAGATGGAATTCTTATTAAAATGTAGTAACATCTGGCTAAGCATTAACTTTTCAAACACCTTACTGAGAACCGGCAGGATTGACACCGGCCTGTAATTGTTGGGTTCTTGACTATCACCGGATTTAAACAGTGGAACGACTTTACTGTGCTTCATGAGATCAGGAAATACTCCCTGGTCTACACTAGAGTTAAATATGTGAGCTAAGTAGGGAGCAATAGTTTCAATAACAGATCTACAGACTTTTACAGACATTCCCCAAAGATCTTCTGTTGATTTAATTTTAAGATCTTTAAAAGCCTTTATAATGGCTAAGGGGTTCGTATGTTGAAACTTGAACTCTGATGGGCATACCTTGACATTCTTCCTTAAAAAGGCAGCAGAGAGCGCGGGTGACGAGTTAAGAGCTTGTGTAGTTTTACGTGGAATATCAGCAAAGAAGTTTTCAAATTCCTGAGCTACCTCTGCATCTGAGTTTATGGGACCATGTACGGTATTTAAATTAAATTTAGTTTCACGCTTTTTCTTCCTACCTGTTTCATTATTTATTATTTTCCAGGTGGTTTTTATTTTGTCATCTGCTGATTTTATTTTATTGCTAATAAACAGAGCTTTAGCTATTTTGTAGGTACCTAGTACCTACTAATAGCAAGATAAAAAACCGGTCAAGAGCGAGTTGGACTCGCGCACCGAGGATTCCATCATATAAAACGTGAATGTTTTATATTTTCATCGGCGAGTTATCAATGTCGGCGAGGCATAAATTCATCAAAGAATTTTAACATTGCGGTGTAGAATATTGCAGTTTTATGTCAGCGCTGTCTCTTGACCGATAGTCCAAATTCAAATTCAAATTCAAAATTTATTCATTTTTATGTGAGTACAAACAGTAAATACATTTTTGCTTAAATCTATGTCAAGGTCACTAGTGTTCTGTGCCTGAACTAGGACATCCTGTGTTTCAGGCGAAAAGGAGGTAAATATTACGAATTAATCACGGTAATTGTACAAAAAACAAAATAGTTGTCTTTTAGGTATGTAAAACAGGTCTAAATAGTGTAAAAAAAAAAAATCATACTTCCTAAAACCTTAGTTTACTAACTTATCTTACTAAATTAAAATTAATAGGACACAAACAATCTTATTTCAGTACCGCTAGCAACTTCTCTGTATCTTCATAAGACATACTTTGAAGGGTTTCTTTGAGAGTTTTCTTGCAATTTCTAAAATTTAGGGAATAGATGTTTGCTTTTGCATTTAGTCTATTATAGAGTAGTGGTCCAAGGAAAACATAAAATTTGGCTGTGAAAGCATGTTTTGTACTTTTTGTGGGGCAAACAATGTCTTTTCGTCTCTTTTTAGTATATACAGTGTTGTAGCAAAGAGCTGCGTGTTGTTTTAGTACAATGCTCATTATGAATAATTGCCGAACTGTTAGTACTTTACAAGATTTATAGAGCAGGTTAGTGGGAAAGAGGAAAGGGCGGCAAGTATACACCTTTAGAATCGCTCTTTGAGCTCTTTCGATGGGCAGTAATAAAGTTTTACCTGCTCCACCCCACGAGGTAATGCAGTACGTCAAAATTGACTGACATAGAGCAAAGTAAACTTGCCTTATTAGTATTTTATCTGCAAGATATCTTAGCTTTTTGAATACGAATATCAGCTTACGAATTCTGTTATTTAATGCTTCCATATGATGTTTGAAGGTTAGGGTTTCATCAATTATAACACCCAAGTATTTTATTTTGTTGGTCTTATTAATACTGGGACACATAAACGGGCAGTCTGCAGGGACTGTACAACAATGGGCATACAACGTTGAAGATATATCAGAGGTTTGTTTGCGCATCGAAAACTTTATGTAATGTGTCTTAAGTGCATTTAGAGTTAGTGAATTGTGCTGAAGCCATTTATTTACCACACTGAAGCCGTCTTGCGCGAGCTTGTAGACGGCATGTTCCGATTCAGCCGAAAAAAGAAGAGCAGTGTCATCCGCGTAAGATATTATTGTGCCATGCTTTAGTTTCAGATTACAAAGGTCATTTATGTATATCAGAAATAAAGTGGGCCCCAAAATACTTCCTTGGGGAACACCAAAAGTCGTGGTTTTTTGGTCTGCGCTGAGAACACTGCCAATCTTCACGCACTGGGTACGGTCTTCTAAGTAGCTTTTGAACAGTTTTAGCTGAATACCTCTTATGCCCACTGTTTCAAGCTTGCGCATAAGAATTGGAATGGAAACTGTGTCAAAAGCCTTGGCGAGGTCCAGGAAAATTCCAACTGTATGGTTACCCTTGTCAAGTTCTTGAGCTAGATAGTCAGTCAGATGATGAACGGCATCGGCAGTTGATAGTTTAGGTCTAAATCCAAATTGCCGTTCTGATAAAATAGATTTCTCCTCTAGATATTTGAACAACCTTTTGTTTATAACTTTTTCCAATATTTTAGAGAAGGAAGGCAGTAGAGAAATAGGTCTGTAATTTGTTACTTGATCTTTACTGCCAGATTTATATACAGGGACAACAACTGCTTTTTTAAGGCACTCCGGAAAAATACCCAGAGTTAAGCACATGCGAAAAATATAAACCAGTGGTGGTACTAAAATATTCCTGAACTGTTTAATAATTTTATTTGATATGTTATCCCAACCAACTGCACAGTCGTCTTTCAAAGTCATGATTATACTTTCTACCTCAGTCTCGTCAGTATCTAGCAGTGCGAAGGATGTTAAAGTCGACCTGCCCGTAAAAGAATTACTCTTTAGATAAGGCGTTTGACCCCGATTTTTCTCTGCCAAACACTTTCCAACATTAATAAAGAAATTATTTGCCATGTTAGCAGAACAGAGCTGTGACGAGTGCGCTTGTAATAAACCTGAAGATGACTCATTTTGTTTTGACGAATGTGTTATATTTTTAATACATTTCCAGATCTTTTTACTACTTGTTCCAGCCTTTTCTAATGCAGTTTTATCGTAGTTGCTTTTAACTTTTTTGAGTAGATCATTACAAAAATTGCGATATCTTTTGTATGACAGTTGCAACATAGCATTATCTGGGTGAGATTTAGCTTTCATGTGCAGTTTATCTGATCTCTATGCTTCATACAGCGGATAAGACCTGTCGTGATCCAGGGTTTTATGTTGCAATTTTTGTTGTTCAAATTCGATATAACCGTATTTTTGTGAATTGCATGTCGTACATTTTCTATTACATACAACATGCAAAACTGCTGATAGTGGAACTAATGTATTTTTTGTTAATGATTTCTGAAACAGTGGGTTATTTAGAGACATCGTGTTATTTTTCCTGTAATCTTTACATAAACTTGTATCAGTAATAATTTCAGACTTTTCAGGAGGAACGTCGAAAACTATGCGGTCTAACAACAAAGAAAAAATGTTTAAGAATGTCCAAGTAGCGCTCCTTCATGTGATTCTTTCTTTGATATGTAGGTTGACGGGTAAAGAATGCCTATGGCATTAAGTCTGCCTCTGTACATTTGTGTGCTGAAAGTGTTAAATAAAATAAATAGATACCCCACATGCCCTAGTAGCCCAACTTCAAATTTTGGGGACCACCTTCCAGAGTCCCTGTTGCAAAAAAATACACATTTTTAGATATTGGTTTCTTATTCGAGAAATAGTTGGGCAAATGTCATCTAAAACTATTCCGTAGTTCTTGAGATACCCAGCTGTGTATACTATGTATTTTGGTAAGGAAAAAATAAACTTCAGTTTGCTGAAACGTTTGAACTCCTTCGTAGAACCCATGATAAGTACCTACGTATTTAGGGTGTCTATGGTTTGGCCGATTTGTGATCAACACGGAAGAGCTAGTCAACTGAGTGACAAAACTCACAAAGTGAGCTTTATTGCACACAATATAAAGGTCTTAATTTGATACTCACCTCGGATTCCGCTGTCGAGATACGAAAATGTTGTTACAGAATAGCACAACAGATTAAAAATTCGGCGCAAGTTGGTTGTGACAAACGGACACACAGATACACGAGCGATCCTAATAGGATTTCTTTTAATCATACGTACGTTCGGAACTCACGGTTTTACAAAAATCTTCTGTCCGATTACGCACAAAGCTGGACTCCTAATGAATGAATGAATGCTGTAATAAAAACCGTCCCTCGTCGCCACTCGCTGGAAGCTAACACGGTAAAAATATCTACAGTACTGTAACTACTGTATCTTCATACAAACGGTCGGAACGCGTGTCATACCTACGCGCCTCGAATTCAAACTGCTCTCCATCTCCAACTGCAAGCAGTTGCGAATGCGCCGCAGTGACGAACGATCGGTGTGATTATTTCTAAGCAGTAAGCGGGTGATTTTTGACTATTTTTTTTGAAATAAGTATAGTATAGTACTTTCTTTAAATGAGAAAAAATATAGAATATATTGTGCTGTTTTTGGTTGCTTAAATTCAACAAAAACGCACCCAGAAATACCTTTTTTTTTGTTTACCTGGGAACTCCGAAAGGTAGAACTACCTATAAAAAATTTTATATAGGTACCTACTAGTACGTGATTTGTTTCTTTTGTTAATAGTTAGGCATTTCGTTTTTTTTCTCCTATTGAAATACCTGGATTCATCTATACATATAATAAAATCGTAGACTAACCGTGTCTGTACATTGAATATTTTTGCATGAAAATTACACAGAAAACTCAGGAAAAAGGTATAAAACACAAAAATGCAATTTTTGAAATTTTTGTCTGTTTGTCTGTTTGTCTGTGCGTTTGTGGGAGCATCACGCTTAAACCACAGATTAGATTGCAAATCTAAGTACTTAAAAATATTAAGTGATAACCCGAGTAACATTTAGCGTTTATTTCATCAAAATCGACCCACAAAATCAAAAGATATTGAATTTTTAAGTTTAGGAAGAAACTTCCTAATGTATTCTAATGAGTCAGAGCGCCATCTATTGAGAAAAATAAAATGCACGAAAGCATTCAAAATTGTTGAGTTATTTGTGAAACTTTTAATACGTGGCAAAATAAGAGTGATCATTTTATACCTTTTCGTTGTTGATCGATACCAACGATCCACAAAATCAAAATATATTGAATTTTTAGTTTAGTAAGAAACTTCCTTATATATTCTGATTAGTCAGAGCGCCATCTATTGAGGAACCAAAAAATGCATGAGAGCATGAATGTCACACCAAAACACATTTTATTTGTGAAACTTTTAATACGTAGACGTAGCAAAATAAAAGTAAACATTTTAATACCTTATCGTTATTTACCGTTACATACGGGCTTCTTATTTAATAATAAATAAAAATCTTATATTTCAGACAGAGTCCATTTTTTGGTTAGTAGTAAGGTTTAGGTTTAGTTTAGGTTGCGAAGAAGTTATCGCGCAGAAGGAGGCTGCGGAAAGGGAGAGGGAGATCTCTACCTCCTTCCCGGCCCGCAGCAGACGCACCGGGCGTCGGAGGAGGGCATACGCTGCCCTCTTCCGGCCCCCCTAACTGGGTCCAGAGGCGGCGGACTTGGGGATGTCCGTCGCCCCCCATTCTTCCGGACCCCAGGTGGCGGCGCGTGGTGTTCCCGTGCGCCCCTCTTTGACGTCGCGGGGGGAGTCAAACACCTCACTCCCCCCGCTGACCCGAGGTGGCCCGCAGAGGCGGGCCGGCACCAGCCGGGGATCACGGAAGTCTCATAAGTTTCCCGCGATCCCCGGCGTATGTGAGAGGTAGAACACCAGGGTGGTTTTAGTCAGTAAGAGTCTGACAGACCCCTCCGCCCGCCCCAGGCGGAGGACATCCATGAGGATTTCCCCCCGTAAAAAAAAAAAAGGTTTAGTTTAGGTTAGTAGTTTGGTTTTTTTTTATTAAGATATCGTACCAAAGGTGGTCACGGTGACGGGAGCGATCGATTTTGGGAGGCTACTCTCTAAGTCCGAAGTCCGTAGTTTCGGGCTTAGTTGCGGACGTATTCTACTCCGTATCACCTACAGACTTACGATTAGTCCCGAACCCGAACTAAGAATGAATGACAACACGATTTCACAGTAACTGTCAAATCGTGTTATCATTAGTTCTCATTGGTTTGGTGATACGGAGTGGAATATTTTTTTTTTTACAATAGATAGGCATACGTTTGACCACTATCTCACCTGATGGTAAGCGATGATGCGGTCGAAGATGGAGCACGTTTGCAACCTATTCACTTTTGTCTTAAAAACTCCCAGGTTGCCCGCAACTAAGTTTTTAATTCGTGCTAAGTATCAAACGGTTCGATTTGCGAGCCAAGGCAAATTATAGGGTTCCGTGCCAAAGTTGCTAATGGGACCCTATTATTTAAGCCTTCGCGTACGATTTTGATTTGTGCGAACCCAGTCGATTTTTAGGGTTCCGTACCAAGTTTGCTAACGGAACCCTTTTTTTTAATAAGCCACCATTGTCCGTCTTCCTTCAGTTTATGCGTTTTATTTTTGTCTCGCTAATATAAAAAATGTCTTCTAGAAAAAGGTCGAATCTTTCACAATATAGTAAAATTCTTAATCTATACATATAATAAAATCGTAGACTAACCGTGTCTGTACATTGAATATTTTTGCATGAAAATTACACAAAAAACTCAGGAAAAAGGTATAAAACACAAAAATGCAATTTTTGTCTGTTTGTCTGTTTGTCTGTGCGTTTGTGCATCACGCTTAAACTACAGGTTAGGTTGCAAATCTGAGTACTTAAAAATATTAAGTGATACCCCGAGGAAAAGTTAGCGTTTATTTCATCAAAATCGACCCACAAAATCAAAAGATATTGAATTTTTAAGTTTAGGAAGAAACTTCCTAATGTATTCTAATGAATCAGAGCGCCATCTATTGAGAAAAAATAAAATGTATGAAAGCATTCAAAATTGTTGAGTTATTTGTGAAACTTTTAATACGTGGCAAAACAAAAGTGATCATTTTTATACCTTTTCGTTATTTATCGTTACAATCGATCCCGGAAATCAAAATATATAGAATTTTTAGTTTAGTAAGAAACTTCCTAACTTATTCTGACCAGTCAGAGCGCCATCTATTGGGGAATAAAAAAATGCATGAAAGCATGAATGTTACACCAAAACACATTGATTGAGTTATTTGTGAAACTTTTAATACGTAGACGTAGCAAAATAAAAGTAAACATTTTAATACCTTATCGTTATTTAACGTCTTCCGCTGCCAAGTGTTAAGATTTTCCGCTGGAGAATGACCTCACACGATTTTTAAACACAGTCGTGTTCGTAGGAATTTCGGTTTGGTCTCTAAAAGGTCTTAAACTGTTAGGGACCAAAATTGCTTAAATCTCCGAGTTGTGTTGGTTTCGTTTAAAGTACATTTATCGTAGTTTTGCGAAGTACTGGATGGTTCGACTGGCGGATCAGGCCTGTAGGGCCGTACCAAAGGTGCTGTGCTGACGGGACGCTACTGCTAAGCCTCCGCGATTGATTCCGTTTAGAGCGAAGCAACGAACGGTTCGATTTGCGAAACAAGGCTGATAATAATAAGGTACCGAACCAAAGGTGGTCACGGTGACGGGAACGATCGATTTTGGGGGGCTACTCTCTAAGTCCGAAGTCCGTAGTTTCGGGCTTAGTTGCGGGCGGGCGTATTCTACTCCGTAGGTATCACACTACAGACACGTTTAGTCCCGAACCGGAACTAAGAATGAATGACAACACGATTTCACAGTAACTGTCAATTCGTGTTATCATTCGTTCTCAGTGGTTAGGTGATACGGAGTACAATTTTTTTTTTTTCTTCCTAATATATAAGTAAAACAAAGTCGGGTTTGTTCGAACAATTTTCTAACTAACTCGAGCAATTTACATAGTTTTTGTGTTTTTGGTTAAGTCTTTGTCCAGAATAGCATGATAAGAATTAAAATACAAAAAAAATGAGTATGTAGGTAGGAAGGGTAGGTAGGTAGGCAGGTAGGTAGCGTAGGTAGGTAGGGTAGGTAAGGTAGGGTAGCTATGGTAGGTAGGTAGGTTAGGGTCGGTAGGTAGAGTAGTCAGTTGGCGGGAGCGAAGCCGCGCGGGTCAGCTACTCTTCTTAATATAATTAAAACAAAGTCGGGTTTGTTCGAACACTTTTCTAACTCGAGAACGGCTCGACCGATTTTCATAGTTTTTGTGTTTTTGGATTAGTCTTCGTCCGGAATAGCATAATAAGAATTGAAATACAAGAAAAAGAGTAGGTAGGTAGGGTAGGTAGGGTAAGTAGGGTAGGTAGGGTAGGTAGGTAGGTAGGTAGGGTAGGTAAGGTAGCGTAGCTATGGTAGGTAGGATAGGTAAGTAGGTAGAGTAGGTAGGTAAGTAGGTAGAGTAGGTAGGTAGGGTAGGTAGGTTAGGGTCGGTAGGTAGAATAGCCAGTTGACGGGAGCGAAGCCGCGCGGGTCAGCTAGTAAATAAATAAGTGGAGACAAATGTAGGTAGTTTCATAGGCTAGGCTATTGACTTACGTCTTATGTACTAAGCTACTAACATTTATATCATATGAGAGTAATTAATGGTAGGTACTTACCTGGTTAGATTACCAGTATAATTTTCTTTTTAAGTAAGATTTTGTAGAAGATAGTAGGTAGTAGGTAGCGCACACGCGATGAGATGGTTTATACTATTAAGTATTTGCAGAGGTTTGGCATTGGATGGGTGACCAAAAATATTGTTATTTTGAGTTGCTCCGTGCTGTAGGTTATGGGAACGTAAGAATAAGTTGAGATGAAAATTTCTCATTTTGGTTGAGTAGGTAGGTGTCGAAGTTTGTAAGAATTGGAATTTGGTAATCTTCTGCGACGGGGGGGGGGGAGGGCGTTCAAGTATTATGCAAGCACTAATGGGGAATTGGGGAGTGAAGAGTCTTAACTACTTAAACTTATTTTTGATGACATGGGGGACGGAGGGATTTAAATGTTGATTACGTTAGCAATATTCACTTACTTACTTTTTTTGTTTGCAAATATTGGTACCTATAATATTTTGATTTGACCCAATTATAGCTAGTTGATTGGTTTTACTCGCACGCGACAATAATAATGTAGACAGGCAGCCCTAGCGCGTGCTTACGTACCGCGCGGCTGTAGGTAATTATTTCAAAGTGAGGGCTGAAGACACAATACTGTAGATATTTATACTGTGCCGCTAACAAACATTTAACATTTCAAGCAATAAAGCACAGAATGAACGCTTGCCTTCCGCTGAGGGAATGAATGGGGATGTCATGTCATATGATAAACAGTCGCAGAAGGCCTGCTACAAACGAGCGAAAACAGACTCAGTAAATCAACTTCGTTTTTATTTTATTTTTTCTTGCGACAAATCCTGTCGAAAGAAAAAGAAAAATACTTAAACAAAAGTCGGTGTTTTTGGTCACTTCGTGTTTTGACACCGACTTCCGACATTAAAGTTATTTTATACACTGTAGTGTTTTGTTTTTGGAAGTCGGTTATATTTTTTTGTTAAATGTTTTTTATTTTTCACTTTTTAGTGGTACCTGCGTACCCATTCACAGCGTACCGGCGTGATGTTATGTTATGAACTGGGGCCTATTTAATAGAACTTACTTAGCGCTTTCGGTGTAAAGGTCTCGTCAATACGATTGAAATAAGCTCAAACACTTGGTAGTTCCTACATTGTATACCGATGTGGATTTCCCTTGACTCTCTGTTCTCTGTCGTCTTCATCATCAGGTCTGACCCAAACCTTCATTGTTTTGTCGTATCACCCGATGTACGTACATGAATATCAATTATTTATCAGATGCGTGCCTACAATTTACGAGAGTTGCCCTCGATTTCTCAGGGTTTCCATCATCAGATCCTGACGTGGTGGCAATGGGATCACCTCGGCAGCATACCCTTTCATATAAAAAAAGATTTGTCGAAACCGGTTCATAAATGACGAAGTTATCCGCGAACACATTAAAAAAAAATACATATATATACGCGGTCGAATTGAGAACCTCCTTTTTTTGAAGTCGGTTAAAATATACAATGTTTTTGTCCTTCAATCGTACTTACCGTTTCATCAGAGTAATGCGAGTGTGTGCATAGTTTATAAACTTCAGTAGGTAATGTATACCTACTGGGGAAAAAATAGAGACACGATTCCCGTAATAAATAGACGAACTACAATTATTTACATACGAGTTTGTACGGAATCCTCGGTGCGCGAGCCAGACTCGCACTTGTCCGGTTTTTTCTTTACAAAATGGTATTTTTTGAGTTTGACCCATGGTCCCAAAGCTTCGCTAAACTACATAGCCTTAAATTATGCATCTAGTAAATATTAGCTACTGTTGACTCGTGCTTCTTCGTCAGCTCCGCTCCTATTGGTCTTAGCGTGATGATATATAGCCTATAGCCTTCCTCGATAAATGTGCCATCTAACATTGAAAGATTTTTTTAAATCGGAATAGTAGTTCTTGAGATTAGCGTGTTCAAGCAAACAAATAAACAAACAAACTCTTCAGCTTTATATATTACTAGTTGACCCACGCAACTTCGTGTTCGTCACAATTTTCATTACTGCTCCGCTCCTATTGGTCTTAGCGTGATGATATATAGCCTATTATAGCCTTTCTCGATAAACGGGCTATCTAAAACTGAAAGAATTTTTCAAATCGGACCAGTAGTTTCTGAGATTAGCGCGTTCAAGCAAACAAACTCTTCAGCTTTATATATTAGTATAGACTAGCTTCTGCCAACGGCTTCGCCCGCGTGGTCCCTAGGGATAATAAGGACCCAATATCATTTTAAGTGACGAGGTGCTCGAAACTGTAGACTCAGCTGTTTTATTGGGCATAACAGTTGATGCCAAACTTCAATGGGGCCCTCATATATCAACACTATCGGGAAAGCTTAGCTCTGCCGCCAACGCCGTCAGGAAAGTTAGACAATTTACTGACGTCGACACAGCTCGGTTAGTGTATTTTAGTTATTTCCATAGTGTTATGTCCTATGGTATGCTACTGTGGGGAAAAGCTGCTGACATACAATATATATTTGTCCTACAAAAGCGAGCCGTACGAGCGATATACCAGCTAGGGTCCAGGGTCTCTTTAAGGGAACTTTTTAAAGAAATAGGTATTCTTACGGTTGCTTCGCAGTTCATTTTTGCCAACATAGTGTATATCAGGCAAAATATACATTTATATGCCAAAACTAGTGACATCCACAGCTTTAACACCAGAAATAAGCACAAACTACATGCTCCTTTCCACCGTCTTCGTAAGGTCCAGGGCCATTTTGTGGGGATCGGTATCCGCTTTTATAATAAGTTACCTCTTTCTTTTCTAGACTTGCCTTTTAATGCTTTTAAAGCGAAAGTGAAATCTAACCTTATTTCGAAGGCATACTATACTATAAACGATTACTTCGACGATAAAAATAGTTGGTCGCTGTGTTGAACACGAGACAATGCTAAATGTTCTTTCGTAGATTCTTTACTTGCTCAAGATGACATTGTTTATTATTCTGACCGTATAGGTCATTTTTGTTTTTTTTTTATTCTTATTTATTGACATAATCTTCTCATTAGCTTGTTTTTTATGAGTTGTATTGCAGTATGTGATTAACTAGCGACCTCGACAAATTGATAAGTATGATTTTGTCTGAGAAACCGGCAGCAGGTTCGTCATGCTCCCATAGACGTCGCTGCTTGCGGTAGCGTCGGGGATCGGGTTACCTCCTTCCCTCTAATATGGCGAGGGAGGTAATGGCTGATCTGTGCGTTATGCTCGTGAACGGGTGCTGCTTGTGGTGACTGGTCGTCTTGCTGTCCGTGGTTTATTATTGTTAAAATTTTAGTGTTATAATTTAACTGCGATGGTCCTAGTTTATCACTTGTGACTTTAGGTCACAGATTATGGTTAAATTGCATTGTTGAACATGTAAGCGGGCACGCCATTTATTCCTGGAGGCTCATTTTGATTAGTATTGTATGCTTGAGTTTACTTATTTAATTACCTATATATGTAATTAGTTTTATCATTGTTTCATTTGTAATTTTTGGGATAAAATAGTATGCTAGCGGACATGTGCCATCCATTTATTTAATTTAATGATCGACATCTATCATAAAATGTTGAATAATGTTCAAGTTCTTTAAACTTAACAGACAGTTGTGTTGCTGGGGAGTTTGTTGGCCACTTCTTCTTCCCAGCTAAAACACTAGGAAGTGGTGACGGGCTGGGCGATTTGGGGGACTGTCTTCATGTAAATTTTGACGTTCAAAAAGTGCTGATTTTCAGCCTAGTTTGAATAAATGCCTTTTGATTTTGATTTTGATTTTGAATACTCTCGGTATAAAAAGTAGCCTATGTCCTTTCTCAGGCTCTAGACTGTCTGTGTACCAAATTTCATTTAAATCGGTTCTGTAGTTTTGGCGTGAAAGCGCGACAGACAGACAGAGTTACTTTCGCATTTATAATGTAAGTAAGGATTATTATAAGTATTAGTATAGAGTATAGATACTCGTATAGATTAGTATAGATTTATTTATTTAACATAGGCACACCGACCAACAACTTATTTACAAATAAATATTTGTAAACATTTTGAGAGGATCCTCTGTAAAGAAGTCACTTACAGGTAGGCACATTATTCTCAGAGTATTAGCTATATCATCATCATCATCATATCAGCCGAAAGACGTCTACTGCAGGACATATGTCTCCCCCAAGTGTCGACACAACAACTGGTCCTGTGTGTCTCGCGTCAATTAGCTACCCGCGACCCTCACCAGGTCATCGGTCCACCTGGCTATATCGCATCGCATCCCACTAAATACAGGTACAACAATCAATATTCGTACCACATTTTCCCGCCCGGTTAATATTTCAAGAACTCTCTTCTTATCCATAAAACATGGCGGATTGGTGGTCCGTGGTACCTACATATACTGATCTTTGAGTTAATCCAATGTATCGCTTATCCGCCTCTTGCCGCCAATATTGTGTTGTGTTGTGTTTTATTTATGGCTACCGCGCTGTTTAAATCCATCAAGTTTATCGCCGTGAGTCAAAATAACTCAAGATACATCACTTCGTTGTCCGTTCGTCCGTCCGTGTGTGCTGAGTGTCCACTCCTCTCCGCTCCAGTGGACAGTCAGCCTAAAGCCGGCATTCCGCCGACGCTTCCGCTTGGCCGCACGTCAAGCACATAGCGCCCTGGCACGCGCGGCCACCTGACGCGAGACGCCTGCCGCGCGACCTTGTGCAGGACGCTGACGACCCCACCAACCCCACCGGACTTGACGCCGAGTGAGTCGCAACACCGACACGTGACTCTCTCCCATATAAAGACTCCACAACACTACATGTACTCGGCGCGCGCTGTGTGCTAGGTTAATATAGGCATAGTGCGCGCCGAACCTCATACATGCACGACTCTCCAAGCGCCCAAATACACGCGATGAACGTACGGCGCGGACGTACGTTTCACTCGCTACATGAGACGGTGTCTCACAATATGGCAATATATTGTCTCTCATACACACAAAACGGTCCCTTTAGCCTGAAACGTGACCGGCTCGCTCTGGAAGCGCGACAGGCGGGGGATCAAGCACCCTCGGTAGGGAGCGCCCTAAAGTCGGCGCCTACGTCGCTGGTCGTCTCTCGCCGGGCCTCCTCCGGGCAACCGGAGGTCTCACCTGGCGAGGACTGACCGCCGTAGGGTCGTGAAGAAACGGCACTGTGGGACAGTGCCGCGGCGCCCTTTACCGACACATTGACTCATAGGCACGCAGCGATACGTCGCGCCTGCCACAGGCCATGCCCATGTTGGCCACCAAACGACGTGCCCGTATTTACGGGCGCGCACACCCTGCAGCCGCGGGACTTAAGGCATAGCCTACACCTGCTCGCCGCGCCGCGATTATTTCACAGCCGACATTCCACGGTGCGCGATTGTGCGGACGGACATGAATCAGCCCGCACCGATGCACCGTGGACAGAGTGTCGTCTGTGGAAGCGCAGACAAGTCCGTAGCAGCACAGTATAAATATCTACTTTTGTGATTGTAAATACACATTAAAAAATAATGAAAAAACAAATAAACCCCTTACAACCCTTTTTTCGCATTAAAAAGTAGCCTATGTCCTTTCTCAGGCTCTAGACTATCTGTGTAACAAATTTAATTTAAATCGGTTCAGTAGTTTTGGCGTGAAAGCGCGACAGACAGACAGACAGAGTTACTTTCGCATTTATAATATTAGTAAGGGTAGTAAGGATTTTTATTTTCCATTTTAAGTACTTGTCCTAATTTCAAAACCAATATTCACAAATCACCCGCTCACTGCTCAGTAGCGTAGCGAGGGGGGGCGGCGCGCACCGGGTGACACCCGCTTATGGCTTATGGCCGACTGCTCGTTGACTGGTTTTTGTCACTATCGGGTGGCACCCCTAAACGTTTGACGCAATAAAACATGTCGGGAGCAGGGTGCAAAAATTTTTAAGCTCGCTTCGCTCGCTCTTGCATTTTGCGCTCTCTGTCTTACTCAATTTTTCTATATAAATCAACAAAAACTTAAATTTCAGTATGAATGTTCAAAATTCAATAAAACCCTTCTGAGATGAGGTGCAAAAATTTCTTTAGTCCTTTAGGTTTTCTGCATTTAGGTGTGACACTCGTTCGTTGACTTTTTGTGACGGTCGGTTGTCACCCCTTAACGGGCGACATAATGAAACCCGTCCGGGATGGGGTGTAAAAAATTTCAAGCTCACTTCACTCGCTCTTACTTTCTGCACTTTCTTTTTTCTCGAGCGTTTCTGTATGACTCAGTAAAATGACTATGTTTGTGTGTGAAATGATCAAAAGTAAATAAAACCTTTCCGAGTTGGGGTGCATCAATTTTCGATCGCTGTTGTGTTCTGACCTCTCTCAGTTAATGAGCTTTCTTGCATCACTCCATAAAGGTATTTCTATCTAAGTATAAAGAAAATAAAACCTATCCGAGGTTGGATGCGAGCATTTTTGAGGTCGTTTCGCGCGCTCTTGTGTTCTGCCCGCATTTAGTTCTAGAGTTTACTTGTGTTACTCAACAAAGTTGGGTTTAGATAATGATGAAAACAAAATCAAAATAATCTAATTTTCGAGATTTTGTTTGTAAGGATGATGTACTAGCACTTCGCCCGCGACTTCGTTCGCGCGGGTTTAATTGGTACTCCACGAACTTTATCTCCCATCTAACCTCTTCAAGGGTATGTGTAAATTACTTATTAACAGACTAAAAGTAGGGTCGCAACATTTTTCTTTCTTAGAGTATTTTTAAACAGTCGTAACTTTTAAACGACAGGTCCGATTTGAATAATTTAAAGTGTAATTTACATGCACATAACCAACCTTAATTACTAACCAATTTAAATAGATAAGGATTAATATCATGATACTAAAATCACCACTATTCCATTTCACCCGGGTTTTGATTGAATAATTTGAACAAAAAGCGGTCATTGTGACTCAACCATAATAATTAGATGCATACCCTCGCGGACTTTTTTGTAGATATTTATGTCTTCTATAAAACTGTACTAAAGTACATCACTTTGCTCTATTGTCAATAGTTTCCGCAGCGTACGCGAAATAAGGATCGGTTTTGGTAATTTTTTCACACCTTGGGTTACATTATCGAAGTTTTCATACGGATCCTTAACTTTTTGAAAATATTCTATAGCCTATGTTCATCAGGGATAATGTAGGATTCTAATGGTGAAAGAATTTTTCAAATCGGCCCAGAAGTTTTGGAGCCTATTCAATTGAAACAAACAAATCTTTCCTCTTTATAATATTAGTGTAGATGAAGAAGAACATTCCTGAAATTAAAAACCTGCAGCACGAATGGCACACCTTCCCCCCTCCCTTCCGAAAAACGGCTTGCGATTGTCGTCATCAGAACGAAAGACCAAAGGCGCAAATCATAATTATTTGGAGCAGGGAGGGGGAGGTGGATTTGTGGGGTGACATCACATTATCCGCCCCGGGTGTCACCCATGCAAGCTACGCTACTGGATACAAAACAATCACAACGCTCGTTCATCACTGCGGCGCATTCGCGCATGCTTGCAGGTGGAGAGAGCAGTTTGAACTCGAGGCGCGTAGGTATGACTCGCGGCCCGAACCGTTTGTATGAAGATAGAATACTGTAGATATTATTACCGTGGTAGCGGTGCGTCGGATGAGTCGGATCCGCCGCGAGTCGGTATCTTCAAAGGTTGTGCACACAGACCGACACGAACGTGGAGAGCAATTGGTGCGCGGTGCCGGGTGCGTGGCTGTCTGTGGTCGTCAGCTCAGCGTGATGAAATTCGCAGAATCACACATCGTCGGTGCTTGATTCTGGCGTGGAGCTATCATGTTGAAAACTTATAACACCCGTCTTTTTTGGTCGGGGGTTAAAAAATAGGTAGTATAGGTGCGAAGGTACCTAGGAGCTCTTCATAATCTAGCTCATTTCGCCATAATTTGTCATGCAAATCTTACCTGCTACTAACGTGTTACAGAATAAATGCTCTTACGGGGTCATTGAACCTACTCATCATTATGAACAAAACAAGTTTTTATTGTGGGACCAACCAAACCCGAAATCGCGAAAAAATAATCAACTGTTCAGTAGGTACCTACATTTTGTCGAGTTAAGCCTAAATTGTATGGGTCAGTCGATTTTTAGGGTTCCGTATCCGAAGGGTAACCAACGGAACCCTATTACTAAGCCTCCGCTGTCCGTCCGTCTGTCTGTCAGTGGGCTGTATCTCAACTCTCAAGCGCCGTAATAGGTAGACAGTTAAAATGTTCAGTGTGTATTTTTATTGCCGCTATAACAACAAATAATAAAAATTAAATTAAATTAAAATTTACAGAGGCCTCACATACACGAAACGTGATTTTTAGGGTTCCGAAAAAAAAACGGAATCCTTATTAGGGTTCCGAAAAAATAAACGGAACCCTTATAGGATCACTCGGGTGTCTGTCTGTCTGTCCGTCTGTCACAGCAAGTTTTCTCCGGATCCACTGGACCGATTCTGTTGAAATTTGGTACACATATGGACTTCTAAGAGCCAAACACGGACGCGTTATGTAAATCATTAAATTTTAGTATGGGGGTCACTTTTGGGGGTCAAACTAGAAAATTTAAAAATAAAGTTTTTTGAACAATATCGTGTGACATCTACACTAATATTATAAAGAGGAAAGATTTGTTTGTTTGTTTGTATGTTTGTTTGAATTGAATAGGCTCCGACACTACTGGACCGCTTTGAAAGTTTCTTTTAGCATTGGATAGCTACATTATCAGGGAGTAACATAGGCTATATATTATCCCCGTATTCCCACGGGAACGGGAACTACGCGGGTGAAACCGCGTCACGTCCACTAGTATCAAATAAAAGGGCTTACTGTGAGGGTTTTAATTATATTTTTTTCATAATTTTAAAATAAATGGTTTAGAAGTTATTCAAGAAATTAGACGAAAAATGACCGTTCCCCCCCCTTATCTCCGAAACTACTGAGCCTAAAATTTTGAAAAAAAAAATGGAGATAATAGATCTTTACCTAAAGATTACAGGAAAATCTATTAGAAGTCTGTAGTATTAAAAATACATGTTAAAAAAAAATTCGTTCGGAACCTTACACGCGAACTTTACACGCGAGTCCGACTCGCACTTGGCCAGTTTTTTTGGATTATGGTACGGAACCCTTTGTGTGAGAGCCCGACCCACAAATGGGCGGGTTTTTTCCCCGATTTCACTGTTGGTCCTACATCTCACTCCCACAGTAACAGTTGTGCATTATGAATATTATGATATACAATCTGTAACAGAATAAACGCACTACCTCTTAAGGGGTCATTGAACTCATCATTATGAACAACTTTCACTATGGGACCAACACTGATATCGCAAAAACAAAATCGACTCCTCCATACATTTCTGTGCGCATAGCTCGACAAAATGGAGTGGAACTCTCTGCCTGCGTCTGTGTTTCCAAACGCTTACAATCCTAATCTCTTCAAAGCTAGAGTGAACAGGCTCCTTCCTCCATCGTAGACTTTGTCTCTGTCATCTCTGACCTAAACTAGGGTCAAGAGCAAACCTCGGGATTGGTCCCATAGTAAAAGTTGTTCATAATGATGAGTACAATGAACCCTTAAGAGGTATTGCGATTATTCTGTTGTCTAACCTTCTTCATTTGCATGTAACATACCAATGATAAAGGTTATTGACCTTGTACTTACATATTATCTACGAAGGCTTATTCAAGTATTAGCACTAGTTTCAATCAACGAGAGAACGCTAAAGTCAGGTTTAGGTACTAGACGACTGCGGGACAGCCTGCTAGTACTGGCTAGGCTATACTGGAGCTCGGGCGCTCGGGTGCTCCCATAATTTGCAGGCATTAGTCAGTCTTGACTAATTCAGTGGCACAATATAACGCATGTAGCTGAAACGCTACGTGCACTAACATAAATTCATTTCGATGACACCGCTCTGCCGCGATTCGAATCGAGATTCGCAGAAGGGACAGTTCTTTGACTTTGTTATCTTCAATCTGCACTAATATTATAAAGAGAAGAGATTTGTTTGTTTGTTTGTTTGAATTGAATAGGCGCCAAAACTACTGGATCGATTTAAAAAATTCATTCACCATTACAATTCTACATTATCCCTGATGAACATAGGCTATAGAATATTTTCAAAAAAGTTAGGGATCCGTATGAAAACTTCGATAATGGTGAAAGGTGCGAAAAAAATACCAAAAAAGAACCTTATATCGCGTACGCTGCGGAGACTAATAACAATAGAGCAAAGTGATGTACTACAATTTTATTTACAAAAAAGTTCGCGAGGGTATATGTATATCTAACTGTTATGGTTAAGTCACAATGACCGCTTTTTGTTCAAATTATTCCATCAAAACCCGGGTGAAATGGAATAGTAGTGATTGTTGTATCAAGATATTAATCCTTGTCTATTTAAATTGTTTAATAACTAAGGTTGGTTATGTACATGTAAATTACACTTCAAATTATTCAAATCGGACCTTTCGTTTAAAAGTTACGACGGGTTTAAAAATACTCCAAGTAAAAAAAAGTTGGTGTCTGAGCGAACTGCCCTACGTTTAGTCTATTAATAAGTAATTTACACATTACCCTTTAAGAGGGTAGAGGCAGTGGCGTGCCTAGGGTTTCAAAATAAGGCAAGCCCAATAAAATTTTAACCGATTTCAAAAAAAGAAAGTTCAGTTTTCGACTGAGTATATAGGTACCTACGTATGTATCATCGCAATTTTCTCATAAACTACTGGTTAGGTACAATAAATTAAAAGTGAATTCATCCATCTTCTTCTTTCCTCTTCTTCAATTTCACTCTTGCTTGTCGTGCGGTGAATGAGTTAACCAAAGCACACTGAAGGCATGCTAGTGCTAGATTGAATATAATAAACATATCAGCAATTGCATACCTCCGGTGGCTTTGAAAAAAGCCGTTTGGTTTGCTTCATTGCTTGAGGGAACAAAGTTATGGTAAGTAGGTGCTTGCTTCGTAACAGGACTAACAGGTTACAGACAAAAAAAAAACAAAGTTACAAAACGAAAGTTAAAAAATAGCTAGATAGAATGTAATAAGGAATTTAAATAAATTATTTATATTCTAATTGGAATCGTCTATCTTTCTTAAGAAATGATTTAATTACATCAGAGTAAAATGTTGGTGATCGTTTTAATTCTACCAACAACTGTTTTTCAATAGCTATCATTGATAATTCAGAAAGACGCTCTTGACCTTGTGTATTTCTCAGATAGGTATGGATACGTTTAAGAGACGAAAAAGCACGTTCCGCGGAAGAACTTGTAGCTGGAATAGTTACAACAAGATACGCTAATTTTAACAGCTCGGGAAAGGCATCTTCAAGGTTATTCTCATTAATGAAATCAATTAATTCGAAAACATTACGGTCTTTCAGATCAGGACTAGAATACAAGCAAATCAATTGGCTTTTTAATGTTTGTTTGTCGAAATAGTTTGCATAAATGTCAAATAATGATAACTGGCGTGATATAGATGTCTCAATTCGTTGTTTACCAAAATTACCGAAAGAAACCATTGCACACAGGTGTTTATGGGAATTTGCGTGCCTTTTAATGGCGCCAGATATGTTATTTAAATCATTATAACCAGATGTATTCCAAACGGAATCTTCATTCGAAAAAAATATGCAGCACCAACAATACAGCTTATTCGTGTGCGAACAGCCAACAATCCAACTAGTTTTATACACTGATCTATTAAATTTTCGTTTATGCGATTTACTAGTCTGAGAAATACACAGATTAGGCGTCGGTTTTAATGAAGAAATTAACTGTTTTTTCTGAGCAAAGCTTAAAGATTTTACCTTATCTTCGCCAATCAAAACTTGAACACATTTTAAATCCTCACAAGGTACAATTACCTCCATTGTTGTAGGTAAGTCACTAAAACAATTGTATCACTAAGAAAATCTAAGAAAACACACAAATAACTTTAACAACATAACTTTTCCACTCAAGCGAATGAAACTGAAGTTAGTTGCACTCGGGTGTCGGAAACTACTTACCAGAGTTGCAGTGTTGTCATTTAGGCAAAAAAAGTCCCCAGGTATATGAAAAATCCAGCTAGATGTCGCAATTTTTTTATTTTTAAGATATTGCTTGAATATTTAATTTCGTTATTTTAAAAAGTCGCTAGTTTTTATTGTTGTTAAATCTTAAAAAAAGTCTCCAAACTCGTTAAAAATCTCCCAGATCTCACAACGTCGCTAAAACGGCAACACTGCAGAGTTGGCAAGGTGACAAGGTCACGCATACGCGGGCAACTTCATACGCATGCAGGGCTTAATTCTTTCATACTGATCGATTTGTAGACGCAAAAGTTTCTGACTCGTTATATGGCACATCGCTATAAGTGCGAAAGTGACAGAGCTAGTATTTGAAAGCCCGGTAAAAGCCGGTACGTGTAAGCGAGATAGCTATATGTAGATTCTGCAAATGCGAAACTCTGCGCGCGAACAATCGCGATGTGTAGTGTGGCATAGGTAGATACTTTGTGTTATTTTGATAAGAATTAAGCGCGCGAACTTTTAAATAGTTTGGGTTTGATATTGATTCTCTATCGAGCATTTTAGTAAGGCTTTTGGGCTTGTATGAAGGCTCCGCCACTGGGTAGAGGCGAGATGAAGTTCGTGGAGTACCAACTAAACCCGCGCGAACGAAGTCGCGGGCGAAGTGCTAGTACCTGTATAAAATTGAAGAGTCTGTTTGTAATATCAAAATAACAGCTTTTAACGTAATAATTTAACAAACATTTAAAAGTACGTACCTATACATATAGGTAGGTACGATACCAGCTTCTGCGCGGCTTTGCCTGTGTGAAGTTTTTCATGGGGTTTAATTATTTTTTTAACACACCTAATCTTTTTCTTATATAGGTTACTTCTTATAACATCAGCTATCTGCCAGTGAAAGTCCTGTCAAAATCGGTCCATCCGTTTCAGAGATTAACCGGAAAAAACAGACAGACAGTATTTTTATTAAAATTGTGTTTTTTGTTATGCAAATCAATATAAATATAAAATTCTTCCGTTACTGACTGATTGAGTGACTGACAGACAACGCACAGCCGTAACTAGGTCGTAGAAAGCTGATATTTGGCATGTGCCAACGTTTCTGGACATGGTGTGTCTGGAAACGAAAGTAGATGCCAAATTTATCCCCATGCCCCCTTGCCTACTCTTTGGCTGCTCGACTAACTAGTAGAAAGGACAGAAGCGAACAACATATAAATTATGTGCGAGGAACTATTAAACTGTGCCGCCGTCCGCCGTATTCCATTACCGGGGGAGGTCAGTTCATGACCTGCCGTCGCTGTAAATGTCTATTAAAGTGTTACTTACTCTGTGACTTTAGTACTGCCCGAGTTTGGTTCCGAACGGTTCCGAAGCCCAACGAAAATAGATATCGTGTGTCTGCCTCAGACAATTTGTCAATTTTCTACAAATCTACTGAGCTGGTTTACTTATTGATACAGATACCTAATAATATGATCTAAACTCAACAAAACGTACTGAGCAACTGATTTGATTTTCGCGATGGTCGTGGTTGGCCCCATAGTAAAAAAACTGGCCAAGTGCGAGTCGGACTCGCGTGCAAATGTTATTTTAACACTACAGACTTCTAATAGGTTTTCCTGTAATCTTTAGGTAAAGATCTATTATCTCCTTTTTTTTCAAAATTTTAGGCTCAGTAGTTTCGGAGATAAGGGGGGGGAATGGTAATTTTTCGTCTAATTTCTTGAATAACTTCAAAACCATTTATTTTAAAATTATAAAAAAATATAATTAAAACCCTCGCAGTAAGCGCTTTCATTTGATATGTCACACGATATTGTTCAAAAACTTGGTTTTTAATTTTACAATTTGACCCCCAAAACTAACCCCCATACTAAATATTTAATAATTTACGTAACGCGTCCTTGTTTGGGTCACAGAAGTTCATATGTGTACCTTTCAACAGAATCGGTCCAGTGGATCCGGAGAAAACTGGCTGTGACAGACGGACAGACAGACAGACAGACACCCGAGTGATCCTATAAGGGTTCCGTTTTTTGTTCGGAACCCTACGGAACCCTCCGAAACTACTAGGCCTAAAATTTTGAAAAAAATGCAGATAGATTGACCTAAAGATTGTCCCTGTGACTGATCGGCTCGAGCTCCTAGGCATAGAGTTGACATCCAGTCTCAACTTCGGCGCCACCATCGAGTACGAAGCCCAAACCGGGGCCAAAAAGCTGGGCATCCTAAATAGGGTGAAGCGATACTTCAGGCCTGGACAGCTTTGAACCTTATACAAAACACTAGTAGTACAAGTAGTATTGTAGCCACCTTTGGGATGGCTCAGAGACGCAGAGCTAAGAGGCTCATCGGTGACGTAAAACTGGTGGATGCCAAGCTACATGGCTTGGCTCATCGCCGTAAGGTTGCCTGCTTGTCGGTCTTCTACAGATTGTACTTCGGTGAGTGTGCCCAAGAACTCTTCAAAGTTAGAGTGAACAGGCTCCTTCTGGGTAAGCTCGCTCCATCGTAGACTTTGTCTCTGTCATCTCTGACCTAGACTAGAGTCAAGAGCAAACCCGTCACAAAAAAAAATACAGAAAAACCTATAAGAAGTCAGTAGTGTTAAAAAAACATGTTAAAAAAATGAAATTGTTTCGGAACCCTTTCCACGCGATTCCGACTCGCACTTGGCCAGTTTTTTCAGATGTAATTTCGCAGTAAACGGCGACGAAAAGTAGCTTCATCTGCACGCTGCAAAAGTTGGAATCAGAATTTGTGAAAGTCAAATAAGCGAGATATGGACTCTGAAGTTGGGCCCTCAATCCTCACATAGAGGATTGAGGGCCCAACTGTACCGGATAAACTATGGACGCTACAGAAAAAGTCTTTATACCAAAATCTAAGCTAATGCCAAACAAAATTTGTGAAAACAAGATATTATCGCAGAACACTGTTCTACTTTGTATATATTCGTTCAAAATGGGCCCTCAATCCTCACACACGTTAAAGTTTATTACGCAAATAAAATGAAACCATTAACTTACAGCTGCTGGTTGAAGTCCTATATGCTACTAAATAAATTGTGAACATTTGTGAAAGCAACAACAGGTCACCATTTCTTGTTGTTTGAATGTGTCGACAGCTAGTATTATAAAATTCTTCCGTTAGGTACTCACTGACTGAGTGACTGACACAACGCACAGCCGAAACTACTGGTTGTAGAAAGCTGAAATTTAGCATGAAGGTTCCTTGGGGAGTGTAGTGTAGTGTGAGTTTCAAATGAATATCTTTATGTTGTGTGCAATAAAGCTCACTTTGTGAGTTTTATCACTCAGGTGAAGCTCGATATCGAAATAGTTTCTTACAGAATAGACTAGCTGAGCGTGACGCGTAACGTCAAGTTTTCAATATTTGGCTCCACGCACAAAATTTCATCGTTTCTACCACGCAAACTTTTTAATACTTTGCCTAGATGTTCGCAAATGAAGTGTCTTGTCGTCGCGCGCTGGGTCTGCCGCGATAAGTCCAATTTAGCTTCGTCACGTACGAGGCGCGCGCGCCGTACCCGTTGCCACGGAGTAGCGAGCAAATGAAGCGACAGTGCAAGGGCGCAACCAGGCAACATTTGCATACGTACCGAAGACACAAAGTAAAAAGACATTTGAATCCCAAAAACTAGTTTTCTGTATACAGGGTGCCTTCTACTATTTCTAAATAACAACGTAAGCATTCGCATGTCAGTCGAAAACTGACAAAAAGGTCTCAATTTGCCTACATTTTTTATAGTTTGCGACTGAAATGCGCATGCGAACGTTTCTTAAAAGTTAGTAGAATTGGTATTCAGCAGTGCGATTCTATAAACATTTCGAAGTGAAGGCTTGGGTGAAGTGATCACGAAGTGAGCTGTCAATCCATGTACGGTCAACAAAGCTATCCGGTATATGTACAAGCAAAAATATTAATTTTTCCACAGCACTGCCATTGTTTATTTCTAATATGTGTATTATATTTTTTTAAGCTTTTGGCATACTTACGAGTGTGTTGTACAAAAATTGTCTACTCAGCACGCTCACAACATTGTTTAAAAGTAGTTGCAAGTTAGCTGCCTGCATATCCAATAGGTTTTACAGAATCGACCGGCAGGTGACTGGCAAAGATTTGCAATAATTGCAATGGCCTACTTCTTGCCTGGATTGGCGAAAATACATAGGTAATTATGTACGCAGGCACGTATCGTTCGTTCCAGTCCAGCTAGTCTATTCTGTAAATAACTATTTCGATATCGAGCTTCACCTGAGTGACAAAGCTCACGAAGTGAGCTTTATTACACACGACATAAGTCTTATACAAAATACAAATACGAATTTGATACCCTCACCTCGGATTCCGCTGTCGAGATACAGAATAGCCCGAGTGTACTACGTGAGCTCGACAAATGGATGTGCGATTAACGCTTATGCGACAAAAGTGTACTGCGACTCACTATAGTTCGAATGCACGCTTGTGCGACACACTGAAGATCGGGAGCCCAGCTACGCGGGGCTCCTATTTTGGGGTGGTTTAAAAAAAAATAACCACGAAGGCTAAGGCGGGAGCTCCGCTCCGCTTTGCTCCCGCCTTCAGTGGCGGAGCCTTCATACAAGCCCAAAAGCCCGGCATGCCTTACTAAAATGCTCGATAGAGAATCAATATCAAACCCAAACTATTTAAAAGTTCGCGCGCTTAATTCTTATCAAAATAACACAAAGTATCTTCCTATGCCACACTACACATCGCGATTGTTCGCGCGCAGAGTTTCGCATTTGCAGAATCTACATATAGCTATCTCGCTTACACGTACCGGCTTTTACCGGGCTTTCAAATACTAGCTCTGTCACTTTCGCACTTATAGCGATGTGCCATATAACGAGTCAGAAACTTTTGCGTCTACAAATCGATCAGTATGAAAGAATTAAGCCCTGCATGCGCATGAAGTTGCCCGCGTATGCGTGACCTTGTCACCTTGCCAACTCTGCAGTGTTGCCGTTTTAGCGACGTTGTGAGATCTTGGAGATTTTTAACGAGTTTGGAGACTTTTTTTAAGATTTAACAACAATAAAAACTAGCGACTTTTTAAAATAACGAAATTAAATATTCAAGCAATATCTTAAAAATAAAAAAATTGCGACATCTAGCTGGATTTTTCATATACCTGGGGACTTTTTTTGCCTAAATGACAACACTGCAACTCTGGTAAGTAGTTTCCGACACCCGAGTGCAACTAACTTCAGTTTCATTCGCTTGAGTGGAAAAGTTATGTTGTTAAAGTTATTCGTGTGTTTTCTTAGATTTTCTTAGTGATACAATTGTTTTAGTGACTTACCTACAACAATGGAGGTAATTGTACCTTGTGAGGATTTAAAATGTGTTCAAGTTTTGATTGGCGAAGATAAGGTAAAATCTTTAAGCTTTGCTCAGAAAAAACAGTTAATTTCTTCATTAAAACCAACGCCTAATCAGTGTATTTCTCAGACTAGTAAATCGCATAAACGAAAATTTAATAGATCAGTGTATAAAACTAGTTGGATTGTTGGCTGTTCGCACACGAATAAGCTGCATTGTTGGTGCTGCATATTTTTTTCGAATGAAGATTCCGTTTGGAATACATCTGGTTATAATGATTTAAATAACATATCTGGCGCCATTAAAAGGCACGCAAATTCCCATAAACACCTGTGTGCAATGGTTTCTTTCGGTAATTTTGGTAAACAATGAATTGAGACATCTATATCACGCCAGTTATCATTATTTGACATTTATGCAAACTATTTCGACAAACAAACATTAAAAAGCCAATTGATTTGCTTGTATTCTAGTCCTGATCTGAAAGACCGTAATGTTTTCGAATTAATTGATTTCATTAATGAGAATAACCTTGAAGATGCCTTTCCCGAGCTGTTAAAATTAGCGTATCTTGTTGTAACTATTCCAGCTACAAGTTCTTCCGCGGAACGTGCTTTTTCGTCTCTTAAACGTATCCATACCTATCTGAGAAATACACAAGGTCAAGAGCGTCTTTCCGAATTATCAATGATAGCTATTGAAAAACAGTTGTTGGTAGAATTAAAACGATCACCAACATTTTACTCTGATGTAATTAAATCATTTCTTAAGAAAGATAGACGATTCCAATTAGAATATAAATAATTTATTTAAATTCCTTATTACATTCTATCTAGCTATTTTTTAACTTTCGTTTTGTAACTTTGTTTTTTTTTTTGTCTGTAACCTGTTAGTCCTGTTACGAAGCAAGCACCTACTTACCATAACTTTGTTCCCTCAAGCAATGAAGCAAACCAAACGGCTTTTTTCAAAGCCACCGGAGGTATGCAATTGCTGATATGTTTATTATATTCAATCTAGCACTAGCATGCCTTCAGTGTGCTTTGGTTAACTCATTCACCGCACGACAAGCAAGAGTGAAATTGAAGAAGAGGAAAGAAGAAGATGGATGAATTCACTTTTAATTTATTGTACCTAACCAGTAGTTTATGAGAAAATTGCGATGATACATACGTAGGTACCTATATACTCAGTCGAAAACTGAACTTTCTTTTTTTGAAATCGGTTAAAATTTTATTGGGCTTGCCTTATTTTGAAACCCTAGGCACGCCACTGCCCGCCTTAGCATTCTAACCTAACCTATCCGAGTCGGGGTAATCTGAGTCGGGGTGTTGTCGATCTTCAGTGCGTCGCACAAGCGTGCATTTGAACTATGGTGAGTCGCAGTACAGTTTTGTCGCATAAGCGTTAATCGCACATCCATTTGTCGAGCTCACGTAGTAAACTTGAATAGCACTACCTACTGTAGTGCTATCCTGTAACAAAATTTCGTGTCTCGACAGCGGATTCCGTGGTGATGTTTTAAATTCGTAGGTATTAATGTAAGTGAGCTTTGTCACTCAGGTGAAGCTCGATATCGAAATAGTTTTTTTAGAATAGGTAGCACTGCAGCCCTACTTACGTTACCTATGCGTTTTGAAGGGAAACGATGCTTACGTTGTTTCGCTGACACTTCGTTCTGCTAATCATTCCGTGGTTGACACTTGCTTGTCGACTGTACACGGGTAGTGGCTTCGCTTTATGGCGGCTTTCGTCTAGAAATTCATTCAAGTTTGTCATTCTGAAGACAGAAGAAAACTTCAACATTGGTATTTTGGAAGTAAGGCCGCCGGCGAAGAAGCGATAAGCTACCTATCGACTATTTGCTCGCTGAAGAAAGGGACAAAAGATACCTATAGATCTCGTGTGAGTAAAAGAGACACATACATTCATAGTCGATAGCTGGCTGTCCACACTGCCGGCGAGCGGCTCTTATATATACCTCTTATTGATCGCAGCGACAAGAGCTATCAAAAACTGTACTCGCTCAGCGACACGCGCTCGGCGAGGCTCGCTTGACGGTCAGAACTCGCCAAACAGCGGTAATTTCTACCTTTACCTTGTGCGGGCTGGAGCGAGTAGGTATTGCGAGTAAAAGCCCGTCGCACAAAAACATTCGCTGAAAGCCGAGCGTCAAATCTATCGAAACTTTTCACTCGCTACTCGCTGCTCGCCAACTCGTTTCGAGTTTGAAGTTTTACTCGCTACTCGCTGATCGCCGGCGGTGAGACAAGTGCCTAAAGAGTTTGCTTACGCCACCTTACGCATTGGTCTTCCTTTGTTGCATGGACTAGAAAGGTTTAAGTAGTTAAATAAAGGTAAAAAACTTAAACAATCTTGACGTCTTTTTGTGGA
Source organism: Lacanobia wlatinum (assembly GCA_947578705.1). Lineage (NCBI taxonomy): Eukaryota > Metazoa > Arthropoda > Insecta > Lepidoptera > Noctuidae > Lacanobia > Lacanobia wlatinum. The sequence goes on along the minus strand of OX388027.1, from coordinate 30,246,707 downwards.
AAATCCCAGTTTAAAGCCATTTTAACGCAGACTGGCGTGTGCGCGTGGACAACCTATATTGATTTTAACAAAGTTTCCAGCAACATTCTCGCGGCTCCTCAACAATGTTGATCAACTTTTGCTAAACAAATGTTTACCATGAATACAAGGCTTTACAATAAAATGCAACTGAAAACCTATGTAAACACAATCAATTCAACCACTAGTGTCACATCAAGACTGTTTACCTTTATTAAACTAGGTAATTACCTTAACCTTTCTAGTAAGTATAGTGTAAAATTTATTATTTTTAAAAGACTGTCCGTGGAGTTTCTTGCACGTTCTTCTCCATAGAGACAGCGCCGGATTTAGGGGAGGGCAACCGGGGCTGCAGCCCCGGGGCCTCCACAAAAGAGGGGCCCCCACAATAGACTTCGGAAAAAAAAATCTTTCAAATTCCGACTAGTAAACAACTTTTCCTTCCTTTCCTACCTTTGTAAAAACATAATTATTTTATTCTTAAATATTAACAGCAATCATTGATCTATATTTGTTCACTCCAATTAGGCAATCAGTAAAATATCAAAATTTCAAATGGCCCTGATAAGCACTTTTAATTTAATACCATCTTGAGGGAGTATCCCAATGGCTCTATGGCTGAGTGGGGTGGTACTTGCCCGCAGCCTTAGAGGTTGGGTATTCGATTCCGTGTCTCGACTTTTTTTTTAGTGTATACTCCGTGTTCTTCACGTTATCCATAAACTTTAGCAAGCGCTTATAGAAGCGGTGGATTTGAATTGTTAAAGCTATAGCAAATCAAATCCAACAAAGGAAGTAGTACTTAAAAAGGCTTCGTTACAAAAATATTTGTAACTAGCTTCTGCCAGCGGCTTCGCCCGCGTGGTCCCTAGGGAACATATTCCCGGGATAAAAAGTAGCCTATGTCTATTCTCAGGCTCTAGACTATCTATGTACCAAATTTCATTTGAATCGGTTCAGTAGTTTTGGCGTGAAAGCGCGACAGACAGACAGAGTTACTTTCGCATTTATAATATTAGTAAGGAATTAGTAAGGATTAGTAAGGATATCATTTAATTGAGCTATGCAGTATGAAAGGGTCTTAACTAAAAATTTATTGCTATATGGTATTTGAATTTTATTTATTTTTCGTTGCCAATTCGGATAAACAGACATGCATATCGGGTGATTTACGTCAAGGTATTTAGTTTGTATGAAAATTAACAAAAAATAAGAATTGATCCATAATGAAAAATACTTATTTCCATGTTCTGAACATCCGGTCGAAGTTTATGTATATCGATCGTCCGGAACAGTGTATAATTATAAAGATTGCATATATAGAATATGAAGCTGTACGTTCTAGATTTGATTTCTTAAACACATCGAGAAGATAGATGCTGAAAATTTGCATGTTGCAGCAAAGGCAATGGTGAACGTTTATAAAGATGATTGGAGGTATTGTAATAGGCAACACTGGCCGCCGGCCGTCAAAATTTTTCGTGTTAAATAAAAATATAAATTTAATATTGTTCCGTGTTAAATAATTGATAAATGTGTTAAAAAACAATAGATATAGTTATAAATATCAAGGATTTGTGTTAGTGAGTTGTTTCACTGCAAAATCAATGAGAAAATCGCTAAACTAGTTCCAGCTGTCACCTAACGGACGGATTTGAAATCACCACCTAACTCGGGGAGTATTTTCTTTTAATTACTGGCTTATTTATATAATTAATATTACAAAAATCGCCCATAAACGTTTTCACAGCTCATCCCTGTGAATAGTGTCATAAATAACCCTTCTATTGCACTGGTCATGAATGTTCTTTTGTACATTTTATTTTGATTAAGATAAACATCATTAGTATCAAGTAACCAGTTATTACTATCCCTGTCATAATTAGTTGATGGGTCATATTTTTTCCAGCTTATTATAAGAAATTAGATTAACATTCACTATAAAACTGTAGGTAGTACCCTCAAAATTAATTTGTGTTTTTTCCCTATGTTTTTTTTTATATAAATAATTAATATAACAATTCCTAATACAGCTATCACATACATCTTGCCTTTAATTTAACCTTAATTTCGTCTATTAATTTGTTTTTAACTTAAAATCATTCTCTCACCTTAGAAACTTTCTACTAGCTTTTCTATATCTCCTATTCTCTCATATACTTAGCTATCTCTTTTCAAATTCCAGGGTGCCTCTGGGGTTGACCTGTCAACATGTTGACCCGTAGAGCTGCATCCTTGGAGGAAAAACTGAGGGCAACGTTGAAAGAGTTGGAATCTTGTAAGGACCAGTGCAATAAGCTGCTACAGGAAAGGGATGATAGCGAAGTGGAAATTGAACTCATCAATCAAAAGAACACCCAGTTAAAAAACCAGTTGGCTGAACTAGACATTCAGCATATGGACATACTGGACCAGCATCAACAGCTCCGTCAACTTGTGTCTAATTTCCAGCACTGCAGCGACACACATGAACTGGCTTTGAGACGTATATCTGAGCTGGAATTGGAGTTAACCAGAGCCCACAATTCTATTACCCACTTGGAAGCTCTTAAGGCCGGTGAAGAGTCTGCGAAGACCAGCAGACTTTATGATGAGTTAGTTGGTAGCGGGTCCGGACCAATTTGTGTAGAACCAATGGTTACAATAGACTTAACCAATGAAACCATTAATAAATGTAATTTATTTAGAGGCCATAATAAAATAAAAAAATATATTAAAGTTAATAGATTAATTAGGAGAATCCATAAAAAATTAAAAAAACAAAAAGTCAACAAATTGAATTTAGAACTAAGGCAAAAAAATATCAATTTAATGTTTCAATTAAAAGATAGTAGTGATGAGTTAAATTTATGTAAACTCATGTATGAAAAGGATACTCAGCACCTTCAGGATGAACTATTTGTTAGGGAACAAACCCTTAAGGAAATATTTAGTAAATATGAGGCTTCTCAACTGGATCTGAGTAAACGCTTGCAGGAGGCTAATGAGCTGGTGGACCTGGTAACATACAATGCGGAGAGGTATGAGTCTCTGACAAATAATCTCTCTTGCAGCTGTGCTTGCTCCCAGGCACCACAGCCTCAGCATGTTACAGTCACACCCTCGGTAGCTCAGCCTGTAGGTAGCTGTACTGTTAATAATAGTGTTAATAATAGCATTAATTCAAATAATTTGATTAACACAACATATGTATTTTCTGACAAATTTGGTCAGGGTTTTGGTAGTGTATTTAACCAGTGTTCAAACCATTACGTAATAAATAATTGTTTACCCGGCGCCAGTTTTTGCCAATTAATTAGGAATATTAAATTGTCAAAGATAAACCCCAACTCAACTATTATAATATTATTTGGGGATAGTTTAGCTGTAGGTAAAAAAGACATAATTAAATCTGTCAATTTAATGTTACATCTAAGTGAGATAAATACTTGTAAATTTATTTTCTGTGCTTTGCCTTACTCTCAATATTTATCTGAGGACCTAAACAGGCACATTTTTGATTTAAATATGCTAATTTATAATAGGACCTATCGTCATAGTGACGCTATTTTATATTTTGATTGTAATCAATTTATTACTGATTACAAACTGACTAGTTATAATATGTATTTACCACCTAGTTGTAGGAGACATATTGCTAATCTTTTAGCATTCAATATACAGTGTGACACCGGTATATGTGGTGTACCAACGCATACTGTTAGTAATGATACTAACATTTCTATTGATACACATAAGAGTTTAAACTATTAAACTCGACAACGGAAAAGCCTCATATTTTGAATATTGTACATCAAAATATGCAAGGCCTGGCCGGCAAGGAACTTGAGTTAAGTTTATTTATAGAGAATTATGATGTTCAGGTGTTATGTTTAACTGAGCATTGGTTGAAAGAGCATGAAGTAGTTTTTATTAATGATAATTACTTTACCGTACAAAGTGCGTTTGTAAGAAAAAGTGCTATTCGCGGTGGATCATTAGTCCTTGTTTCAAACAAATTAAAATGTAAACAACGTTTAGATTTAGTTAATCTTTCTATTGAGCGCACTATTGAGTTGTCTTGTGTTGAACTCGAGCGATACGTTATAGTTTGCGTGTATCGACCGCCCTCTGGTGATTTTGGTCTTTTCGAATCGGTAATGGAAGATTCACTTAATAAATTAAAATCAAGTAATAAAAGTATAGTTGTATGTGGAGATTTTAATGTAAATATTTTAGATGTTACTCCATTAAGTATCAGACTTCTGAATCTATTTAGGTCTTATAACTTGGTTAACTTGTTTTATGAACCAACTAGGATCACGGCATCTTCATCGACTTGTCTAGATAATATCTTTAGTAATTGTGATGCCGAACATAAATTAGTGTTAAGTGACTTAACGTCTGACCACTGTGGCCTATTAATTAGCTTACCTATGCCAAAAAATAAAAAGTCGCATAAAATTGAATGCAGGCCTTATACAGCTAGTCGTTGCAAAAAGTTCCAAAATAATATAGCTAATAAAATTACACCGTCTTTGATAGAACATGAGGATCCAAATAAAATTTATGGAGCTCTTTTTGATGTTGTGCAAAAAGAATATCAATCCACTTTTAAGACAAAAACCATAAACATTAAAGGTACCTCCGTTGGTTTCAACCAATGGGCTACTGCAGGTATATATAAAAGTAGAGCGAGATTATATGAGTTATATGGTTTTAAAAAATACAGGTTTGATATCCCTTTTTTAGAGTATGTTAAAAAATATTCTAAATTATATAAAAAGGTTTGCGTTGTTGCTAAATCAAAATTTTTAAGTGAGAAAATTAAAAATTCTAATAATAAAGTAAAAGCCACTTGGCAAATCATTAACAATGAAACGGGCAAATCGGTTAAACGAGACAATCAGTTAGAGATTATAGTCGACAGCAAATTAGTGACTGATGCTGCAGTCGTAGCTCAGGCATTTAATGAGTTTTTTTCCAATATTCCTATAACTACAACTCGCTCCTTAAATTCATCCTCTTCTAAAGCTGAAAACCTGTTGCATAGTAGTGTGCCTAAGTGTAATCAATTATTTAGTTTTGAGCACGTTAGACCAAGTGATGTAGTTGACGTTTTCAATACACTTAAATCTAAAAACACAGGTGACTTCTGGGGCATTTCCATAAAACTTTTGAGTAATATAATAGACATAGTAGCTCCCTACCTGGCTGTAACGTTTAATAAATGCGTGGATTTAGGAACTTTTCCTGATCTTATGAAGAGTAGTAAAGTCATACCTTTGTTTAAATCAGGTAATAAAAACGACATAGGCAACTTCCGGCCTATCTCCATCTTACCTGCATTTAGCAAAATATTTGAAAAGTTAATACTCAAGCAGTTGTTAATACATTTTAATTTAAATAGACTACTCCATAATGAACAGTACGGCTTTACAAAAGGTCGTTCGACTACAGATGCGGGTGTCGCTCTCCTAAAACATATATTTAACGCATGGGAGAAGTCTCAAAATGCAATTGGAGTTTTCTGTGATCTCTCCAAAGCCTTTGATTGCGTACACCATGACACGCTTTTGCGTAAACTACGTCACTACGGTCTCCAAAGCGAAGCTCTTAAAGTAATTGATTCATATTTACATAATAGGTTCCAATGTGTTGATGTCAATGGTGTGAAATCTTCCGGGCTACCAGTGTATCTAGGTGTGCCTCAAGGCTCAATACTGGGTCCCTTCTTGTTTCTGGTGTACATAAACGATCTACCATTCTTCTTAAAGGGTATCTGTGACGTAGTATTGTTTGCGGATGATACCTCTCTTATATTTAAAGTAGATAGGAATAGACAAGATTTCGATAACGTAAACAACGCTCTTTCAATGGTTACGGATTGGTTTACGACAAATAATTTAGTTCTAAATGCCAAGAAAACGAAATGTATAAAATTTGCCTTGCCTAATGTTAGAAATTTAGGACCCAATGTAATCTTAAGTGACGAGGTGCTTGAAACTGTAGACACAGCAGTATTTTTGGGCATAACTGTTGATTCCAAACTACAATGGGGCCCACATATATCAAGCCTATCGGGAAGGCTCAGCTCTGCCGCATACGCCGTCAGGAAAGTAAGACAATTTACTGATGTTGACACAGCTCGGTTAGTCTATTTTAGTTATTTCCATAGCGTTATGTCCTACGGTATTCTATTGTGGGGAAAAGCTGCTGATATACAAAATATATTTGTCTTACAAAAACGTGCCGTGCGTGCAATATATCAGCTAGGGTCAAGAGTTTCTTTAAGAGAAATTTTCAAAGAGATTGGAATTCTCACGGTAGCATCTCAATTCATTTTTGCAAACATTTTATATATTAGGCAAAATATATATTTATACAGTAAAACGAGCGACATTCACAGCTTTAACACCAGAAACAAGCACAAGCTACATGCTCCTTCCCACCGACTTCGTAAGGTCCACGACTCATTTGTGGGGCTCGGTATCCGTTTATACAATAAACTTCCACTTTCTTTTCTTGACCTGCCTTTTAACTCATTTAAAGCTAAAGTTAAATCTAACCTTTGTTCGAAGGCATACTATTCTATTAATGATTATTTAGACGATAAGAATAGTTGGTCGCTGTGTTAAACGCAAGACAATGTCATAATTATCATGTTCTTTCTCTTTAAGTAATTAGCTTATGACAGGTTATATGTATTCATATAATATTGTTTTTGTTTTTTTTTTATTTATTATTATTATTATTTTTTTTATAATCTGACTATGTAGGTCAATTCGTTGTTTTTTTATATATATACATTTCTATCATTATCAGTATCATAGTGTGCTAGCTAACAAGTTATAAATTTTGTGTCATGTATTAATTACTTAGCATACTTTTATATAGATTCAAGTTCTTAAAACGTAACAGACAGATGTGTTGCTGGGGAGTTTGTTGGCCACTTCTTCTCCACAGCTAAAACACTAGGAAGTGGTGACGGGCGGGCGTTTTGGGGGACTGTCTTTTGTAAAACTTGACGTTCAAAAAGTGCTGGCTCTCAGCCTAATTTGAATAAACGACTTTTTGATTTTGATTTTGATTTAGAACCTAGTCTTGATAATAAATTGGTTCAATTTGTGTCTTTGATCGACTCAGACAGAAAGGACTTTGAAAAAGACCAATCTCCAGAACTATTTTATTACCAAATTCTCGAAGAAACAGATCTACATTCCCAAACCTTGAAATTTGATTGAGAATTTATTTGGTTTTGATTGTATCAAATTGCACTGGAGAGCGCTCATTTTCAAAAATGAAAATTAAGTATTTAAAAATAGATTTTGAAAGACGATGGGACAAAACCGTCTATCAAAGATTTCCCTCCTGAGCATTGACAGTGACTTATTTCAGAAACTGGATTTCGGCGAAATCATCAACGATTTTTCGGCGAAAAAAGCTTGGAAGGTTCCGTTCGTTAACGCTAAAATTTAATTTCTGATAATTTTCCTTCCGGTTTTGTTTCCAGTTACATTTATATATGTTTGTTAAATACTAAAAGAATCAACTTGTTTTCACAATAAATTATTATTTATTGAAAAACTCGACTGAAACAATCTGTTAATTTTATTTGAAAAATAATTTGGGGGCAGGGGGCCTCCACTCCTTTGTTGCCCCGAGGCCTCCACACCTCTAAATCCGGCCCTGCATAGAGATCTACGCTTCATCTTTTTGGACTGACCGACCTTGACAATTCAAAAGTGCCTGTTAATGGTTTATTTGAAATACTTATACGATTTGATTTGATTTGAGTGGTTATGTACCTACTAGTATTTACCTACCAATCTTCGTACTTCGTACTTTCGTATTATAGATTTCGTTATTAAATTAGTTTAACATGAACGAGCGTGGCAGTTGAGAGCTTGTCATGCTCACACAAATGTTTTGCTGATGGTGGCGCGTGTTTTGGATCATTTGATTCCCTTCAAAATGGTTGAGTTAGATGGTGCTGATGCACGCGTCATGTTCGTGAACAGGCGCCGTCAGTTGAAACTAGTCATCTCTTACCTGCCACTGGCTTATTTTAATCTGTACCTGCATTTTGAATTGTTTATATGTTTTCTTGTTCTTTGCATTGTCCTCACATATAGAAGCAATCAATGTTAATGTTAACAAGATTTTTGTAACACATCACATGGTTTAAAAGAGTGTCCGTGGAGTTTCTTGCACGTTCCTCTCCATAGAGATCTACGCTTTGGAACGTGCAAATAGCTTCATGTTTTTGACTGACCGACTTTGACAATTCAAAAGTGCCTGTAAATGGTTTATTTGAAATATACGATTTGATTTGATTTCTTCTAATAGGTACACAGAAACAAAGAAATACCTACCAAAACTTTCCTTGGCTTACCAAAGCTTGCCTTGCTTTCTGGATTAAACTAACATTAGGTAGGGAGGTACCTAATGCCTACTAGAACGACCCGCTCAGGTAGCGCCCTTCGTACCTACCTACTGGTGGCAGCCGTGGCAGGTTAAGCATTTTTATGCCTACTTTTAGAGTTTCGAACAAAAAACGGAACCCTTATAGGATCACTCGGGTGTCTGTCCGTCTGTCACAGCTAGTTTTCTCCGGATCCACTGGACCGATTCTGTTGAAATTTGGTATACAAATGGACTTCTGTGACCCAAACATGAGTTGCGTAAATTATTAGAATTTCAAAAAAGTTTTTTGAACTATACCTACTTATCGTGTGACATATCAAATGAAAAGGGTTACTATGAGGGTTTTAATTATAATATTTTTCATAATTTTAAAATAAATGGTTTTGAAGTTATTCAAGATATTAGACAAAAATTGAGATAATAGATCTTTACCTATAGATTACAGGAAAACCTATAAGAAGTCTATACTGTCAAAATAATATGTTAAAATAAAATTCGTTCGGAACCCTTTGCACGCGAGTCCGACTCGTGAGAGTTCCGCGCGAAGCTAGGACGAGTCGCTAGTGCTTAAATAAAACACATTTCTTTAATTTTACATGTTTGTTTAATTGCCTTTGTAATGACATGAAAGTAATGGAATGAAAAGAAAACAAACTTAAAAAAAACTTAAAATTAATCATTGTCATGCGCATCTTACAATAGTAAAAAAGTAACATTGACAAGTAAAATCTCATGATCATACCAACATACTTCGAGCACATTAGGCTTCGTCTAGGCACAATCAACCGTGACATTGACAAGTAAAATCTTTTTTTAGATTAAAAACAATCACATGATCATACCAACATACTTCGAGGTCATTAGGCTTCGTCTAGGCACAGCACAATCAACCCTGACATTGACAAGTAAAATCTTTTTAAAGATTAAAAACAATCACTAGAGATACTTCGAACACAGCTTATTCTAGGCACAATGAACCGCGTGGCTTTACATTGCTGCAGGTTGTTGACGTGTTGTAGAATGTACGGCGAGTACAAACGCACTTATTCCCGTTATCTAAAAAAGCGCGGAGTATTGTACTTCGTAGCACGACCATGAAAGCATTCATTATAACTTTAGATGTTAATAAAATCCCTTTAATTTGTACTATTTTATACCACTAATTAATTTTTTTTTACTTCTCAATTATCGTAGATATACCTACAGGTACCTTGCCAAGGTTCCATCCCAGCACGACTAAGCTAAAATTCCAGCTGGCATAGAAGTTGACGAGACGCATGCCTAAAACACTTGTACCTAGTTACCAACTCATTATGTACTCCTATTTTATTTTACTGGTAAATTGTTTGAAAAGCAAAATAAGAAAAAATTTCTGCCTATAAGCCTGTTCACGATTTTATACGCTAGATAGCGTTAAATGTAAAAATTAAGAATATACGTTCAAACAATAATAAAACTAACAATTTACCAGTAATTATATAGGAGTAAGTACATCGTCGTCTGCCTAGCCTTTTCCCAACTACATTGGGGTCGGCTTCCAGTCAAGCCAGATTTAGCTGAATACCAGTATTTTACATGGAGCGGCTGCCTACCAGACCTCCACAACCCATTAACTGGGTAACACGGTACTTCATGGCAAGACTGGAGTCAGATTTATTGGCTTCTGACTATAGGAGTAAATACATAATGAATACAAATTTTTAGGCATGATATAACATGCTCCGGACTGTTTCATTAACTTCTATGCCAGTTGGAATTTTAGCGTGGTCGGGGGAGGAATCTTGCCAGAACGACTAGGTATCTGCGATAATTGAGAGGTATAACATTTCTAATTAGTGGTATAAAATAGTTCAAATTAAAAGGATTTTTATTACCTACTATGTAAAGTTATAAAGAATGCGGTCACGAAGTCAGCGGGCAAGGAGCGGTTGTGGCGCAGACCCGGTCGCGAAGCCAGCGTAGATCGCCTCGCTGCCGCCGTCGTCACGCGCCCGCTGGCTTCGTGCCCGCGGCCTAATGCTATGTGGCATCTATAGCTAGGTATGGTATGAGTGGTGTATTTATTTAGATGTTTTGGCTGCAGTGAAACTTGCCTAATTGCATTACCTACACAAAGCAATTAGTTATGCAATTAGGCAAGTTAGGTAAGTAAGTAATGAAATATCTGACAATATTGTCACCTTTACTTTTTGTGGTAATAAGACATTAAGATCTAACTATATAATAGGTACTTAACTAAGGATCTAACCATCGGACACTGGGAGACATGATTTTTGGTCATCCATCTCTCTGGTTTCCATGAAATCGGCGCGGACTCGCAAGAATTGAAGGAATGCATGGACTGTCATCGTGCTGTCTTTTTTACTCGAGTAGTTTTCCCATTCACGACGATGATTCTGATCCAACTTAGGACTAAGTAAGTGTAACAACAAAATATCCCATTGCTTGACTGGCTGGCCTAACAATTCTAAGGCTCGCAAGTTTTTAACCAATTGATCAATGCTGTTGACGAAGACTTTTGAATGACTTCAATATTGAACAACGCCGACAGATGATGCTGCACTGACTTATTTCTGTTATATGTGTTGTTTAACAATTTCCAAGCAGCTGTATAGTTAGTTGGGGAAAAGTCAACTGATTGTATGAGGACAGCGGCAGAACCATCCATAGATGTTCGCAAATAACGAAATTTTTCCATGTCATTGATCAAATCGTTAGAATGAATGAGTCCTGCGAAGGCTGTACGAAAGTCTAACCACTTGTCCAGAGCCCCATTAAATTTTGGTAGTTGAAAGAAAGAAAGAAAAATATTTATTTGGAACTCTCACAAAACAGACAGATGTAAAATTAATTAAAACTAAAAGAAGTCTATTACTTAATCAATAATAAATTAGTCTGTGCGATGCCAAAAAGGTCCCTATCTCAGCATACGCTGCGAAATTTAATAATAAACTAGCTTTTGCCCGCGACTTCGTACGCGCATATCCCGTTTTTCCCGTTCCAAAAAACTATTCTATCTTTTAAGTTGAATCAAATAACAGATAGTTACAAAGTTTCATCAAAATCGGTTCAGTAGTTTAGGTGTCCATCGCGGACAAACAACGTGACACGTGATTTATATATATTAAGAAGATAACAAAGCGGTTTTATGATAGGGCCTATGATGCCACGGACGCAGTTACGTAACACAAACTAAATATAATAGATACAGATAAAATAAATAAATGAAGAAAAAATTCAATCATTACAGGGACCTGCAAAGGTTTGGGGGTAGTAGTTTTAGTGGTTTTATTAATTACTTGTTGACTTTAAGGTTATTATTGTATTTATGTAATAAATCCCTTGCTATTGCAAGTGTTTTATAATACTTAGCTTCCAAATTATTATCATTTTTGTATAAGCCATACTTATCAATTAATTGTATTTGTAACAGTGTATCTTCATATTGTTTATATATTGACTCAGACTTGTCACAACGTAACTGTATCTCAATGATATCTGTCATGTTTAATTCTTTGTTACACAATGACGTTATGTATTGCATGAAACATTCAACGCGACGTCGATAGTCGGTTCTTATATGATCTAGCTGCTGTACGCCTGGTGTCTTGCAGTTGCACATAGTGGTGGAGGAGGAGCCGTTCATCTGCAATAAAAGTATATAATTACCTACTAGGTTATGTTAAATAAATTCTTATAAAAACATTGGCACAAAACTGTCAATAGTGGGAGGGATGAGGCGGTTGCCCAGCAGCGGCACATTTGGGGCTGGATATAATATTAAGAACAATATTTTAAGTATATTGTAAGTAAACCTGTTATATTCTACAAATAATTATGTTTTGTTTGTAGAAGTTTCAGTTCTTTCTGAGCTTTTTTTAGTAGTTTTTATGGATTTGATTGTGATTTTCTTTAACGGATATTCCATTTTTATTTCAAAATTCTGAGGCCGCTATGGACTAAACCACTTTACGAGGAATATTATGATATATTTTCATTCATTCATTCATTTATTTTGGTTAGTATACAGTAGTTCAATCCACGAGCTCGAAAAAGTGCCGTCGCGCTTTTCATGAGAAACCTACTTCGGAATTTTGGCTTTTTAAAATAGATAATGGAAGAACTTTGGATTAAATAACTGCGGTTTTATAAAGTAGGTATTTTTTTTTTGGTAAAATGTATCTTTCTATAGTAAATTTGAAATGACCAAAACGCGAAAAACCACAGGTGCTGAAAAAAAAAAGCTTTCGGGATTGGTAGGATAGTGGGAGTAATAAGGGTGGGGAGGATAACGTGGCGGGTCTATATAAGATTTCAAACTAAATTAAGGTCAAGGGAATCTACAAGGTCAAGGTCAAACTCGTATAAGTCAAGGTCAAACACTTCAAGGTCAAAATATGCTTAAAATCGTGTAATATTGCCCCCTATCAAACTCCAACGGCAAGAATATATTCAAAGTCATACTCGAACCTCTCAAAAAAACTGGCTAAGTGCGAGTCGTACTAGCGTGCAAAGGGTTCCGAACTAATTTCATTTGTTGTAACATGTTATTTTAACACTATAGACTTCTTATAGGTTTTCCTGTAATCTGTAGGTAAAGAACTATTATTTCCATTTTTTTCAACATTTTAGGCTCAGTAGTTTCGAAGATAAGGGGGGGTGGTCATTTTTCGCCTAATTTCTTGAATAACTTCAAACCCATTTATTTTAAGATTATGAAAAAGAAAATCCCTTGTAGTAAGCCCTTTCATTTGATATGTCACACGATATTGTTCAAAAAAACTTTTTTTTTAATTTTCTAGTTTGACCCCCATACTAAAAATTTAATAATTTACGTAACACGTCCGTGTTTGGGTCACAAAAGTCCATATGTGTACCAAATTTCAACAGAATCGGTCCAGTGGATCAGGAGAAAACTGGCTGTGACAGATGGACAGACATTTTTTGTTCGGAACCCTAACAAGGACAAAAATCTAAATTTGAAAGGAACTGTCGACGGAGGAAATAGGAATTTCTGAATGGTTTATAAAAGAATAAAATTTAAATGAAATTACTTTTCGTTACCCACAATTGCTAAAAAAAAACTCCGCCGCTAAGATGACCCACTGACCTGTTTTTTTTTATTAATTCAATTATTTGCTTTTCATTTCAAAACGCTATAATTGCACAGCTATTTAAAAATAAAATAAAGTTAAAAACTATAATATTCACAGATAAAAACCATTTAAATGTGTGGTCACTTAGTCTGACCGTAAAACGAAACGACCTTGCTTTTTTAAGTTATCTGTGGCAAATTATGTCAAATTTACGTCAATACGTTAGACATTAATGAATCTTTAAGATTTTTTTTCTCTAAACCTATGAAGTTGCGCGTAATGAAACTATGGTGATAGTGTTCTACAAGAAGAGTACTCCACCTTAAAAAATAATGGAGCTCCAAAACCTACTTCCTTTGACAGTGAAACTTGGGTACCGGCCGCATAAAACTGCATAGCAACTGATACAAATTGGTACGGGCCTTAAATCTTTTTGTTCCTATCTATACATATAATAAAACAGAAGAAACCGTTGTGTCTGTACATTAAACAAATTTACCAAAAATGGAGTGAGGGTGATGCAAAATAGCTATAGAACTGATCGGGTATTTTAACCAATTGTCAACAAGATTCCTCCTGAAACATTCAACGTCGTAGGTTCGAACCCCAATTGCCACATTCTTATTTAGTTAGTATTTTTTAGAATATCTCATTTTGTATTTTTTAATACTTAATTTTTTATTTTTTAGGGTTTCGAACACACATTAAATTGTTTTTCACGGTCAATTTTTTCCGAACATACCGAATATGTTGAAATTTTGTGACCTAATGACGAACGCGTTACCTACATAAATAAGTTTTGAATATGGGGGTCACTTTTGGGGGCCAAACTAAAACAACCTGTATCATGCAATATAGCAAAAGGGCTTGTTGAGAGAATTATTTTATTGCATAATTATAAAATTCAAGTCAAAGTTTTGAAGTCAATCAAAAAAATTAGATGAAAAATATCATTTCCCCCCCTTTTCTTCGAAACTACTGAGCCTAATATTTTGAAAAAAAAATAAAATAATTAGATACCTAATAGTTCTTTTAGATAACAGGATAACCTTTATGTAAACAGTGTTAAATAACATAACATGTTCCAAAAATGAGATTCCTTCGGAACCCTTTGCACGCGAGTCCGACTCGCACTTTGCCAGTTTTTTGGTTTCCTTCTATACTAATAATTTTTTTGCATAGTTCTTACAACATTGATATTTTTTAACAAAAACCTCTATCTAAACATACATTTAGTAAAACTAACATCTAAAAAATAATTAACAGTAACTATTTCCAACATTGTTGGTTATTTTCTGTTAGAAAAATATAGGCAGTGTTCTATTTAGTTGTGTTGTTATAATGTAAAAATTACAAAAAATTATGTAGATTGCTGTTTTACATGACATTAGCGTAACTCTGAATAATGTTTTGTTACTTCGCCATCGGTTGACTCTCCTAAAGGACATTTATATGAAAGAAAAATGTTTATTTGAGACTCGCACAAAACAGACAGATGTAAAATTAATTAAAAATAGTGTATTACTTAATCAATAATAAATTAGTCTGTGCGAGGCCAAAAAGACTAGCTGACCCGCGTGACTTCATCTGCATTTTTCACTAATGCTCCGCTCCTATTGGCCTTAGAGTTGCTCAATAAATGGGCTATCTAACACTGAAAGAATTTTTCAAATCGGATCAGTAGTTCCTGGTCTGTTCAGAAGTGCCGTCACTTGTACGCCACAGAGTTACGAACTAAATGGATCTCCCATTGTCCGACGTTGGTTGGGTTTACTTTGGATGTGTAATGTTAGGTATAACTCATTGTACATTTGGCATAAATTACGGTTGTGACCAAGGTAAGTTGAAGGAGCCCTGCGCGGGGCACCTACTTCTGACTCCAGGGTTTAAATTCCGCGAGTTTAAAGTCCATATGGGGGTACCATTAAATTCGTAATTCTATGGCGTAGGTACATATGGGCTCACACCAACAAAAACTAATGAGGGACCAACTTTTCAATTTAACTTTCACACCAAAATTGATAAATGGCTTCAAGAGATTATATACTATCTGTTTGATGCGTAAAAGTATTCCAAATGTTCGGCTGACAATTTATCGAGAGTTTACAATCACTCAAGATCTTAACCGACATTCACGCGAACGAAGTCGCGGGCAACAGCTAGTTACACAATAAAATTATTTTCATCGCACGAACAACACAAAGTATTTATTGCGCATTATTACTTACCTTTGTGTAGTAATTAGTTTTGACACAAACTGTGCTCAGTTATAAGTTATGTTGATTTAGAGCCGGAGTTCAACTTATAAATGTCGTCGTCGTAAGTTCGCAACAAGTAAAATGAAAATGTCGGATGTCACCACCAATGATAATTGATGAAGTGTAAAAATTCAAAAGTTCCCTATCATCAAAATGGCAGTGCTACCAATTTACGAAAACCAATATTCTACTTAATCTGACTCAATCATAGAGTGCGCGCATGAAAAGTCTGCGAGCAGAATGATAGTGACGCTGCCTGCTTCAAGTGGGGAGATAAACTGCCTTTTTATCCCGCTTGGTGGCGTCTTGGCGACTGTACCTTGCTTTAACATAAGAACTGTCAAATCCTATACATTTTTTGTAAACAAGACGAATCTTTTCGTTTTTAGGGTTCCGTATCAAAATGGTAAAAAAGAATGGTTCCTTTTTATAAGGGTTTATGGTGAGACTAAGTCTGTCTGTCTGTCACAGTTGAATATTTTTATCAAGAATGCCTCAATGCAGTGCCTTAAATTGTAAAAAGCCGGGAGTTCATCTTTTCCCCAAAGACTTAAAACGCAGAAAGCAATGGGATAACGCTTTGCGGATTAAAAATTTCAGGGCAAATGATACTAGGCATGCCTTTTAAATTCTGTCGTTTCCATATTTCTCGGCAATTTTGAATTTGGAACTGGTCTATAATCGAATGTGTTTAAATTTTGAATCTCAAAACAGTTGAAAAAATTAGGATTAATGCTATTGTTTAGTCACAGCGTCGATTGAAATCTGTCACACGTACGTACGAAAATGAATCTTTCTAAGGAAAATGTTCGTGTAATAATTTTCTACAACTTTAGAAGAGGCTTGATACGGCTTCAGTGTTTTGAAGAGCTAACATCTGTGTTCAGCGATGAAGCGCCATGTCTGCGGACTGTCGAACGCTGGTATTTAGAATTCCAGCGTAGACATACTAGTGTTAGTGACAAATCTCCCAAACGCTCAAAATCCGCCTTTACTGAAAATAACATCATTGCTGTGAGACAACTAATTCTCGAAGATCGTCATGTGACGTATCGAGAGATAGAGGCTCTATTAGGCATCTCAGGGACAACCATTCAGAAGATCTTGCATGAAGTGCTTGGTGTGAGTAAGCTAGTTTGCCGTTGGGTACCGCATCTGCTTTCCGACGATCACAAGGCGGCCCGCGTCAGAAAGAAAACTCTGCAAAGGTTCAACCGAAGAGAGTCAAATCACGTCTACGACATCATCAGTGGTGACGAATCTTGGATCTATGCCTACGATCCTGATTCCAAACAACAATCTACAATCTGGGTCTTTCAAGACGAGCCAAAGCCGACTAAAGTTGTTCGTTCTCGAAGCACTTTAAAGAAGATGGTGGCCACGTTCGTTGGAAAAACCGGCCATGTTGCGACTATTGCACTTGAAGATCGTAGAACGGTTAACGCAGAGTGGTATACCACAGTTTGTTTACCACAAGTCATCGCAGAACTTCGAAAATCTAACTCAAAGCGACGCATCATCCTGCACCACGACAACGCAAGCTCACACAGCGCTCATCAAACGATTGAGTATTTGAAGCAGGAAAAAGTAGAAATTCTTGACCATCCTCCATACAGTCCTGACCTGACATAAGCCCTTACGATTTCTTTATATTTCCTAAAATTAAGAAAAGTCTTTGTGGTCAAAGGTTCCAGTCCGGTGAAGAAGCAGTCGACGCTTTCAAGTCAGCCATTCCAAACACCTCTACTTTAGAGTGGAATAAATGTTATAATAACTGGTTTGAGCGGATGGAAAATTTATTAAGCTACATTATGAATACTTTGAAAACAATAAAAAGTAATATAAGGTTCTAGTTGTGTTTTTTTCTTCAAACGACAAAACTTAAAAGGCATGCTTCGTACAGCAAGGTTATGTAGTTTGCACTTCAGAGAAAGTGATTATTTCTATGGGGGTCACTTTTGGGGATCAAACTAGAAAATTAAAAACAAAAGTTTTTTGAAAAAAGTCCAATGACATATCAAATGAAAGGGCTTACTGTGAGGGTTCTAAAGATATTTTTTTCATAATTAAAAAAAAAATGGTTTTGAAGTTATTCAAGAAATTACACGAAAAATTACCATCCCCACCTTATCTTCGAAACTACTGAGCCTAAAATTTAAAAAAAAATGGAGGTTAAAGATCTTTACCTATAGATTACAGGAAAACATATATGAAGTCTATAGTGTTAAAATAACATGTTCAAAAATAAATTGTTTCGGAACCCTGCACGCGAGTACGACTCGCACTTGGCCAGTTTTTTAAATTGTCTATTTTTTATAATAAATAAAAAATGTGGGTGGTGGAGTGGCGCGTAGTTAGCTCCGTTTATATGCACAATGTCATTGGCATGTATACAAACCTTAAGACGATACTCTCCGCTTACCTTTTCTAAGTAAGGGAGTGTCATTCATTGATAGGCCTGTTTTTAGCAGCAAAGGGGCACTTCGCTCCGACCACTGTCTCTTCTCCTATGAATCCATCTGGAGATGCTGCAATGAATGGGTACTCTTTCGAAATAAATAACCCACACTTCAGCACAACCACACGTATTCTGAATCAGAATCCTTATATTTTTTATTGCTTGTGGCTCATATACTTTTCCATGTCTTATTGCTCTAGTATAAATACGCTTTGGGGATATAATTCTTTGAATTAATGTTTTTCTAACAGCAAAAGTATTATGGCTTATTGGATAAAACATACTGGCAGTAACTCTTTATGATCTTAGATCATGCCATTCTGTTGATGAAGCTTGTGCCTGAGTATCCAGAGTCCGAGCTCCACATCTTGAGTTTTTAACCGACGAAAAAACGGAGGAGGTTCTCAAGTCGACGCGTATATATATATATTTTATGTATGAACAAGCATAGCTTTTTACAGAGTGGTCCGATTTTGATAATTCTTTTTTTATTGGATAGGATATACCTCGAAATTGGTACCATATAAATTTGGAAAAAAAGCCTACCCTAAGGGTGGGAAAATAGGGGTGGTTTATTCTCTCACAGATTTTAATGCTGAATTGTGTATCATTTTTTGTAGGCCTACCCATGTTGGTATTTTAGGCCTGTTTTTCTTTAAAATATTTATATTATAAAACAAATAATAGTTAAAGTAGGATTATATAACAGTTAATAGCTAAAGTAAGGTAGGTAGCTCTTTTTAAGGTTATCAAAAATTAAGCTTATAGTAATTGGTAGATTACAGCCACATAAAATTATAAAATAAAATCTTTTTAATAGAAAAGTTAACCCTCTGAAAAAACTGAAAAGCAAAAAATGATAAACCTTTTTGCAAAAAATAACTTTAATTTCGGAAGTCGGTGTTAAAATACGAAAAACAATAAAAAACACCGACTTCCGAAATTAAAGTTTGTTTTTCATCAATATCTTGTCTTGTTGATTCTCATTACTATAAGAATGATCCCATTCAACACTATATGGATTAGCAGGTTCATACACACATCAAACAAAAAAAGTTTGCGATCACTTTAAAAAATCGAAAACTTTTTCGTTACGGTAGATTATATTATGATTTCTTTTTACATTCTTTATTTAAAAATTAGAATATAAAAAATAAAACAGTTCAATGGTTTTTCCATATAAATAGGCTTTCAGTCCTAGCTTACGCTCATTCAGAATTCTGATTTAATCAATATTAACGGATTTAAAATACTTTTTCGCGGAAAATTGTAATTGAAAAAATGCATCAGAAGTTTTACGAGAAAGAATAGTAACTTTGAGAGATGAAGGATACACCACGAGAGAAATAGCACGCAGAGTTGCTATATCCCTATTCTGCGCCGTGACCACGGGATGGGTAATTTAGCTGACCGACCCCGCAGTAGTCGTCCAACTGTTTGGACTGCTGCCCAAAAGCGCTATATTAGATTGCTGGCAGCCGGTAACCCAACAGTCAACGCTACTAAAATAAAAGCAGAAGTTCGGGCCGCCTCTGGGCTTGAAGTTGAATTGCTTGCACCAGGCTGGATTACGAGCACGGAGGTCTTGGCGAGCGCCTCTCAATTCCCGGCAACGTCAACAACGGAGATTGCAGTGGGCTAGGCTTCGGCAAAATGAAGAACATGAAGAATCAGTACTCATCCAGATAATCGACGTGTCCGTGTCTGAAGAAGACCAGGAGGCCGTGAAAGGCAAAGAACTGCCACTGGAACAGTTCAGCAAGGCGGGAATTCGGTGTCCTTATCTATTTAAATAACAAACTATTTACACTTATAATACAAAATAAAACTATATGGCGTTAAAAAAAATCGTCCGCATCGCTGTCGACTGGAAGTGAGCCCAAAAGACTGGCGGCATTGCCACGTTGTATGGCAATGCTTATCCTCTGTCCGAGGTAAAAGCCAGCCCTTGGGTCACGCGAAGTGTCAACTAAACGATTAGCTAGTTCTTTAAATAAAACGTGAGCACTCGGACCCCACGGTCCAAGAGTTTCAACCCCAAACGGCTCAAAAATATAATTGCCAACAAGGCTACTATATTTCCGCCGTTTGAGGTTCTCAGCAGCCGCAGCGGCAGAACCAGCACAGCACGACGAGCTAGGAAGATCCCAACTAAAGGCCTACCCATCTTCCAAGGAAATAAAAACAAGCCGTCGGGTCGCTTGCCATCGTCGCGTGCCAGGCCAATGGGTTCTAGTACGGCTGGAACGCCGACGGCGACAAGAGCGCGTCGGATAATGTCGTTGATGTTTGCGTGCCGTGCTATGCGACCCGCACTTCGACTGCACGACAGGCCGTGGTGCCCGAGGCTGTTGACAGCTTCGCCACAGTGACAGCGATGAGGAGAACAACAGGATGCGCCTAAGCGAATTATTAGTATTAGTTTATAATAATAAAAACAGGGCTTTTCTATTTAAAGAAAACACTACATAAATATTGTTTTGATAAGTTAAATTTAAAAAATATATCAGCTTATGCTAGTGATCACAAACTTTTTTTGATGTGTATATGTCTGTAATAAACGCATAGAGGTCTCACCATACCCAATTGCCAAGTTCCGAACATAATCTTCATAATTATCCATTATATCAGTTTCCTTGAGTGGGTTATAATTACAAGAAATTAATCTTTTGCTGGGTAAGTTTTGAGCTGCTATAGGCGAATTGTAGAAATTTTTTTTTGACTGGTTTAACATCATCAGTGCAAGCTTGATGTAGTCTTATTGACTTTTTGTTAACAATATCATGAGCACCCAATAATAACACAGCTACATGCTTACAGCTTATTGCTATACGACTACCAGCAGCACATTCGCAGTGACGTTCTTCAATGGACCCGTCTCGGCTAATTTTGGCATCTACACATAAGCAACTTTCTTAATGATAGCTTTGTAGAGACCACGCAAATATGTGTAGGTGCCGTCGTCAGCGAAACGAGCTGTGATAAGGTGTCAGGACTCATAAAGAAGTTTGCCTTTTGGTTGGGTTTGGTATCTGTAAAGGAAATAAATAAATATTAATCTATTTAAACAAATACGATAACAGAACAATCTACGAGTATAAAGTACAGCCCTACAACATACCTTAGAATATATTCTTGGATTTCGTACTGACTTACGTTTGGAATAGGTGAATCAGCGTTGAAGTCTTTGAAAATTTCAGAAGGTGGACTATATGAACTGTCTTCTTCAAGATCAAAGTGGACTCCAAAATTTTTGTATCGATCGTATGCCTCCAACCTAGAGAAACAAAAACATATAAGTTTGTTTTGAGATAAAAAAAGAAGAAACATGGAAAATAACCTCAAATACATAAAATACCTACCTCTCAATCAAATCGGCTTTTTCCCACCAGTGTATGCATTTCTTGATCGAAGCTCAGTTCGAAGTTCACGTAAAAATAACAGAGAGTACATTTTGTACGGTAAATCACAAAATAAACAAAGAATATCGCAACCGCACGCTCGATAACAGACGAAACCAAGGTACAGTCGCACGCAGCGCCATCTGCTCCTACCTTTTAGTGTGGCTTGTGTATTTCTCTAACCGTCTTTCACTTTTAAGTATTCAAATACCTCAGACAAATTCTATGTAAGAAGTAAACAAGTTTTAATCACTATACTATGACTCAACTAGCCTTATAAAACAAATCAGTGTCGTTATTCAGGCCAAAAAGTATAGTAACAAAAGATTCGGGCCGCCAAGATAATATTAATGTTAGTATCTATGTAGTTTCTGGAATAAATATGTTAAAATTACAATAAATAACCTCGATGCCTTTTTTTAAGGGTGGGAAATCATCGAATGACTGCTCCCGATCTGGGTGAAGCAGATCCAGGGAGTGTCATACTCTTACTGACTAAAACCCATCCGTGTTCCTCCGAATGCCCTTTGCGTTCCAGAGCCGCGGTGACCCTTTCGAACAAATTCCGCAACCCTGGCAAGCATTGGCCCTAGCGGGCCCCGTCTTCTATGCTGACAGTTCTTTGAGGCGCGCGTGGAACACAGCGCGCCGTCGACCCGGGCCTGGTTCTGATTGGACGGCGAGCCACCCAGTGCTCGCCATCAACAGACCCGCGCCTATGTCGATCGGTGTTAAAAATGGGCGCTTTCTTTTAGTTTGCCATGTGTTATCACTTCCTAGAAATTGATCCTTACAACTTACAAGCTACACTTTCGAATGGTGTAATAATAATACAGGTTGTTTTTTTTTTCAAAATCAACTGGTTCAATTCCTGGGTAGGAACGACATTTTTTTTTAAATCCAATGATGCAGTTTTGCTTTTCATCAAAATCGAGCTCAAGACTCCTTTCAGTGTGTTTCGATATTCCTCATGGTTTCGGATTTGGCCCTGAAGGTACACTTGAAAAACTCACTCTGTATAAGGAAAAAGTTCCAAGTTCACAACACCAGTTGGCACAGTCTACTATGTGACTGTTTCCCTAAAGGGACCGTGTAGGAGCTTAAGGTGGCTTGTGGTGGTTACGCACAGATGCGTCAAATTCAAGTGTTTATAAGGAAAACGTTCCGATTTCTTAACACTAGATGGCTCACTCTTCGCCTTGCACGCTGTCTATAAGGCTGATAAGTTGAAAAAGTGTCCAGCTGTAGTTAAGCAGTAAGTAGCAGTTCAAAAACCTTCCGAAGTGGTGCTAGCGTAGCTTTAGGTAGACGGATTGAAGTGTGTCGAGTTTGATGAACTTTTGTACTCTATGTTTTAAAACTGTTTCTTATTTGCGCCAAATCCGAAATTATAACGCAGCGGAAGTTTTTTTCCTTATTTATTTTTCAATCCTTCTCTAATAACTTTTGGCGCTGTTTTTAAAATTTACCCTAATGTGATAGTAGCGCCACCCTCAAATAACGCATTTCGACCATAGACATATAAAAAGTATGGACTGGAAATACCTACAAAAAAAAGGTGCATACCTACAATTCAAAGTGTCGCATAAAATGGCTGCCAATGCTGGGGTTGTACCAATCAGGGAATATAGTGTTACTAAAACCATACTATAAAAGTATCGATATTAATACTACATAATAGTATTACGAGTCTTACAAGATATCACGTTTGAATCATAAGTATAATTTATATTCTTACAGTCTGTTGTAACAGAAAAATGAGTAAAGGCTTACTCCTTTCTGTGAATAACAGTTAATGTAGTTTTTTCTGCACAGATTTTAAAAACACTTTTACTTGCATCATTTTTGCGCTTTCGTTTATTTTATATCTGGTCTGTAACTTCTGGTAGGTATGTGGACTAGGTTTGCCAGATACAGTCATTTCATTTCCGGGACAATTCGAGGGATACTAATTTGGTGGGTACGAAAATAGATAGTGGTCTTGGTTAATTACATTTCTTGTAATATTTTACAAACGTACTAATACACCTTTTTCAAAAACGAACTTACCAGCTTCCATTGCTCATACAATGTGGATTATTTTTAAAATATTAAAACACAACCATAATTGTGCATCGCACCTCGCTTTTACTTATTCATTAAATAAAACTTCGGTAAAAATCAACATAAGTGTTTTATTCAATAAACATTTGGTATGACACTGTGCACTTCCTCGCACTTTAATTTTTAATGTTTCAAATGCTTCTTTCGTGAATCCCGGTTCCCAATTTACATGCTGGTACCATTTGCTCAAAGTTCTTGTGTGAGTAAGAATGTATTGTAAGTTCGCCTTATATAATTATAGGCGGGGATAAAAATGCAACGTTAATGCGAACTTTCGGATTTCTTCAGAGTATACTTTCGGTGAGGTGCTTAATTTTTTTCTGTTGATTGACATATTTTTCAGTCTTAATTTTTCCAGTTTGGGCAACCTGAAAAAGAGAAGAAACTACTTCAATCCTTAAGTTATATCGAAAACGCTGCTTTGTACCCGTAGTTTAAAGTTTTAAACCTGTAGAAACCTCTATAGAACAGAGAGGTTAATCAATCATTTTAATACACACTTACCGAAAATATTGTAGGAACAGAGTTATCTTGTAATCTCATTACATCAAGTGTTCAATTGAACACTTTCTTCAAAGTGAAGTGAACAGATGTACCTTTCTTTGCATTTTTTTCTTTTGTTATTCATTTTTTGTCAGGGATTAATATTTTCTTCTCCAATAGCCTCTCACCACTTTTTCCTGAATCCTTCATTTTTAGGAAACCTATAAAAAGGTTAACATTTTTATCAATAAATCATTTGGTTCGAGTTGTTAAAATACGTAATAAAAATTAAAACAAATAACAAAATGATGACGTCTTATTTCCGGATCTTGTATAACCAATCATCATAAAAGTCTGCAGAACGATCTCTGTGCTGTGAATCGCGAGCTGGACCTAGCACGGTCACTCGAACCGATTGGATAGAACACGTATTATACCGATATTGTATCAGCGCAGGGAAGGAACTAGTATCGGAAAATATTACGGCAACGGTACTACACTATTCCATCATGACAAATTATTGTAAACAAACGTATGAAATTAAAAAAGGTCTGTTGGATGAGAATAAGCCCAAACATGAAAACTGCAACCATAAATACGTGGTAGCTTAGCATTTTTTTCATCGAAAATGAATTACTATGTGTAATATTGCACGAAAACCGCTACTAACCTGCGCAAAGACAATTGAGGTTGATTTTTCTTCTTTCTTGCACCACACTCCATAATACAACGCATAGGCATCTTGAATGGCTGTTTTCCACCATATACGT
Source organism: Lacanobia wlatinum (assembly GCA_947578705.1). Lineage (NCBI taxonomy): Eukaryota > Metazoa > Arthropoda > Insecta > Lepidoptera > Noctuidae > Lacanobia > Lacanobia wlatinum. The sequence continues at coordinate 30,221,714 of OX388027.1, read as the reverse complement.
GCAATTTGAAAGATAAAATTCTCGTAATTTTCTCACAAATCACAATAAATACAAAAGTAAACACTCATTTGACAGCAGAACTACCACTAATGTTGTCGCATAACATGGCGAAAACGGCACTTACCTACAACTACCACAACGTCACAAAAAAATGTTGCCATTATGAGCAACAACTGAAATACTGTTGTCTCTTTTATCAAATACGATTACCACATTAGATAGAATGAAACAAAATGATATTTCACATTCTGTTTCGTATTTCACCCATATTTGTATAAGCAAAGGTAGATCTATATAGAATATCGCAGCGCCTCCATATTTTTTCTATCTCTATGATTTCGACGGACACTTTTCATACACAGAGATAGTCCTCCTAGTCTCTATTCTCCCATGGTCTATATAGACTACCTACATGAAAACTTATTAGAAGTCTATGGTTTGAAAGTACGTGTTATAGTTAAAATGAGATTCGTTCGGAATCCTAGAAAACTATTTTAACTTTAGTTAAAATAGTTTTAAATGTGCTCGACTGTTCTTGTTCGGATCACAGTTTTTATTTTTTAGATTTTATAATTAATTATAAAATTGCGCGGGTTATTACTTGGGTTGCTGTCAGACGTAAAATAACTGTGAATTGATTGTACCAAACCCACGATTATTTTGCAATTTACGGCTCACTGTTAGGTTGTATGCGCACTCGCGTTGAGAAGTTATTCGCTGCGTCTAGGCGGCTGCAATGACAGAATATAAATGATCTGTGGTTGTATGTTATTCAAAATTCAAAATATATGGAGTTCACAAGACATCTTTCACAAAAAATTAAATAAATAAAATTCAAACTATATAAAAAGCTTCTATGTTAAAAATGTGACATAAGCGCCATCTAGTTTAACACCGTTGATGTTGAGGTTTGTCTATGAACGGAACGTTGATTGACTTTGGATGAGCTTTGGATTCACTTGATTGTCAACCCTAGAATAATATAAACCTAGTACGAGTGCAAAAAGTGAGGCAACTAAAACTTAGCTCACAGACTACTTAACCTTATCCGTCAAACTTAGCCTGCAGTACTCAAGGTCACGTTCCGTCGAACTCAGCTCGCTAGTAAATAATTAAAAATGATAGTTTGTTGCGTGAACGGATGTTCTTCAGGAAAACAAAAAAAAAATGTGATCAAGTTACGTAAATCGATCATTCAAACAAAATTCTAATAACTTAAGTTGTCATAACACAGAGTTTCTATTTGTGAGGAAAACAATACCCACATTGCTTTCAATTTTGCACTTATTTTTGTTTACCAAAAAGAAAATGGTTTGATGTATCATAAATAGGATACTGGTGGCGATTATGTCTGCGCTAAATTAAACTATATTTATTTACAGCCCATGAATAAGTCGTTATCGACACTGCTAGGTACCTACATAGTTTTTAAAGTAAAAGTTAATAAGTAATTTTAAAAAACCGAACTACTTAAATAACTAAGTTTGTTTATGCTCATTTGCCTGAAGGTACATAAATCAAGTGTTGTATTAATTACATGGTGTGCCTATTCTGATTGTAAAAACTAGGTTTTTTATCTATACTAATATATAAAGCTGAAGAGTTTGTTTGTTTGTTTGTTTGTTTGCTTGAGCGCGCTAATCTCAGGAACTACTGGTCCGATTTGAAAAATTCTTTCAGTGTTAGATAGCCCATTTATCGAGGAAGGATATATCATCACGGTGATACCAATAGGAGCGGAGCAGTAATGAAAATTGTGACGCAGACGAAGTTGCGCGGGTCAACTAGTATCTCAGAAAGAGAAAAAATTATAAGAGACGTTGAGTCAAATCGGAAACTCTTTAGAAAGCATTTGCAGCTGAAAGGTTATAAATGAAGGTAAAATAAAGATTACAATATTACTGATTAACATGTTTTTCATTTTTGTAATTTTAATATACAATACTTACTGTTAATTCATATCAAACCCGATTTTTTTACATGTCAGAATTGAATACATGCCTATAATATTTGATTATAACAAATCAATCGTTCTAAACGCATTGAACAATATCCCATTGTTTATGCGATTTATTTCCTTTTATTTTTAATTAAATTGAATTTTATCTTCTGTAAAAAATGTTTATATTACATAAAAAATCATCGTCATCTTTTCCAGTTCCCAATAACATAAAATACTTGTCTTGACTTGATAAAGCAACATATTAATGCGTTTTCCCATATTTTATAGGTAACGGCTTGGTAATGATATCACTGAAAGCTATATCTGTGTGCGTTTGAGGAACGTAGACGCATTCGGCTCACGCACTCCAAGAAAATGAAGTAGATACACGATTTCACTCGTGTTTAGTTCTAGACGCGGCATCTATCAACGCAATTGCCGAGTTGTTGTTTAGCAAACGCTGATTTAGCTCCTTTACAAATATTATACCTATTACTCTTTGCGTTGCTCTTTTGAAAATGTCTCGAAGAAAAGGACATGTTTTAGTGACCATAATCCTGAATGCAACTATTAAATCCACTAATGCGAACTTGAAATATCCACTAAAAGCATCTAGATACTGCAACGGACGCTAGGCGCCCGTGAGCTTGATGCATATCTGCGAGAAAAACTGTAGCGAAGTCCAACTCCAAACACAAATTCCTACGCACCTCATAGAACCTTCCGTTTTAACGTACCTAAACAGAATATCTATGGAACATACCAAGTAGCGACATCTAGTTGTTTAATGTAAACTAAATAGATTTACTCTGTGTTCTGTCTTCTGTCTTCAGCCACCGCTAGATGGCTCTGTTCAACCTAATGTTCCTAACGTTATTCATATTGGATTATTTACATTATTGTATCTTTTACTAAACTAGCAACCCACTCCGGTTCGGCACGAGTGGCACTAATTTATCTAGGTATAGCACTGGTTTCCAACCTTTTTTGTTCCGCCCCTTCTTTCAATTCAGTGTGACTGACACTGGCATGGTGGCCACCATCAGGGATTTAAATTTTGATAACACAAAAAATTAGTCGCTAATTAGTCAAAATTAGTCCCCAAATATCAGAATTAGTTGGTCTCTGGTTCAAAAGTTAAAAGGGTTTAATTTATATTAATCAAATCAAATCAAATCAAATCGTATATTTCAAATAAACCATTTACAGGCACTTTTGAATTGTCAAAGTCGGTCAGTCAAAAACATGAAGCTATTTGCACGTTTCAAAGCGTAGATCTCTATGGAGAAGAACGTGCAAGAAACTCCACGGACACTCTTTTAAACCATGTGATGTATTACAAAAATCTTGTTAACATTATCTTTGATTGCTTCTATATGTGAGGACAATGCAAAGAACAAGAAAATATATGAACAATTCAAAATGTAGGTACAGATTAAAATAAGCCAGTGGCAGGTAAGAGATGACTAGTCTCAACTGACGGCGCCCGTTCACGACCATGACGCGTGCATCAGCACCATCTAACTCAACCATTTTGAAGGGAACCAAATGATCCAAAACACGCGCCACCATCAGCAAAACATTTGTGTGAGCATGATAAGCTCTGAACTGCCACGCTCGTTCATGTCAAACTAATTTAATAACGAAATCTATAACTAATTACATATGTAAATGGCTCCATAGTGCTCACATTTACAAAAAATTGAAAATATGCTTCTACGTTATACAAAACTATGGTTTTCAAGTAACTAAGAAATAAAAAAAAGGAAGGCTGCTTTATTGTGTATACTTTGCTAATACAATATTGCAAAATAAATGATTGTATAGGAGAACAAAAAAAGGGTAAGCATTTCTTCCAATTATCGAAAACCTAACTAGTGGAACCATGCTGCTGTGGCTGTGGAGCAGGACCGGCATTTAGCAAAGCATTTTTATCAAGGACATACTCCTCCAGTTTATAATATGCTTGTCTACATAATGTGCGTTTTATACATGTTTTAAATTTTCTTTCATTCAGTTCGAGAATATCAAGTGGTATTTTATTATAAAACTAGCTGATCCGCGCAACTTCGTCTGCGCCACATTTTTCCTGAATGCTCCGCTCCTATTGGTCGTATCGTGATGTTATATAGCCTGTAGCGTTCTTCGATAAAACGTATCTAACACTTAAGTAATTTTTCAATTCCAACCAGTAGTTCCTTAAACTCTTTAGCTATATTATCGAATCTTCTTTTAATATATAAAAATCTCGTGCCACGGTATTTTTATCGAACTCCTCCGAAACGGCTTGACCGATTTTGATGAAATTTTTGTGTATAAGTGGTAGGACTGAGAATAGGTCTTAATAATAATAATATATGGCAAAACTACGTTTGTCAGGTCAGCTAGCAAGCCACATTTTTTCTTTTAATACAGCATAAACTTTATTTCTCACCACAATTTACATAAATTATTTTACATAGGTCAGATTCCATACATAATTCATCATCGCCTAGCCTTTTCCCAACTACATTGGGGTCCGCTCCCAGTCAAACCGGATTTAGCTGAATACCAGTATTTTTTTTACAGATTCCATACATATTCAGGTAAATATATACATGTGGGAGACTGGTGCATAAGCCAGGCTCGAGGGATGTGTTTCAGAACACCAGGATCCCACCCTTTTACAATTTCGTTTTATAAATTACTATCTGTTGCCCGCGACTTCGTTAGCGAGTAAGTCGGACAGTAAATGATGTCACTAAGATGAGATATACGAACAGTCAACATCATCTTGACTGCTCTTAGAATTAGGAATTCGGAGACTGTTATGCAAGGCATTGGCTGTATCACCGCTTCTATTCAAAACGCCGACCAGCCCTCAGTAGCGTGCCTAGGGTTTCAAAATAAGGCAAGCCCAATAAAATTTTAACCGATTTCAAAAAAAGAAAGTTCAGTTTTCGACTGAGTATGTAGGTACCTTCGTATGTATCATCGCAATTTTCTCATAAACTGATATAGATGTCTCAATTCCTTGTTTACCAAAATTACCGAAAGAAACCATTGCACACAGGTGTTTATGGGAATTTGCGTGCCTTTTAATGGCGCCAGATATGTTATTTAAATCATTATAACCAGATGTATTCCAAACGGAATCTTCATTCGAAAAAAATATGCAATACTTATTAGTGTGCGAACAGCCAACAATCCAAGTAGTTTTATACACTGATCTATTAAATTTTCGTTTATGCGATTTACTAGTCTGAGAAAAACACAGATTAGGCGTCGGTTTTAATGAAGAAATTAACTGTTTTTTCTGAGCAAAGTTTAAAGATTTTACCTTATCTTCGCCAATCAAAACTTGAACGCATTTTAAATCCTCACAAGGTACAATTACCTCCATTGTTGTAGGTAAGTCACCAAAACAATTGTATCACTGAGAAAATCTAAGAAAACACACAAAAAACTTTAACAACATAACTTTTCAACTCTCAAGCAAATAAAACTGAAGTGAGTTGCACTCCGGTGTCAAGAACTACTTACGCAGAGTTGCAGTGTTGTCATTTAGGCAAAAAAGTCACCAGGTATATGAAAAATCTAGCTAGATGTTGCAATTTTTTTATTTTTAAGATATTGCTTGAGTATTTAATTTCGTTATTTTAAAAAGTCGCTAGTTTTTATTGTTGCTAAATCTTAAAAAAAGTCCCCAAACTCGTTAAAAATCTCCAAGATCTCACAACGTCGCTAAAACGGCAACACTGCAGAGTTGGCAAGGTGACAAGGTCACGCATACGCGCGCAACTTCATACGCAAGCACGGCTTAATCTTCAATACTGATCGATTTGTAGGCGCACAAGGTTTAGAACTCGTTATACGGCACATCGCTATAAGTGCGAAAGTGACGGAGATAGTATTTGAAAGCCCGGTAAAAGCCGGTACGTGTAAGCGAGATAGCTATATGTAGACGCTGCAAATGCGAAACTCTGCGCGCGAACAATCGCGATGTGTAGTTATGTAGTTATGTGGCATAGGTAGCGTACTTTGTGTTATTTTGATAAGAATTAAGCGCGCGAACTTTTAAATAGTTCGGGTTTGATATTGATTCTCTATCGAGCATTTTAGTAAGGCATGCCGGGCTTTTGGGCTTGTATGAAGGAACCGCCACTGCCAGCCCTAGTAATTTTTCGTAATGAAAAACGTTTTAACAATAACGCTTTTCTATATACGATGTCGAAGAAAGTTGCTAGGGTTGTTAACACGCGATAGAGCTATATAAAGTTGGATGGGAAAACCAACCAGAAGAGAAGTCTACCATCGCAACAGATAGAGTAAAGTAGAGTTGAGACTCCGTTATCCGTACTTAGACTCTCATCCGTTCCGTTGTGCGTAGAAGTTCTGGCTTAGCCGGCCTTGCTCCGCCCAAGTGCGCCGAACCCGAAGACCTCACCGTTCCGAGGATTTGTTGAAAACGGCAAGCGAAGGCTTCATTTCCAGGATGAAGTCGGTGACGAAGCAACCTCTGCACATTGGGCTGTCTATGGCGCCTATTGTTGAAAAGAGTTTTTTTAGGGAGCAATGACCCGTAATTATACCTATTATTTTTTGGAGGGCATTTCTACTTGGGCTGAGAAGTCGTTTAGTTAGTCGCATGTATAGGCTTGACAATGCCATTTTTACTACTTGCAATTTGTAGCCCGTTACTGTTTGTTATCATGAAGTTCAGTTGATCTCTGGCAAATTCATCTATGAAACTGTGAGAAAGGCAGGAGGAGAAGTGGATACCGATCCAGCACTACCTTCTCGGAAACTCTCTTCGCGAGTCCGTCTCTGGCGTCATTGCCTAGGGATCTACAGTTCTCTACTGGCCCTGAAATAGTCATGACGTATCATGGGCTCACTGTGAATTTGGTTGGTTATGTGTGACTTTCAGTCGAATGCCTTTGTAACATATTAGAAAAATCAAATATGTTGAAGAAATCATAAAACTTAATCCGATGATATTTATAATTATTTTCCTTGGACGTTTTCATGGACATATTTTCCTTATTTTTCCTAAAACATTTGTTAATATTATCCGTATTGATGGTCTGCTTGGTTGGTGGGTTCCCCGAACACAGAAGAAATAAATTAATGCTGAAGCAACGGAACAACACAGGCCATCTTCTAAAATAACCTAACCATCTTCTTGATTGTGATGTGTGCCGTCAAAATTTTTTAACACTATTCATAAAATTATGCGCATTTGAGTGGCCTTAAGCATCATGTTCGCATTTTTATTCTTTTGCGTCGTTCCTTTATGGACATGCGGTACAGAGAGTAAAATCCCGCATACCTCCATTGCAAAGGGAGCATCCTCCGACCAGACGGTTGTTGTGTCCGGCGGGCTACTGCCCGATTGTTGAAATTCGGGCTGATGTATCAAATCGCACGGTTAACTATGCTTGTGCGATGCAGGATTTCGACGTAATAGTTTGCTGCTAGTTGGATAGATGGCGGCGTCACGGTTCTTTTTGTTGAGATGTTGATTTGCTTCGTTGGTTTTTCTTGTGGCGGTATTGGTGCCGCTACACCTTCACTGCTGAGGATCACGACCGCATACGATGTGTATTCATGCGGTCTTCTGCTATGTGCACTCTCTGTGCGTGCTGCCTCTTACAGCCTTCTTTATAGCTCCCGACCATAAATAAGACCTTATTATGTTTGCATATTTGAACTTTAGTGTGTTGATATGATATTGCACTATATGGGTGCTATTCTTCAAACTACAAAGTTAAGAAACTACTTTTTAAGTTTTTAGAATTAGAACACAGTTAGACAGCCGATTAACCATTCTAATTCAACTCTTTTCTCGAGTCTATCATGGGACTTCGCCAGCTGCTTGAGGGTGGTATGACGTGACCCCTGGCCCTGGCCCGTAAAGATGCATTATTAAGCAACTCAAGTCAAGCTTAACAAATATAACCGCATGCCTATTGACGAATATTCTTATATTAATAAAATCGCGCTACAAACAATTGGGTCAAATGCATAATCATGCATGCATGCCTCTATGGAATCTGAAGTTAAACTGTCAAAATATTGCAAGACCCAAAATATGTATTGATGTAATTTTCATGCGGTCGTTAGTACTGTTTGGGCCAATAGATGGCATTACGGGTGGGTATCTGCATTACGTAATAAGGTTATTTCTACAACATCAAATTTCCACAATTCCTATCAGGTTAACCTATGCGTAAGTTATCTACTTTTGTTTTTTTAACATGATACGAACAAAAAAAATGCGGAAGAAAATAGGTTTTGACAGTAATCCTTTAACACCCTGGCCATTATATTTTGGCATAGATAGCTAATAAATATACAAAATACAACAATAACACGTTATTAATGTATGAAAATATTAGTAAGAATAAAAATAGAAAGGAAATGAATCATTTAAAAATATATAATTCGTTCTCTGTAAGTAAATTTATGAACGCACGCATAAATATTTGACAACCAAAATAAATGTCAATCCTTTTTCATAACTGACATTATTCTACATTTTTAAAATCTAATATACGCACTATCATTCTTTCTTTCTTCTTTCTTTTTTTAAAAAACGTTGCCCCACACTAGGAATTTCTCCTGTATCGTGGGTGCGTTCACAAACATACAAACTCACATACACAAACAGCCAGACCCGGAACATCTATCTGTAGACCATACAAATATTTGTTCCGTGCGGGAATCGAACCCGCGACACGCAGCGCAGCAGCCGATCGCTCAACCACTACGCCAACCGTGTCGTTTATCCCATTTATCCGAATATTTTGGATATATGTTGTCGATTCGAAAACTTTATTTAAGTAAGTATAAGTTCTTTAATTTGAGGGGAGAGTTTACCGTATCGGCGGGATGAACATTAAATGTTTGACAGTTACGAAACCCATGAACATTTTGTATGGGAAAATGTTTTTTCTTTTATTTATTTTCTTCGTCAATTTTCCAATGTTTTTAATAGTTATTCTGCTATTCGGGACGGAGACAAATACAACAAATCAAAAACCATGAAAATCGGTCCAACCGTTCTCGAGTTATAAGTGTTCGAACAAACCCGACTTTGTTTTATATATCGCCTCTTTGCTTCAATAATGTGATATCTTGAAAATGGAATTTTACAGGAGAGCGTTTTAAACATTCAAAAAATAATTGTGTAGCACAGAATATTTTAACAAAATGCAATATTTAGCCGATGAAACTGTATGAAACAGCTGATATTTTTTTCTAGCTTTCAGGGTTGGTCTCAAAGAAAAAGTTGTTTATAATCATGTGTACTTTCACTGCCGCAGAGGCTGCTGGTGTTTTACAAATAACCCTGTATAATGTACTGTAAATAACTGTAATAATGTACTGTGTTAACTAAGTGAAAACTTATTAAAAAACTGATATTTAAGAAGTTTAGCAAGAAATTGGCTTTATTTAAAAAAAAGAGGAAAACATGTCACATTGTTCTTGCAAATTTATAGTAAAACTAGCTGACCCGCGCAACTTCGTCTGCGTCACAATTTTCATCTATAATATAACTCCTACCCTACTCCTGCCCTACTCCTGCCCTACTCCTGCCCTACTCCTGCCCTACTCCTGCCCTACTCCTGCCCTACTCCTGCCCTACTCCTGCCCTACTCCTGCCCTACTCCTGCCCTACTCCTGCCCTACTCCTGCCCTACTCCTGCCCTACTCCTGCCCTACTCCTGCCCTACTCCTGCCCTACTCCTGCCCTACTCCTGCCCTACTCCTGCCCTACTCCTGCCCTACTCCTGCCCTACTCCTGCCCTACTCCTGCCCTACTCCTGCCCTACTCCTACCCTACTCCTACCCTACTCCTACCCTACTCCTACCCTACTCCTACCCTACTCCTACCCTACTCCTACCCTACTCCTACCCTACTCCTACCCTACTCCTACCCTACTCCTACCCTACTCCTACCCATCCTTGAACTTCAACGAACATTTAAAAAAAAGAATTGGCCAAATTGGTCCAGGCGTTGTTGAGTTATGCGCTTACCAACACATTTTGCGATTCATTTTTATATTATAGATAAGTGTTTCAAACTAAATTGTCACGATTTTGATGATATTATTTTGGTTATGAAACTGAGTTATATTATTAAGACACATTGTTGAAATAAAATAATATTAAAAAACCAGAATCAATCTTTATTGGACACAGTACAATTGCAAAATGTGCTTATAAAATTTCACAATGAGACATCTTATGACTACTAAAATCACAATTTTTATTGTATATTACTTAACGAGAATCACATTTACTGGAGAAATAAAATTATTAGCTTAATATTTTGTCCTTATAACTTAATAAATAAATGTTGAGTATTGTTGAAGAGACAAGAAAATCTTATTCAAGAGTTTGCATTTGCAAATACAATATAATTGCAAGAATTATTCATTAACAACATCTAACTCGTCATAGACGAAAAAAGAATAATTTTAACAAACTAAACTCAAAAGTGACTGACACTTGGAATGTTAAAATAATTCAGTACTGCTTGTTAACAATTCAACATGAAAATATTATCCTTACAATCAAATGATAACACACTATCTTATATTGTGTAACAGTCTTAGTTATATTTTGGCTTAAATATAAATAATATCAGCCTTTTAAAAAATCACTTAAATTAAACAAAAAACCCGCTTTTCTCAAAAGCTACAAACTTTCATAAAATGGCCTATGGTATCTGGGGATAAGGTTTTTGTTGGCTAAATCCATTAGGTCTGCTTTTTTTTATCTGATATCCCAGGTTTTTGGACAAATGCATTTTTTAATTCGACGTTGGTGTTCCTTTTCTTTTTAATAACAATCGCTTGTTTGAATTCTGTGTCAGCATAGGAATCTTTAAAAAATACAGCTTGAGGATCGCTTTTTTGAATTTTAATCACCTTTAAACTCGTGAGTTTGACAGAATCATTATTTTCATCTTTTAGCAATGAAAAAATCATTTGGTTAGTAAGTGTTTTCCAATCATAGAAATCTGCGAAACACATTTCGTTTACATGAAATGGCTCACTTTTCTTCTTAGCACCCTTTATAGCACCAATGAACGCGTCAGGTGAATACATGGGACCAGATCGTAATTGTCTTTTTATTTCTCTCTCAATTTGGGAATGAGCGGAATCGCCCTCATTTTGGGTGTGTCCTTTGATCAAATATTTATACGTCACTGAATTGAGATTTTGTATCGTCTTAACTGCGTTTAAATACATGCAAATCATGAATTTGCTTTTTTGTTGACCCCCACAGTTATCTGAGTAGAATACAACATCTAGGTTTTCGACTGTTTCTGAAATTTTGACGAGGTATTTGTAAACGCGGTGTGTTCGAGTTGTCCGTTGTCAATGCAAGATTAACAAGTCTTTTAGATCGCGAAGTCATCTGAAAAAATAAGTACAACTAGTTATTTGTTTTAGCATTAACATAGTAATATTTAGGAATATTACTGGTCAAATTCACTCGTGTTTTGTTCAATAACGGAACATCAGCAGATAACTATTACTTGATTTTAGTATTAGAAAAAGTGTTATCAAATACAATGTTGTATCTCATGATAACACAAAGCAAAATTCTCATTCTTTCGGCAACAATGTGATATGACCAATTATAACAATGAACACATGACACACGTTTTTCAACAACACTGTCAACCCGCTCTATCACATTTTAGAATAAAAAATAATAATTGAAACGAAACATACCTTTGCAACCAAGTGATAACTTCGTGATGTCACGTTTTTGCAGAAATATGAGAGCACCTTCCTCGCCGCGTGCGTAGTGACAACTGTTTTGTTTCGTTGTTGAAACAAATCTCCGCGCAGAAAGAGACAACGTGATATCGCGATCTGACCCAGTTGTTCTTTCTCTTTCGCTCATAGATTCACTGCTAGATGTGCAAAAGATACCACGTTTTGTGGAAAAATAAAATCGGCCACGGCGGTTTCAATAATCAAAAAAGGAAATTTTCCGACTTATCACGTTATTGAAGCAAAGAGGTGATATTAAGATTTAACACAGTACCCCATAAAAGAAGTGTGTACTTTAGCTAATCGGAATCGGGGTTGATCTAATTTGTTCCGATTTCTAGTATTAAAATTATGCCTATCACTAATTTGCTAAAAAGATGAAGATTTTTCCGAAAATACATAATGTTTTCATAATGTTTGACTGGCTCGTTGGTCTAGTGGTTAGTGACACTGACTGCTATGCCGGAGGTCGTGGGTTCGATTCCCACCCAGGACAAATGTTTGTGTGATGAGCACGATCATTTGTTCTGTGTCTGGGTGTAATTTATCTATAATATTTATGTATTTAGAAATATATAAGTATGTTTATCAGTTGTCTAGTACCCATAACACAAGCTCTGCTTAGCTTGGGACTAGATGGCGTTGTGTGATAGTTGTGAAATATTATTATTATTATTATTATATGTTTTGACAAGGAACCGTCATGATGTTAATATCCTTAAACAGTTCCCTTAGGGAATCGCGCCGGGCGGCGGAGATTGTAAATGACTCTGATAGCTCTTTTCTGCAGAATAAATATAGACTCGATGTCTGCAGCACATCCCCATAATAAGATACCGTAAGACATGATACTATGAAAGTAACTAAAATAGACCAGCCTCGCGGTATCTATATCAGTAAATTGACGGATTTTTCTGACAGCATATGCTGCTGAACTTAGCTGTCCCGCAAGAGATGTTAAATGAGGACCCCATTGTAGCCTTGAGTCAAGCGTGATTCCCAAGAAAACTGTCATCGACGAATTCAAGTTTCTCTTGGTTCAATACTATGTCGCAATTAATACTTTTAACGTTCGGTAATGCAAATCTGATACACTTTGTTTTTTCCCATTTAAAACTAAATTATTAGAAGTAAACAAATTTTGGACCTGCTGAAGGGCGTTATTTACATCGTCAAGACTTGTGGCACGCCTATCTATCTTAAAAATTAAGGACGTATCGTCAGCAAATAACACCATTTGAGTTTGATTTTTTAAAAGATGGGGAAGATCGTTAATGTATATATAGGTGGCCGATCTGATTTTTCATTAATCATTTGAAATTTGAATCTCGAAAGCTAGGGCACCTAGCGAAGATATGTTTTCTCCCAAATTTGGTCGCTAATTAGTCGCTATTTTTCGCCATCGTAAATTTATTCGGGTCTTAGTTTAGAAGATATAGTGAGTTCAATTTTTAAGGTATAGTCCAAGGGCGAGATCGAAGAGTTTGCGATAAATTAACAAGAAAAAAATATTTCTATTAGCATGTATACTTATAGTTTATCGGTCTTAAGTCCTTAAAAATGTCGAAGCGAGATAAATTTTCAATTAAATTCATCGATTTGTGTATTTACAAAACTATGTTAGAATCCTTAATGTAAAAAATTCTTCCGTTACTGACTGACTGTGTGACTCACAAACAACTCACAGCGGAAATTTAGCATTTAGCTTCCCTGCACTCCGTAGGGAGCTCTAAGAGAGGATTTCCCGAAATTCCCACAGGAACGGGGTTACACGGGATATGCTCGTACAAGGTCGCGGGCAAAAGCTAGTAGGTACAAAGATAAAGATATCAGTAACGCAGGTGAGATAGTGGTCAAATGTATGCCTGCCTACAAATAGCAAAAATAACATAATAACCATGACCAGAGCATTTACTGGATCATGTAGCTGACTCGTACATGAGATAGCTACATGATCCCCAACGCATACGCCACCATCAGCTAGACTTTTGTGTGAGCATGACACTCCCAACCGCCAGGGTACATTCAAGTCAAAAACAAACCTATAAACTGATAGCTATAGCTTAAGGTACACAGTACTCACCTACTCACACATGTGCCGTTAGCTACGAACTAAACCAGTATTTATAAGGAATATTGAAGTGTAGACGGGGTAAATAATTTAAACGCGTGTTTTAACGAACTTAATTATTTAATTACCGCGTCTCTTCTTAGATATATATACTGTTATAAATATACTTATTTTGAAGACGATACACTGTTTTATTATTTACGAGGACAATACGGACAAACGAGCAACAATTAACAAAGATAGGCTTTAGCGAAAGTCTAGATTTGCGAGCGAGATTTGGCGTGCGTACTCAGAGCGGGCTAGGAGGGCACTGCGAAAAATGGCCTTTGAACCCATTAATAAACTGCCGGTCATGGACGGCGAAAGGGTGCGTTCCATGTGTGGTCACATGCCATATCTCTCACGCAATTACACATATGAACTTACATGATTTATTTTTGTATAGTGTAAATATTTGTTAGTATAGTGTATAGTGCATAATACGTGGACTACCTTCTGAATTGAGAGCCAATGCCAAAGCATACAGTTGTGAAACTCCTGAACAACTATACTATGGCTACCTATCTTCATTAGAAAATTTCAAACAAGTTGAGGCACATGCACATTTCCGCTGCGCGGAAATCGACGAGTACGTGGAGAAGAGGAGCGAGCAGCACCATGCCAAGCTCAACATCGGGTCATCAGCTCCAATCGAAGATATGCTACACGTGTCGGCCACCAGGCCACGAGATGCGGGACTGCAGACAGCGGCAGCGCTGCGAGACCTGCCGGTGCAGTGTGCCCACTGCGCCGACGGCTGATTGTTGGTTTGGCGCCGGGAGTTCGCGACAGCAACCACAAAAAGTGAGTCAAGTGCTGCATATTACCTATGATATTTATGTTGATATTTACAAAAGAACTGTGATGGTAAATGCACAGCAGCTCAGAGCTTACATAGATACTGCAGTAAAATTAACAAGTAAGACAAAGCATGTCTTACACAAGCTGAAAACTTGCAAATTAAAATGGAGCCTAGTGCAACTGTGATGAAAGGTTTTGGCCGAGCATGTGTAAACTCACTCGGTTCATGTTGCCTCAGTGTTTTGATAGATAATGTAAAATTAAATGGAATAGTCGAGATAGTTAGTTATATTACATCAGATATCGAGCTATTAATTGGACAAACAATGATTAATAGTAAAAATGTAGGTCTAGTCACTTCTACTTCTTCTGCCTGCATTGTTCCAAGTGAAATTATACAGGATATATTTACGGATATAAAATTACATGCAATGGACTTTATTGAAAAATTTCCAGTTTATATAAAGCATAATGTTAAAATACCAAAGCAAAATCAATTATATGTAGAAGTTTATGTTGACTGCGAACAAAACATTGGAAAAGAGCCCACATTTTTAACGCACACAGTATGGATGCAATTAGGTAATTTAACGTATTAAATACCTTCAGCTATCATTAATTCAAACCATTCTTATTTAAAAGTTGTAAACCTAGGACATGTTGATGTCGTTTGGGAATCTCATAGGTTGTTAGCTAGAGCAGAGTTGGTAACAATACCACCATTTAGTAGTGAGTTTAGGGTACTAGCCATAGATAGTACAGATACGGGTAATATACAAATTAGCTTAACAGATATTGATAAGGGCCACCTTAGTGATAATGAAAACAAACAATTACTACAGATTTTAAATAAGTATGGGCACTCGTTTGCCAGAAGTACTAAAGATTTAGGTTGTACTGATCTTATAAAGATGCACATTCGTACCATAACCATAACAATCTATAGGGCTTGCAATAAACAGGCTGGTTACTGTTTATTGCAAGCCCTATAGATTGGCGCATAAAGAAAGTGAAATTGTTAATGGAAAAGTTAAAGATTTATTAGAAGCAGGTATCATTAGAGGGTCAATGTCTGATTACGCTAGTCCGGTTGTACTGGTTAAGAAGAAGGGTGGGGACTACAGGCTTTGTGTTGATTATAGGGCATTAAATGCGAATACTGTGAAATATAGGTATCCTTTACCGCATATTGAAGACCAGGTTAGTAAGTTATCCAGCAAGTTCTATTTCACCACCCTTGACCTTGCCCAAGGGTACTATCAAGTCAGCCTTCATGAAGACTCAATACCGAAGACTGCTTTCGTTACTCCATCAGGCCAATATGAGTTTTTGAAAATGCCCTTTGGTCTGGCCAATGCCCCGGCAGTATTCTCTCGTTTATTTCAAATGACGCTAGGTAGAGTCGATCAAAACATTGCCCTGTATCTTGACGACGTAATGTTACCTACGGAATCAATTCAGGAAGGGTTTGTGCTTTTAGAGAAAGTATTACAATTATTGACCCAGGCAAATTTAAAATTAAATTTACGTAAATGTTCTTTTCTTAAACGTACCGCCACGTACTTAGGCCATGAGATTTTAGCTGCGACAATACAACCAGGCCAAGCGAAAATAAAATGTGTCGCAGAATATAATAGACCGCGGAATGTCCATGAGATAAGGCAATTTATCGGTTTGACGTCATATTTTAGAAAATTTATTAAAAATTTGCCCAAATTGCTCGCCCCTTAACAGAACTCACGAAAAAGGATGTCAAGTGGCATTGGGGTTCTGATCAAGAAAATGCATTTCAATGTCTCAAGCAGCGTCTGATTGAAAGGCCAGTTTTAGGTATTTAAAACTCTGATGCAAAGACTGAGTTGCATACAGATGCCAGCAAAATAGGCTTAGATGGGATCCTTATGCAATACCAAACTGATAATAGATTAAAACCAATTGCTTATTTTAGTAGGGTGACGAATAAAGAAGAAAAGCACTACCACAGTTACGAGCTTGAAACGCTCGCTGTTGTTGAATCTCTTAAGCGATTTCGAATATATTTAACGGGGATTAAAGTTAAAGTCATTACAGATTGCTCAGCATTAAGAACAACTCTTGTAAAACGAGATTTAATACCCCGAATCGCTCGTTGGTGGCTCACAATACAAGAATTTGATCTTGAGATTGAATATAGGCCAGGGGAACGCATGAGACACGTAGATGCTTTAAGCAGGAATCCCGCGACTAATGCAGTACGAAATTTCCGATTCGAAAAACGATCGAAAATTCCGATTGGTTACCTTACAGATACAAGATGATAATATACAAAACACTATTACTAGACTTTGCGATAACTCAGACTCAAATTTATCTGCAAATTATATAGTAAAAGATAATATACTCTATAGGAAAACTGTTGGTGGAGAGCGGTTTGTCATCCCTAAGTTAGCTAAATACGGTTTACTACAAAAACTTCATGATCAGATAGACCACCCCGGTTTTGAAAAATGTGAAAATTCTATTAAGGCTCAATTTTGGTTCGAAGGCATGACTAGATTTATACGGAAATATATAAACTCTTGTTTACAATGTGCATTCAATAAGGGAAACTATGGTAGGTTGGAGGGTGAATTATATCCAATTATCATGCCAGCCATACCTATGCATACGTTGCATGCTGACCATTTAGGTCCTTTTACCAAAACTCGTAAAGGAAACACTTATATCTTAGTGATTATCGACGCTTTTACTAAATTTGTATTTGCCCGACCAGCTAAAAATTGTAGTTCAATAGAAACCATTCGATTACTAAAAGAAATTATTATGCAGTTTGGCTATCCAGTTCGAGGTAATGCTTTTACGAGTAGATACTTCAAACAATTTTCCGAGGAAAATCAATTCAAATATATATTAAATGCTATAGCCAGTCCTCGTTCCAACGGGCAGGTCGAACGAGTAAATCGCACATTATTAAATGGTCTTAACACTATGTCCGAAAGCGAATGTACATGGGATAATAAACTAGATGATATAGTATGGGGAATCAATAATACACCCAATGCTACTACTGGCTTTTCGCCATTCAACCTTATGTTTGGTCATACTAATTCTAAGTATCCATCCTTCCCGTCTGATGCACCCTCTACTTCTGAAACTCAACAGAACCAACTACAGGCCAATAGAGAAACTGCTAAGCTCCGCATCGATAGAAATATGACTTCCATGAAAACGCGATTCGACAAAAAACATAGGAAATGTATTAAGTACACCGTAGGTCAACTAGTTCTTTGGAAAGGTGGTGTAGCTAGAGATGCAACCACTGGGGTTACTAGAAAACTTATCGGGCAATATACAGGTCCCTACAAAATATCTAAGGCTGAACAGTCGTTGGACCGATATATGATCTCGAGTATAAAGGGTATGAAAGGCTATAAAAAATTTTGCGCTGTAGTTCGTGGAGGAACTCTGCGACCATACAAACCAACCATATCTGAGGACGAAAGTTCAGGCAGTGACCGAGAAGTAGACAGACGATTTGATTGATCTTCTTGAAAGTTAATTAACACAATATACTGATCGTTACAGATGTGTGGCTCTTTATTATTTGAATCTTGTATTATCTTTTAGCTAAGTTTAATGAACCAAAAGTGTAAGAACCTAAAATTTCCAAAAAACCCAATACCAGTTAATAGTTATTTCTCTGAATTTTACCTATCACTAATAATGATTTCGTAATTTCAATGTGTGACAATAATTATTGGCAGCAAATCCACGTATTTATATATAATAAAGATATGATACTATTTAGGTAAGGACAGCTGTGTGATCAAGTCCATCAGTATATTTTTATGGCTATGTGATCAAGTACGCAATAATAGAGACAAGAGGCAATTGCGCGTTGTGTACAAGTTGATGATAAGGACAGCTTTGTGATCAAGTCCAAAATAGGAACGCGGACGGCTTTGTGATCAAGTCCATAATAAAGACGGCTTTGTGATCAAGTCCATAATAGGGACGGCTTTGTGATCAAGTCCATAATAAGGACGGCTTTGTGATCAAGTCCATAATAAGGACGGCTTTGTGATAAAGTCCATATCTTAGCTGTGTGACCAAGGCTTCATTAGTAAAGATAGCAGCTATGCAATACTTCTAAATGCGAGATCTGAACTATATTCTATAAAAAGGAACTATTATATATTATTTCGAAAAATAAAACAAATTATAAGGCTGTGTGATAAGTGGAAAATAAAAGGACATAAACAAAGATCAATAACTAATATACTCAAACATATTAATAATTATATTTCACAGACGACAATTTACTGCTGTACATTATTGCTATTTCAGGACGTCGGGCAAGTCGCTGAAGGTAGCAACGAGGGCCGTGGGACACGGCAATTGCAGGATGGCCGAGTGTTAACAAGTATCAAATAGTACTCCCCGGTTATGACGTAGTAGTTGCTTAATTATTCCTAAATTACTTTTAAGTATTCTCATTAATATCTTAATAATATTCTTTATATTTATTTTCCATAATTAGTAATTTATTTTGATTTTTGTAACAATAATTTAGTATAATAGTAATTTAACTAACAGTTGATTGGAATATGGCGGTTAAGTGTATAAAAAGGGAGGTAGATCATTTTATTGGGCATGGTATTGTGAACTAGTGATAAGAACGTTACTCTGTCCAAATACAGACTGAGTGTGAATTATAGTTCGTGTTTAAATGTGTAAAACCTGCTACTGGATATCATATAGTTTCAAGCCATCTCAACCTGATTTTGTATTATAGACTTATATACATAAAAATAATCGTCATGTTCATCTTCTTCGCTAGTCAAAACATCATAGCCAAACATGGGCTGAGGTCATATTTCTGCGGAGACACTATTCATAAAAACGCGTCATCAGTTCAACGCCATCTATCGACAATGTAGTAGAATTGTCAATTAATTTAAGTTCAAACTTAGAAATAGAAGCTCACAATTGTTACGATAAATAATGATAAGATTGTAACATGTTCACTTTTCTTTTTTACTACATATAAAAAGTATAACAAATAACTCAGCAATATATTTTGTTGTTCTTTTCACACATTTGTTACTACTACTTTTCTCAATAGATGGCATTGCAAGTACTTAACTGGAGTATCAATGAAAACTACCTATTTTAGCTCGATGACGTACCCAAACTTAAAAATTCAATATCTTTTGATTTTGTGGGTCGATTTGGATGAAATAAATACTAAATGTTACTCGGGTTATCACTTAATATTGTTAAGTACCTAGATTTGGAATTCAATCAGTGGTTTAAACGTAATATTCCCACAAACGCACAGACAAACAGGCAAAAATGACAAAAATTGCGTTTTTGTGTTTTATATCTATGTAATTTTTATGCAAAAATATTCAATGTACAGACACGGAAAGTCTACGATTTTATTATATGTATAGATAAAAAAAGCCAAAGTTGGCCATTATACGCAAAAAACAAAGTTAAATTTTAAAAGACCTCTTAAGCAAGCCATCAGGGCGGCTATCCAAGTTTTGCGTTGGTTCCGTCGTTGCTCTAACTCGATCTAACTTGGGTCATCGTGATCGTAACTTACCTGTGCAAGTTATTACTAGAGCACTGTCGGGGAGGTGGCTAACTTGCTGGAGGGCATGCTGGAGTAGGACCTATAATTACTATTTTGTGGGTAGGTATAGATTTATGAAGTCTATCTGCTAGAACCTACCTACGTTTTTATGGTGCACGAGGGTAGATGACTAAAAACAGTAGCGGCTTTAGGGCCGGGCGACCCGAGCAGCCACCCGGGGCGCAGCGCGCCGCGACATATCAGGGTTCTGCGCGCGCTAGCTTGACTTAATGACTTAATTAAAAAACAAAGATTTTTTTTCTTTCTTTCTTTACCTACCTATTTCTTTCGATATGAAAAAAAGAAACTGAAATCATTATTACTACAATTCACCGTATTGATTTTTATAATCTTATTTTGTAGGAGTGACTGAGTATGAGCAGGGTGGTAGCTAGGGTCCTGAGCGCGTGGCATGATTTGAATTTGCGCCCCCCAATTCCTATTTTTACCCGACTACCCCATGAGGGTACCTAGGTAATATTTTTCTAGAGCATTAAATATTTCTCGCGCAGTCACTTTTCAAGTAGTCTGTGATTGAACTACACAAAATGCTCTAATCTTGCCAAAGCTTTGGCTCTGGAAAAGGCGCCTCAGTGTTAAAAATAAAGGAAATCGAGGTTTGTGGTGTGGTGCCTTTGGGGCACAGTTTTAATTATTGTCTGGCAGTACTACTTTGCTGCCAGAATAGTGCAGTGTTTTTAACACTAACCAATAAATACAATACAGTATGCAACGAATTTACTGGCCTCAGCAGGCCCTTTGCGGTGAAGGCGAGTCCGACTCGCACTCGGCAAATTTTTCTTAATTTTAGAGCACAGTAGCGCTCGCCAGCCACTGCGTCAACTGCTTGCGCCTTGCCATTCATTGCAGGTATTATTAATTAATAATAATAAATACCAACATGTTTGTAGTTTTTTATTAAGTCAATAATAAATATGGCACAAATTTAAAAATAAACTATTTTAATTATAAGGAAATATAAAAGGGCGCCAAATGCATAACTTGCCCGGGGCGCTTAGGTGGTTAAGGGGGTGGGTAATTTTTTTAACATGTTATTTTAACACTACAGACTTCTAATAAGTTTTCCTGTAATCTTTAGGTAATCTAATTGGATCTATTATCTCAATTTTTTTCAAAGTTTTAGGTTCAGTAGTTTCGGAGATAAGGGGGGGGGGGGAGAATGGTCATTTTTCGTCTAATTTCTTGAATAACTTCAAAACCATTTATTCTAAAATTATGAAAAAAAAATTATTAAAACCCTCGCAGTAAGCCCTTTCATTTGATATGTCACACGATATTGTTCAAATAATTTACGTAACGCGTCCGTGTTTGGGTCATAGAAATCCATATGTGCACTAAATTTCAAAAGAATCGGTCCAGTGGAACTGGAGAAAACTGGCTGTGACAGACGGACAGACAGACAGACAGACAGACAGATAGACAGACAGACAGACAGACACCCGAGTGATCCTATAAGGGTTCCTTTTTTTTTCGGAACCCTAAAAATCGAATTACTCCGATAGATAGATTTCCAAAAAATATTGGACACGTATTTAATCTTTTTCACGTTAGACTCGTGCGATGAGACTCGTGTGACGTCATATTTGAGTGTACTTTTAATCGAAGTTGACGTCACAAGTTCTTACTATCTTTGAGGTTTATCATCGCCAATTTTTATTGGTTTGATAAAGTAAAAAATGTGTGTCCAATATTTTTCTAATTGACTGGGGGATGCGGTACAGAGAGTAAAGACCCGCAAACCCCATTGAAAAGGGAGGATCCTCCGATTGGTTGTTGTGCCTGGCGGGCTACTGCCAGATAGTTAATATTCGGGCTGATGTATATAATATGTTCAAATCGCACGGTAAACTCTGCTTGACCGATGCAGGATTTACACTTAGTAGTTCGCTGCTAGTTGGATAGATGGCGTAGCGGTCCTTTTCCCTCATGGAAGTCCTTAGAGCGGGCGCACGGGTACGTCAGGCTCGTACTGACTAAAACCGCTCGATGTTTTGCAGCTACCTTTGGCCGGGACGCTTGAGTGCTTGCTCATTTCGCTTGTGACGTCACTACTCGGTGAAAAGTGTAGGTACTGAAAAGTGATGTCACACGAGTTTCGTCAACGTCTTAATGTTGTGTGTTTATGAGAAAGAAAAAAGAAAAGATACGTGTTCAATATTTTTGTCTAACGGACTAATTAGATGTTTTTAGTCATCTAACCTATTCCACATATAAAAAAAATAAAATAAAGCGGCCGTTGGCCAATGAATCACATTGATGGCCCTTACTTGAAGTTTTTCTAATAAAGCGCGAAGGATCGCCGGTCTAGTTTTTGCTTCGAAACGAGTTGTGGTAAAGTTTTCAAGAATACTTGCCTGGTTTTTATTGTGCCCCTTGGGAGCTGGCTGCGGGGAAGAATTTATTATTTGTTTGGCAGCGGCCGCCGGCTTCTGAAGCTTCATGTTTGAATTTGATCGTTTCAGCTGAATTTCGATCTGTGTTTTTTATAGATTGTATTGAAACAGTAAACCCATAGGTTCAAGGAGCTCCACGGGACTACATCAACTTTATACCTGCACGCTCCAGATAAAAAGGGGTCCTGACAGACTGACGGACAGACCGACAGACATACGGACAATGGAGTGATCCCACAACGGGTGCGTTTTCTGTTTTTGAGGTCCGGAGCCCTGAAAACAATTTCTATGGAGTATATTTTGGAAAATGACTAAATCTGCAACTTACAAAGTTTCTATAGATCGAGCAACCATTTTGACCCCAAGTTACCGAGGTCAAAGGTCAAAATGGTTGCTGCACCATGGAGAATCTAACGAATGCCACTGTTGCCCCTATATGTGAGGCTATGGCCGCCTAATGGGCACAAGAAGCCTTATTCATTAATAAAATCAAAACATAGGTATGCTTGTTTTAAATACCTATTGTTTTATTTTACAAGTTCTTAATACAAGTCACTGTAGAAAATTTTTGGTACAGAATCTGTTATAAAAGTTTTTTTTTTGTTTGTTTGTTGTTTTTTTTTTTTGGTTAGTCTTTGTTATAAAGGGCTGATATGCTTATTTTTGAATTTCCAAATTCAAAAATGCATTTCATGTACATACTATTAAATGTAGAATTTTATTTTACTGTAGGTTATTGCCGCCCATCAACACTGACACTCTGAAAGAAAACGGTTGAGTACGGCTGCTAGTGGGTGAGAAATAGTCTCAGCACATCGTCAAGGAGCGAATCAGTACAGTTTAGATAAATACACATTGATGCACTGACTATATATGGGATGAATGTGTTAGGCTACAGCTAGGGCCACACGGAAAAGCTTGACGGGCCACATGACGGCCGTAGGTTGGGTGTAGCTGGCTTTGAGGGTTATGATTTTTTGACCGGTATATAAATATAATGTAGGTATTAATGGATTAACGGAATTCCCACTGTCCCTAGCCGCCCGCGCTTGCTGGGGTGTCTATGGGTCTTTGTTACCTGAAAATAAATGGTTTATTATTATTATTAAAGTGCGGCGGGGATGGGTGTCGGGTGTTTGTATGTAAAAGTAAGTAAAAAAAAGTAAAATAAAAATTCATTTATTTTCCACACTAATGAAAAACACAGTACAGACATCATCAGTATGTATGTATGTTCATCTGTTCGCCTTAATCGTCCGCAGATTATAAACTAACTATAAACACTTTCTTAGGGTAATAATATAGTTATGAACTTTTTTTAGATGCCGTGTTTGTATCAAGTAAAAGAGCTTAATTGGCACACTTAAAATATATACGTATTGTAAGTTGTTGCTCGCGTAGGATAGACATGGTGGACTGCTCAGTTATTTTTGTGCGCATAACCCGAAAAAATGTACTGAACATTGGTTTTTATCCCTTTATAAAAGTTGTACATAACGACGAATAATATGACCTCTTTTCAGGTATTGTATTTATTCTATCCCACTACAGTCTACACGTTGTATACAAGGTTATATGTAAAACACCAACAACAAGTACACACGATTATAAACAACTTTTACTTTGAGAACAACCCCGAAAATTCGAAAAAAATATCAGCTGTTTCATACATTATGCAATACTTAGCCAATGAAAACGTATGAAACAGATGATATTTCTTTCGAGTTTTCAGGCTTGGTCTCAAAGTAAAAGTTGTTTATAATCATGTGTATTTTTTTTTTTACTGTTGATAGGCACGCTTTTGACCACTATCTCACCTGATGGCAAGCGATGATGTGGTCGAAGATGGAGCACGCTGGCCTAACCTATTCACTCTTGACTTAAAGACTCCGAGGTTGTAGCTGTCAGGAAACACAGAATGTACTTTCACTGCCTAAGAGGTTGTTGGTGTTTTACAAATAACCCTGTATAGATAGAAATGTTACAGCCGAGCGATCGCGCTGCGCTGTGTAGGAATGTGCGAGTGGCTTGCAACGTGCATGTCAATTTGTTTTCACGCGAGTTAGCACTTTTTACTCGGCACGCACGTTGTTGTGACTACAATGAGCGACAAACGTATATAACTGCCTGGTCGCCTGGCAAGTGGTAATTGTTCGCTCTATTACTGATGCTATTGAAAAGGTTTTGTGTAGTCGATCAATCAATCAAATTATTTATTTGCTAGAATGCAGGTATACAAATGAGGTCGTGAAGTATAAAAGTTGAGTCATACATTCTGCCCAAGATTGATATACAAAACGCAGCAATTATGTATTCTGTTGTTATCTACAGTCATTTAATCTTAGAATAAAGTAAGTATTTGGGCAATCAACATGAGTCACAATAGCAATCAATGACATGGGCGCGATATTGCTAGTCGCTTAGCACTAGGCGTTCGCCCATATTCACCACAGCCGGCCTAAAGAGTTTTTTCTGACATGATAACGTCTTATAAATCGATGAACGCCGGCTGCGCGCACGAAAAAGTGTCATGTTCCGCAAGCGAGAGCGCGATACAAGCGATAGAGAGGCACGATCGGCCTAAGCGTTTGGCTTGTTTGTGAATTATTCACTTGGTTTCTTATGACGTTATCACATAAAATTGTCGTCCGTAAACCGACTTTACAGATAACTTGCAGATAACCAATCCTTACTTCCTTACTAATATTATAAATGCGAAAGTAACTCCGTCTGTCTGTCTGTCGCGCTTTCACGCCAAAACTACTGAACCGATTTAATTGAAATTTAGTACACAGATAGCCTAGACCCTGAGAAAGGACATAGGCTTCTTTTCATCCCGGGAATATATTCCCTGGGGATCACGCGGGCGAAGCCGCTGGCAGAAGCTAGATTTTTTATAAATAAACGATATTATTAAAGAAAGAAGTATGCGGTTCTGTATAAATAACGACTAAAAAGTTCCGAACAAGCAGTTTGATGCAGTGGGCACCAATTCTTTG
The DNA here is from genome assembly GCA_947578705.1 of Lacanobia wlatinum. NCBI lineage: Eukaryota > Metazoa > Arthropoda > Insecta > Lepidoptera > Noctuidae > Lacanobia > Lacanobia wlatinum. The sequence goes on along the minus strand of OX388027.1, from coordinate 30,196,052 downwards.
ATTGAATTAAATAAATAAATTTATTGTTTGTCGTTCTTTTTGCGGTCGGGGTTTTTGCATGTACTCGTATTTTACAGAAAACCCGTCAAGTTACTGAGTAAGAGCGATTAAAAGTTGAACTTTAAAGGCGAACATACGTTTTTCGGTAAACATTAGCGGTAAGTTATAAGCATATAGCATCTTCATTTCTAAAGTGTGCCTTTTCCTTGTGGCGCTAACCGTTTCACAACCATTTTCGGGTCGAACTGGATGCAACCAAGTACGAATAGTATTTATTTAATTTATTTATCAATTTCGGATAGCCATATTCCATTTTGTTAGTAAAATATCTTATGACTAGTGTGACTTATGACAAAGTAGGTGTCTTAGGCAGGATGTGCAGAGAACGATAAAGTGAGGAATAAGCTACCTGAACACTCTCCCCACATAGTGCCTCATAAAAGGTGAGTAAGGACTCTCCACAACTGTTTTCAGGACGCTATGGTCATTGTTCCGCGTCTTGCGACTTTTTTTTACGAATTACTGCATGGAAGCCGTCAGTTCGGTTCTGAGCTAACATCTCCGATGCGCTACAGAAACGAGCAGTTTCACTTTCAACAACATCCTAAAAATATTATTGTACTGGACGCGCAAGACATTAACGACTTTTTGGTGTAGCTGACCCACAGATCCCCCGCGTTCAGACCTTGACAAAATACCTTGAACAAGGTGATTTTGACTCCGCACAACGCGAGAATCTACGGGCCAATATGGTACCTCGGACCGCCAGTGCCCTACGTTCCCTTTCAATGTCTACATCATATTTATACAGCGTCAGCTTTTATCACCTCCACAATACAGTATCGGAGTGACACGATAGGTATAACGCGACAGCTCTGACGTTTCACGTTATTGGTTCGTCAGTCAAAGCTCATCGACTATTGCGCTTGCAAGTTTCGTTCGCCCACCGTACATTGATGAGATCACCCCGCTGCGTCCATCTGTGCTCACGACTCATGCCGGCTACTATACTCCACAAGACTGGTGTGTGATTTTCTAGGACTTTCTGGCTTCTGATTACCGTAACGACTGTTAAAGATCTACAGACAGCCGGCACCAAAGGTTTTAACGTGCTTCCTGAGGCACGGACAAGCCTCGATATGTGAGGGATGGTCACCCATCCACGGCCCAACTTCGACAAGTAGGTATTGCTTAACCTTGAATATCGACCCGAGCCGCTGTTATTACTTAGCCGCGAGCTCCTCCATTACTGAAACAGTAAATATATTCCACCGCGAAGGTCGCGTTGCGTGTCCTGAGCACGTGACGTGACAGCGGCGACGGCGACGTGACGTGTTGATTATTATTAATGTCGTGACGTGTGACGTCACACGCCTCCCTCGGTATAACACACACGATTTAGGGCGAGCACAGACGATGGGACCGCTGTTAGTTAAGTTTCGTTCAGAAAATATGAAGGCGCCTGATAAGGTAGATGATAAAAAAAAACCTAATTAGTCCGTCAGATAGATTTCCAAAAAAATTTGGCCGGTTTTTCACGTAAAAAAAAAATTAAGACGATACAGATACAGTGCGTTGAAAATTCATGTGACGTCACAATTCAGTACACTTTTACCTGAACTTGACGTCGCAAGCCTTCTGATCTTTAGTGCGTTTATCTTCGTGATTTTTTATTGTATGGATAAAGCAAAGAATACGTGTTAATATTTGTGAATATCGATGACAGAATCACAATTTGTGTAGAATTCAAGGGCTGCCCGGTCCTGCCAGAGTTGCGGAATTTGTTCGAAAGAGTCACCGCGGCCCAGAAACTTAGCGTAACGTGTTAGTCACTCTCTACTGCTTCGCCCAGAGCCGGAGGACATTTGATGATTTCCCATCCTTAAGGGGCTGCCCCTACGGACAGATCGAACGGGTTTTAGCACAGACCACCAGATTACAAGCATAAATCGGACTCACCCTGAATGGAGTCCAACCCAGGTATTATCGTCGATTTTATTCTCAGGGTTCCGTACGCACCGTAAGATATGGATTCGAATGAAAGGGCACAGAACCATTGTGACAGCCCCCCGCCACTATTATAACTTTTTCAAAGTTGCGGCGCACGATCTAACATACATACATGGATAGAGGACGCTTCAACAAAAAGAAAATGTTAGAAAATGGTGGCCTAAAGTGTCACGTTGCCGAGATATTTCAAGGTAAAGTCACCATGTTACATCATGACTATCATTAAAAAATACTCAATAATGTGCTTATATGCATTAGATTGAATTCAAATAATAGTTCCCAGCTTGATTTAATCATTTTTTGGAAGAAAGTAAAAATAAAAACATGAAAACCACTTTATTAAGAACTTCGCAAAAGAATAGCGTTTAATTTATATAAATGGTTAAATCAAGCCTACAAATATTAGGTATTAGAATACAATCTACTGCATATAAGCGCGTGATAAGTTCATTCATAATGATTTTCATTGTTCTCATATGGTGACCTTCAAATGTCTCGGCAACGCGACACTTTAGGGCACCATGTTACTAAAATTTTTTGCTTGTTTAAGTGTCCTCTACTCATATATGCATGTTAGAACGTGCGGCGCTACTTTGAAAAAAACTTAAAATGGCGCCTGGGGGGGGGGGGGGCGGCTATGCCAGCTCCCATAGAAAAAAAATCGAACCCCTTTGACACTGGTTTTTTTAGTTATAGTTTTAGATTATAGTCTGGACTAGCACATAGGCTTGATTCCGGGATTATGTTCCCTTGGGATAATTTCGATATTTACGCGGGTGAAACCGCTGCGCGCTGGTAGGAGCCAGTATATAGGTAAATATTCCTTGTCTGAAAGCAGCCTTAGTAACATTACTAAAATTACGCAGCCTATAGTTGGCACATGTAAGAAGGGTTTATAATATTTAATGGAATGTTTTATTGAACAAGACGTTCCAAATTCAGACGCTTAAAAACTTTAGTTTCGTAGGTAAATACAAGCCCAGTACTTACGTACCTTTATTCCTAGGTCTCTATGTAGGTATAAGTGGTAAAATGTAGTCGCCAAAAATTGTTATCAACTGTGACAAAAATCCAGAATGAATTAGCAAAGATTATACCTACCTAAATTTTTCGCCAATGTAACTTGTAGGCAAAGAACTATTAAACTTACCGACATAGCCCGAAGGATCGCCACACTAAAGTGGCAGTGGGCAGGGCACATTACTCGCAGAACTGATGGTCGATGGGGCCGAAAAGTTCTGGAGTGGCGACCGCGTACCGGAAGACGCAACGTTGGAAGGCCACCCACAAGGTGGACCGATGACCTGGTAAAGGTCGCGGGTAGCTGATGGATGCGAGACGCGCAGGACCGGTCGTTGTGGCGACGCTTGGGGGAGGTCTATGTCCAGCAGTGGACGTCTTTCGGCTGAAATGATGATGATGATGAAAGAACTGTGTACTGTATTTTTTTTTAATTCTAGCTCAGTAGTTTCGGAGATACGGGGAACGGTCATTTTTCATGTAACATCTTGAATAACTTCAAAACCATTAATTTATAATTATGAAAAAATATTCGCTACCCTCACAATACGCCCTTCCCTTGTCCGACGTCAAAGAGTGCAGTTCCTTTTTTTAAAATTTTCTAATTTGCCAAAAATCATTCCAAAAATATAAAGAGTAAAATAGAGTAAGTTTTTAATATAGATTATTCAATTCTATTCTAATTTGCCCCCAAAAAAGTGACCCCATTTTCAAAAAAATATTTATTTTCTTTACATGTCCGTGTTTGGGTCACAGAAGATTATTGTGTACCCCAATTTCAACTGAAGCGGTCCAGTAGATTCGGAAAAAATCGATTGTGACAGACAGACAGATTGACAACCGAGTTATCCTACGAAGGTTCCGTTTTTCGTTATACATGTAAGTTCCGAGCCCCAAAAACAACTTTCATCTATCCACTAGCATCACCGCAACGCGTTGTGCCCTCCTGCACGAATGTACTGATGCGCTCTCGTTCCAATCAGCATTGTCTCTGAGCTCTGATACGAATCCAAATCACTTGCTAGCATCGATTGCTATTGTTTTCAAGTTAATTTCGGTATTGAACTCATGGGCCTTTTGTTCGATTGTTAGTAACAATGGTGAGGCTGGTAGCAGCTTGTTGAGTGGTTAGAACCCGGTATTATTTTCATCATGAAATGATCTGCGTTGTCTGTTCCGCTGTATAGGTATAAATAAATACGACATGTTTTATTTTGCTGGCAATGGCAGTAATCAGTTAAGTAAAGTTTGTTAGCTGACAGTCTACCGTCTATTTTGGTCCTTCATTACCTATTCAAACGTTGTATTGTACTGCAGTCAAGTAGACATTCCCCAGGATCAGCGCAGCGGCGTGCCTCACGCAGGTTTGAATTAAATGTTAATAACATTATGGAAGTGAGTCTGAAAATATATGTTGTATTTATTTATTTTATATAATCTGGGGGCACGGCAGTGCCCCCGCCAAGTCGAGCAAAAAAGCGGCACGGCCGTACCATCCTTTTCTCGAAGCAGTTCAGGCCATTTTCGACCCCGTATAACTTCGTTGTGGATAAAACTAGAAGCCTGAATTTTCAGTAACCAAGCAGGCCTTGTATAAACACGGTATATTTCAAATTTCATTCAATTTGAACCAGTAGTTTAAGAATTATAAAAAAAATTCAGGCCAAAAAGTCCATATATCGGCAAAGTGGTTAGTAACAGAACTTTGCTTATAACTAATGTTAGTAATAAAAAATTAAAAACAAGAAACTAGACACCGTATACCCCTGCGCAGTAGGCTCACCGGTCCCGCAACATATGGAGTTCAGTGAACCTACTGAGCAGAACAGTATCGGTTCTTTCGCCAATCATCCCCAGGACATTATTCGGGCTCCCCCGTACTCGTCGCACCACGGACGCAACGTTTTTACCTTTTTTTAGGGTTCCGAAAAAAAAGGAACCCTTATAGGATCACTCAGGTGTCTGTCTGTCTGTCTGTCTGTCCGTCTGTCACAGCCAGTTTTCTCCGGATCCACTGGACTGATTCTGTTGAAATTCGGTACACATATGGACTTCTGTGACCCAAACACGGATGCGTTTCGTAAATCATTAAATTTTAGTATGGGGGTCACTTTTGGGGGTCAAACTAGAAAATTAAAAAAAAAGTTTTTTGAACAATATCGTGTGACATATCAAATGAAAGGACTTACTGTGAGGGTGGTAATTTTTTTTTTATAATTTTAAAATAAACAGTTTAGAAGTTATTCAAGAAATTAGACGAAAAATGACCATTCCCCCCCTTATTTCCGAAACTCCTGAGCCTAAAATAAAAAAAAATAATGGAGATAATAGATCTTTACCTAAATATCACAGGAAAACTTATTAGAAGTCTATAGTGTTAAAATAATATGTTAAAAAATTAATTTCGTTCGGAACCCTTTGCACGCGAGTCCGACTCGCACTTGGCCAGTTTTTTTTATTATAACTAGTCAAAGTTTCTTAATTTTGTCACTCACTACACAGGTAGGTATATTATATACCGCGACCCTATACGTGAGGTTGGTGGATGACCCGTGCAAAACTTAAAATTAGCCGGCTAAACTTGAATTTACTCTTCAGAAGAGGCTAAAGAGAATAGTAGATAATACCCATCAAAAACAAAACTGTAAAAAAGTCTCGCAACTCAGTTCATCTGCCGTAAAAAGTTGTGAGATCTAAAATAGTTATCTCTCATTCACTATAAATACTGAAAATTAATTACAACATCAAGCTTAACAGAGGATTGGGTTTAGTGATTCTTTATTTACTCTAAAAGAACACATACATTGTTCACTTAGCGAATAAATACATTACTAAGGTTAGTGTAGTCCAGTAGCTAACAGTTTTGTTTTCTTAATGTAGGTAGGTACGATGTCGACATTGATATTATTAACTTAGAAGTTTTATGTTGTTAGTGACGTACTGCTTGAGTTTAGCTTTGAATACATTAAAAGAGGATGTGTTCCTAATATCTGCTGGTAGATTATTATACAGCTGGACGCCTTCGTACTTTATGTTTTTCCTGCCATATTGCGTTCGCGGGGGACGCGTCTGTATTTGGTTAGGGTTTCTTTGGCTGTATTTGGATGTTTTCGTGTTGAAGGATAACTGTGTGTGTATGGTTATAGAATTTTTCTTTAAAAAAACTTTTAAAATTAACTTGAACATTGTACGGCACTCACTGCCGCACTCAGTTTTTTTCAAATTAAAAACTTCACCTGTATGTACCTACCAATCCTACCATTGCTGTTACATTTTTTTTTCTTTCTTATATGTATATGCGTAAGTTTGGATGGAAGGATGTTTGTTACTCAATCACGCCGGAACGGCTGAATGGATCTGTATGAAATTTGGCACATTTATAGATTATAGTCTGGAATAGCATAAAGGCTAGTGGCCCTTTATTTTGGAAGTATGTTCCCCTGGGATAATGGGCGAAGCCGCTGGCAGAAGCTAGTTTCTACATAATTATATCGCGTTTATGACATCGGGCTAAAACTTGAATGCTGAATCCACGCTACCGAACGAATTAAATCATTATAAATCATATTTTCATGTATCTAGCTTTTCTCAAGTTTATTAGCGTCGGCTTCCAATCAAACTGGATTCAGCTGAATACCAGTTTTTATTTATTTATTAAAACTTTATGCACAAGTAAAAAAAGAACACGAAGATTTTTACTGTGGGCAGAGCAAAGGAAATGAATTTGTGTACCGACTGCCTATATGACCAACTGGGGTCTTGCCTCTTGGCAAGACTGGAGTCAGATTATTCTAGCTTTTGACAATCCGTAACTACTGCCAAAGATCTACAAATGACAGTCGGGACCAACGGCTTAACGTGCTTTACGAGGGACGGAGGAGTCTCGGTATGTTAAGATGGTCACCCATCCACAGAGCAACCTGAGCAAGCATTGCTTAACGTTGAAATCGATCCGTGCGGCTTTTTCTTCTTCTTATCGTGTGGGCAGTAAGGTCTAAAGACCCCAAACAACCTAGTGTCAGAGTTTCATGACAGAGACATTCAGAGACATGGTTCTGATATAATTCCGTGCGGCTGTTTTGATAGCACTGGCTTCTCAATCTAAATCATATGAAAGACAGTATTAATTATTTGTTTCATTTAGCAACGTATTGAACTAGCATCAGGGTTAATCTAATCAGCCAACCCAAGCCAAGGGCGATTGTGACGGTGTAATTAACGGTAACTTGGTTTTCTCTGACTGGCGAGAAAATTGATTTGGATTACATAGTGAAGGAGTTGGCACTAATAATCAAGACAATTATTATTAGGCTCGGGAACTTGTGGATACAGATTTTTCCAGGTACTTACAATAAAGTATGAAAATGCTCACAATGAGCCTCATCACTAAACTTAAAGTCACTCAAAGGGCAATGAAGAGGGCAATGCTTGGAGTTTTCTTGCGTGATCGAATCAGGAATGATGATATCCGCAAGAGAACCAAGGTTATCGACATAGTCCGAAGGATCGCCAACCTAAAGTGGCAGTGGGCAGGGCACATTGCTCGCAGAACAGATGGTCGATGGGGCCGAAAAGTTCTAGAGTGGCGACTGCGTACCAGAAGACGCAGCGTTGGAAGGCCTCCCACAAGTTGGACCGACGACCTGGTGAGGGTCGCGGGTAGCCGATGGATGCGAGTCGCACAGGACCGGTTGTTGTGGCGACATTTGGGGGAAGCCTATGTCCAGCAGTGGACGTCTTTCGGCTGATATGATGATGAAAATGCTTCACTCAATACTAGTCTCTGCAACCCTGACAGCAACTTTTTATTTATTTTTATTAATGGAAAATCATCAAGTGTCTTTTTGGAGGTATGCGGTACAGAGAGTAAAGTCGCGCAAACCTCCTTTGAAAAGGGAGGATCCTCCGATTGGACAGTTGTTGTGTGTGGCAGCATTAATGCCGGTACATCTTCTCTCGCTCAGGCCGGAGCTGGAGGAGTGTCAGACTCTTAGTGACTAAAACCTATCCTTGTTCCGTCAAATGCCCGTTGCGTTCCAGGGCCGCGGAGACTTTTTCGAACATTCTGCAACCCCGGCAGGCACTGGCCTTAGCGGCCCCCGTCGATTATGCTGACATCTCTTTGTAGCACGTAGAAAATACCTTTTTCAGGGATAGCGTTTCTTCTGTTACATGTAGTATAGAAATGAAGCTAGCCTAACTAATATTTTGTAAACTAGCTTCTGCCTGCCGCTTCGCCCGCATGAAAATGGCGTTATTTGCACCTTACTTTTTCTAAATAATCGTAGCCTAACTTACACCTATGTATTTACATCAGATATCTGTCAGTAGAAGTCCCGTCAAAGTCGGTCTAGCCGTTTTGTAGATAACCAGGATCAAACAAGTAAATAAATGAGAAATGTGTTTTTGTTATTTGTACACAAAACACATTTGTACACATTACTATATAAATAGCTATATGTTTATGTATATAGTAATGCATTTATTTAAATATGTTATTTTGATATTTCTAACAGAGACTATTGTATTGACGAGCCTGAAGGCGTACAAGTCGTTGAAGCCAGCGAACGTTCAGGGCCATACACACACGCAGCTGACCGCAGCCTGGGGCAGGCCGGATAAATGGAAATTAATGGTGTAGCCGCGACCTCGCCGCCCCGACACCCTCGTCACGTTACATGAGGCAATTGACTAATAACTCTGTATTGTCGGCATTACTGCATATGTTTGTACATACACGCTGTATGGCTGACGAAGGTCGGTGGTAGATTAAAAATAAACAAATCTGAAATATATTGTTCTAAGTTTAACAGAAGAACTCGTGGCAGAATGGTAACAGCTGCATCTTTGAGGTAAAGCAACGCTTGCTGAAGTTGGTAGGTGGATGGGTGGCTATCTCTCACATATCGAGACCCTTCCGCGCTCCGGAATGCGCGTTTAGGCCGCGTTACATCGGAGAAGTGCGAAGATAGGGATGTGTTTTCATAACAAACATACCCACGCTACGCATCCTCGCACGTTTTTAGTTTGCCGGCTGTCATTTGTAAATCTTTAACTTTGTGAGGTTAGTTAGGCAGTAGCTTCGTAAACCGACTTCTAAAAAAGAAGGAGGTTCTCAATTCGACGGCGTATATCTTCTATAATATAAAAATGAATCGCAAAATGTGTTGGTAAGCGCATAGCTCAACAACGCCTGGACCAATTTGGCCAATTCTTTTTTTTAAATGTTCGTTGAAGTTCAAAGATGGTTTTTACGGCGAGAAAAATTCGAATAATTGCCGGAAAAACCCTAAAAACAGCCCTTTTCTTTTTCCCATACAAACGTTTTCTAACTAAAACGAGCTTTATTGCTATTGTATAAAGTTCAAATTGAATTACAAGCAGTCACTGTTGTTTAAACAATGTAGGTATGTAGGTAAGTAGGGTAGGAGTAGGGTAGGAGTAGGGTAGGAGTAGGGTAGGAGTAGGGTAGGAGTAGGGTAGGAGTAGGGTAGGAGTAGGGTAGGAGTAGGGTAGGAGTAGGGTAGGAGTAGGGTAGGAGTAGGGTAGGAGTAGGGTAGGAGTAGGGTAGGAGTAGGGTAGGAGTAGGGTAGGAGTAGGGTAGGAGTAGGGTAGGAGTAGGGTAGGAGTAGGGTAGGAGTAGGGTAGGAGTAGGGTAGGAGTAGGGTAGGAGTACGGTAGGAGTACGGTAGGAGTACGGTAGGAGTAGGGTAGGAGTAGGGTAGGAGTAGGGTAGGAGTAGGGTAGGAGTAGGGTAGGAGTAGGGTAGGAGTACGGTAGGAGTACGGTAGGAGTACGGTAGGAGTACGGTAGGAGTAGGGTAGGAGTAGGGTAGGAGTAGGGTAGGAGTAGGGTAGGAGTAGGGTAGGAGTAGGGTAGGAGTAGGGTAGGAGTAGGGTAGGAGTAGGGTAGGAGTAGGGTAGGAGTAGGGTAGGAGTAGGGTAGGAGTAGGGTAGGAGTAGGGTAGGAGTAGGGTAGGAGTAGGGTAGGAGTAGGGTAGGAGTAGGGTAGGAGTAGGGTAGGAGTAGGGTAGGAGTAGGGTAGGAGTAGGGTAGGAGTAGGGTAGGAGTAGGGTAGGAGTAGGGTAGGAGTAGGGTAGGAGTAGGGTAGGAGTAGGGTAGGAGTAGGGTAGGAGTAGGGTAGGAGTAGGGTAGGAGTAGGGTAGGAGTAGGGTAGGAGTACGGTAGGAGTAGGGTAGGAGTAGGGTAGGAATAGGGTAGGAGTAGGGTTGGAGTAGGTTAGGAGTTATATTATAGATGAAAATTGTGACGCAGACGAAGTTGCGCGGGTCAGCTAGTACCTATATATATATTTTTATGTGTGTTCGCGGATAACTTCGTCGTTTATGATCCGATTTCGATGAATCTTTTTTTTATATGAAAGGGTATTCTTCCGAGATGGTCCCATTGCCACCACGTCAGGATCTGATGATGGAAACCCTGAGAATCGAGTTGGAAACACAGACGCAGGCAGAGAGTTCCACTCCTTTGCTGTGCGCATTATAAAAGACGTTTGGAAACGCTTAGTGCGAATTGGTGGAAAAGCAACAAGGTAGGGATGGTAAGATGCGGTGCGTCTGGATGTCCGATGGTAGAAGGGGGCCGGTGGGATGAGGTCGTGGAGTTCTTGGGCACACTCACCGAAGTACAATCTGTAGAAGACCGACAAGCAGGCAACCTTACGGCGACGAGCCAAACTATATAACTTGGCATCCACCAGTTTTTGTCGTTCACTTCGTCTAAGATTTCACTTCGACATGTTAACAGAATCGCACTGCTGAATGTCGAATGTTTGGAAATCAACCACGTCTCGAAGGCTGAATGAATTCGCATGAAACTTGTCACAACGGTAGACTATGAGCCTAGATAAGGACAAGATAATTGTAGGAAGGTCTCTTGAAAAAATTTTGACATTATCGGGGGCTAAGTCTAAAAAAAACTGGCCAAGTGCGAGTCGGACTCGCGTGCAAAGGGTTCCGAACGAATTTTTTTTTTTTTAACATGTTATTTTAACATTATAGACTTCTAATAGGTTTTCCTGTAATCTTTAGGTAAAGATCTATTATCTCCATTTTTTTCATAATTTTAGGCTCAGTAGTTTCGGAGATAAGGGGGGGGGAATGGTCATTTTTCGTCTAATTTCTTGAATAACTTCTAAATCATTTATTTTAAAATTATGAAAAAAATATAATTAGAACTCTCACAGTAAGCCCTTTCATTTGATATGTCACACGATATTGTTCAAAAAACTTTTTTTAAATTTTCTAGTTTGACCCCCAAAAGTGACCCCCACACTAAAAATTTAATAGTTTACGTAACGCGTCCGTGTTTGGGTCATAGAATTCCATATGTGTACCAAATTTCAACAGAATCGGTCCAGTGGATCCGGAGAAAACTGGCTGTGACAGACGTGACAGACGGACAGACAGACAGACAGACAGACACCCGAGTGATCCTATAAGGGTTCCTTTTTTTTCGGAACCCTAAAAATAGATGGCGTAACAAGGTAAACTTTTCATTCCTTTCTAATTTCTATCAATTTCGTTCCCATCTCATTCACATTAGGAGCGCTCCTACGTTCTGATTACGGGTCTACGTCTCCATCAAGCGATTATCAACCTTACCGCTGCTGCATCGGCAGGCTCAGTGAGCAGATTTACCGGAGACAGGGCAAAGTGCAGCGCGGAAGCATCTTATTTTCTGCGCTGGTACGTTTTAATCACACGGTAAGTTGAGTAAATGCGGCTATTGCCAGCTTGTGCGTTCCGCTGACAGTTTAAGAATTATATCCTTTATTTGTTGTTATTTTCTTCAGTTTTTAAATTAACTTTTTTATTGTTCTCAGTTTTTTTAGGGTTCCGAACATCCGTAAGAAACGAAACCCTTATAGGATCATTCGTGTCTGTCTGTCTATCCGCAGTAGCGTAGCGAGGGGGGGGGGGCGGCGGCCCGCACCGGTTGACACCCGTTTAGGGGTGACGTAGGTTTTGTCACGGTCGGATGTCACCCCGTAACGGCGACGTAATGAAACCCGTCCGCGGTGGGGTGTAAGAAATTTCCAGCTCGCTTCGCTCGCTCTTACATTCTACACTCTCTATGTTCTCGAGCGTTTCTGTTTAACTCAACAAAATGACTATGTTTATGTATGAAATGATCAAAAGAAAATAATACCTTTCCGAGTTGGGGTGCATGAATTTTCGAGTTCGCTTCGCTCGCTCTTGTGTGCTGACCTCTCTCAGTTTATGAGCTTTCTTGTATCAGTCCATAAAGTTATTTCCATTTAAGTATAATATGACTGATCAAAGAAAATAAAACCTTTCCGTGGTCCATGTATTTTCGAGCTCGCTTCGCTCGCTCTTGTGTTTAATCCTCTCTTTGTTAATGAACTTTCTTGTATCAGTCCATAAAGTAACTTTTAATTATGAATGATTGAAAGGCAACAAAACCTATGCGAGGTTGTATGTAAAAAAATTCTGAGTTTTTTTTTATCAATGAATGAGCATCAATCCATAAAGTTCCTATCCGTGGTGGGGTATAAAAAATTTCGAGCTCGCTTCTCTCGCTCTTGTGTTTATACTGTATCGTGTGGCATAACAAAGGAAAGAACTTATTGTCAGGGTTTTAAATATATTTTTTTCATAATTTTAAAATAAATAAGTTTCAAGTTATTTAAGAAAATAGACGAAAAGTGACCATTCCCCCCTTATCTCCGAAACTACTGAGCCTAAAATTTTGAAACAAATTGAGATAAAAGACCTTTACCTAAAGATTACAGAAAAACCTATAATAAGTATTAAAATAACATGTAACAAAAATGTTTTTTTTTTCTGTAGAATATCGGCGTCTTTGCGGCCGCTGTTAGAGACGGCATTGCATAAATAAGTTTATTATAATATATGAGGTTTTCCTGATATTTCTAGGGGACGGAAAAGTTCCGGCAAAAGCGATTCTTCGATATTTTATTTAAATCGGTTCATCATTTCCAAGAAAAAGGACTTGTCAGTAGGTGTAAAACATCGAGAGGTATGAACGCTTCTTAAGGCACTAACTAGCAAAAGTGCCAGTCTATCTGCGATAGTGATTGAGTGATTGAGTGATTGTACACATGTCAAAATGTGAGGAACCACCACGTGACATTTCACCAGCGCATGTCATTTTGGGCTTAGCGATTCTCCCGTTGTCTAAGGACTGACGGATTTTCACGAACAGTGCAGCCAATCTGATCCTTATCAACATACAATTACATAAAAATACAGTCAAAATGAAACCAAGAACCATTTCGGCAAGAAAGTTAAACAATAACTAGTTCGGAGTACCGAATGAGTGCAGTCTGTCATTACAGGGGATCGACGTCGTATGATTACGGCGTAAGGCTCCAATTGTGGTGCAAGCAGGACTCGTAGTCAACAATAAACAGCGGGGCTGCTTCCGGCGGTCGATTACCGTTTCCGGCCGGACGTCGACCTCGCCGGATGTTGGTATGAAATACTTTTTACGTGAGTTTATTGTTGAGTTGGACACGATTGCGAAGTAGCACGGGAACGGAGAATATTGCTTCTGTTATTCACATTCTTCTTAGTGGCTTGAACAAATAATCTGCAACCAAATAATCTTAATATATAAAATTCTTCCGTTACTGACTGATTGAGTGGCTGACAGACAACGCACAGCCGAAACTACTGATCGTAGAAAGCTGAAATTTGGCATGTAGGTTCCTTGGGGAGTGTAGGGGAGCACTAAGAGAGGATTTCCCGAAGTTCCTATGGAAACGAAAAAAAAAAATGGGATATGTGCGTAAGTCGCGGGCAAAAGCTAGGAAAATATATTTTAAGTTCATTTGAACTGAACTTTTATTGTTATTTGTAAATTGATTTCGTACGTCTCACGCTAGGTATGGTTAATAGCTTTTGCTAGAGGATTCCTCAGCGTGAATGTTGGAAACCATCCTAAGGGAACATACTCCCAGGATAAAAAGTAGTCTATTGTTATTCCAGACTAAAATCTCTGTCTTCTACATCAGCATCAGCCTTTCATCCATTCTCTCTGGCGTAATTGAGAAACGAACATCCATCCAAACATTTGTATTTGTAATAGAAGGATCGCGATTAGCAAATCAAGCGTACCGGAAGACGCAACGTTGGAAGGCCTCCCACAAGGTGGACCGATGACCTGGTGAAGGTCGCGGGTAGCCGATGGATGCGAGACGCGCAGGACCGGTCGTTGTGGCGACGCTTGGGGGAGGTATATGTCCAGCAGTGGACGTCTTTCGGCTGAAATGAGGATGATGATGATGAGCAAAAGGATTTTAAATGAGGCCATGATCTCGAGTACTGCGAGGGCTGGTTTGAGGAAGCTCGGGAGAAGAGCTTCTGTAAGGATTTGAAGGAGGCCTTTACCCTGCAGGGGAACGGTTAGAGCTGAATAAAAAATAACCATAGAGGGGTTCGGACTTTTTTGAATGGAAGCTGGCATAGCCCCAGCCGCCGAAATATCTCGGCAACGTGACACTTTCATAACACCATTAGCCAAAAATGCCGACGGGGTGTTATAAGTTTGACGTGTCTGTGTGTGTGTGTGTCTGTCTGTGGCATCGTAGCTCCCGAACGGATGAACCGATTTTGATTTTTTTGTTTGAAAGGTGAATTAGTCGGGAGTGTTCTTAGCTATGTTTGATCAAAGTCGGTCCAAGATGGCCGCCGCCACAAAATGGCAGATTCGACATCTTTTTTCACAACTGCTCAATATGGTTATAAAATGAAAGGGCTTGACTAGTACAATACTTTACACTAGGACAAATTTCAAACCAAGATGGCCGCCACCACAAAATGGCGAATTACATATTTTTTTTCACAGATCCCTTAATATGGGTATCAAATGAAAGGGCTAATAATAATATACACTATATCGAAAGGGAATGAGGAATATAAACTAACGAAATTAAAATTAGATAAGTTTAAAAAGCATGAAATAAAAATTAAATTTAAAATTTAAAAATCCCCCGACAAAAAAAAAAACAAAATGGCGGGGGGGGGGGGAGTTTGTCAAAATGGTTCTATGCCCTTTTAAGATGCTTGACTTCTCGAGTAACCTCTACCTTTTGTCGCAAAGTCTAACCTGTACGACCGCAGATCCGTGACGCAGATAAGGCCCTACTAATTACAGTTTACTGTTCTTATGATAAGTTTAGCCTTAATTGGACGCTACATATCGCCCCAAATATTTATATTACCGGCAAAAAGAACTGTAACTACTACCGTACTTACGCAAAGCAAGGTCCTTACACAAAGTGACGTTTCATTAGCGATAAAGATTCTAGAAAAGTAATAATATATTTGATTGACATAACATCATCATCATCATAACAGCCGAAAGACGTCCACTGCTGGACATAAGCCTCCGCCAAAGGAGGGGGGTTTGCCATCATCGCCACGCTTGGCAGGCAAGTTGGCGATCACAGTGTATGGTGTTGAGTTTTACAGAGAACGCTGCTGCCCATTCTCTGGTGAGTCCCTTAGTCGCCTCTTACGACACCCACGGGAAGTGATGGGATGGTATTATTCTTTTACGGCACCATACGGCATCGGCCGACACCATACGCATAGGCCGACAACATAGCGAACTGTTAAGTGGTCCAATACCTCACTTTAAGGAGAATAGCTTTCGCTGATAGAATGTAGATTAAATTTTTAGGGTTCCGTACCCAAAGGTAACCAACGGAACCCTATTACTAAGCCTCCGTTGTCCGTTTGTCCGTCTGTCTGTCAGCGGGCTGTATATCGAGAACCGTAATAGGTAGACAGTTGAAATCTTTACAGATAGTGTATTTCTGTTGCTGCCTGTTGTAACCTCAATAAAAATTGAGGTTTATGGTACAAAACCCTTTGTGTGCGAGTCCGACTCGCACTTGGCCGGTTTTTTTTACAGACCAAAGGTTTAAGACGAGAAGTTTCTTAGGTAATCGGCGATAAAGGACAATTTTGGGTAAAATGAAAATGGCTGCCGAGCAAAAAGTTTGTGCGCTTCTATCTTTATAGACACAGCCTTTCAAAGAAATTTCGAAACAGCTGGTTGACGCTTCCCGTGACCTAAGGACAGGCTTTTGCTTTAGCCAGAAGCTA
Source organism: Lacanobia wlatinum (assembly GCA_947578705.1). Classification (NCBI taxonomy): domain Eukaryota; kingdom Metazoa; phylum Arthropoda; class Insecta; order Lepidoptera; family Noctuidae; genus Lacanobia; species Lacanobia wlatinum. The sequence goes on along the minus strand of OX388027.1, from coordinate 30,179,905 downwards.
AGCATTGCCAAACAACGTGGCAACTCGGTCAGTCTCTTGGGCACATTACCATTTGACAGCTTTGAGGACAATTTTCTTATAAATCCAAAAAATGATTAAAAAATAGATTTTCTTCAAACCGTTTTCCGTCTATTAAATTAAGCATACTTTCCATTATTTTCATATGTGCACATTATAAAGACTCACACTGTACACTTAGTTACTAAGAAACTAGCAAAAAAACTTCGAATGTAATATTTACATTTCATTGGACATTGTATTAAACGTTCAATAGGACGGAACCCAATAAAAACGGTCTTAAGAACACTCGACACGACATTTCTATCGCGGATCCAATAAAGTCAGACAAGTGTCACGGAATAGTTTACAATGGAGTGCTACCTACGTGTGACGAACGCGAAAATAACGTGAATCTGTAACGAACACTGTGTATACTTACATAAATGTTAAAGGTATCATGATAGGTGACCTATGTGCTTCATCTTCGACCATATCATCGCGTACCATCAGGTGAGATAGTGGTCAAACGTGTTTCTATCAATAGTAAAAAAAAACCTTAAAACGTAAGCGACATGTTCATCTTAATTTGCATTTCAGTTTTTTTGAGCGCATTCAATGAACCAGTAACGAAATTAGATAGGTACAAAAAAACATTTGCTACAAAATGAAGTACGCTAATTTTAACTAATATTATAAATGCAACAGTAAGTTTGTTTATTTATTAACTTTCTCGTCTATCAAAAGTAATTTATTCAAATTAGGCTGAGTACCAGCACTCTTTGAACGTCAACGTTTACAAATGACAGTCTCCCAAAACGCCCGCCTATCACGGTACATATCCGAACAGATTTTGATAAAATCCCAATTGAAAAAACTAGATATCTCGATACCCGCGAGATAGATGGGACCCTAGAGAAGGTCAAAAACTACTTTAACCCGAACAAAGCTGTTGAAAGTAAAAAAGATACCAGAACCACTACATTACATTTTAAAGATTCCACTCGATCAAATTTTCAGGAACCAAAAGAAATTGACTTAGCTTAGCAGTAAACCTCTACGGGACTATAAGATGACAAGCGCCGGGATTCAGAGGCTTATGAACACTCCAGTAGCTAGCTTATCCGTGACAGATACTTAGGCAAAACGAATTGAGGCACAAGGGGCAACAATTGGCGCAAACAGAACGCTCAGGTGGAAAGGGAAAAAATTCAATTCCAATACAACAGCAGAGCTAAATAGGAACCTCATAAACCGCTTACGTTGTGAACAGAAATTTTATTACGAACCTCATTCTGTTGGAAGCGGTTTGTTTGGTGATAGAACAGCGACAGCGATCACTGAAGAAAGGTTTTTTTTTAAGGTTCCGAACAAAAAACGGAACCCTTATAGGATCACTCGGGTGTCTGTCTGTCTGTCCGTCTGTCACAGCCAGTTTTCTCCGGATCCACGGGACCGATTCTGTTGAAATTTGGTGCACATATGGACTTCTGTGACCCAAATACGGACGCGTTACGTAAATATTTTTTTTTTTTAGTATTGGGGTCACTTTTGGGGATCAAACTAGAAAATTTCAAAAAAAGTTTTTTGAAAAATATCGTGTGACATATCAAATGAAAGGGCATACTGTGAGAATTTTAATTATATTTTTTTTCATAATTTTAAAATTAATGGTTTTGATGTTATTCAAGAAATAAGACGAATAATAACCATTCCCCCCTTATCTCCGAAACTACTGAGTGTAAAATTTTGAAAAAAATTAAGATTATAGATATTTACCTATAGATTACAGGAAAACCTATAAGAAGTCTATAGTGTAAAAATAACATGTTAAAAAAATGAAATTCGTTCGGAACCCTTTGCACGCGAGTCCGATTCGCACTTGGCCAGTTTTTATTTTTAGGTGTCCGATACATAAATTCGTAAGAAACGGAACCCTAGGATCACTCGGGTGTCTGTCTATTTGTCTGTCTGTCCGTCTGTCATATCTAATTTACCACGATTCTGTTGAATTTCGTACTCATATGAACTTCTGTGACCCAAACACGGACGCGTTACGTAAATAAATACATTTTGAGAACGGGGGTCACTTTTGGGGGACAAACTAGACCATTTCATGAAAAGTTTTTCTAACTGTACCTACCGTGTGATGTATCACAATAATAGGTTAGTGGTCAAACGTACAACGTGTTTACGTTAAAAGAAGAAAATATACGTGTCCAATATTGACTGACTAAATTGAATGATATTTTTTTACTCAGGAAATATCACTTACAACATTAAATATGCGACATTTACCGGCGTAATTAAAAACTTATGTTGAAATGAGTTATTTAGAAATATCTTCGGTAAGTAGTTGTTCTTAATAAAGTTATGATATTCAATGGAGTGGTCAGATTATTTATATCGAACTGATGACCGTTTCGTTGTATCAATTTATATTCCTTTAGTTAAGTAATAGGATGAATTTGAAATGCTTGAATATATTAATTCAATTGAATATCATAAAAAATGCATTTATTTTGTGTGGGATATTTATTTCGGAGTCGGAGTGAGCGTTACCTTGCATCATTCATTTTTTTTTGTAGATTAAGTTTGTAAATATTGTTCTTAACTTAAAGCGGAGCTCTATCACAAATTCGATATGCCATTAGAGCGGCCAGATCTTTTACTACATTTTGCATAAATCTCTGAGCTAATTTTGTCAATTTTCTGGGTACCTACATTAAATACAGCTGACACAAACAACACGAAAGAGGGATAAGCCTTGAAACAGAGAAATAAGCCCACTCTCCCAAAACGTCAACATAATTGTACACATTAGTTCACATTAACTGGACATATAAAAACGACCAGACCACGTACACTGGAGTGCAGATGAAATCACCAAAAGCGTTGTAAAAGCCACAATAAAGTTTGTGCTTTACGTGCGTGACTGTAAACTTGATAGTCCATTAAATTTGCATCGGACAGCTTCATACATTTTTGTGGCACACACTGTAAAAATACAGAGTGTATTCAACAAAATGTTGCCAGTTTAATTGGCGTTGTAATCGTATGTAAAATGTTGTTGAGGTACTGCCAAGTTGGAGAAAAATGTGCAATTTAAATACCTTTTTTGCTAAATCCATTGTAATTTTATAACTATGAGATTAATTTGCTGTAAATATTTCTGTGAATTATTCGTTGGAGTAACGTAATAATAAATCTATAAATAAATCAGAGATGAGCTCGCGGATAAATTAAATAGGTCGATTGTCTAGGTTGAGCGATGCTTTCCGAGGTCGATTTGTGAATAGGTGACCATCTTAATATACCGAGACTATTTCGTGCCTTGAAAAGCACGTTAAGCAGTTGGTGGCCAGAAGCCAGAAAATCTAACACCATTCTTTCCGAGGAGTACCTACCTTGTAACCATGCAAAAGGCTTGTCCACTGATAAAATGTAATTAGTCCGTCAGGTATATTATCAAAAAATATTTGACCCGTTTTTTTTCTTTTGAATGTAAACCAAAATTTACGAGGATGCGACTCTTTTAAAATTCTCAATACGTCACGCCGTGGTATAATTTTTGGTGCGTTCTGAAGTCACGAGCGGGACTCCCGAGTTTTGATGCGTTTTATCTTTGTCAACTAGCTTTTGCCCGCGACTTCGTACGCGCATATCCCGTTTTTTCCCGTTCCCGTAGGAATTTCCCATTGCCGTATAGCCTATAGCCTTCCTCGACAAATGGGCTATCTAACACTGAAAGAATTTTTCAAATCGGACCAGTAGTTCCTGAGATTAGCGCGTTCATGCAAACAAACAAACAAACAAACTCTTCAGCTTTATATATTAGTATAGATATTCATTGATTTACAAAAACAAAAAATTAGTGTCCATTATTTTTCAATACTCTAACTGACGGACTAAATAGATTTGCAATTTATTGTTGGTGGAAACTAGCCTATTACTTTGTTGTGGATGTCACATTGGTAGACGCTCCTAAAAAAAAAATAGTGGTATTCAGTCGCATCCGGTTTGACTGGATGGCGCGAAATATTGCATAGCCTTTTTAGAGTTCCGTACCCAAAGGCCAACGGAACCCTATTACTAAGCTTCCGCTGTCCGTCCGTCCGTCTGTCTGTCAGCGGGCTGTATCTCGAGAACCATAAAAGGTAGACAGTTGAAATTTGCACAGATTGTGTATTTCTATTTCCACTATAACAACAAATAATAAAAATTAAGGTTTATGGTACGAAACCCTTCGTCTGAGAGTCCGACTCGCACTTGGCCGGTTTTTATTTCTTATCGTTGTCAATTTACGTATTTAAAGTAAAATATTACAAGATTTAACGCTTTTTTTTAAGGTGTATAGTAGGCTCAATAACCTTGAGCATCTGGGCCACACATTCATATCTGCGCTGCACACACAAACATTTCCGTAGCGCACGCGCTGCCTCAAAACTATTATCAAAGATTACGCGAGGACGCAGATATGCGCGCCAAGCCGGCTTTTTTGCCTACGACTACAAGAGTATGGCGATTGCACGGCTGATTTTTAGTTTAGATAGATACATACGTTACGCATATTTTTATTCAATGGTCTCATTTTTTATACGAATGTAAAACAGAAACAATATAGGTCAGATAGAAACAATTTTGTAAATCAGCTCGTCTTTTTTGCTTACGATCTATATGAAGATACTCGAAACTGTTACCAGTGCACTGGTAACAGTTTGACCTTGAGTTTCGAGTATGCAGTGTATCTACTACTTTTTGTTTCTGCCAATACTACTTTATAGTCTCGTAAAAAGATTAAAAAAAAGTACATTCTAAAGTAAAGTAAATGAAATAACTTAGAATAATATTCTAAGCGAAATAAATTTTTAGCCTATTTCATAGTTCAGCTCTGCTAAATAATTTTGTAACAATTTCATTAACTCAAAAACTTCAGATTCTGTGATTCCTGTGAAAGTTTTAGGTGTTTAATTGATAATGTTATTATATCGGTTTATTTTGTAAACTGGAAATACGATGATGATTGTTGAAAAAAACCGATCAAGTGACAGTGAAGACACACTGGAGAAATGTCTCTGAAAAGAATTACCGCTGTAAATCCTTATTTAGCTACGGAACTCTGCAAATTACGTCCCTTTGCGTGCACTGCGAAAATTATTGATGATATAATAAAATAATAAACTCGAATTTTAGAGGACCCATCAATATCTACAAAAAGAAAAGGCAGTGCTAATAAATGCCCAACTATTATTGTTTGTCACTTTTTTATTTAAAAATTAATGGATACGACAAAGCAGACCACGTCATTCGCACCTTGGTATCATATCTTTATCATTATAAATCATAATTTAATTAACTTATTTTTTTGAATTACTCAAATCGAACATTCAAAAGATATCATAATTTGATCAAAACAATACAATTTAGCCAAACAGTCCCTCACAGACGCGAATGACACGCCGCATAGACCGACCGAATAATGAAAATAAATGTTTGTGTTTATGAACTTGTGTTTGTTTATGTTTGTGTTGATTAGCTGTACACCGACCACAGTGTATTTCTTTTCAACCCAAAGGTTGACTAATAGAGAATGCCTCGTTGCATTAAGTCCGCCTATGTACCACTATTGTTCATGAAGTTTAAATGAATAAATAGACTTATATTGGTTTTTTATTTTTCTTTAATATTAGTAAGTTTGTTTGTAATAAAAGAAATTAAGAATTAACGTCGGCTACGTTAGAAAAAAAAGAGCAGGCAAAAATAAAACCCGAGCGACGCCGATAGTATTTTGATAAAAGTTGCTGTATGAAACTGTACAATGCGCCCACGCGCTCAATCAAGCTGGCTCCTCTGCAAAGAGCTAGTCTATGAACGCACACTAATACAAAAGTTCGTAAATATTTGCACTAACACATTCATATACGCGTAGTCGGTCGATAGCGCGAGCGGAGCGACGAGCGACACAGCCTACCCGTCTCAGTGCTAACGCACGACTGCCGCCTTCGCCCAAACAGAGCTTTAAACTATGGGAGAATCAATATTGAACATTTTCTTTGCAAAATATTGATTGATTTACATGAGTAATGTTCATTTTGTAGTGCACTTTACCAACAATTTTTCCATGTAAAAATATTTTTAAACTTCGAAGCCGTTTGGAAGAAATATACAAAAAATAGCATGTTGTTAAATATTTTACAGCAAACCTGTACGTCATACGAAAACAACAATTGTTCATATTGTTGTTTATGAATCTACCATATACATATATTTTTTTCTAATCTTCTGACCCAGCCGTTAATGGGGAATATCCTTTAGAAAGTAGCCTTTTGACGGCTCTAAAGCAGAGGTAGGGCCTTAAGCACTATTTTTTTTTAATTAGAAAGTCCCTGAGGTTAAGGTCTCCTCCAGTTTATTCCACTAAGATAAGATAAGATATTTTTATTTGCATAAAACATGGTATACATGGTGTTATTATGGGTCAATTAGTGGCTTCTCTGATCCATTTTTTTCCAGCCATTGCTCTCTGTCCAGCGTATATTATTTTTTATTAAAAATACTCAAATCTAAACATTCTATTGATACTTTTCTAAAACCTGAAAAATGAGGGACCATTAAAAAAATGTTTGCTGAAAACTTATTTGAACTAAGAAATACATGAAAGGTTATTCGAAGAACCGCCACAGCTCGGTAACAATTCAGTTTTGTCTCCTACTTAACGGGATTTAATTTATTGCTAACAACCCCTAGTAAAACCCTTTTCAAGGAATAGGTCGATTTTCTTTGTCACACCGTATATTTTGTACCCGCTGACCAACCCTACGCGAAAGCTATAGCTACGCCCGTGAACCCATCATATACCTTACCAGTGAACCTTACTTTTCTTCACAAACTGTAGAAATTGCGCAAAACCTACAAACTTTGATCTTCTATACTCTTAATCTGGAACACTAATAGGCGCCTACATCACTTCGTCTCCAAACTTTATACAAATTATCTGAACCAACTCCGTAATTGACTTCACCGGTAGCTAATTAAGTTAATCAGCCTTTTAGAGGAAACTTTTACAGAATGCACCACTTGCGGGCTCGTGCGGAGAGGAGAAAGGGGATAATAGGTCCTTTGCCCCGCAGACACTCATCGACTTGTGCGGACAAGTTTGGAGATTGTTCGAAAACATCTGCTTCTCATCCCTCATGTTTGAGCAGTCGAGAGGAAAAACGGTTGCAATTTGAAACTGAACTGCAATTCTTAGAGTTCCGAACAAAAAACGGAACTCTTATAGGATCACTCGGGTGTCTATCTGTCCGTCTGTCACAGCCAGTTTTCTCCGGATCTATGGATCGATTCTGTTGAAATTTGGTACACATATGGACTTCTTTGACCCAAACTGGGACGCGTTACGTAAATCATTAAATTTTTAGTATGGGGGTCACTTTTGGGGTCAAACTAAAAAAAAAAAGTTTTTTGAACAATATCGTGTGACATATCAAATGAAAGGGCTTACTGTAAGGGTTTTAAATATATCTTTTTTATCACTTTAGAATAAATGGTTTTGAAGTTATTCAAGAAATTAGACGAAGAATGATTATTCCGCCCCCCCTTACCCTTTTTGAGTAACTTCAAAACCATTTATTTTAAATGTATGAAAAAAAAATATAATTAAATCCCTCACAGTAAGCCCTTTCATTTGATATGCTACAAAATATTATTCAAAAAACTTTTTTTTAAATTTTCTAGTTTGACCCCCGTACTAAAAATTTAATCATTTACGTAACACGGACGGTGTTTCGGTCACAAAAATCCATATGTGTACCAAATTTCAACAGAATCAATCCAGTGGATCCGGAGAATACTGGCTGTGACAGACGGACAGACAGACACACCTGAGTGATCCTATAAGGGTTCCGTTTTTTATTCGGAACCCTGAAAAGGAGAGACTACAATCAGTATTTGGAAGCAACACCTGTCTTCGCCGACTGTCAGATTGATGGACATTGATTTATGTGTATCCTTTTCTTTTCCCCAACAAATAAAACACGAAGCTGTACCATCAGGGTTTTTACGACTACTATGCTCAAATAACAACAAGATTTTAGAAAGAATTCGTTGGGTATCAAATAATTTGTCAACATCGCTGTCAGTAAAAAAAAAATGCCCAAAACACTGGCAGCATTGCCACGTTGAATGGCAATGCTGATTCTTTGCCGGAAGAAAAGATCAGCGGGTCTAAAAAGGCCACTATAGCAGAATCATATTAGAATCATAATATTAACCACACAACAATCTGTCTAATTTCATTTCCATCTTTATCGCTGACGCATTAGGTTCAAGGTTGATTGGGAAAATTTGACAGTGACGGGTAGCGTGATGTACTTTCTGATTCTGGCTTTTTTAGACCCGCAGCTAGAGAGCTGCGAGTAAAAAACATGTATACGATTAGTCCACTTGTCCACTTGTACTGAATGTATTATTGCTATTTACATATAGGTAGATCTTGTACTAAATGAATGTGGTTCAGATATTCGTCAAAGTTATTACATTTCATGCAGGTGCTACGTCACGAACCGACAATGATTTCTAATGTAAATGATTGAAAAATTGTTCGACTGATAAAACAGAAACAAATGAAACGCGTTTCGCATTGTCGCGTTGCACCTGTCTGCGGGAACCTTAAGAGGGGACTCGGGTCGGTAACTCTTGAGCTTTTCTCCATACAAACGCATTCCGCTGTTTTCTTCGTGGATAATGCTGCTAGAGCAGTGATTTTTTTCCAAAAAATCTAGATCGAATTAATACGTGGCTTTATCATTTTCTTTTATCCAAAACATAATTACTTAAAGAATTATGACAGTCCACAAACCCGAAAAAGGAGCCCGTTTTTACCGCCATGTTCAGACGACTGTCAGAATTGATAAGTTTTTAATAAAATAGAAAATAATAGAAGCATAGAAATAGTCTTCCTCTAAATATAGTATTTTTTTTAGATCAGTCCAGTTTTGAAGAAGAAAACTGCGGAATACAAAACGTCTTTTAGTCAAGGCAAAAATCAGCCTGAGCTGCAGTTGTCGCTTTCGCACTTTACTTGATAGAGCATAGTGCGCCGTATCGGCAATAGTTTCTTCAAATACCTATTTTTGAAATTCTTCGGGACTAGAGTCCCTTCTGAAAAGTAGGCCAATCAAATGTAACCTCATTTTTACCACGCGAAAATCTTAGCAAGAAATTACGACGTTTAACAAAACACTTGACTGGTATACCTCTTACCTTATTACCCTAATTCAGACTTGCCAATAAAACGGCTTCTCTGAATGCCGCGGCAAATAACATCGCGTATCAAAAGGAATATCGTCCAAATATAGTGGCGAATGGTCGTAAACTAAGTTTTATCTTCGTGTGTCTTCGGCTAATGTCGGAGATAAATCTGGAACGACAAAAGACCAGCTTCGGGATGAGTATGTCACGTAATTTACTTTTATAGTGTCGTCAGGGTAGCGATATGATGGGCATTTAGAGGATTTTCGGGTATTTTGCGGCGGTATGAAGAGACTTACCGTCAATGGTCGGGTGAGCGACAGTAAGCTCGCGGTGTTTGGCTCTAAGGGCGAGATTTTTATCCGTAGTTACCCATTGGTTAGTCGTTTTTGGTAAGTTAAAATTCCTTTTTCGAATCAAGTTAGTTACTAGCCTAAATATTGATCGAAAAACGCACAGTGACGCAATACAGGTGCCCAAAATGGTTAACCAATGGTTAAAAATGATGGGTACATAATTTCTCTAAGTCTTTTGTAAAACTTGACGTTCATAAAGTGCTGGCTCTCAGCCTAATTTGAATAAATGACTTTGACTTTAAATGATTTTGACTATCAATTGATTGATAAACGCATTTTAACAAAACTTTTATCATAATTTTAATTAATTTTTGTTTCAGTTAACTACGTAGTAAGTTACTTAAAAATTATAGGCACCTAAATATCGTTAACGTGCGTTTTTCGATCAATATTTAGCTTGACCAATGGTCAAAAAAGGAACTATCAGTTTAATAACTATAGTTAATTAAATAGTTTATTTATTTTCATTAGTCGGATAACAGAAATCTATAGTGTTAGTAACCAACTTATATCTAGCGTTAGTACAGAAATAACAAAATAAAACAAACTGAGATTGAGAAGCATTTTGCACAGAAGATGAACAGTTTCTTACTCGGTCATCCTCTCCACAAAATACCTCAAAAAAGGGGAAAATACATTCTCGGCCACTGTTTTTAGAATCCTGTTGCTACTGGCCCGGGTTCTAGCTGCCAGAGAGAGATGCAATTTTCTCCCGCACGGTTGCGTGGAAGCCGTCCATACGATGCTGTGTGCAATTGACTGAGGAGCTCGTGGCTAAATAATCATAGCCGCACGGGTCGATCTTCAAGGTTACGCAACGCTTGCCAAGTTTAGTCTGTGGATGGGTGACCAGTAGCGGTACCTTCATATAAGCCCAAAAGCCCATGCCTTACTAAAATGCTCGCTAGAGAATCAATATCAAACCCGAACTATTTAAAAGTTCGCGCGCTTAATTCTTATCAAAATAACACAAAGTATGCTACCTATGCCACATTACTACATAACTAAACATCGCGATTGTTCGCGCGCAGAGTTTCGCATTTGCAGCGTCTACATATAGCTATCTCGCTTACACGTACCGGCTTTTACCGGGCTTTCAAATACTATCTCCGTCACTTTCGCACTTATAGCGATGTGCCGTATTACGAGTTCTAAGCCTTGTGCGCCTACAAATCGATCAGTATTGAAGATTAAGCCGTGCATGCGTATGAAGTTGCGCGCGTATGCGTGACCTTATCACCTTGCCAACTCTGCAGTGTTGCCGTTTTAGCGACGTTGTGAGATCTTAGAGATTTTTAACGAGTTTGGGGACTTTTTTTAAGATTTAGCAACAATAAAAACTAGCGACTTTTTAAAATAACGAAATTAAATACTCAAGCAATATCTTAAAAATAAAAAATTTGCGACATCTAGCTAGATTTTTCATATACCTGGTGACTTTTTTTGCCTAAATGACAACACTGCAACTCTGCGTAAGTAGTTCTTGACACCGGAGTGCAACTCACTTCAGTTTTATTTGCTTGAGAGTTGAAAAGTTATGTTGTTAAAGTTTTTTGTGTGTTTTCTTAGATTTTCTCAGTGATACAATTGTTTTGGTGACTTACCTACAACAATGGAGGTTGTACCTTGTGAGGATTTAAAATGCGTTCAAGTTTTGATTGGCGAAGATAAGGTAAAACCTTTAAACTTTGCTCAGAAAAAACAGTTAAATTCTTCATTAAAACCGACGCCTAATCTGTGTTTTTCTCAGACTAGTAAATCGCATAAACGAAAATTTAATAGATCAGTGTATAAAACTACTTGGATTGTTGGCTGTTCGCACACTAATAAGTTGTGTTCGTTTTGCTGCCTATTTTTTTCGAATGAAGATTCCGTTTGGAATACATCTGGTTATAATGATTTAAATAACATATCTGGCGCCATTAAAAGGCACGCAAATTCCTATAAACACCTGTGTGCAATGGTTTCTTTCGGTAATTTTGGTAAACAACGAATTGAGACATCTATATCAGTTTATGAGAAAATTGCGATGATACACACGAAGGTACCTACAGACTCAGTCGAAAACTGAACTTTCTTTTTTTGAAATCGGTTAAAATTTTATTGGGCTTGCCTTATTTTGAAACCCCAGGCACGCCACTGTGGGTGACCATCTTAGCATGTCGAGTTTCCTCCGTGCTTCGGAACGCACGTTAAGCCGTTGGTCCTGGTTGTCATTTGTAGACCTTTGGCAGTCGTTACGGATTGTCAGGAGCCAGTAAATCTGACTCCAGTCTTGCCAAGCAGTACCGTGTTACCCTGAGGTTTTGTAGGCAGCCGCGCCACGAAAAATACTGGTATTCAGCTGAATCCGGTTTGCTTGGAAGCTGACCCTAATATAGTTGGGAAAAAGCGAGGCAGATGATGACTAACAATTGATCGTAAGACGCATTTTGACGAAATTTTTAAATTTCTTGATTAATGGAGAGTTCTATCAAGCTCTATAATGAAAGCATTATGTTTTTCAGCGCTTTGTTTAGCAGCAGACACTTATCACGAAAATCAAAACAGGTTCATTCGAACCCTGCAATTAGTCGGTAACCCCATCATTGAAAATAACCCAATCAGGATTCTGGAAACGGTTCGCGAATAAGTGACTCAACAATTTCATCAGATTACACGACATTGTACCAGAAGCACCAGTTTCGAAGCTTTAAAGGCACGTTTCTATGCATCGCTCGTACCTTTAGACGCTTAACAATATAACTCCATGAGCTATAACATTTTAGGGCGAATATTAACCAAATTGGATGAGCGGGTGACAATCCGCGATTTCCTGGTTCGGAGAGAAAGGGGCGAGGAATGCAGAGTTTTTTTTTATAATTAGGTACATCTGCTAAAGGGAATCAGAGAGCATTTGGTTTGTTTGTTAATAATCATAAATATTAATTCTTCAAAAGTCTTTTTTTATCACCAAGCTTGGACCAAAGTGGAGGAGATTTCTTACAATTTGACGAGCACTGCAATTGGAAATTACATATAAATACGGTATGCAAGAAACTCAATAGATTTGTTTACGCTCTAAGGCAGTTAAGGAAAACAGTTAGTGAGACAGCAGCTCTTACTGCTTATCAAGGCCACGTAAGCTCCATTTTAAGGTACGGGTTATTATTATGCCAACTCGCCACACATTAGCAGAGCTTTCATTATACAGAAAAAGTGTATCAGAGCAATAAGTAACGTCGGGCCTTTTGAAACATCGCACAACATGCAGGCCGCTTTTAAAAAAAAAACTAGGAGTACTTACTCTTGTATCTATGTACATAATGGAAATTGGGATGTTTATCAGAAACCAATCACAATTGTTTGTAGACAATAATGAAAATCTATACATATAATAAAATCGTAGACTAACCGTGTCTGTACATTGAGTATTTTTGCATGAAAATTACACAGAAAACTCAGAAAAAAGGTATAAAACACAAAAATGCAATTTTTGAAATTTTTGTCTGTTTGTCTGTTTGTCTGTGCGTTTGTGGGAGCATCACGCTTAAACCACAGATTAGGTTGCAAATCTAAGTACTTAAAAATATTAAGTGATAACCCGAGTAACATTTAGCGTTTATTTCATCAAAATCGACCTACAAAATCAAAAGATATAGAATTTTTAAGTTTAGGAAGAAACTTCCTAATGTATTCTGATGAGTCAGAGCGCCATCTATTGAGAAAAATAAAATGCACGAAAGCATTCAAAATTGTTGAGTTATTTGTGAAACTTTTAATACGTGGCAAAATAAGAGTGATCATTTTATACCTTTTCGTTATTGATCGATACAATCGATCCACAAAATCAAAATATATTGAATTTTTAGTTAAGTAAGAAACTTCCTTATATATTCTGATTAGTCAGAGCGCCATCTATTGACGAACCAAAAAATGCATGAAAGCATGAATGTTGCACCAAAACACATTGACTGAGTTATTTGTGAAACTTTTGATACGTAGACGTAGTCTTCTATACACATAATAAAATCGTAGACTAACCGTGTCTGTACATTGAATAATTTTGCATGAAAATTACACAGAAAACTCAGGAAAAAGGTATAAAACACAAAAATGCAATTTTTGTCCCGTCAGCACTGCACCTTTGTTACGGAACCCTACAGGCCTGATCCGCAAGTCGAACCGTCCAGTACTTCGCAAAACTACGATAAATGCACTTTAAACGAAACCAGCACAACTCGGAGATTTAAGCAATTTTGGTCCCTAACAGTTTAAGACCTTTCAGAGACCACACCGGAATTCCTACGAACACGACTGTTTCCAAAATCGTGTGAGGTCATTCTCCAGCGGAAAATCTTAACACCGCAGTTCAGGAAAACGCGTCATCAGTGCAACGCCATCTATCGACCATGTAAACTGACAAAATATTTGGCAGCGGAAGACGTTAAATAAGAAGCCCGTAAGTAACAATAAGGTATTAAAATGTTTACTTTTATTTTGCTACGTCTACGTATTAAAAGTTTCACAAATAACTCAATCAATGTGTTTTGGTTTAACAGTCATGCTTTCATGCATTTTTTGGTTCCTCAATAGATGGCGCTCTGACTGATCAGAATACATTAGGAAGTTTCTTACTAAACTAAAAATTCAATATATTTTGATTTCCGGGATCGACTGTAACGATAAATAACGAAAAGGTATAAAATTGATCACTTTTATTTTTTAACGTATCACGTATTAAAAGTTTCACAAATAACTCAACAATTTTGAATGCTTTCATGCATTTTATTTATTCTCAATAGATAGCGCTCTGACTCATCAGAATACATTAGGAAGTTTCTTCCTAAACTTAAAAATTCAATATCTTTTGACTTTGTGGGTCGATTTTGATGAAATAAACGCTAAGTTTTCCTCGGGGTATCACTTAATATTTTAATTACTTAGATTTGCAATCCAATCTGTGGTTTATGCGTGATGCTCCCACAAACGCACAGACAAACAGACAAACAGAAAAACAGACAAAAATTTAGCATGAATGTTGATTGAGTTATTTGTGAAACTTTTAATACGTAGACGTAGCAAAATAAAAGTAAACATTTTAATACCTTATCGTTATTTACCGTTACATACGGGCTTCTTATTTAATGTCTTCCGCTGCCAAATATTTTGTCAGTTTACATGGTCGATAGATGGCGTTGCACTGATGACGCGTTTTTCTGAATTGCGGTGTTAAGATTCTCCGCTGGAGAATGACTTCACACAATTTCTAAACACAGTCGTGTTTCGAAGGAATTTCGGTTTGGTCTCTGAAAGGTCTTAAACTGTTAGGGACCATAATTGGTTAAATCTCTGGTGCTGGTTTCGATTAAAGTGCATTTATCGTAGAGTCTTAAACTGATTTAGTTTTACGAAGTTCTGGACGGTTCAACTTGCGGATCAGGCCTGTAGGGTTCCGTACCAAAGGTGCTGTGCTGACGGGACCCTACTGCTAGGCCTCCGCGATTGATTCCGTTTAGAGCGAAGCAACGAACGGTTCGATTTGCGAAACAAGGCTAATAATAATAAATAAAAATCTTATATTTCAGACAGAGTCCATTTTTTGGTTAGTAGTTAGGTTTAGGTTTAATTTAGGTTAGTAGATTGGTTTTTTATAATAAGGTATCGTACCAAAGGTGGTCACGCTGACGGGAGCGATCGATTTTGGGAGGCTACTCTCTAAGTCCGAAGTCCGTAGTTTCGGGCTTAGTTGCGGACGTATTCTACTCCGTATCACCTACAGACTTACGATTAGTCCCGAACCCGAACTAAGAATGAATGACAACACGATTTCACAGTAACTGTCAAATCGTGTTATCATTAGTTCTCATTGGTTAGGTGATACGGAGTGGAATTTTTTTTTTTTTTTACATAGATAGGCATACGTTTGACCACTATCTCACCTGATGGTAAGCGATGATGCGGTCGAAGATGGAGCACGTTTGCCTAGAAGCAACCTATTCACTTTTGTCTTAAAGACTCCCAAGGTTGCCCGCAATTGTTTTTAATTCGTGCTAAGTATCAAAAGGTTCGATTTGCGAGCCAAGGCAAATTATAGGGTTCCGTGCCAAAGTTGCTAATGGGACCCTATTATTTAAGCCTTCGCGTACGATTTTGATTCGTGCGAACCCCGTCGATTTTTAGGGTTCCGTACCAAGTTTGCTAACGGAACCCTTTTGTTTAATAAGCCACCACTGTCCGTCTTCCTTCAGTTTATGCGTTTTATTTCTGTCTCGCTAATATAAAAAATGTCTTCAAGAAAAAGGTCGAATCTTTCACAATATAGCAAAATTCTTAATCTTCTTAATATATTTAAAACAAAGTCGGGTTTGTTCGAACACTTTTCTAACTCGAAAACGGCTCGACCGATTTTCATAGTTTTTGTGTTTTTGGATTAGTCTTCGTCCGGAATAGCATAATAAGAATTGAAATACAAAAAAAAGAGTAAAAGAAAGAAAGAAAGAAAAATGTTTATTTGGGACTCGCACAAGACACATAAAATAAAAAAAATAAAAAAATGTAAAAATAACAGTTATAAAATATATATACACAGCTAAGCGGCATCCTTAAATTAATCTGTGCGAGGCCAAAAAGGTCCCTGTCTCAGCATATGCTGCGATATTTAATAATAAATATCACAGCGTTGGTGTTATGACAGGGCCTGGCGTAATGTCACGGACACACGGAGTAGGTAGGTAGGGTAGGTAGGTAGGATAGGTAGGTAGGGTAGGTAGGGTAAGTAGGGTAGGTAGGTAGGTAGGTAGGTTGGTAGGGTAGGTAGGTAGGGTAGGTAAGGTAGGGTAGCTATGGTAGGTAGGATAGGTAAGTAGGTAGAGTAGGTAGGTAGGGTAGGTAGGTTAGGGTCGGTAGGTAGAATAGGCAGTTGACGGGAGCGAAGCCGCGCGGGTCAGCTAGTTGTAAATATAAATCAAGAGACCCTACTAAATTGAAAACTCATACTTCTTGTAAAAGCGCATTGCATAAAAGGAATAGTTATAGGATGTCCATTCAAGTTTATAATCACATTCCACGTCTGTTGAGAGAGCTTCCTTTATGTAAGTTTTAAAACAAATGAAACTATGGTTACTGGAGAACTGCTTTTATACCTTAGATGAATTTTTAACTGTAAGACTTAATCTCTGTAAGTAATGAGTTGAACTCTTGTATTTGTGAACTATTTTATTCTCTTTTACTATAACTAGTAGTAAATTTTCGCATGCCTCCTATTGGTGAGATGTGTGACACTCTACCTACTTTCTTGTAACACCGATTGTACCATATCTCTGGCGAAATAAATGATTTATAATTTGGCATTTTAGTCCTGTGCTAGAAAATTAAAAAAACATATGTGTTAAAAATTCGATAACAGCGTTATAATTTTTTTTTTTGCCCTAATTCGCACTAGTAGTTACTCAAAATGAAGTGATTGCTGATTTGTTTTCTCATGCAACGCCTAGTTACATCGCACATCTCTGCAGGAACCCTTAAGCTTCTTACTAGCACCATTAGGTACATACATGAGAACTATTAGCGCTCCTACCGATGTATAGGAAATAGGTTCTTTTCTGTTTACCCCCTTTGTGATAACAGCCGTGACCGTTATGGAACCATATTATACTTAGGTAAGGTCGTTCCGATGGTAAGACAATGTTTTCCCCATTTGGACCGGCTCCAATATTGAGAGCGACGCGCTGTAGAGGTTGCAAACGTGACGTTGATTTGATAAAAGAATATTATGGGGAATTTGGGTGAGGTTGGTGAGTCAGCAACTCGACACTTTGCTAACCTGTTTAGTCCCGTTGCGCTGCTGGGCAACGGCCATAGCTTTCCAATGTTCTTTGTGTTTTGCCTTTTCCGGCCAATCCGTGGTATAAATGTTATTTAATAATAAACATTTATTTTCAGAACCTCTTCCATAATTTTTTAGTAACAATGTAAACTTATAAACGAGTGTTAGTAATATTTAATACCTATTTATTTATTGTAACATGAATGAGGCACGCTGATCCTGGGGAATTTCTACTTGACTGCGTGCAGTCGCATCCATCGCCCCGAGATCGGAGAGTCCCACCTTTTAATTAACGTTCTAAGGATGATGTAACTTTTGGATATAATTTCTCCTGGAAAGTTATAATATTCAAAATTTCGACAAAACGGTTAGCGCTGGTTGAGCGATTTGCTGCTGCGCTGCGTGTCCCGGGTTCGACTCCCGCACGGAACAAATATTTGTATGGCCTACAGATAGTTGTTCCGGGTCTAGATGTTTCTGTATGTTTCTGAACGCACCCATGATACAGAAGAAATTCCTAGTGTGGGGCAAAAAATATTGCACCTATTTTGTTGTCTAAAAATATTGTTGTGGTGCGATTTTAAACAATAGATACTCGTAAATGAATTGGAAAAGTTAGAAGTGTATAATTTAAACTTATGTTTCTTTACACTAATGTTAAAATGTTGGTTTTCTTACATGAAAATCTTGAATACGATATTATTAAAATTCAGTTAATTTTTAAGTAAAACATATTGTTTCTAAACTTTTAATACTAATTCATTATATTCTTCTTTAACCTGCAAAAGAAAAATACTTAATAAAGAGGATATTCGCGTATAAGTTACGATATTGAACAAAGGAATCGCATTAACTTACCCCAAGTCGATCGCCAAGTAACCGAACATAAGTTGTGCATTATTTCCGATACCAATTCCTACTAAAATACATTTCCTTTGATGTTGTGTTGTATTTGTACTTGTGTTGTTTTACTCTTTGGATATTTGAAATATTATACGAAAGGGTAGGGGAAGAAAAAATATGATTTGTATTTGGATTACCTAATAGGGACCTTGCTAATCATGGCTAAAAGAAGTCTAGTGTTATTTGATAGGTCTGTTTTCTAGCGCAGATTATGTCCCACGGCTGGGCCAAAGCCTCTTTTTCCTTTTAAATGGCGGGCGCGGTTGTGTGACGATTAGATTAGATTTTTGGGACAAGCTCGCCACACATTTCCAATCACTGCAACTCCTGAAAGCCAGAATCAACAGTGGCGACCACCAGAAAAACGCCAAGCCAATGAAGCCCGACGAGTCCTGGACAAACGATTCAACTGTCTTGGATCCTGCAACGAAATTAATCAGAATAGTACAGCGGAGGAGTAGGAAAGAATATATATAATTTCCACTTCCCTCCTTATCAAGCAGGAGACATAATAGCTAGGCCAATAGGCACCAAGGGACATATACAACTGGGTTGAGCCCAGTTGTCAAGATTATATATTATCACGTCACCACGGATTATATATTAATACTAAAACTAATGGGTCCTAAATTGTGAGCTGCTTTTGATTCCAGTAACAGGTATTGTAAAATCGCTTGAACATATAGTAAACTACTCCAAATGTAACCTGAATACTATCTAACATAGTATTGCGATCAGATCAGATACTCAGACCACCTTCGCCGCGGTCCAGTGAGTGATGATCTCCGTCCATCTCTCCGAGGGTATCCGTATCACGTGGCCAGCCCTCTAGCACTATAGCCTTGTTGTTTTTTCCCCTAACATCCCCTATCTACTATGACTAGAGTTATAGAGAGCAGGATGGTGTTTCTAACGCGATCTGTTTGAGCTCCGAAAGAGTAGTATCATTCGATTTTTGCAAAAGCTGCAGTACAGAGTTTGTATCTATGTTCAATTGATAAGGAGCTGACAAATCTGGTAGTTGCCTACCAGGTTTACTTTTTTATTTAATGACACTAATCTTCGCTGAGCCCCGAGCGAGGTAAGCTAAATGCAACATCTATGTCGTGTCGCGTCGGCTAGGTTGGCAATATTTCGTCCTGGTTAATGGGCCGAGTTATTTTTTCCCTGGCTGCTGGCATGTTTCACTAAACAGTTGCGAGGTTGCGACGACATGAGTAAACATGTCCCTAGTCTCGATGTTATTTGATTATTTGCTTTTAATTCAGTCTGATTGATTTTATTTTGACATTAATGCTTATGTTACCTACTGCGTGATAAGGGTTGCTAACAATGGGCCTCATCATTAGGCCTGATGGAATCAAAAAGAAGAGATCCGAAAGAGAACCAACTTTACCGATCAGCAAGCCTAGCGGCTAGCAAAGGAACGGTTGGAGACTTGCAGACGTCAGGTAGGCCGCGACAACCGGCTGACGTGAAGTGGGCCGGGAATGTGCAGGTCCGGGCGTCACGTCTGCGCCAACCGTCGCGGTGCCCTTAGTAGTGCCTGAAACCGCGAAGTCCTTTGACAGCCGTAGCCGACCCGTAGCGTAGAACCCTGGAAACGTTTAGGTTGCGTGCGTCAGTGGGTGCACAGAAATCGGCCGCGTGCGATGTGCCAGCTCATAGAAAGTTGACGTGAGGGAAGGTCCCAGGGAATTAGAATAGGTAGGGCTCACACAACAGTTCACACACATATGAGCATGGCACAGATGGCGTAATTACATTAAAAATGAGGTTATGTGAGACGATGTAAAAACAAATATAATGGAAAACAGTCATCATTCCAGGTGGTTTGTGAAAAAGCTCATGATATATGGTCAGGTAAAGCACATTTTGATACATCAGTCGCGAGTGCATGCATTTTATCGTTTCATGCCTTGGGTGACCCAACACCGCGTGGTCGGTCTTCCTAAAATGTTAATAAGGAACTCATCCTAGAACCGGGGTTCAGCTAATTATAATCGGAGCCAGGATTGCTCCTATCTAGAGCACGTCTCGCAGCCAGGTTGAAGCTAGTCCATTGGTAGAGTGAAATTCAGTGATATGTTCTGAGATACTAAACTTGAACCATCAAATCACTGTGTGCTAAGTTATGTTCGGTGTACTTGAACAACAAAAAAATCAAGATTTTTTCCGTTTCTTACAGCTCACTAATATTCTCTATACCTACATCACATAAATATTTATCTACAACTCACCCTCCCCAACCCTTGAACAACATAATCATATTAGTAGCACCTGTACTAATACAAATAGGGCTTCCCGAGGCTTTTTATTGTGTTCCCTCTCAATTAATCTTAGCTAGCTTACTGCGGCGCGATCATTACTCTTGCTAAGTAATTGTCTTATGTACGATTAAAACTTCGTGAATGTTACAAGGGTAAATTAAAAACACATTTGTTACTCTATTTGTTATTAAGTGCTTTATTGAATGATACATTTTGAAGTAAATAACTTTAAAATTTAAAGCACTATCGAGGCTGTGTTTTGCCTGACTGTGTATACACATTTTGAGCCTTTTAGCGAACTCTCTGGAATAATCACTGTATTCTATAATATCTTGTTATTGCATCGTGTAGGGAATATGCATGAAAAAAAAATATCTATACAGTTTAGCTAAAAATATACAAAAATATAATACTAGCAGTGAAAATAGAATCAAAATTGCTCGGAAAACAATCGAGATATAATTATTTTAAACAAATATATCTGTCCCTCTCGCGAAAACGCTGTTTACTATGGCAGCTGTATAGGCGTCAAAGACTTTGACGTCAAAGTTCATATCGGAGTTCTCTTTCTAATTGTAATCTTTGAAGCTTTATAACTTCATCGCTGATGAAAGTATTTAAAAATAATTTCATGATGGTTTACTAGTAGAGCTAATGGGTATTTCATTTTGCAAATAAAAAAATCGAATGCATATTCCCTCCCACGCGCATACGTAGTATTGTGTGTTGTGTATGTACTGTTGCATAATAACAGTGATGACATACGGAACTGAAACGTGGTCGCTTACAATGAACCTCATCAAAAGGCTCAAAATCACTCAAAGGGCAATGGAGAGGGCAATGCTTGGAGTTTCCATTGCGTGATCGAATCAGAAATGATGATATCCGCAAGAGAACCAAGGTTACCGACATAGCCCGAAGGATCGCCAAACTAAAGTGGCAGTGGGCAGGGCACATTACTCGCAGAACAGATGATCGATGGGACCGAAAAGTTCTGGAGTTGCGACCGCGTACCGGAAGGCGTAACGTTGGAAGGCCTCCCACAAGGTGGACCGATGACCTGGTGAAGGTCGCGGGTAGCTGATGGATGCGAGACGCACAGGACCGGTCGTTGTGGCGACGCTTGGTGGAGGCCTATGTCCAGCAGTGGACGTCTTTCGGCCGATATGATGATGACGATGATGATGTTGCATAATAATTTAATTCTGCCAAGCCCGTTCTATCATCAGACCACCAGGCGTACGGCGATGCGCCACCGGTACATGGTGGACACACACGCACAAAGCGTGTTGGGAACACATTCATTGTGAGTACGGCTAAAGAGTGGAGTTTCCTGGTAGATTCTGTGTTGCCTGATAGCTAAACCTGGGAGTCTTTACGAAAAGAGTGAACAGGTTACTTCTAGGCAAGCGTGCTCCATCTTCGACCACATCTTCGCTTACCATCAGGTGAGATAGCGTTCAAACGTGTGCCTATCAATTGTAATAAAAAAGACCAATCACAAAAAAAGACAGTATCTACCATCAAATACGACTTCAACGTTTACCCTTATTTTGATATATGAACATTAATACCGCAAATGAATTCAAACGCAATAACGTCACATGCCATCAAATTAATTAATTGAATGGAACATTTAATTCAATTTGGCATGTTCGAGATCCCTGCGGATGTTCATAGGTACAGGATGTTATATTAATTCTGTATAACAATTACTTTAGCCGTATATAGGGTCCTCTGAATTTATAACATCTTTATATTTAACCGCGGGTTTCTGATTTTATGTTTTAACAAGCTGATCCACGCAACTTCGTCTGTGCCACATTTTTTATTAATGCTCTGCTCCTATTGGTCGTAGCGTGATGTTATGTAGCTTATAGCCTTCCTCGATAAATGGGCTATTCAACTTTAAAAGAATTTTTCCATTCGAACCAGTAGTTCCTGAGATTAGCAGGTTCAACCAAACTAACAAACTCTTCAGCGTTATAAATTAGTATACTAGCTTTTGCCCGCGACTTCGTAAGCGCATATCCCGTTTCTTCCCGTTCCCGTAGGAATTTCCCACCTTCCTCGACAAATGGGCTATCTAACACTGAAATAATTTTTCAAATCGGACCAGTAGTTCCTGAGATTAGCGCGTTCAAGCAAAAAAACAAACAAACTCTTCAGCTTTATACAAGTATATTAGTATTGATATAAAAATGGACGCAGCAGGCATGAATGGCGTGGATGGAACAGTGGACGTCTTTCGGCTGATATGATGATGATAATAGATAAAAATACCGTCCCAGTGCGAGTCGGAGTCGTACACGAAGGGTTCCATAAATCGACTTTCTTATATTACAGTGACAATACAAAAACTTATTTTGTGAAAATTTCAACTGTCAAGCTATAACGGTTCATGAGATACAGAAAGCTGACAGGCAGATGGACGGACAGCGAGGTTGTGATCGTGGTGACAATGGAAATGGTGTGGAGAAGAAAATGTGACCCAATATTATAGTTCATAGGTTTATAGGCTTCTTTATTTCGACCAGCTTCTGCGTGCAGCCGAAAATTTTCCATTTAATTGCGACGTAAGTACCAAGAGTTGCAGTGGTTGGGAATAGAGTGGCGGGCTTGGCCCAAATAAAAGACAGTCGCTGTGCAAAAAATGAATGTGGAGGAACGGCGACTTGGTAGCTAGGTAGATTTTGTTCTCAGTTCATTTAGTAAACATTATCAATATTCAATTCAATCCTTACTAATATTATAAATGCGAAAGTAACTCTGTCTGTCTGTCTCGCTTTCACGCTAAAACTACTGAACCGATTTAAATAAAATTTGGTACAGAGACAGTCTAAAGCCTGAGAAAGGAGATAGGCTTCTTTTTATCCCGGTAGTATGTTCCCTAGGGACCACGCGGGCGAAGCCGCTGGCAGAAGTTAGTCATCAATATATATATAAAAAAATCCGTTACTGAGTGAGTGACTGACAGACAACGCACAGCCGAAACTACAAGTCGTAAAAAGCTGAAATTTGGCACGTAGGTTCTATGGGGAGTGCAGAGGAGCACTAAGAGATTCCACGAAATTCCTATGGGAAAGGGATAAAACTGGATATGCGCGTACGAAGTCGCGCGCAAAAGCTAGTAATTTATAAACCTCCATTAATCCCATAAACACAATTAATATTATAAACACGAAAGTGAGTTAGAAAGAGAGTAGAGAACCAAGTTGCACCCAAAGCCGCTCCGGGTAACAAACAAATAAACAATTATTTGTTTGTTACCCGGAGCGGCTTTGGGTGCAACTTGGTTCTTGGGTACACCTTGTCCTGGAATGGAATGTATGACTTTGTTGTCTCGGAAGTATTTTCCCTAGGGGTGAAAACGCTTCAGAGTCGAAAATTTTACCATCAATTTTCGACTCTGAAGAGGATGCAGAAGCTAGTCTCATTAAATTTTTATGTTTTAGTAGCAGTAAGGGCGGTTTTTGTATGTGAATTGAACTACGGTTGACCGTACCTTCCTTCATTTAAACGCTTGCGACGTTAACCGGAATCAAAACTCCGAGGAACATTATGCTGTAACCCGACTATATCAAGAGTGCTGCGTTGTTGCCTCCTTAGTGTTTGTACTGACGCGCCACTTTTAAGCAACTAAAAAGTTGACGGTTACGTTTACTTTCACGGTCAAGAGAGAGTGCCAATTTTGTGTGTTTGTATTTGTGTATGTGCCATGTTGAGGGAAATGTCGCCGAAAGTGGCAGTTACTTATGATATGGGCATTTTTTGTGACAAAATTTTTCAGATAAAGTATCTAACCCAACTTATGTTCCAAAACTTCATCCAAAGTACACAATAAAGGTACAGATTTCTGTAATGATAACGTTTATTATATTAGTAGGTACAGGAATATGACCACTAAACGTTCCAGACAGAGTAACATTCACAATAACGGTTGTCGAAAAGGCAAAATTAAGGAATATACCACGTGATAAATATCAGTAATAAATAGGTAGCGTAGCGCTCGCCATTAACAGTCGCTGATATGTATGCTAAAGTTTCACATTTTTTAGCTAGATTCACGGGTAGGTACTTGTTTGGCCACATATTTTTACAGATCATCAGCGTCACACGATCGCCAAAATATGCAGCCTTTTAATAAAACTGAAGTTAGTTGCCCGTCTACACCGCACTAAGTCACGTCTCAAATGCGAACGTTTTAAAATAGATCGCGTAATATTTTCCCCATACATTTGGCCGCACTCAGACGTCTCACGGCAGCCAGAAGTAAATGAGGCGAAAATTCTTGCAGGTTTTAACGAGAGCGCGCATAACTATGGCAAAATGACGTCGGTTATCGTGAAATTCGTTTTTAATATGGATTATAAAGCTCGCTTTATTGGTACAGATTTTCTGTTTGGATAATCATTTTGGATGCCATATTTTCTTAATTATTTACTGATGTTTTTGTGCTGTGCTGTGGACAAACAACGTTGCTATCCATTTTGGGCATTCAATCTGCCTAGCTTTTTTCAGGGTTCCGTACCTGAAGGGCTACCAACGGAATGCCTCCACTGTCCGCCCGTCCGTCCTTCTGTCAGCGGGCTATATGTCATGAACCGTAATAGGTAGACAGGTGCAATTTTCACACAGTATGTGTTTCTGTTGCCGCTATAACAACAAATAACTTAAAAAGAACTGACTATGTGCGAGTCGGACTCGCTTGCAAAGGGTGCCGAACGAATTTTATTTTTTAAACTTGTTATTTTAACACTATAGACTTCTTATAGGTTTTCCAGTAATCTATTATCTCCATTTTTTCAAAATTTTAGGCTTAGTAGTTTCGGAGATAAGGGGGGGGCGGAATGGTCATTTTTCGTCTAATTTCTTGAATAACTTCAAAACCATTTATTTTAAAATTATGAAAAAAATATAATTAAAACCCTTACAGTAAGCCCTTTCATTTGATATGTCACACAATATTGTTCAAAAAACATTTTTTTTTAATTTTCTAGTTTGACCCCCAAAAGTGACCCCCATACTAAAAAAAATATAATTTACTTAACGCATCCGTATTTGGGTCATAGAATTCCATATGTGTACCAATTCCAACAGGATCGGTCCAGTGGATCCGGAGAAAACTGGCTGTGACGGACGGACAGACAGACAGACACCCGAGTGACCCTATAAGGGTTCCGTTTTTTGTTCGGAACCCTAAAAACTATAGTACGGGTCCCTAAAAACTATAGTACGGAACCCTAAATGCACGAATCCGACTCGCACTTGGCCGGTTTTTTGTTGGGATCGGCTTGCGGTCAAAGCGGATGAAACTAAAAACAAAGTAATCGAACTAAATATCAATCAATATATATAAAATTCTTCCGTTACTGAGTGACTGACAGACAACGCACAACCGAAACTAATGGTCGTATAAAGCTGAAATTTGGCATGTAGGTTTTTTGGGGAGTGTAGGGGAGCACTAACAAACAAATTCCCGAAATTCTTACGTGAACGGGATATGTGCATACGAAGTCGCGGGCAAAAGCTAGTCTAATATTATAAAGAAGAATGATTTGTTTGTTTGAATTGAATAGGCTCCGAAACTACTGGACCGATTTGAAAAAATCTTTTAGCATTGGATAGCTACATTATCAGGGAGTAACATAGGCTATATACTATCCCCGTACTCCCACGGGAACGGGTACTACGCGGGTGAAACCGCGTGACGTCAACTAGTATTTCATAAAGAGAATATCTATCTGACTGGCCTCTACAATCCAGTACCTGAGTAACACGATTGGCAAGACTGGTGGTCAGACCTTCGGGTTTCTGTCTCCCCGTAGTGACTGTCAAAGATTTGCAAATGACAGCCGGGAAACTTTCTTTTTTTGTTTTTTAAGGATGGGAAATCATCAAATGACTCCTCCCACTCTGGGTGAAGTAGGAGGGAGTGACTCTTTCGAACAAAGTCCGCAGCGACAGTCGGACCCACGGATAAACTAACCTTCCCAAGCATGGAAGGCTTTCTGTATGTAATATAATAGATGGTGATCCATCCACAGACCAACCTCGTCACACACTGCTTTACTTTGAAGACGAACACGTCCTGCCGTTATTGTTTAGTCCCCGGGTTCTTCTTCTTCTATCTATACAAATATTATGGAGAGGTAAAGTTTGTAAGGTTGTAGGGGGTAATCTCTGGATCTACTGAACCGATTTTGAAAATTCTTTTGCCAATAGATAGCCACGATATTTGTCAGTGTCACAATGGTGTCACAGGCTATATTTATAACTAGAAAAAAATAGAGATCCCTACGAAAATTGCAATATTAAACCCGCGCGAACGAAGTCGCGGGCGAAGTGCTAGATGTTTATAAGTTTGTGAAGGTAATCATTGGAAGGTCTAAGTTGATAAGTCAAATTGTTTCACGGATAAAAAGTTATCTCTCTGGGTGCCATTAGCTACCTTTACCCCTAAAAAAATCACGGTTCCAGAGGGTATAGGTCACGGAAAGAAAATCGCAAGAAAAAGCAAGTATTTCACAAAAAATTGCAACTCGCAGACAACCAAGAGATATTACATTAATAGCGTATTACTAAGGATAAAACTGCCGTTAAGAACTTCGGTAATAAAGCCAAAACTTGAAAAAATATCTCTCAAACTCGACGGTAGTCTTAAGGAGTCGTTTCATTGCTCGTTCGGAGTCTAATTGTAGGGAAATTGCAAGTGACTTGGATCTCGAGTGTAGCCTAACTGTTAATGTACGTGGAACATTGCATTAGAGTCATTAGGAAGGAGGAAAACAGTGAAATAGTCGCGAGGAACTATTACGTTGCAAGGGTAAGTAGGTTTCTCGGGGTCTTGTGGGGATGGGGCACATTCTTTTGTTAGCGAAGTTAGTTCAGCTCAGAAAAACATTGAGTAAGCGTGCTCGAAGAACTTGTGGCTGAATAATTACAGCCGGTTTTTTGGTTTTTTGATTTTCATTGATACCGAGACGCGTCCATGCTTCGGAAAGCACGTTAAGCTGTTCTGTCATTTGTAGATCTTTGACAGTTGTTACGCATAGTCAGGACCTGGAGTCAGAAAACCTGAGACCAGTATTGTCTAGGATCAAGGCACCGTGTACTCAGATACTGGGTTAAGCAGGTCCAATAGGCAGTCGCTTCATGTACCTGAAGTACTGGTAAATGACTGAGTTGTATTCGATTAAACTAGAAGCAGACCTAATATCCCTTCGCATATACTCGGTCAAAAAATTATGAATTGTTTTTCATTACTAGAGAAAGTAAAAGATCGCGACAGAAGTCGATTCAGGACAGCTTTATTTCTGTTTTTGATATTAAGAAAGTCGATAAATGTATGTGGGTCAATAACCGTTACTGCACGATTTTTTGAGTACGTGCTCCATTTTCGACTACGTCATCGTCATGCCTAAACGATGTGGTCGACGGTGGAGCACGCTGACTCATCTACATTATCACACCTGAGAGTGTCTGAGGTAGTGGTCAAACATAATTTTGAACAGGTTTACTCGAAATGGCCCCTACTCCACCGCTTTCAGGCACGCAATGAAGTGTATATGGCACTAGTGCGGAAAAGTCCAGATCCTATCTGTTAAATAAATCCTATCATATAAAATTATTCCGTTACTGGTGACTGACTGAGTGATTGAAGTGACAGACAGACAACTCACAGTCTTAACTACTGGTCGTAGGAAGCTGAAATTTGACATGTGATCCTTGGGGAGTTGAGCAGTAAGAGAGCATTTAAAAGAGAGCATTTTTTTAACCCTACTCATATTATAAATGCGAAAGTTGTATGGATGAAGAATGGGTCGTTGGATGGATGAATTGATGGATGGATGGATGCTTGTTACTCTTTCACGTCAGAACGCCTGAAAGGATCTTCACGAAATTTGGCACAGAGGTAGATTGTAGTCTGGAATAACACATAGGTTAATGTATGTCCCGGGAATTTGTTCCCTAGGGATCACGCGAGCGTAGCCGCTGGCAGAAGCTAGTATAATTATACGAGTATGTTTCTATTGAAATAACCAAAATCAAATTTAAAAACACATTTCATGTTCGAAACTTTTCCGTCCAAACTGCGTTATCCCCTCCTCTCCCGCAATCACAGCTTAACCCAATAAAATCCATACGCGATACTTTCACCAACCGCCAAAGTTGGCGTTAATGTGTTGGCGTTCTCAAATTGCTAAATCTCGTGTTTGGTCGCAGTTAACAAGTTGGCTGTTGGCCAATGACAGGATTCCTTGCGGTTGTATAAATCATAGCACGTTAAATGTACATTGGGACACTCGATTCTTCTTCGTTTTGAGGCGTCACGAATGTCGTATTGCAGTTGAAGTGGTTGTGGTAGTTTGCTTATGACTAACGGTTTGGGTGCAATGTTTGGGGCAATATTGGCCGTACGTGATGCGTTGGCGTTCGAACTCTACTTGTGTGATTCGTTTATTACGAGTAAAACAATACCTATTCCATGTTTGCCAAATTGTAAAGAAAACTGTATTAGTAATTAAGAATATCGGAATTTTTTCCAATAGTTGCACCTCAGCTAAGTCTAATCTCGTATACAGGGTGGAAAGTTGGTGCTACCAATTTTATTCAAAAGAAACATTCGATTTCTTCGAAATTAACAAGAACGGTTTTTTTATTTTCCACCTTGTCTTTAAATATTTTTCTTAGCCTTCTTCTTATCGTGTGGGCAGTAAGGTCTAACGACCTCACACACCCTAGTGTCAGAGTTTCTAAATCGCCTCAAGGGCGTCTGACATGGTTTATTTGACGACCGCCATTTGGCGGTCGGGATCACCGGCTTATACGTGCCTTCCAAAGCACGAAATCATCTTTTTATCAGACAATCAGGTGATCCAAGCCTGCAATGTCCTAGCCAAACTGTAAACAACTGTACAAAGTATGCTTCCTGTGGAAATCGAACCCACGACCACCGGGTCACAAGGCAAACGTTTAAACCACTCGACCACGGAGGCTGTTATATTTTTCTAAGTTATTATAACAATGTTAAAATTAAAGTTTTAGATGTACGCAATGTTAAGTATAACTTTTAATATTCAATTCAGGCTACCCATTCGTTAGAGCTCTGCTATTGTCGGCCCCTCGCCGTAACTAATACACAGCGCTAACAAATGCAATGGAGCGCATCGGTAGCGGCCCGCTGAGTGAATGAGGCTGCAATCTCTTGGAGGTCGACTCATCGCTATTCCGATGCCTATAAATATGCAAACTGGGGGCCTTAAGATGGCGCTTTTACTAGAAAGGAAAGAAATTAAAAGGTTGTTCAATATGAACTTTTAAAGTTAATTAATACCTATTATTTTGGTGTGGTATATTTATTAGATAACTTTAATTAAAAATTGCACGAGTTATTTTAATTGACCCAAGAATTATCTGAAAAATTAATAGGTACCTTAAACAGATACTTACAAAAGCAAGGGAAAGGACTTTAAAAAACATCGGTCAAGTGCGAGTCGGACTCGCACACGAAAGGTTCCGTACCATAAATATTAATTTTTATTATTTGTTGTTATAGAAAGAAAAGAAAAAGAAAGAAAAAATGTTTATTCCCCCCAAACAGACGCACATTAACATGACATTGTTTTTAAAATTCACAAATAAAACAACTGTAAATAAAATAAGAGACATATATTCACACAATCTGTGAAAATTTCAAGTGTCTACCTATTACCGTTCTTGAGATATAGCCCGCTGACAGACAGACGGACGGACGGACGGACGGACAGCGGAGGCTTAGTAATAGGGTTCCGTTGGTTACCCTTTGGTTACGGAACCCTAAAAAACAAGTGTTATTCACCTTTCCCATATATAGTTCAAAGATGGCTTCCACCAGAGAGAGAGAGAAAGAAAAAACATTTGACGACAGTCCGGGTATACACCAAATTAAGTAAAAATTATGACAATAAAACAACGAAAATCAGTGCGTACCTCACGACTGCGCCAAAAATGTTTATTTCAGCAATGTTGCCAGAGAGATGCTGTCTGACGCTGGTCTTGCAAAGAACTTTGATTGACGGAGCAAACGGTTTAAATCATAACGTTTTTTTTTTATTTGAGATGGTTTTGCTCTTGACACTAGTCAAGGTCCGGGCGTCGGAGAAGGGCATACACTGTCCTCTTCCGGCCCCCCTAACTGGGTCCAGGAGCGGCGGACTTGGGGATGTCCGTCGTATTCCCCTATTCATACGGACCCGAGGTGGCGGCGCGTCGCGGGGGTAGTCAAACACCTCACTCCCCCCGCTGACCCGAGGTGGCCCGCAGAGGCGGGCCGGCACCAGCTGGGGATTACGGAAGTCTTAAGTTCCCGCGATCTCCGGCGTAGGTGAGAGATGGAACACCGGGGTGGTTTTAGTCAGTAAGAGTCTGACAGACCCCTCCGCCCGCCCCTGGGCGGAGGACATCCATGAGGATTTCCCCCGTTAAAAAAAAAAGACGTGACACTGACAAACTCGTCGATGGACTGAGCTTACCTAGAAGAAGTCTGTTCACTCTAACTTTGAAGAGCTTATAGAACATCTAACTGCTATTATAAATGCGAAAGTTTGGATGTAGTGGTTTGCTACTCAGTCACGCCAGATCGGCTGATCAGATCTGGATGGAATTTGATACAGAGATAGATCTGTCTAGAATAGCACATAGGCTTTTTATTCCGGCAATATGTTCACTTGAGATAATTTACACAAGCGAAGCCACTGGGAGAAGTTCTATAGCAAATAAATACAGATAGCGCGATCTTACAGCCCCTCACCTTCAATAGTCAGGCTGTTCTCGCTTATTTAAATATATTCCAACTATCTCTGGAGCCAGCCTCGTTCTCAATACACCGTCTTCGCGTTACATATGAAAAGGACCGCTCTCATTGGCTGGACGCTGCATGAACGTGTTCGGTCATAGCATTGTGTGTTTTGTTCGATTGAAATGTACGGAGTATTAAGGAATAATGCATTCGCACGGAATAGGTTTAGATTTTTACTGTCCTTTATTTATATTGATGAGATTTTTCCTACTCCTTCGCTGTACTTTTCTGATTAAATTCGTTGCAGGATCCAAGACAGTTGAATCGTTTCTCCGGGACTCGTCGGTCTTCATTGGTTTGGCGTTTTTCTGGTGGTCGCCACTGTTGATTCTGGCTTTCAGGTGTTGCGGTGGTTGGGAATGTGTGGCGGGCTTATCATGTCCTTTATTGATTTGTGTTTTTTTTTATTAGCCCATCCTATCTCAGTGCTGGGCTCCACCAAGTCCTTCCAGGCATTCGACAACTCGTAGCGCGGAGCCCTCACGGAACTCATCATCTGCCTATTATTTTCAGTCAAACCGGATTCAACTGAATACCAGTATTTTACGTGGAGCGGCTGCTGATCAGACCTCCACAATCCATTAACTTTGTAACACGGTTGGTCGTGGCAAGAACTGCAGTCAGATTTACTGACCTCTGACAATCCGTAACGACTGCCAAAGA
Organism: Lacanobia wlatinum; assembly: GCA_947578705.1. Lineage (NCBI taxonomy): Eukaryota > Metazoa > Arthropoda > Insecta > Lepidoptera > Noctuidae > Lacanobia > Lacanobia wlatinum. The sequence goes on along the minus strand of OX388027.1, from coordinate 30,147,817 downwards.
TCTACAAATGACAGCCGGGACCAACGGCTTAACGTACTTTGCAGCTCTCACGGTACTATTACGGAAAATAATAGTTCTTTACATATAGTCTACTGATTACAGGACCATAAAACCTGTAAGAATTCTATGAGTTGTAAACCTTTGGAACCCTTTCCACTCGAGTCCGACTCGCACTTAGCCGGTTTTTAATAAATAATACGACTTAGAAGAGAGGAGTTTTAATATTTTATTACAAGTAATTAAGTTAAAAAACAATTAGACCTTCAAGAGAATCTACACTTGAACGAAACGGCTCGATTATGTAAATGAAGAGGCATTTTGTTAATGACTCTAATACAATTAGGCCCACTTTCACAAACCAGAATAAGATTATTGTATATGAAATATTTGTTATTTAACCATCAACTAACTCTTATTTAAAAATAACTCTGTTTTTCACAAGTGGGCTTTAGATTGACCGTCGAAAAATGTTAGTTTCTAATTAGGTTATCGTAGTAAGTATGCTCATTTGTTAAAATTAAATTAACCCGTACCAGATTCACAAAACCCGCTAATAAATCAGAAAAACTTCCCAAAAATTGTTAACCCAAAACGGTGCAGTACAGCGCAACCACTAATTAAGTATCGTCAGTGGCACCGGCGTGAAATAAATCAGTGACACTTGTCACAGACGTCCCATAACTTGTAAGTTATGCGGCGATCGCGTGCGACTGAGTCCGTACATGTATATGTCGCGTCGTAGCCATATCGTAGCTACAATTTGGCCATTTCATGTTGTGCCTTTAGGATAGATTAGGTTTTAGGGAACTTAGGACACCCAAACTCTGGTAGGTTCGGTTTGAATGGGACGCTAGAGTGAGCGAGCAAAGCGAGAAAAGTTAGCCCCCGTCATCCCGTTCATGTTAGGTTACTTTAATCCCTACCGACAGAAATAGAAGCTCCGCTCAGCGAAGCTTCGACGTTGAAGTTAGGATTGAGAGTACATTTCATATAATGAGTCGGCCACATCATGAAAAAGCCGAATTCTACGATATAGCGACGACATGTAGGTACACGGAGACGTGTGACGGGTTGCGAGGGTGGCCTCATTTGACTGGACCGATGATATTGGTAGCTTCATTAAGAATAGTGTTTCTGGATTTATGTGTGGCTGTGGTATGACATAAAATATTCTGCCGGAAGGCTAGGGAAAAGATGAGGTTAAATTAACAGCCGGATCCAAATAGATAAGGGTTGCTAGAGAAACACAGTTCCAATGTCAAATGGAAATACGTGCTGCTCTACGGGTGCGAAACGTGGAAGGTAACAAAGGATATCTCTATCTCTAGGTCTTCCATCAACCGATGCCTTCGTCGCATGCTCAGAATTTATTGGCCCGAGACTATCTCTAACGTAGAGCTGTTGTAGAAATGCTACGAGAGCCCGATCGACCGCCAGATCAACCGTCGTAAGTGGAGGTGGATTGGTCACACGCTCCGAAGGGATTCCGATCACATTACCAAACAGGCCATGGACTGGAATCCTCAAGGGAAAGGAACAAAGTGTTGGGAGAAGCGATGAGCACCGGAATGACGTGGAGTGAATTGAAGCGTGTAGCTCAAGACCACTCGCGATGGATGACTTCTGTGGACGCCCTCTGTCCCAGAGGTCGTAAGAGCATCTTATGTGAAAGTAGAAAAAAATGAGCTCGTGGCAAAATCGATGTAAAAAAAGCCAAATCATCTCGGTAAACAAAGTAACACAGCAACATATTGTCAGTCTGTCGACCAGTGAAACTAATAAACGAAGTGCGCGGTCGGGCAGTCGGAGGAGTTGTGTCGAGTTGTGCCAAGTTCAGCACTTAGCGCCGTCGCGTTGATGGCCAGGCTGTCTGGAGGATACCGGACACTGCGGCGAGACACTCCTAAATTGTTTAGGTACACAACTTTTGAGGTTAGTTTTGGGAACAGCGATTTTTAAGGTCAACTTCGGTTATCGACTCTACCGCAGATTTTTATGAAATTAAAATTAAAATTAATTCGTTTCAGACTGATATGTCCATATTTGTTGGTAAAAAAAAGGTCTTAATACTATATTAGTCATTACTTAAACACAAACCAAATTAAATTATTAACAAATCAAAACAATAAAATCAATAATGTCCAAAAAATCATGTAAAAAAATAAATAATAATACATGTTACCAAATAAAATGATCATAAAAACACTGTCATCTTGCCACATGAAGCTGGATAAATCTTCCCAGCACTGCAGACTCTGGGCTCACAAAGATCATCTATTATAGGCTTCCGTTGACGCTCCCCCTCAACGGCGCATCAAAGAAGTTGGTTTTTGTACGCTTAATAGCAAAAAAGTCATCGGCTTTTTTACTGTTAAGTTTCTTAATACAGTTGCAAAATAGCCATGACCAGTTAACAACGCTGTAACTAACTCATTTTATTTTACCAAAATTCGTTTTACTTTTATGCGCACAGAATACCAAGCCCGAGCGTCTTTCATATTCAAAGTGCAAAACTTTCCAAAAACTGCTTTCGAACTGTGCAACCAGAAGAAATTAGAAACACATTAGCATGTCTGCCAAACCCGCTTTAGTTACAAGGTGCGCAGACGGAAGTTTGAAGAGGAGACTAGCCGCAGTTAGAGCCAGACTGATCTAATTTTGCGGCTAAATTGCCGCTACATCAGACTTGCGTCCTAGCAGCTTGCTATTTTATATTCTTAGCTGAACATATTTTAGTAGCTTTAAAACTTAAATTATGTGGGTGAACTTTATTGAGTGCTTGAATTTAGTCTTTTTAGGGTTCCGTGCCCATAGAGTAATCAACGGAACCCTATTACTAAGCTTCCGCTGTCCGTCTGTCCGTTTATCCGTCAGTCTGTTTGTCAGAGGGCTATATATCAAGAACCGTCATAAGCAGATAGTTGAAATTTTCACAAAGTGTGTATTGCTATTGCCGCTATAACAATAAATAAAAATTAAATTGAATTAAACGGGGCTCACATACAAGAAACGTGCTTTTTTCCAGTTTATGCTACGGAAACCTTTGTGTGAGATTCCGACTCGCACTTGCCCGGTTTTTATTGGAACTAGTAGTCGCCCAGTTAAATTAAATTAAACAGTAGTAGTAGTTGTCCCAGTTGTCGAATTTCGACTATTTATTCGTATCATATTTTTTTATTAATTTAATGTTATTTTCAAGTATAAAAAATATTAGCTTTTTTTATTTATTTTTTTTTATTTGTGATGGGTTTGCTCTTGACTCTAGTCTAGGTCAGAGATGACAGAGACAAAGTCTACGATGGAGCGAGCTTACCCAGAAGGAGCTTTTTGCAGTCGTTCATAAAAACTTTAACTAGGAGCTCGTGGCTAAAGAATAACAGCCGCACAGGTCGATCTTCAAGGTTAAGCACCGCTTGCCAAGGTTGGTCTGTGGATGGGTGACCATCTTAGCAATCCGAGCTTCCTCCGTGCCTCGGAAAGCACGTTAAGCTGTTGGTCCCGGCTGTCATTTGTCGAACTTTGGCAGTCGTTACGGATTGTCAGAAGCTAGTGAATCTGATAAAGTTTTTTCTATATGATTATATAGCATTTAGAAGCAAATAGTTCAAGTTTCTTCATTTAACACAAAATAATGCCGTCTTAAACCAAAAAAATCGCCAAGTGCGAGTCGGACTCGCGCACCGAGGGTTCCGTAAAAATTTGTAGCTGCAAATTACTTTAAATAAAGACTTTATTTTTCTATGATTTAATTACAAATGTATAGTTTTCAGGCTTTTCCCTATACTTGTAGTATAAGACGGCATTTTCTTGCCAAATTTCATACTTCTAGGTAATCGGAGAAAATATTCTACACATTTTGATTCCCTTGAGAGTGTTGAAATATATGTTTTTTGCGGCAAAAACGGCCGTATGTTTTTTACGTTAACTTAGAACTTTGATTTCCTCACAGCTGCAAGGGATCGTAGACCTGAGTATATGGTTTTAATTTCACGCGTTCCCGAGATAAAGGCTATTGATAGACAGACGGACGGATAACAAAGTGATCTTATAAGGGTTCCTTGTTTTCTTTGTGAGGTACGAAATCCTAAAAACACCATTTAAGTTATTTTAAAATTTCTAGCAATGCTTCCCTCTCATATTAAATACACGGTAGAAATATACAAATAGCCGTCCCAGAATAATTTCGTAAATGCACAAAGTGCCCGCTGCGTTTGAATTTTTTTTGATGAAAGTAATGAGCAAAGACATAGACAAGCATTTCTATAATAAACTGCCAAGTTACAAACTTCACAAGTCTGGGAAATATTACGTGATATTTATGAAAACATTTATGAGTGTATTTTGTATGTGAAGAGTGGAACGTGACTTCTCTGTGCCGGAATAAATCAAGCATATTGCATGCAATTTAAAATGAGTTCATAATGTGCACAATTAATGACACATTTTATATGCTTTTTAGGTACTTAAAGCTGTCAAATAAATTGTTATTTATGACCGATCAATTAAGCTCTGGATGTTTATCGTAGGTTTAACTCGTTCTTCCCGATAAGACACGGATATATTGTAACTATAGAACTTGGATGGCGGTTATTGTATTCGAAATTATCTATTCTCATATGCAACGTGTAAAAGAATAAACGCAAACCTCTTAAGGGGTCATTGTATTCATCATTATGAACCACTTTTACTATGGGACCAACCCCGAAATCGCGAAACAAAAAATGTATGGGGCAGTCGACTTTTTTCGCTATTTCAGTGTATAGAGGATAGTCTACATCACGAGAAGCTATAAATTTTGTAAACAAAGAACTTCTACTCAGTTACATACGTAGCGAGAGCAAACAGTACCACATTCAACCAACTTAAAGTTACATACGTATAATACGAAACTAATAGGTAATTTCACTTGATCGGGTCATATTTTATCGATATAATAATAACGCGCTGTCGTCTTTTGCTTTGTGGTACTGGAACGCGTCTGACTCGTGGAATAAAAATTCGAAACAATTGAATGTGTGTTTACCAAATTTATAGCTTCTCGTGGCAAGGATTATAGACAGTTTATAATCTTATCAAGATTTATTAAAATTTTACGGTGTTTGCAATAATAGAGTAGTGAGTTTGTGTAGTGAGTAGTGTAGTAATAGTGTAACTGTGGGGGCTACTCTTTAAACTCGAAGTCCGTAGTTTCGGGCTTAGTTGCGGGCGTATTCTATTCCGTATCACCTAATTACTAAGAATTTATGACAACAAGATTTACCGCAACTAAGCCCGAAACTACGGACTTCGGACTTAGAGAGTAGCCCCCCAGGAGCCGTCCTTACAAGGAAACAGTAGGAACAGAATAAACGAACCATACACCGTGTAAATGACATAATCGCACGTTCAATACAGACTCCCTTTGCTACCGATCGTACCATTCGTATTGTTAAAGGAATAAAAATCCACCGAGCAGAAGTCTTCGCAAACATATCCTTTAAAATATCGGAAGCGAGACTCTTTGCTGAGGGAGCAAGGTTATTGAATTTTGTATCGCCAGACAATTTTACTGAGGAGAAGTAGAAATGTTGGGATACACGTGTGTATATGTGCTTAGGGTTACCAGGTGTGTGGATAATTCCGCACATAATTAAGCTTTAGATTACGTGCTCGGCCAAATTAAACGGTGTTCGGTTTTTGTCAGACTTTTAAATTTTACTAGTCACTTTGATTTTCTCTGAAAATTGTACAAAATTCATCACATGTTGCTATTATATCAGTAGAAGTTATTCAAAACAGTTTTGTAATCTGCACTAATATTATAAAGAGGAAAGATTTGTTTGTTTGTTGAAATGAATAGGCTCCGAAACTTCTGGACCGATCTGAAAAATTCTTTCAGCAATGGATAGCTACATTACAAGGGAGTAATAAAGGCTATATTTTAAAGGATAAAAAAACATAATAAAGCTGAAGAGTTTGTTTGTTTGAACGCGTTAATCTTTAGAACTAGTAATTGTTGCACTTATAAAGGTATATGGTGTGCTCTTAGATTAAATGTAATGTGTAAACAATTGTAGGCTAACCTAAAATAAATAAATAAACTACCAGTCAGATTTCGAAAATACTTTTTGTATATGATAGCCACATTCATGAGGAAGGCTATAAGCTACGGGAATTGAATAAAACGGGATATGTGCGCACGATGTTGCGGGTTAAAACTAGTAATTAATTTTTATGTTTTAAAAATAAATCCTTACTGATTAAGGTATACGGCCTTTTTATAGATAAGTCCTACTAATCTGGCTGTTTGACTTTTCGGGTTAATGACCTGACAACCCTATGTGTGCCTATTACAATATCACAGGATGCTGGGATACGGTTTTTGTATTTTTATTCGTATATCGAGTCTAATCAGCACAACAGAAGAAAACTGGCTGAAAGTAAAAATAAAAAAAGGTTTTCAGGATTTTGACAAGAGTATGGATAAAGTGGGAAATTAGTACATTAGAGGTAGTTGCCAGTGACGAAAACGTTGAAAGAGAACCGCTTGTCTTGGTATGGTCTTGTAAAGAGTACGGATGTAACGCGTGTAGCTAAAAGAGTTATGAATATAAATGTGGATGGATGGAGAGGGAGAGGGGGTAAAGAAAAGATGGCTGGATTGTGCGAGGAGCGATATGAAGGAAAAGAAAGTTAAGCGCTTATTACACTACACAGTATTCACGGCCCTAACTTCACAACTGAGTTAGGGCCGAATCGACCGGCTAGTGTAATAAGCGGCTCTCTAGTTAGGGGCCACGTATCCGCTCTTCCCCCTACCTTTTTCGTAGTTTCGTTCATGGATCCGCCAGAGATCAACTGAACTTCATAATAACAAATGGTCACGGGCTACAGACTGCAGACAGTAAAAAATGGCAGTAGGTACCAAGTCTACATCCGCGACTAACAAAACGACTACTCAGCCTAAGTAGAAATAACCTCAGAATAATTATAGGGACAATCACGGGCAATTGCCCCCTAAATAAACATCTCTTTAAAATAGGCGCCACAGACAGGGGCTGCTTTGACGCGGAAGAATCGGCCGCTCACGTCATCCTAGAATGCGAGGCAGTGGCTACCCAACGTCAACAAATCCTCGGAACGGTGAGGTCGCTCCGCGAAGCCTGTGAAACTCCCAGGAAACTTCTTTGCTTCTGGGCGGAGCTAGGCTGGCTAACTTAGCCAGGATAATCACGTACAACGGACCGAATGAGAGTCTAGGTGCGGAGAATAGAGTCCCCCACCACTATCTAGTTAGGGGCCACGCCCACCCTTGCCACCGGGCCCTGAATACCGTGTAGTCTAATAAGCGCTTCAGTGATAGCGTGACGGCTGATAAGACATAATGGATGCAAAAAAAAACGTGTCGACCTCAAGTAACATGGGATAAGGGCAGGAGAATAATGAAGAGTGTAGAGTATGCAATTGTGTTGCAAGAAATGGGGTGCCTTATTTGGGTTTCCGTAACTAATGGAACCCTATAACTAAGCCTTCGCTGTCCGTCTCTCTATCAGTGGGCTCTGTGTCATGAATCGTACCTGATAGGTAGACAGTCAAAATGTTCGCAGATTGTGTACTTCTACTCTACAGTTAAAAGTTACCGGAAGACGTAACGTTGGAAGGCCTCCCACAAGGTGGACCGATGACCTGGTGAAGGTCGCGGGTAGCCGATGGATGCGAGACGCACAGGACCGGTCGTTGTGGCGACGCTTGGGGGAGGACTATGTCCAGCAGTGGACGTGTTTCGGCTGCTATGATGATGATGATGAGTTAAAAGTTGTCCACCGGTACATGGTGGACATCCCACACCCACACGCACAAAACGTTTTGGGAACACATTCATAGTGCGTACAGCTAAGGAGTGGAATTCCCTGCCAGAGTCTGTGTTTCCGGATAGCTACAACCTGGGAGTCTTTAAGACAAGAGTGAATAGGTTGCTTCTAGGCAAACGTGCTCCATCTTCGACCGCATCATCGCTTACCATCAGGTGGGATAGTGGTCAAACGTATGCCTATACATAGTAAAAAAAAAAGTTTATGGTTCGGAACCCTTGCGAACGGCCAGATGCGAGTCCGACTCGCATCTGGCCGGTTTTTGTTTCTAGGGATAAGACCGAATTGTAATATTTGGTAGGAACAATACGCGCTAGCAACCCGGTAGCTAGCGCGTCACTTATGTCATTTTATGAGTCCCACAAATACAGCGAAGCTATTTTTACACTCGCTCCAGTGGACCAAAATGACATATCCCGCATTATTTCTGACTTAAAGTCTAATGCAGAAGGGTATGACAACATAACCTTAGACATGCTTACGCTAACCCTGCCTCATACCTTGGCAATTATAACTTACATTGTAAATTACTCTATATGGTCAGCTAAGTTTCCATACCAGTGGAAAATTGCCACAGTGAGACCCCTACCTAAGAAGTCAAATCCTGTAGAAGTAAAGGACTTGCGGCCTATCAGTATTCTGCCTTGTCTATCAAAGGTAATGGAGAGGGTAGTGTGCCGTCAACTAACTCGTTTTTTGGAAGAAAATGAAATATTACCAGACCTACAATCCGGTTTCAGGAAGCAGCGAAGTACTTCTACAGCGTTGCTGGATGTTACTGACAACATTCTCGCTGCCCAAGATAAGGGTATGTGTTCACTAATGGTGCTACTGGATTTTTCCCGTGCCTTTGATTGTATTAATGTCCCACTGTTAATGTCAAAGTTAAAATACTATGGTTTTGATGGTAACGCAATCCAGTGGTTCCACAGCTACCTCAGTGACAGAAGGCAACTCGTGGAATTACGTTTGTTGGATGGTACTATCTTGACCTCAGCTCTTTCTTCTATTGAAAGAGGAGTTCCCCAGGGATCAATTTTGGGTCCGATTATTTTCATACTATACTGTGCGGATATTATAAAGTGCCTTCGGAAATGCAAGTATCATATTTATGCCGACGATGTGCAACTTTACTTGTCCTTCAGACCAGATGATTATGTTACAGCCATTAGGGACCTAAATCAAGACCTAGAAAGAATCTCCGCCTGGTCAGATGAGAACTGTTTGTCATTAAGCCCCTTAAAAACCAAATATATGCTGTTTGGTACGAAGCAGCAGTTAAAGCGGCTACCGGTAAGTCTAAGTTTGACTCTTATGGGTGAGCCTATTGAGCGAGTGGATGAGGCGCGGAACCTTGGATTGTGGATAGACAGCGGCCTTAGATTTGAGAAGCACGTTGCAGACTCTGTGAAAAACTGCTTCTATCGCTTGAGGCTGTTGTACAAAATGAGGCCTTTTCTTGTCCGAAAAGCTTCGCGAGCAGCTGGTCGAAACCCTAGTCCTTTCCAAACTAAATTACGTTGATACGGTTTACGGCCCGCGCTTGCTGGCTCGTACCGAAAGGCTCATACAGAGAATCCAAAATGCTTGTGCTCGTTTCTGTTATTCGGTTCCCCCTAGAAGTCACGTCACCCCCTTTCTAAACACACACTCTGTCCTTAAAATGAAGTCGAGGCGCAAGTTACATCTGGCCTGTCTTCTTTTTGGTGTAATTAGATCTAAGAAGCCGAGGTATTTGTACGACAAACTTAGTTGGATGGCTAGTAGACGAGAGTGCGCGCCCAGGCTTTGCGCGCAACAACTATCAACACAGTCTCACAGAACGGCAGCCTTCAGAGGCAGTTTCCGATACGCTGCATCTAAGGTGTGGAATAATATTCCACCACCATTGCGTGTACTGGGAACCATTCATACCTTCAGAACACGTTTAAGGCAGTATTTGATAGATGCACAGCGAAAGCAAGATATGGATAGCCTTGCAAATCTCAATCAAAAAGATGTCTTGTCAAACATTTGTCAAACCTGCTATAAAACATAAATATAAGTACATATACTTATTTCAAGTATCAAATGACGCTTACCCTCATCTACTCTCGTTTGCACTTTTTCTTTTTTTTTTCTCAATGATTTCTCCACTTAACACCCTCTCCAAAACAAAAACAATTTTAATTGACTCACTAAGTATAGGTTTTAAGTACGTAATTATTTTCATCGCATTTTGTTATTATCAATTTATTTTATTTTATTTTTTTGTCAATACAATACCCAAATAGCTTATTTCGTTTCCGTCAGTGATATTATTTATGAACACATTACACGCACAAGCAAAATCATACACATTCGTATAATATCTTCATCACTTTTATTATTATTACTAGCTGACCCGCGCAACTTCGTCTGCGCCACATTTTTCCTTAATGCTCCGCGCCTATTGTTCGTAGCGTGATATTATATAGCCTTTAGCATTCTTCGATAAAACGTATCTAACACTAAAGTAATTTTTACCCGACTACGGCAAAGCCAAAAGGAAGGGTAATGATTTTAGCTGTCTATGTATGTATGTATGTATGTATGTATATAACTATGTTCCACTCTAGCGCCTAAGCCACTGAACCGATTTTTATGATTGAGGTATCAATAGATTCTTAAAAACGTTCCGGGTGACATAGGTTATATAAATTACTCCTAAAGGAGATTGCTCTGCGCCCATACATTGTTCGCCCTGGAGCCAGGAGCATCGGAAAATTATGCGTTGTATTGTTGATCATTAGTAAACTCCTATAAGATCTTATTTTTATAGCGGACTAGCTGCAGAAAAGATATATGTCCAAAAAAGTATCAGATTTTGAGGTTATAATCTAACCATAACAACGAATATTAGATATAGTTTTTCCTTAGTTTTTCATAGCTCCGAGTGATCTTTAAGAAACTGATTAACAAAATCATAATACATTTAGCTATTTTCCATACCTACCTAAATAATTAGGTACCTTTGCAGCTTTTTTTTCTAAAGCCTAAGTGTAAGTAAATAGGTACCTAAGTGCAACGTTTAAATGCATAGAATCTAATTAACATAGGTAGATAGTGGATACCTGTATTCTTAGTATTGGATTTGGAGTGAGATTAAATGTTTGTGTATTGTTTGTTTGTGTTATATAAAACATTGCGCGCTGTTCAAACGCGTGACTATGAAACCAGCCTTACCAATTAGGTAGCCGATAAGTTGTAAACCTACAGTCCTACTTTAACTTACTGATTATGTTTGAATAAGAAATAAAACACAGATTTTAATTTCATGTTTATTGTTCATCTAAATTGGCAATTAAAATATTGTCTAAAAACTGTGCAGGGATCGATATTATTTTGATGTCTCGCATAGCTTTAATACAATATAATGGTCACAACATGGGCGCAGCATGTACGATTGCTTGTCGACCAATTTGAGCTGAATCAATTACTATGTAAACAAAAAATGTTTTATTGCTGATATGGCGGCTGTGAATTTTGCCTCGTAATATCCATATGGTTTGGGAATTATTTAATTGTAGTTCATTCAAATCCGATGGCTGAATCTACAACAAAAAAAAATTGTTGGTTACACATTGCATTTATAGTACAATAAATAAAACAATTTACACTACAAATGTTGCATGACTATAACTGACCAGAAAAGATCTATTAGCCAAACTAAATAGCACATCAGGCAAGTTTAAACATACTATGGTTGGCACCAGATAAACATGCAATAAAGTACATAGATTTTTCCCTAATATCCCTTCGTGGATACTCAAACAATAAATTATGAACCGTTTTTCATTACTAGAAAACCTAAAGGATCCCAATAGAAGTTGATTCAGGACAGTTTTATGTCATTATTTCTGTTTTTGTTATTTGGAAAGCCAATAAATGTATGAGGGTCAATGACCGTTATTGCATGGGTGTCTGATGTTTACCATAGCCTAATTTCTTGCAACAGTTAACCAATCAAAAACGTCTCTCACCTCTCAGAGTTGAACTCAATTTCGCACAATATCTAAAATGTGGCTGATACTTTCTGCTTGTACGGAGTGACATTGGATTTGTGCCAGTGAACAACCACATATCACACTTTGATCATGTTGATGACCAACCATTGGTACTTCTTGCAAATCTTGTGATGTTGTGGTAACTCTATTAACAAATAATGTATGACAAGCATCACATATGTAATCATTTGCAGTCACCTGTAATATAAAAACATATTATAAGTATAAAATAAACATGTTTTATTTTATATTTTCTCTTCTATACAGAGCCATTATAAATATAAATAGTTACAAATGGAGGTTAAAGCTTACTATTTGTGGTGCCACTAATTGCTGTATTTGCACAAAAATGGCATCATTATGGAGAATATGCCATCTTCAGATGAATGAATCAGATGATGTGAGCGTGCGTGCCCCAGGTGCCAATATTCTATTGCAGAGTGCACAGTTTCTACCAACATTACTTGTTACTGAAGTGTTAGTCATCTCTTGAGCTCTTGTCCAACAAGTGGTGCATATGAGATCATGAGCTTGAACCTAACAAAAAAACATACTTAGTTCAATTGTATTTTTATAGAGTATTTACCTATCAGATTGTTTCTATTATAATGAATATACCGAATGTATGAAAATGTAATGTACCAAAATACTTTATAAATTGTTTCTTTTTTTTTTGTGAAAAACATGATTGCAAACATAATGTGTAAGGTCAAGTATAGAAACTTATTAGTAAAAAAAAAGTCTGAGAGACCGCAAACAGAATAATATAGGTACAACAAAAAATAATATAGGTGCAAACAAAGTAAAAATGTATTTACCAAAAGAGGTGCAGTCCATCGTTGTACTCAATGACGAATCTGTTCATTTTCCAACAACATGGAACCACCAGCAGAGCCGCAATTCACACAAAATACCCTTTCCATAGCGTATGCGTTAGTCCATTTATGACTGCTAAGTTATCGTTTGAGCGGTACTCCGAAAATCACAGCCAGGTAAGTCGTTTTTGAAAGCAATCAGAGTCCATTATAATAGCCAAGTCGTAATATTAGTAGTCCCGAAAGTCACCAAAACACACCGACACAATTACAAAGAGCAAGCGACGCTAACGTATTGTAAACATAAACAGTGAAACGTGAAAGCACAGGTGACAGACAGACAAGTGACAATTTAGTGACGTCAAAAATAGGAGTGTGTGTAAAAATACGAAACAACTTATCGATATTTCCCAAGATTTTGTTACTAGGATGACAATGTCCTACTTTACTTATAAAAACACTCTTCGATATTTTTTATAATATTAATACTTAATAACATTTGTATAACATAACAAAAACATTTATAGTACCTACCTACTTAATGTATTCAGTAACGATAAGTATTTACCCGATTGCGGCGAAGCCCAAAAGTTATTTTTATACTAGTAGTTCCTGAGATTAGCGCGTTCAAGCAAACAAACAAACAAACAAACTCTTCAGCTTTATTTATTAGTATAGATTAATCGTCGTAAATACCTAATCGTTTAGTTAGAAGTAAACCACACACTTTCTTAAACGATCATAAGAAAACACTGAATAATGATCATGGCGAAATACGAAGGTTTTGATCACTTCAGCATTATTCTTACTATGATCTATTTAAAATCGAGTATGACCTCATGCACAAAGTACTCAATTGGTTTTTTTGAATTAAGTAAACATTTAGGGAATAATATATGGAATGGTAATTGAATGCTTTTATTGTATCTTCTGTTTGCTCTTTATTCGAAATAAATTCAAAATATTAATAATATTTAAAAACACTACAGTTCTTTAAAATTAAATCGATTGATTACAATCGATTGGGCATCCCTAATCTTTTTTGACATGACATGACGTCAGGTGAAGATGGCGGCGATTCATGTTATTATTCGCGAAAATACTTTTTAATGTTCATTTTGGCATGCAGCTAGTCCGTGTTACAAAAGTATTGGCAACTAATATAATAAAATAGAACATGAATTATCGTATATGTCCGATACTTTTGTTGCACAGGGCGAATTTGGACATTGTCTTTTATTATGGTGTACTTTACACGTAAATTTCTAACCACGAAAAAAATAAATTTCAGATAATTGTGACATGTTTGATATCAAAAGAAAGGTCTTGATGAGCACATTACAAATATGTATGTATATCATATTATCTAAGTAAACGAATATGTTTAAATTGCTAACAAACAAGTAAAATCCAGCCTGCACTTTACACGAGGTGGCTGTACAATTTAGTGAAAAACATGATCATAGTGATACCAACGCGAAGCTAATCAAATCTTTGAAATCTTTACGATTTGTTATGCTACTCGTTAGAAGAAAAATACATAAAGCGAAATATTTATGTTTCGAATTTTTTCGAAGCTCGATAGATGGTGTTAGCGTCGAAATAAATCACGCCATGCTTTCGTCTCTGATGTCGCTTCGTCCCCGTGATGGGACGTGGTGAGCGGTCACGACCCTGCCGTTGGCAACCCCTCGACCCGTAAAACGAGCCTCTCACTGTGTTCCATAGCTACAAATGCTTAAATTCGTCGAGTGTGCGCCTGCCCAAAAAGTGATGGCAACTCATACGCAACGTGTATAAATGCATGTTGTATACTGCAAGCGCGCTGCGGCGCCGTTATTTCAGTGTCGCATTTCACGACGCCTAGTCGGCAGTCAACAGGTTTCGTTTGTTTTTTTACCCGACTACGGCAAATCCAAAAGAAAGGGTTATGACTTTAGCTGTCTATGTATGTATGTATGTATATGTGTATGTTCCACTCTAGCGCCTAACTAAACCACTGAACTGATTGTGATGAATAAGGTATCAATAGATTTGTAAGAACTTTGCGGGTGACATAGGCTAGGTATACATTTTCACTTTATTTAAAATGCGAGAAAATACACGTAAATTTCTGACTCTGAAAAACAATTAAATTGAGATAATCATAACATGTTTGGTATCAAAGGAAAGGTCTTAACGAGCACTTTACAAATATGTACATATCTTGTATTGTCTAAGTAAATAAATATGTGTAAATTGTTAACAAACAAGCGACAGTGAGTATTACTGAACAAGTATCTGTGTAGAATCTGTAGAAGAGTCGTTGTTGTACATTAAAATAAAATAAAATAGCCAGGAATAGGTACTAACAGAAACCATTCCCAGCATTTAATTTTTTGACCGTTCGTCTGTTTAGTTGCTCAAAACACGTGGAAAGTATAAAACGAATGCAGATAACTTTTATCAATTGTAATTTTGTAACTCAAAGTACAAAATTAAGGTTTTATTTCATCCGAATCGGTTCGCTCTATCAAAAGATATGTGAATTTAACATTAATTTTCATTTCGTAAAGCAAATACACACACGTAACGCCATCTATTGAACAAAAATAGTACTACCAGTTCATGGAAATAACACCAGAGCATAACATACTGTGGAGTTATTTGAGAAATTTTGATACGTAGCAAAAGAAAAGTAAGCATTTTCTTATCTTATCGTTAGGGATTTATCAATATATGTAACCGAATTGATATTTTGCCAGATCAACTTCAAGGTCGATGGATAGCATTCTTAATTTGTTCTCAATTTAGCGGTGTTCTTCGCGGAAGAAGGACCCCCGCCCATGTTTGATATACATGTGTTAGCAGACATGGGCGATGACCAAACTTATAATAAGCTAAAGCTGTTAAAGTATAGACCCGTATAAGTTTGCCAGGTCTTAAAACTAGAAAGTCGCATGGAACAGCCGATAGATATGTATATATAATATCTATCCAGCCTTTTTCCAGCGTTCCGCAGCTGAATACCAGTAATTAACGTGGTGTGGCAGATCTCCACAACCCAGAAACAGGGTAACGCGGTACTTCTTGGCAGACCTGGTGTCAGATATTCTGGCTTCTGACCATCCGTTAAGTCTGCCAAAAATCTACAAATAACAGGTGGGACCAGCGGCTTAACTTGATTTCCGAGGCACGGAGGAGTCTTAGCATGCGTTGTTTAACCGAGAAGATCGACTCGCGTGGCTTTTATCATTTAGCCCCGAGATTCGCAGAGACCAATATTGATAATTAGCCGTATTAAATGGGATGAAAAGTCTGATAACTTATGTTACTTTTGATTTTGTATCTTTAAAATAATAATAATAAGTCTGATTGGTATCCCCAACTCTACGTTAAAGCGCAAATTTTGCGAACAGTCTCCTGATGTTACTGACTAATATTAAGTAGCATTGTAAGTAAATCCAGAATTTATGACCAGTAGCAACATTAAACCGTTTTAACTTATAATAGATAAACAAAATGAAATGAGTCAGAGTTCCTTAACATACTGTATATTAAAGAACTTTGACTCATTTAATTTCAGTGAAAATCAAATTTCCGGTTTTATGCGGAAACCTGGCAACATTAGGTCACCCGCAGGCCTTAACGGTTTATCACCCGTAGGTGAGGGGCAAAGCCCCGTGATAGGTTCGTCGCGACTTTTAAGACAAGACATAAAGTATTGGTTATCTATCTATGTTCTAAATCATCATCATGTGTCCAACCTTTTACCAAATATATTAGGTTCGGCTTCCAGACAAACTGGATCCAGCTGAATACCACACCTCTATAACTGGGTGACCCGGTACTTTTTGACCAGACTGGTGTCAGATTTTCTGGCTTCTGACAATCCGTAACGACTGTCAAAAGTCTACAAATAACAGGCTAGACCAACGGATTTAAGTACTTTCCGAGGCACGCAAGAGTCTTGGTATGAGAAGATAAGATGGCGTAGCTATGGGGCACCCCGAAATATTTATGCGTTGTGCGGTGACGGAAGTCATAAGCCATTTTTCGAAATTTTTTAAACCTCATCTCGGACAGGTTTCATTGCGTCCCCTGTTAAGGGGTGACACCCGACCGTAACAATAAAGTCAACAAACGGTTGAGTGTCACCCGCAAATGCAGAAAACAGCAAGAAAGAACTAAAGAAATGTTTACATCTTATCTATGCATCACCATCACATTTTTTCGCCCATATCCACGCGAACAAAGTCGCGAGCATAGCTAGTTGTACATAATTAAAATGATAGTGACGTGCAGTTATAAATAGAAACGATTTTTAAAACGGAAAAGAATAAAATAAAAAAAATAGTTTAAAAAACTGTAACCCGACTACAGAAAAATAAAAGTGATCTGAAAAGTATGAAACAAGAAAATATTTCAGAAACAAATTAAGAGAGGTACAAAAATGGTCAAAGTAAAGCCGTGGTCGCATGCCTTTATAGTTTTATAGGTTTGCCAGGCACCCACATGATATGCAGGCATGCGACCACGGCTTTACTTTGACCATTTTTGTACCTCTCTTAATTTGTTTCTGAAATATTTTCTTGTTTCATACTTTTCAGATCACTTTTATTTTTCTGTAGTCGGGTTACAGTTTTTTAAACTATTTTTTTTATTAGATACCTGAACAATAAATTATGAACCGTTTTTCATTGCTAGAGAACGTGAAGGATCACGATAGAAGTCGATTCAGGACAGCTTTGTCTTTCTATCTATTTGAAAGTCAATGAATTCTAATGGGTTAATGACCATTATTACACATTTTTATCTGGCTCATACCATATTTTTTTTACTATAATTGCTAAAGTCCCGCACACCTCCATTGAAAAGGGAGGATCCTCCGACCAGACAGTTGTTGTGTCTGGCGGGCAACTGCCCGATAGTTGATATTTGGGCTGATATATATCTTCAAATCGCACGGTAAACTCTGCTTGCGCGATGTAGGATTTCGACGTAGTAGTTCGCTGTAAGTTAGATAGATGGCGTCGCGGTTCTTTTTGTTGCGATGCAAATTTGCTCCGTTAGTTTTTCTTGTGGCGGCATTAATGCATACCATAATTGCTTATCTATATTTAAACAACCATAGACGTGAACATGACATTTATACTTTTAAGCTACCATCTGCATCCCTAATGTATTTTGTTCCTTATTCGAACCGATGTTCCAAAGTGGAACCCACAAAATGTCCCTTCACTTTTCCATCCACTGGCCATTAGCGAACCCCAAAAGGTCTACCTATCGTTTATTCGGACAGGTAACGTTATAACTAGCCATTAAGTAAATGATACAGATATTTCGGCTGCTTAAAATAGACAAGCCTTATTATCACAGCCATAAAGACCTATTTAAATTTTCGCAAACTTTTCTGAACAGTTATATGGGTTTGTTCCGTCCGGTGCTAATTTATAAGGCTTGCGACTCTGCCTTAAATGTTCTTAGTTCTATAGATGGGATGATGATTGGAGTTCTTATAAAGTACCAAGATAGAGTAAAAACACGGGCCAAGTGCGAGTCGGACTCGCACACGAAGGGTTCCGTACCACGAATAAAAAAAACACGTTTCTTGTATGGGAGCCCGCTTTAATTTATTTAAAATTTATGTTTAAAAAATTTTTTAGAAAATTTCAGCCGCCTACCTATTACGGTTATTGAGATAAAGCCCGCTGACAGACAGATGGACGGACGGACACACGGACGGACAGCGGAGGCTTAGCAATAGGGTTCCGTTGGTTACCCTTTGGTTACGGAACCCTAAAAAACAGAGTGAGAGATAGGTTTTCCTGTTATCTAAAGAATCGTTTATTTTACTTTTTCTTTAGAAATTTATGCTTAGTAGTTTTAGAGATGGGGGAAATATCAATTTTTTTTTTTAATATATAACATGATTCATGGAAAAATAGATCATTGTTGTATAGTACATGGAATTTAATCTGGGGGGCTACTCTCTAACGAAATCCGTAGTTTCGGGCTTAGTTTCGGGCGGGCATTTTCTACTTCGTATCACCTAACCACTGAGAACTAATGATAACACGATTTGACAGTTACTGTGAAATCGTGTTGTCATTCGTTTTCAGTTCGGGTTCGGGACTAATCGTAAGTCTGTAGGTGATACGGAGTAGAATACGCCCGCCCGCAACTAAGCCCGAAACTACGGATTTCGTTAGAGAGTAGCCCCTCTGAGTCTAAGTAGTGTCGGATGACACGAGTTATCCGATAAGCGTTCCGTTTTTTATTCGAACGTACGTAACCCTAAACTTAAAGATTATTCACAGTAAAAAATAAAACTTTCTGTCACTTTCATCTATCCTTTTATCTTTTTGTACATATTTCATCAGAAGCTTATTTTAATTGACTGCCAGAATATTTTGAAGACGATTCAAAGTTAAAATTTTAAAACAAATTCAGAGATTTTTTAATAAAAGATAGAGCAGACTTACATATTTATAGAATAGTAAAGTCAAGAACAAAAATGGTTCAAATTTTACTGGGTGTATAGCCAGAAAACTGGCCAAGTGCGAGTCGGACTCGCGTGCAAAGGGTCCCGAACGAATGTTATTTTTAACATATTATTTTAACACTAAAGACTTCTTATAGGTTTTTCTGTAATCTTTACGTATAGAACTATTAGCTCCATTTTTTTTTTAATTTTAGACTCAGTTGTTTCGGAGATAAGGGGGGGAATGGTCATTTTTCGTCTAATTTCTTGAATAACTCCAAAACCTTTTACTTTAAAATTATGAAAAAAATATTATTAAAACCCTCACAGTAAGTCCTTCCATTTGATATGTCAAACAATATTATTTAAAAAACTTTTTTTAAAATTTTCTAGTTTGACCCCCAAAAGGGATCCCATACTAAACATTAAATAATTTACGTAACACATCCATGTTTGGGTCACGGAAGTTCATATGTATACAAAATTTCAACAGAATCGGTCCAGTGGATCCGGAGAAAACTGGCTGTGGCAGACGGACAGACAGACAGACAGACACCCGAGTGATCCTATAAGGGTTCCGTTTTTTGTTCGGAACCCTAAAAATGGACTTAATCGCTGCTACTTTCGCACATCCTCTACCGCTCCTATTGGTCGTAGAGTGATAAATGGGGTATTCAACACTAATATAATTTTTCAATTCGAACCAGTAGTTCCTGAGATTAGCGCGTCCGAACAAACCAATTCTTTGCATTTATAATATTAGTATAGATGGATCCGTGCAAAATAAATTATTTTCGCGTTCAGTTTGCATCGTCACTGTTTTCGCTGTTTTAGGACAAACATCCTGAAACAGTGACAAGTAAAGTTATCCTGAGGTAAAAGACTCGCCCCAACGCAAAAATAGATTCAAATTAATTGAAAGTACAAATAGGTCATGAAAACCGATCATACGAATCTGAAATATAATTAATTTATTTGCACACAAAGCGTTGTGCTTTTAAAATAATATCGAGCTAATTCGGCAGCCAACCGTATCAAATGTATGCGGAATATAAATAATTACGTCGGCTTTCATGTTTCATGTTTAATTATAGCTGGAGTTTTGTAAGGGCCGTGGAGTTATTTATATGTATTCCAGCTTTTGCCCGCGACTACCATTATTATTTTTAAGATACAAATTTTAAAAACGCTAGAACATAATATGTTTTCTTATCGTGTGGGCAGTAAGGTCTAAAGACCCCACACACCCTAGTGTCATGGTTTATTTGACGACCGCCGTTTGGCGGCTGGGACCACCGGCTTCCGAAGCACGGGATCATCTTTTTATCAGACAATCAGGTGATTCAAGCCTGCAATGTCCTAGCCTAACTGGAAACAACTTTAGAAAGTATGCTTCCAGTGGGAATCGAACCCACGACCACCGGGTCACAAGGGAAACGCCTAAACCACTCGACCACGGAGGCAGTTTTATGCTAATGATACACGGTTTGAAAGTGTGTCCACTAAGTTAGGCACACCTTGTCACTAGTAAATGTCCACAGGATTGTACTTATAAGTTGCAACTAACTTTATAAACGGCACCAAACACAAAACCAATTTAGTTCGCCATTTTCTTGACTAAAACTTCGGTTAGCGTAAACTGGCGTTAGCAAAATTATTAACTCATTTACAGTAAAGTGTAAGTTTCCGTTGGTTTTAGATATTAGTCTAGACTTCATCTATTCTAGTTATAGAACTAATGTTATAATCCTGAAGTCTGAATGTTTTGATTGATGTTTGTAACTCAATTAGAGGGTAGAGGTCTAAGTTAAAGGTAGAATTTATCTTAAATTAGTTTTCGGATAAGTGTAAGACATTCATCATACTGCTCTCAACCTAAATTTATTTGGGGTATCCGCAGAATATCTGTCTATGTAGGCGCACGGACTGCGTGCTTGCACTTCGTGGACGACCTGTGGGCTGCGAGCTTGCACCTCGTGGACTGCGAGCTTGCCTCTCGCGGATGACGCGCGATATACGAGCTTGCACCTCGCGGACGACGCGTGGACTGCGAGCTTGCACCTCGCGGACGACGCGTGGACTGCGAGCTTGCACCTCACGGACGACGCACGGACTGCGAGCATTCACCTCGCGGACGACGTGCGCACTGCGAGCTTGCACCTTACGGACGACCCTCGGACTGCAAGCTTGCACCTCGCGGAAGATGCGTAGTTAGTGCACTGGCGGCTAGCCGTAGCCTAAATCCGAGGCAATGCCATGCTGCTGCTGTGCTATTGCGGTATCGTTATAATATGCCATGACCTTTATTCTATTTCTTCTATCTCAGTTTCAATCTTAGTTTTAGAACAATTGACTTATAAAGTAAGGGCAGGGCAGACTGCTCGTTTTGACTGCCGTCTTGACCGAAGTACACTCGCCACTCACTCGGCAATCATCGGGAGTAATCGGGTGCATGAGACATTTAAAAACCGGTCAAGTGCGAGTCGGACTCTCACACGAAGAAAAAACCATGTTTCTTCTGCAATAAAAATTTCAACAGACACACTCAGTAAAAATTTCAACGTCTATCTATTACGGTTCATGAGATAAAGCTTGCTGACAGACAGACAGATGGACGTACGGACAGCGTAGGTTTAGTAACAGGGTTCCGTTGGTTACCCTTCAGCTACGGAACCCTAAAAAGGATTTTTTGAAATAAATAAATCAAAAATCTCGTTAAACAGTCCGATGCGTTTACAACACATCGTTAACATTTATTTAATGTTTTCCGATATTCCTGAGTATCTGTTGAAACTTTGTAGAATGTTAATATATGTAAGTATAAAACTCTTCTACAGCCTTACTCTTGGAGTTTAAACTTCAAACAACAATGTCTACAATTTACACCGTGATTTTGTTGTTTTTTTAAACCTGATTATGCAACTAAAGAGGTGGTACATTTTCTTGCTAAAGAAAAGTGTTTTCTTTCCCTGTATCTTGCCGATGTATCGATTGTAGACAGGTTCCTGATAATTTATGTTAATACAGGTATCTATATTAAAATAGATTATTAGGCACCTGACTTTCCAAAGAAATTTCGAAACGGGTGGTTGACACTTTTCGTGACCCAACGGCTCGCTTTTACTCTGGCCAGAGGCTAAGCATTGCCATTGAACGTGGGAATGCCGCCAGTCTCTTTGGGCACATTACCAGCTGACAGCGTTGATGCTATATTTTAGTTTGTAGTTAGTTGAGTTTATTTATTTATTAATTATTGTACGAGTTAGAGTGGTTATTCAGTTTGTAAATGGGCCTTATCAGAAAATTCAAAGTCACTCAAAGGGCAATGGAGAGGGCAATGCCTGGAGTTTCCTTGTGTGATCGAATCGGAAATGATGGAATCTGCAAGAGAACCAAGGTTACCGACATAGCAGGAAGGATCGCCAAACTAAAGTGGTAGTAGGCAGGGCACACTGCTCGCAGAACAGATGGTTGATGGGGCCAAAAAGTTCTGGAGTGACGACTCCGTACCAGAAGACGCAACGTTGGAAGGTCTCCCACAAGATGAACCGATGACCTGGTGAGGGTCGCAGGTAGCCGATGTATGCGAGACACTTGGGGGAGGCCTATGTCCAGCAGAGGACGTCTTTCAGCTGATATGATGATGATGAAGTTTGTAAATAATTAAAACACATTGCAAAAAGTTCATAAAGTTCACTGAGAATGGCAGTTACTAATGAAGGCTTTGTAATTTAATACTGAAATGAAATTAATTATTTTCTGAAATTATCTCGTTTATGGAAAATATATAATTTCATTGTAGGAATCAGTAAATTGAGCCGTTTTTGTAAATCAAATATACATATTAGTAGGACTCGCTTTTAGTAAATACACGGCTTGACTCTTTTTTTATTTTTTGAGATGGTTTTGCTCTTGACTCTAGTCTAGGTCAGAGATGACAGAGACAAAGTCTACGATGGAGCGAGCTTACCCAGAAGGAGCCTGTTCACTCTAACTTTGAAGAGATTGGGGTTGAATGCGTTCGAAAACCCATACGTAGGCAGAGAGTTGCACTCCTTTGCTGTGCGTATCATAAAAGACGTTTGGAAGACCAAACGTCGTTAAAAGTTATTTTCAAGAATGAAAATGCATCGGTGATCTTCTTTGTATTGAGTGATCCACATACCGATATACAGGTTATTAATTTTTATTCCGATCTACGTGGATCTACGGCAAAAAATACTGTATAATCAAATCCAATTCCCATGATATTTCCATGAACCAAACAAAATTATGAAGACCATCTCCCATATTTTTGGTCCACAATTACATGGTCCCATAACGGAACCCATATCCTCGTAAATACTAAAGTTTGAAGCCATTACCGGCACCAGGGATGCCAATCCTTAATATTTCCGTTTGAAATGTGACGCGATTTCATTTAGAGTTTTTAGGGTTCCGTACCAGAAGGGTGCCATCGCGACCCTTTCAGTACGGTTTGTACAAGTGCTTCTTATTTTTAGTGTTGGCTAAAATATTTAGGACACTGTTGACTCTGGTTAACCGGCTCCCTTGTAATATTTAAGATATTTGTGGCATATAAATATAGATAATACCTAATAACTGAAAAAGATAGTAAGACAGCAACTATTTACAAATATATCCCACGGCTTCGCTTTTTTTTTCGAGATAAAAAGTAGCATATGGATCTCAACGATAGCTCAATAATCCGTACTTTAAAATAAAACTTTTTACAAACCAAAAATAACAATCAATTTGACCATTTTGAAGTATAAGTAATTTTTATTAAAGCCCTATTCTTGAGCTTATACGCCTATTGTACAAAACGTACTTTCCCAGAGAGGCTCAATTGCCAAAAGTTGCCACAGACAGGCACGTCCTATCGATGAAACAACCCTTTTTAAACGACTCCAAAAAAAGGAGGACGTTCTCAATTCGGATATTGCACTTAGGAACAATTTCTAAGACAAATAGTCCGCATATCGCTGTCACTTCCCGACTGTATGCGACAGCCTTGACTGTTTCGGTGATACGGAACCCTCAATGCGCGACATCGACCCCCTATTGGCCAGTTTTTCCTTCTCTTAATTAAAAGAGAGCGGTCGCCGGCGCTTCCTAAATTGACTCTTTAAAACTTGTGATTTGCATTCGTTATTTACGCGGGGGGCGTTTCAAGGGTTTCTTTAGGCCTTCTGAGCGCCTGGTACTTCGAGTTGTGGTTGAGAAAATGCAGACTGGCAATTTGGTTACTACGTCTGATGAAGTACTGAACTACTGGGCCAATGTTGATGTACCATGAACAAGAAAAATGTAAGGTTAATGTCAATGACCAAGGTAGAAATAACTTTAAACAAATACAAGGTAATTTGCTTCAGCCGATTTCCAAGCTAATACTTTGGTATTACCCACGAGAGGGCTGAGAAGTACGTGTACCTGTATGTACACGTACTTATCAGCCCTTTTCACTGTGAGGAACAGAGTTCTGTTTCAGAGATCTCCTAAGCCACTCGATTTTAATATTAAGACAATTACTGGATTGAACGATTCCTCCACCGCGTCTGTTTTATCTCTGTGCCAAATTTCATTCAAATCCGCTCAGCCGTAAAGACGTGAAGACGTGACATACAGACAGAAGTACTTTCTTCTGTATAATTACAATATTAGTATGGATTAGCTTTCGCCCGCGACTTCGTACGCGCATATCTCGATTTTTCCCGTAGGAATTTCGGGAAATCCACTCTTAGTGCTTCCGTACACTCCCCAAGGAACCTACATGCCAAATTTCTGCTTTCTACGACCAGTAGTTTAGGCTGTGTGTTGTCTGTCAGTCACTTAGTCACTCAATCAGTCAGTAACGGAAGAATCTATACTAATATATGAAGCTGAAGAGTTTGTTTGTTTGTTTGCTTGAATGCGCTAATCTCAGTAACTACTGGTCCGATTTGAAAAATTCTTTCAGTGTTAGATAGCCCATTTTTCGAGGAAGGCTATATATTATGAACGAAAAAACGAAGTTGCGCGGGTCAACTAGTTTTATATATATTGATGACGAGCTGACCCGCGCAACTTCATCTGCGTCACAATTTTCATTACTGCTCCGCTCCTATTGGTCTTAGCGTGATGATATAGTCTATAGCATTCCTCAATAAAGGGGCTCAATTCAATTCTCAATTCTCAATTCTTTATTGCGTACCATAATGTTTACATAGATGTTAGGGTTATTTTATTTTAGTCACAATTATGGACCCTGTCGGGCACAGCATACATTAAAACTAGGAGAGAGGAGGAAGGATACAGAGTGTTTGTTACAATATTTAATTACAATTATTTAAAAATACCCACCGAAATTATTTCTATTTAATTTATTACGCAATTATTTATTATGTCATTAATATTTTGAGTATTTATTAATATAATTAGATATGAAATTAATTACAATTTATCACTTAAGTATTCGTTTATACTATAGTAGCATTTACTTATAAGGAAAAATTTCAATTTATTGATAAAAATATTATATTTATTTGAACATTTTATTATTTCGGGTAACTTATTATAGACTTTTATGGACATGACGTAGGCACTATTCGAGTGCATCTTTAATCTCGATGCTGGTAAGTTCAATCTATTTTTATGTCTTAAAGTTATTTTACTTTGTATGTCCTCTCTTTTTGTAAAGAATTCTGGGTACTTACGCACAAACTTACATATTTCGAATATATAGAGGCAAGGTAGGGGTAAAATTTTTAGTTCCAGAAAATGAGGTTTACAGCTATCGGTGGCTTCAATGTTTACCAAGATTCGAATTAATTTTTTTTGTAGGGTAAATAAGGTGGGCGCATCAGTGCTATTTCCCCACAGGATTACACCGTATTTCAGCCATGCGTAGGCGTACGCGTAATACGTCATTAGTGCAGTTTTAAGGTCGGTGGTTTTTTTGATCTCGCGGAGGGCGTATGAAAATTTTGATAATTTTGCTCTTACTGTTTGAATATGGGACTTCCAATTTATTTGTGAATCAATATTTAGGCCTAGTAGGGTGAATTTATCTACGACTTCTAATTTATTATTTTTATAGCTAAAGTTTATATTTATTGGTGTTTTTTGGCGGGGGTAAAATGAGATTATTTTAGTTTTTTTGAAGTTGATTTCCAGATTATGTTTAGTCATCCAATTTATTGTGTCATTTAATATAGAATTTAATTTATCATTTAAATTGCTGTTGTTTTCACATGACGTCAGTATAGATATGTCATCAGCAAACAGGACACATTGCTCATGTATATTATTAGGAAGGTCATTTATGTAGACTAGAAATAAGAAACATCCTATGACGCTTCCTTGCGGGATTGAGGCGGTGATTTGTTTGCTGTGAGATCTGATTAATTCTATTTCATTTTTACTATTGTTATAATATTCAATTTCTACTATTTGTTCTCTATGCTTCAGATAAGATACTAACCAGTCATAGCATTTACCGCGAAGTCCTATACTATATAGTTTATTTAATAATATGTCAAATTGTACTTTATCATATGCTTTCGTCATATCCAGCAGGAGTCCAATCGCGTACTTTTTATTATTAATTATGTCAAGAGCTTTTTGGATATATTTATAAACGGCCAAAGTAGTGGAGCGGTTTTTTCGGAAACCGTTTTGACAGTCATTAAATATATGATATTTCTCGCAAAATTCATAGACTCGATTACACATGGCTTTTTCAAATATTTTAGAAGCTGTCGGTAACAGGGCAATGGGGCGGTAATTATTTGGGTCAGTTTTTGAGTTCTTTTTATGTATGGGTTTTATAAGAGATTTTTTTAAGAGATTGGGAAAAGCTCCTTCTTCAAATGATTGATTTAACAATAGATAAAATGGTAGTGTTAATTCATCTGCACATTGTCTTAATAAGGTAGGGGGAAGCTCATCAATACCGTGACTTTTTTTATTTTTCAAACTTTTTAGTAATGAATTTACCTCGTAGGGGTCAATTGGACTGAGGAAGATTGAGTTATTTGTAGGGCTCAGAACAGGAGATCCCTTCGGTTGGCCGGTTGAGTTGTTCGTAGCATCTCCGATAGAAGCAAAAAAGTCATTGAATATGTTTACTACCTCTCTAGGCTCAGAAGTCATACCGTTATTCTTAAGTAGGGTGATGTTAGATTTCTCATTAGTTATTTTTTTATTCGTGCGTTCATTTACTATGCTCCACATTGTCTTAACTTTATTATTAGATTTAGTCATTTTGTTTTTATAATGTAGCTTTTTTGCTGTAGTTACTGTCTTTTTTAGAATTTTCTCGTATTTTTTGTAATAATTTGTCAATATTGGATTGTTTGTTTTTGTGGTTAGTAGTTTTAATAATCTTTTATTTTTACATGAGTTCTTAATGCCTACGGTGAGCCAGTATTTTTTAAATTTTGGTTTTAACTTTAATTTTTTTAATGGTATACATTGATTAAGTATATTATTGAGTGTATCATTAAAAGCTTCGTAATTACTGTTCATGTCTTTTTCATTGGTTATGATATCTTTCCAATTTATTTCTTTTAATTTAGACTTAAATTTTGATATGTTTGTGTGATTATAAAATCTTTTCTTTGCAGACCAGGTTATTCTTTTTGTCTGTTTCGGCAAGTTTAAATGTAGAATTGTACTATTATGGTCTGAGAATCCTAGCTCTTCTACAGTTGTGTACATATCATTGAATTGAAAATTTGTAAATATTAAATCCAAGCATGTAGTTGTGTTAGACGTTACACGTGTTGGACTTTTAATATGTTGGGTAAATTTGTATTCTTGCATTAAATTTATAAATTGGTTTGATTTAAGGTTATCTGATAAGATATTAATGTTAAAGTCACCGCCTATAACTATGTTAAGCTTTGAATATTTTTTATTTATATATTTTAAAATTAGTTTTAGTTGCTGATAAAAAACTTCTTCCTCTCTTCTATTCCAATACATAGTTATTATCAATAAGTTTTCTTTAGGCAATTCAGTAGCACATAACTCTAGTACATATTCTATAGATTTATCTGTTATATCACTCCTATGTGTACAGTCTATATGTTCTTGAAGTAGCATGCAGACACCGCCGCCTGTTCTGGTACTGCGACAATATGAAGATGCAATTTTATAGCCGCTAATTTTAATTAGTTCGAGTTTTTCTTCTGAGAGCCAGGTTTCCGAGATGCATATAGTTTTGTACTTAGAATTTTGGGTAATGAAGGCGTCTAGTAAGTGTTGCTTGTTGTTTAGGCTTTGGAAATTCTGGAAAAGTATTTTAAATTCTTGGTCTTCGGTTGCGAAATGTACGGTTTAAATATTCGTTGGGCATATTGTGATGAGATAGGTTAGGGGTGCTCATCGTGTTCGTATTGTTTTCCTGGTAAGTTGCGTCTATATCTTGTGGTTTGATGTTGTCGAATTTTTTGTTCAAAGGTTTTCCATCTATGTATAACACTTTATTTTTAATTATTGCGTGATGTCCATTTTGTCTAGCCTTAATTAATTCTTCTCTCAAGTGAGCCCTTTGTTTTCGTGAATTCGCGTCTAAAAATTCTGAAACGCCTAGTCCAGTTCCCTGAAACCACTGGTTATTGGTGACGATATATCTGGTCATTCTTTTACTAAGTAGTTCTATTACAAGCGGTCTATTGTTTGTGCCTTTTCTTCCCACACGATACATGTCTTCTATGTATCCTGATAAGTCTACATTAACAATTTCGCGAAATAGTTCTACCAGTCTGTTGTATAGTTCACCCTCAGATTCCTGATAGTAGTCTGTGAGGCCGTACAGTACAAGTTTGTGGTGTTGATTTTCAGGTACGTTTGGAGCTTGGAATGACTGAGATGCTAATTGCCTTATATCTATTTTTAAATTTTCGTTTTCTAATTGTAGTGTTGCTAGTTTAGTATTTATGTTTTCTATCTCTTGTTTTCTTTGTTCATTCTGTGTCGTTAAGGTATTCATTTTGGAGTCAAAATCTAGTTTCAGCTCTGCGATGGCTCTATTAATCTCAGTTTGTATTGTGTTCTGTAGTTCTTTAATGATGGATTTATTGTTTTCTTTCAAGCGTAGTATAATTATTTCGCTCAAACTTTGTATGTTTAATTGAACTTGAGTGTTTTCTAGGGAATTTATTAGAGAATTATTCATATCAATAGTTGCAATATCCTCTGCCTGTAAAGTGTCTCCAATCAAGCTCAGGTTTTCAGAGCAAATTGTGTCATTATTGGGGTTTATAGTTTTCTTCCTCATAGTAACATTGTTGCTCGCTGTTGATGCGGCTAAGCAGTCATATTCAGGGCTTTTGTGGGATCGTATGGGAGTGTTAGTATTACCTGTCTTTGGCATTTTACAAATGCATGTCTGGCACGTCCAGGTGTTTCTTAGTTCCAATGTCATAGACTTCAGGTAGTATTCTTTTGCTACACCTGCACACTCCAGATCATATCTACTCTTGCAGAGCGAACAAATAAGAGTTTCCCTTATTGGTAATTTTTGTTTACATCCTGCACATAAGGTAGATGACGCCATCTCTTGGTGAATCTTATTTTTGAATTGGGTATGTTCAAGTAGCGACACCCAGGGAGTTATTAAGATACTAAGGGGTAATGACAACTTAGTACATTTTGGTAAGTCACTAGTAATCGATTATTTGGTCGCTAGTGATGCTTTCTGACCATAGGTGGCGTTTTTATAGCATAGATAAAATTTCAAGGCTGATTTTTATTTTATTTTTTCTCATAATAGTTTGGGAGTTTCATAACAATATTAGATAATGTACCTTTTTATTGTTTATGTTTCTCAAATCTTCGAAGATAGTCCAGTATACATCCGTTTATTGAACGATATTGATCACTATAATCATCACTTTTGAATTATGTTGGTAGCCGTTATTTTTCTTCAAACACTTTTTCTTGATTTTAGTCAGTTATATTGAATGTATTGCACGAACTTCAATGTCACTCACTTTATGTTACTAATGCTTTGTATTAAACACTATATCGTTTATAAATAATCACATAGACTATTTTTAAGAATTTTTTTGGACGGAGTTGACTGTTTATTTACGCATAGCAGCGCCCTCCAATCTAACACTGAAATAATTTTTCAAATCGAACCAGTAGTTCCTGAGATTAGCGCGTTCAAGCAAACAAACAAACTCTTCAGCTTTATATATTAGTATAGATTGATTATACTTATTACTATGCCCTATTCCGTATACTTCTAATGCTCTATAGGTACCCTTGCGAAGCTGGGTGGGAAGGGTAGCTTGTTCATCTATAAAGCTAAACCGTAATCACTCCAACAGCGACAAAATCATTACTAATTATCTAAACACATTGCACTGTCGAGTTGCTCCACAACGCATTAGGCTCGCCACACACTGCGACATTAATCTTTGTCAGCGCACAGCCGCTAATTAGTTGCGAATTTATAACGCGTAATGAGTCGCTGGGTGTGACGCCGCTTAAATAGGTGGCCGCAATCACGTGATCATATGACTGGGGATTTGTTTGTAGCTATGAATGTAATGAACTTACTGTAATATACAACGTGGAAAAGAATAAACGCAATACCTGACCCGTGGGGGTCCAAATTGGACTGTTTTCGAGCAATCCACCTTTTAAAGATTTTTGGAAGTTTTCGACCAAAAATTACCAGTCGCCCTGTATCTACACTACATAAATAATTTGTTTGAAATGAATAGACTCCGAAATTACTAGACCGATTTGAAAAAATCATTCAGCAATGGATGGCTACATTATCAGCGAGTAACATCGGCTATATTTATCTCTGTACTCCCACGGGAACGGGAGCTACGCGGGTAAACCCGCGTGACGTCCGCTAGTTGAATTATAAATCGGTTTTTGAGATATAAACTTCAAGCTCTTTTATATAAATTTACTAATCATGTGATATTTATTTTAGTTATTCACAGATTTGAAGCCACCGACTGCGCTAGACTGCTTGAAAAGTAATTTGTTTTTATTTTAAACTTTTAAGTCGTTTTATTTTTTGCGTTCGGTTTGTTTTTCTACAAGTCATTTTTTACTATCAATGTGATAGACAAGGGGCAGTTTAAACCGGTTCTAGAAATATACCTATTGATTGAGTTATTTGTGAAACTTTTAATACGTAGATGTAGCAAAATAAAAGTAAACATTTTAATACCTTATCGTTATTTATCGTTACATACGGGCTTCTTATTTAACGTCTTCTGCTGCCAAATATTTTGTCAGTTCACATGGTCGATAGATGGCGTTGCACTCATGACGCGTTTTTCTGAACTGCGGTGTTAAGATTTTCCGCTGGAGAATGACCTCACACGATTTTTAAACACAGTTGTGTTCGTAGGAATTTCGGTTTGGTCTCTGAAAGGTCTTAAACTGTTAGGGACCAAAATTGCTTAAATCTCCGAGTTGTGCTGGTTTCGTTTAAAGTGCATTTATCGTAGTTTTGCGAAGTACTGGACGGTTCGACTTGCGGATCAGGCCTGTAGGGTTCCGTACCAAAGGTGCTGTGCTGACGGGACCCTACTGCTAAGCCTCCGCGATTGAATCCGTTTAGAGCGAAGCAACGAATGGTTCGATTTGCGAAACAAGGCTAATAATAATAAGGTACCGTACCAAAGGTGGTCACGGTGACGGGAACGATCGATTTTGGGGGGCTACTAAGTCCGAAGACCGTAGTTTTGGGCTTATTTGCAGGCGGGCGTATTCTACTCCGTATCACACTACAGACTTACGATTAGTCCCGAACCCGAACTAAGAATGAATGTCAACACGATATCACAGTAACTGTCAATTCGTGTTATCATTAGTTCTCAGTGGTTAGGTGATACGGAGTAGAATTTTTTTTTCTTCTTAATACATAAGTAAAACAAAATCGGGTTTGTTCGAACACTTTTCTAACTAACTCGAGCGATTTTCATAGTTTTTGTGTTTTTGGATAAGTATTCGTCCAGAAGTCCAGTGTTTTAATTCTTATTATGCTATCATAATAAGAATTAAAACACAAAAAAAATGAGTATGTAGGTAGGAAGGGTAGGTAGGTAGGCAGGTATGTAGCGTAGGTAGGTAGGGTAGGTAAGGTAGGGTAGCTATGGTAGGTAGGTAGGGTAGGTAAGTAGGTGGGTAGGTTAGGGTCGGTAGGTGGAGTAGCCAGTTGACGGGAGCGAAGCCGCGCGGGTCAGTTAGTTACCAATAAGACTACTACATTTACACCGCTTGAGGTTTTATATGGTAGTGATTTCAATTAGCTTTTGGGATCGTATTCTCGAGCCCTTAATTTTGATTTTCCACATGACTATATACTATGACTATACCTACACATGCCGTATGGTGTCGGCCGGCGCCGTATGGTGCCGTAAAAGAATAATACCATCCCATCACTTCCCGTGGGTGTCGTAAGAGGCGACTAAGGGACTCGCCAGAGAATGGGCAGCAGCGTTCTCTGTAAAACTCAGCATCATACACTGCGATTGCCAACCTGCCTGACAAGCGTGGCGATTATGGCAAACCCCCCCGTTTGGGAGAGGCCTATGTCCAGCAGTGGACGTCATTGATGATGATGATGACTTGAGTATATTACGAAAAAAATACCTACGTGTCAGATATTTTTTGGAAATCTGTCTAACGGACTACTTAGTGTTTTCAGGAAAATACCTAGTTACAGTTCTAATAACCTACTAATTAGGGTGCAGATTTCATTACCGGACTGGCCATACTTAAGACATTGCCCGTTCCACAGTCACAATTATATCAGAGTCTAGATCCGCAGAGGTTGGTTAAACCAAGAGCTGCTATTAAGTTAAGCGTCGCTTTGGAGCGGCCCCTAATTGGATGGGTCACTGCTTAGATTCCTAATAATATGGAAACTAAACGGAGTTAATTGCGAAGAGAAACGCATGATAAGAATAAAAGTAAATCTAACAATGTTGTCTCAGAAGTTGAGGTGTGTTTCTGTAATTAACACTTTTTTTTGCTGATACCTTAAACGGGTGGTGAATTGAAGCGTCAGAAAGTGTTGAATTATATTCTTATTTAGTTAAATAACTTATAAAAAACCCGACTAAGTGCGAGTCGGACTTTCACGCAAAGGGATCCGTACCATAAACAAAAAAAAAAAAAACGTTTCTTGTACCTATGGGAGTCTCCTTTAACTTTAAATTGAATTATTTATTTATTGTTAAACCGGCAGTATCACACACTCTGTGAAAGTTTCAACTTTTTTTTTGTACTGTAGATAGGCATACGTTTGACCACTATCTCACCTGATGGTAAGCGATGATGCGGTCAAAGATGGAGCACGTTTGCCTAGAAGCAACCTATTCACTTTTGTCTTAAAGATTCCCAGGTTGTAGCTATCTGGAAACACAGACTCTGGCAGGGAATTCCACTCCTTAGCTGTACGCACTATGAATGTGTTCCCAAAACGTTTTGTGCGTGTGGGTGGGATGTCCACCATGTACCGGTGGCGCATCGCCGTTCGTCTTGTGATCCGATGATGGAACGGGCTTGGCGGAATTAAATCATGCGATTCCGTCGCACACTTTCCAAAATGCAAGCGATAGAAAACCAACAGGCCAGCAACTCGGCGTCGATGCTCAAGACTTTGGAGCTTCGACTCGATGAGCCTGTCATTACCGATGATCCTCTTGGCTCGTTTCTCAATTGACTCAAGGGCATCAAGCTGGTATTTGGCCACTGTTTACCTATTACGGTTCTTGAGATACAGCCTGCTAGTAACAGGGTTCCGTAAGTTACCCTTCGGTAACAGAACCCTAAAAACCGCCCAATGAACGGTTCCGTACGACAAATTTACAACAGACACTCGAATGTTCCTCTATATAAGGGTCCCATTTTACATACTGTGGCTGCCTGTCACTTACTGTTAGTGAAAACGAAATATTATCTATGTTTCCTCTGCAAACGGTGACAGATCACTTAGAAACTCATAAATGGGCCTTTTGGTGGGAAAGAAATGGGGAAAAAGAGTGCCAGTCAATTCAAAGTTATAATTCTAAGAAAAAAAAAAGAAATAAAGCTTCTAAAATTTCTAGTACTCGTGTCATCATCTGTTTGTTTTAGCTAAGGCACTGCCAACGAGGAAGCGATTAGCTATCGACTATTTTCTCGCTGAGGAAAGAGATAAAAGATATAGATCTCGTGTGAGTAAAAGAGACACATACATTTGTAGTCGATAGCTGGCTGTTCACACTACCGGTGAGCCGGCTCTTACGACTAGTTGGTCGCAACAACAAGACCTATCAAAGATAATACTCGCTCGGCTCGCTCCCTTGGCGGTCAGAACTCACCATCATCATCATCATATCAGCCGAAAAACATCCACTGCTGGACATAGGCCTCCCCCAAGCGTCGCCACAACGACCGGTCCTGTGCGTCTCGCATCCATCGGCGGCTCATCGAACTCACCAACTAGCTGTAATTTCTACTTATAGTGCGGGCCGGAGCGAGTGGTGCGAGTAATCGCCCGTCGCACAAAAGCTTAAAGCCGAACGTCAAAACTATCGAAACGCTCGCTACTCGCTGCTCGCTTTACTCGCTTGAAACTCGAAACGACTGCATTGAGTGAAATATTGACTTGGTGCGATATCGTTTTGTCTCCGCCCAATTACCAATTTACTTTTACAGTATCGCTTTTGTTACAAATATTTCTCTTCACAACATTTTAAAGGTAGCTAGGTACTAAAACCTAAGATTTATGTTTATTAAATGGTTGGCAAACAGATCTAATTCTAAGACCCTTTAAGACCTAAACGATCTCTGTTTATTTCGTGGAAGAGAGGTTCCGAGAAACCTTTTGAATACTGATTTGGATATTTAAGAAAATGTAATTTCAGGCGTTTGAGATTTTAAAGATGAAGGGATTTTTTAAAAGTTTGTATGATTTTTCAAAAATAAATTTGACTGAGGAGCTTAAAAACATTAAATAAAGCGTTGCTTAGGCACTTGTCTCACCGCCGGCAATCAGCGAGTAGCAAGTATAGCTTGAAACTTGAAACGACTTGGCGATCAGCGAGTAGCGAGTGGTGAGTGGTTTTTCGCGACGGGCGATTACTCGCAATACTCGCTCCGGCCCGCATTATAGGTAAAATTTACCGCTGGTTGGTGAGTTCTGACCGCCAAGCGAGTATCGCTGAGCGAGTGTCGCTGAGCGAGTACAATCTTTGATAGCTCTTGTCGCTGCGATCAACTAGTGGTAAGCTCGCCGGCAGTGTGAACAGCCAGCTATCGACTATAAATGTATGTGTCTTTTTTAATCACACGAGGTCTATATATTTTGTCCCTTTCCTCAGCGAGCAAATAGTCGAAAGCTAATCGCTTTCTCGCCGGCGGTGAGCCAAGTGCCTTAACCTCGACCTGGGCGGTTGTTTTTACTTGAGCTACGAGTTCATCCTGCTGGCTATATCCAATAAGAAATTTATTAGAATCCCTAACGTAGATACTTTAAAAAGTCAAAGTAGGTACGTACCTACCTACATTATACTTTATCGATGTACTGAACAGGGAGTGTAGAGGGTTCCCTACAAAACGACCCTCCAACTTTTCATGTAGGCATTATTGCATGATCAATCATCGAGCGGCGATGGTCGATCAATTGCTGTCGGCCCCCCGCGTCAGGCGTGAGGGTTGCCAGTGTTGCCACAGATATTAATTAAAAAAAGCCGATTCCCTTTGTAAACCAACAATCGGGCAACATAATAGCGCTTTGTTGCTCTTGGCACATTTTTATGAGGTTTTTAGGGAATGAAGGCTTATATTTTGCAGCAAAAATGGTTAAATTGGATTGCTTTTCGTAAAATCTTTGGTAGCCACTCTTTTACTATATGCGATGCTTATCAGTTATATTAATTCGCAAGTACAAGGTACGTATATGTAGGTGTACCCTACTAGTCATAAGCAAGGAAGTTTTTACAAATAAATAGTCTTGTCGGACCATTCTAGAAACTTGTTGTTATAAAATTGTAATTTTGTTTTATTTAATTTTATTTTTTTTGGTATGCGTCATGCTTGGCGCAAATAAACGCTTTTTCTTTCTTTTCTTTCTTTCTTTCTTGTCACCATGTAAACTTGATTGAGTGGAGTGTGAGGATTGAGTGTAAAAAACTGTCATTCCATCTTGTTTGTATGGGTGGAAAGCTCATTTCTTCTTCTAATGAAAATATATCGTTTTCTGTATTATTCCTCAGTGCCAATTCTATTAATTTACAAACAACGTTTGCATTCGCGTATGTCGCAATCTTTCAAAAATGTATGAAAATTAGGTTTTGAAGTGATAACTTCTTATGGGAGAGTAAACTGCTTCGTAACGTAACGCGTTACGGCGCCAGTCTATATCGACTGATGTTTTTTATCGGCATCTAAGCTTTTCTCAAGTTTAGCAATTTCAATATTAAATAGTTCAATTTGGATTAGTTTAAGTTATCACTTCTGTCTTTTTTTTTAACAGATTGCGACTGAGGTGCGAGTGCGAACGTTGTAGTAGAATTAGCCTTCTGGTAATCAAGTCTTCTATTCCCGAACTTTTCTGACTTTGTTGGATAAGTCAGAAAAGTATTTCCCGTGCATACAAAGCCCGAAACTATTGGTGTAGGACGTCAGCGCGCCTGTACAGAGAAGACAAAACATTTAAGAAATAATAGTACAGAATTGGGCCGACCGTGCCCATACTGAAAGGGCTACCATCTCAGCACTTGCTGGGCATCAACACTCACTTTCCGAGAAGACCTACCTCTACCATACACACTGATTAAAACGCTCTCGTCCATTTGGCACATACGTGTTGTTCAATTTTTATTATCCTCTGTTGAAATAGTACAAGATTTTCTTCAAATACATACATAAACAACATATAAAGTACCTAGACCACATCAACCTCACCCGTGGCTAATGGGCATCCCGTACAAATTAACGCCCCCCCCCTGCCTCGAATACCGAACATTCAATATTTGTATTCACAAACCATCCCATAGACTTACCTGTTACTTGTTTGGCAAAGAAATGGGCCTTCGAGTTGCAAAACTTTCCCATTCTCTGATATTTATGTTATTACTTTGTTACCGCTTCGAGTGCTCTAAACGTTCAATTTTATGGTTTTTATTCCATATTTTGGCCTTCGTTTATATTCATTGGGTTGATGGATAGAAGATGCTTTATTGTACAGTTATATCGACGTTTAAGCGAAAAATAATATTTTCTGTAACTTTATATTGAAGTAAAAAGTAATACATACTATTAGACTTGTAACAAACTATAATATAGTTGGGAAAAGAGCTTCTGTCTCATATCTTCATTATCCGATGAAGAAGACACAGTTTGAGAGCTACTACCGACTTGACACTGAACGTACTCCAATACTGATAAGGATTGGAATATATATTAATCTAAAGTAAAATTAAAAATATTGTAAAAGAGTATTGGATGTATAATAAAGCGTACTCTATCTTTTTATCTAAATAATAAAGACACTGAAACTGTTTGTAAAATTATCGTTAATGTTGACAATTATCCCAAGTTATGAAAAGTATCCTACATTATGTGCTATTGAGGACATAGTTGCAGAAGAAGCGCATGTTCGCATATCTCATTTTTTTTTTTTAATTTATTCTTTTATACAGTTTGTGTACAGTTATGAGTTTATTATTTTACCATTAAACCAGGATTGGTTTGTATTGGTACTCACATTCGCTACAACAATACACCTTTAATTACTAAATAATGCGGGTATCTATTATGTAATTAAAGGTATATAGAGGCAAATAGTATGAACGTGTGTGAATTGTCTCATTTTTCCCACAGTTACTCTCAACCGTATTCAACCCGGCCATTCATCGCCACTTAACCCATAAACCAACATGGACGTAAAACAATAAAAATCATCCTAACCCGCTTGAATCCTCAATATATCTGTGCGGAACCTAACGGCGCCTATAAATAAAACATGCGCCCATAGACAGTGACGGATGGCTTTTATTGCCTTTTGGTGTCATGCATGGCCTATGCGTTGTGGAACTCTTTTTCTTATGGGGAATAGGGCGTTGATGTATGGCTTTGGTGCTATCCGCAAGAGAACAAAGGTTACCGACATAGCCCGAAGGATCGCCAAACTAAAGTGGCAGTGGGCAGGGCACATTGCTGATGACGACGCAATGAAGACGCAACGTAGGAAAGCTTCCCACAAGGTGGACCGATGACCTGGTGAGGGTCGCGGGTAGCCGATGGATGCGAGACCAAGACCGGATCTTGTGGCGACACTACTTGGGCGAGGCCTGTGTCCAGCAGTGGACGTCTTTCGGCTGATATGATGATGATGTACGCCGAATTAATTTCCGCCAGCGCAGCGGCATCGTCTGCGTGAAAATTATCCTAAAGACCTACAATGACGAATTAGTTTTGTTTAGTAAAGACAAGTTTTACTATCTATTTTTACACACTAAGTATATCTATACTAATATATAAAGCTGAACAGTTTGTTTGTTTGTTTGTTTGCTTGAACGCGCTAATCTCAGAAACTACTGGTCTGATTTGAAAAGTTCTTACAGAGTTAGATAGTCCATTTATCGAGGAAGGCTATCATATTATATATCATCACGCTAAGTCCAATAGGAGCGGCGCAGTAATGAAAATTGTGACGCAGACGAAGATGCGCGGGTCAGCTAGTAAGTTATAATACTGGTATTCAGATATGCATCCATTTACACATTCATAGTGCGTACAGCTGGAGTGGCATTCCCTGCCAGAGTCTGTTTCCTGATAGCTACAACCTGGGAGTCTTTAAGTCAATCAAGAGTGAATAGGTTACTTTTAGGCAAACGTGCTCCAGCTTCGACCGCATCATCGCTTACCATCAGGTGAGATAGTGGTTAAACGCGTGCCTATTAATAGTAAAAAAATTACTTCTCCCGCTCTGGGGGGAGCAGAAGGGATTGTCAGACTCTTACCGACTAAAACCCACCCGTGTTCCACCTAATCCTTTGCGTTTCGGGGAAGCTGTGACTCTTCTGAACAATTTTCAACCCTAGATTCCTCAACAACCTTTCAATTGCTTTAGTATGACGAATTTTCCATGACAGAAGGTAGGT
Source organism: Lacanobia wlatinum (assembly GCA_947578705.1). NCBI lineage: Eukaryota > Metazoa > Arthropoda > Insecta > Lepidoptera > Noctuidae > Lacanobia > Lacanobia wlatinum. Next base: position 30,108,547 of record OX388027.1, on the reverse strand, counting down.
AGTAAAAAGTGCAGCAAACTACAGGACTCCGAAACTTTCCGACTGCAATCGGAAGTTTGTATCAGACTTCGAAGTCAATCCGAGTTCTCCCAGTAATGCTGCAAGTTCAGTGATTACTTGCACGTGGCGTCTACGCTCCTGGTACCTGTTTGTTTAGTATGTAGGTACTACAGGTGCAAAACATAGTGAAATTTAATCAATGCTGACTCATAGTACCACGCCAGTATCTTCAATATCTTTATGTTACACTTGCGTTTGATAACTATCTCACCTGGATGGTAAGCGATGATGTGGTTTCAATGGACCACGCTTGACTAGAAGTATTTTAGGGTTCCGAACAAAAAACGGAACCCTTATAGGATCATTCGGGTGTCTGTCTGTCAGTCGGTCCGTCTGTCACAGCCAGTTTTCTCCGGATTCACTGGACCGATTCTGTTGAAATTTGGTACACATATGGATCTCTGTAAGCAAAATACGAACGCGTTACGTAAATTATTAAATGTTTAGTATGGGGGTCACTTTGGGGAGTCAAACTAGAAAATTAAAAAAAAAAGTTTTTTCATAATTTTAAAATAAGTGGTTTTGAAGTTATCAAGAAATTAGACGAAAAATCACCATTCCCCCCTTATCTCCAAAACTACTGGGCTTAAAATTAAAAAAAAAAATGGAGATAATAGATCTTTACCTATAGATTATAGGAAAACCTATAAGAAGTCTATAGTGTTAAAATAACATGTTAAAAAAAAATGAAATTCGTTCGGAACCCTTTGCACGCGAGTCCGACTCGCACTTGGCCAGTTCTATTTCACTCTTATTTTAAAGAACTTTGATGTTGCTATCAGCGAACACAGACTCCAGCAGGAAATTCTACTCCTTAGCTTCTAAAACTTCCACGCACAGTAAAAGTATTCCCAATTTAAGTGAACCAGTTCCATGGAACGTTATGCTCGCATGGCTAAAATAATTCTTCAAGGTTAAGCAACGCTTACCAAGGTTGGCCTGTGGATGGGTCTTAACATACCGAGTTTTCTCCGTGCCTCTGAAAGCACGATCAGATCTTTGGCAGTTACGGATTGTCAGAAGCCAGTAAATCTGACTCTAGTCTTGCCAAGAAGTACCGTGTTGCCCAGTTAATGGGTTGTGGAGGTCTGGTAGGCAGCCGCTCCACAAAAAGTACTCGTATTCAGCTGAATCCGGTTTGATTGGAAACCGATTCCAATATAGTTGGGAAAAGATTAGCCAGATGATGATTAATCAGGTCACAAATTCTGGCCACACAAAAAATATAAGGAAACTCAAAGAAATAATCAGTTCTCAATTATTTTGCCTCCCGATTCGGTTTCTCACAGAGCTTTGTGAAAAACCGAAAGATCCGAGCAGTGTCTTGTCCTTGGCAAGGATTAATGTGCGGTGAGATCAAGTTACACTGAGACACACCAAAGAAGATTAGGAAACAGAAGTGCCAATACGAACATTCTTAGAAAATTATTGGCAAAACTAGGTAATTAATTGGAGAAGAATAGTTATAAACGGTAAAATTGGAACCTCAAAAGGAGTAATTATTTCGAACAACTTACTTATACTTTGGCAGAATCTTGAAATCGATAAAAACTAGCCAAGTGCGAGTCGGACTCTCACACGAAGGGTTCCGTACAATACACCTTAATTTTTATAATTTAATTGTTATAGCGGCTATCGAAATACACAATCTGTGAAAATTTCAACTGTCTACCTATTACGGTTCTTGAGATACAGTCCGCTGACGGACGGACGGACAGACGGACAGGCATAGTAATAGGGTTCCCTTTGGGTACGGAACCCTAAAAATCAGCTGGTACACATTCAACTTGGCAAAATGCAGGGAACTTTTGATTTTTCTTTTGCGATGTCAGTGTTGGTTTTGTATGTAGTTAAACCATTTTCACGTTTCCAGCTATTTCAATAAAACCTAAATTCCGAGGCTCACATCGTGACGACTAACATTATCTTAAATAGTGAGCACAGTGCTCACTATTTAAGATAATGTTACAATATAGAACTGTATTAACTGTAGGAAAAGTTACACATTTCAGTCAGAGAATTCGAAGCAAATCGCGAATAAAGATCACTGTCATTTTGACATTGATTTGAAATTAGAGGTAAAATAACTATCAATGCACTGTAAATTATTGACTTATCGCCATTTGCTATCGCCGGTAGAATGACATATTGAGACTTGTTGTAAACTATAGTCGACTGCGGTTTAAACCTTCTGTTAATTTGCCTATAGTTTCGACCCTCCCGGGCAGTGCTAGTTCCGCCTCCGGTGTTCCCGCGACAGAACACGACTTGCTTAATGACTCTGCATTAAGACTGCCGATGCAGATCTTTTCCTTTAGCCATCGTCTGCGAGCCAGCTTCATCGTTTAGTTTTCAGAACAATATGCATTTGATTCCAAGAGTGTAATGTTGTGAGTAATTTTAATTACGGATCGTTAAGTTTTTTATTTTTTTAAAGTTTTATAAAGGGTAAACTATTAGAGAAACGTTATCAGAGCGTTTAATTATATTTTTGTCTATATTATAATATTTGTTTTGTTTCAGAGTGGGTGTAGCGGTCATTCATCTTTCACATTTTTTTTATGGAAAGCTAAACGATAGCGGTATGTGTTTAGTTTTAAGTTTCTCTTTTGTTCATACTTTTGGTGTACAATAAAGTGTAATAAATAAATAACCTCTATTTCGGTTAGCATAGCATAGCATAGTCGGCCTTATAATGTTCCCACTGTTGGGACTCAGGTTTCCTCTCTAGGAGAGGGAATGGACCGTAATCCACCACGCGGTCGGGGTATTTCGGTTATTGATAGGTAATAAAAATGTCAAGGTTCACGATACATTTTGAATCAGGATGACTACATTTTATAGTTGTTTTGTGTTTTTACGGTTTTAAGATTAAGAATTTCACTAAATGTTAATGCCTTGCTAAAACAGAACAGCTGTACTAGAATCGTCTTTAAAGATTACGTGAAATAGTCACAATAATAAAAAAATTTTGACTATTAGAAGAATACAACTATGAATACAAGCAGTAGGTAATTCCGTTCACCCATGAAACACGGCAATAAAATTACCACTTCGCCAATCTCCAGCACATAAAGTAGCTATTTCACATTTCATTATATCTGTCTAGCCTTTCCCAATTATGTTGAGGTCAGCTTCCAGACAAATAGAATGCAGCTGAGTGTCAGTATTTTACATGGGACGACTGCGTACCTGACCTCCAGAACCCAGTAACTGGATAAATGATACCACTTGACATGACTGGTGTTAGATTTTTCTGGCTTCCGACTACTTTTAACTATGACCAAGATGTTCAAATGACAGCAACTGGGAACAACGGGTTTTGCTTTCTGAGCCACGGAGAAAACGGAACGGAACGGAGTTACATGTCGAGACTCCCCAGTTAACTGACGGTAACCCATCTACAGAGCGACCTCAGCAAGCGTTGCTTAACTTGAAGATCGCCCTGTTTGGCTGATATTATTTGGCCACAAGCTCCTGCTGTTTCATATTATTTCGTGAAAAATATTATATATGCGGATGTTTGGGTACTCAATAACGCCAGAACGGCTGGAAGATCTGGTGAAAGGGCATAGAACCATTGTGGCATTGTGGCCGTTACCGTTGCTGAATACTGGGCAAAAACATAAAATTTAATAAAAAAAATTGTCGAAACTCTAAGAAGATTGTGACATAGCGCCCCGCCTCTATTTGATGTTTTTTCAAAGTTGCGGCGCACGATCTAACATGCATTATATGGGTAGAGGTCCAACAAACAAAAAATTTTTAGGAAAATGGTGCCCTAAAGAGTGACGTTGCCCAGATATTTCGAGGTAAAGTCACAATCATTACTATCATTTAATATGACTTAATTATGTGCTTATAGCAGGCCAGCGCCCATAGAAAAGAATTCGAATCCCTTTGAGGCATAGAGATATACTACAGTCTGAAATCCATCCCTACCTTGTTGCTATTCCACCAATTCGCACTAAGCGTTTCCAAACGTCTTTTATAATGCGCACAGCAAAGGAGTGGAACTCTCTGCCTGCGTCTGTGTTTCCAAACGCTTACAACCTTAATCTCTTCAAAGTTAGAGTGAACAGGCTCCTTCTGGGTAAGCTCGCTCCATTGTAGATTTTGTCTCTGTTATCTCTGACCTAGACTAGAGTCAAGAGCAAACCCACCACAAATAAAAAAAAATTGCATACTGGCACTTTTTATCCTGGGAATATGTTCCCTTTGCATAATTTCAGGTAAAGCCACTGGCAGAAGCTAGTTTCGTGATAAATATTTGACAGCAAGTATAGCTAGAAATCCTCGACATTACGAGTCAGTTACGGCGGCCGCTAATACGAATAGCGATGAGATTGAGAGCCAGATTGAATACTGAATGAGGAACGCCTCGACTATTCACAGATAAGCCGAGAATCAGACGGAGTGAAGTATTCTGGAAATGAGAATTTAAAGAAACGAATAAATGTTGAACAGGATTGTGTTATTGTTATTGTGTTTATTTTTGGTTGAATAGTTATTATAGGCGGCATTAAAGACACCTTTTTGACTAATTAAAATAAGATACAACAAGTTATACTTAAAACTTTTTACAAAAAATATAGCCGTCTTCCAAAAACAAAACACTACAAAGTATAAAAAATAACTTTAATTTCGGAAGTCGGTGTTTTTGGTTATTTCGTTTTTGACACCGACTTCCGAAATTAAAGTTATTTTAATCCCAAATACTTGTTAGTTCGTACTTACCGATGTGGATTTCCCTTGACTCTCTGTCGTCTCCATCATCAGGTCTGATCCAAACCTTCATTGTTTTGTAGTATCACCCGATATACACACGAATATCAAGTTTTTACCTGATGTGTTCTTACAATTTTTGAGAGTTACCCTCGTATTTCTCAGGGTTTCTATCATCAGATCCTGACGTGGTGGCAATGAGACCACTTCGGCAGCATACCCTTTCATATAAAAAAAGATTTATCGAAATCGGTTCATAAACGACGAAGTTATCCATGAACACACATTAAAATATATATAAATGCGGTCGAGTTGAGAACCTTCTCCTTTTTTGAAGTCGATTAAAAACAAATTACGTTAACGCAAATCGCCAATGTGACTAATTTGGGAAAATATACGTCTTCGCTCAGCATAATGCTGGGAGTCTCGTGTTATGGGAGATATAGCCCACTATGCGCAAGTCTAAAATTATTGGGATTACCCATATTACTTCTATAGTCAATCATCTTAATATATATAATTCTCCCGTTACGGAACGATTGAGTGGCTGAGTGACTGGCAGACAACACACGGCCGTAACCAGTCGTAGAAAGCTGAAATTTGGCATGCAGGTTCCTTGGGGAGTGCAGGGGAGCGCTAAGAGAGGATTTCCCGAAATTCCTACGGAAAGCGAAAACGGGATATACGCGTACGAAGTCGCGGGCAAAAGCTAGTCGCGTATGTTTTGAACTTTTTGATAATCGTCATCGCTTATGCCTTCTGTTCCTTTATACTCCAGCCAGTTTATTCTCCCTACGTCTCACCGAGTAAACTTAGGTGTCTACCAACGTCTGTGTTCCCGTCCACATATAACCCGTCTGCCTTCAAAGCAAGAGTGACCAGGCATCTTCACGCTCGCTCCATCATAGACCTCATCCATCGCTTTCCATCAGGCGTGATTGTGGTCAAGAGCAAGCCCATTCCTCAATAAAAAAGTGTGCATGAGGTGAACTGTCATTTCATCTTGTTCGTAAAGATTGACAGCTCACCTCATGTCCACTTCACCTAATCTAACACGGTGAGATGTTTACAGAATAGCACTCTTGTTCATAACGACACTTTTCACGAATGCTCTTATTACCAGAGATAAAATAACAATGCTCTAATGTGTCGTAGTCGCGGTTTCAACGAGCTCCTTACGACACAAACCGACTGTGTTTAGGATAGCTAATGTACGGATTTAAGTCGAGCCAATTTTATTTTAAACCAACAATAGTTTCCACTCGATTTAACTTTTTTTGTGTTTGAATAAAAATCTGGAGCATTTAAGGTTGTGGTACAGTTTTTTTTGGTAAATTGGAACCTAGATTATATAAAGTCGAATGTTTAAATTAGATAGTTAGGTCAATTTATTTTTTGGAGTTTTATCTTATTGTTGGTTTCTGCCGAAAACGAGTTTGAGCAAGCTACATACACATTTGGCGTGGAAAAAGAGCTGAAATTAAAACGACACCTTTTGAATCAAAACTTTTGTCAAAACATTATTTTAAAACATATTTGAAAACTAAGCACTGAGTTTATACAACTTTTTGTCACGTTAAGTGTGATCTACATCCATAATTTAAGTTCTTTTGAAGGAAATTTCTACTGCACTCAACAGTCAATTAAGTTATCATCATCATCATCATACCAGCCAAAAGACTTCCACTGCTGGACATAGGCCGGGGTGGTTGCCATAATCGCCACGCTTGGCAGGCGGGTTGGCGATCGCAGTGTATGGTGTTGCGTTTTACAGAGAACGCTGCTGCCCATTCTCTGGTGAGTCCCTTAGTCGCCTCTTACGACACCCACGCACGGGAAGTGATGGGATGGTATTATTCTTTTGCGGCACCATACGGCACCGGCCGACACCATACGGCAAATTACGTTAATATCAATATTAATAAGCTTAACATCGTTTGGATTAAGAAGAGCAGAGTCGAGGTTGAGTTCGAGTGGTAACGCCATAGTACCGTAGCGCTACGCCGTAGCCCCGTGGTGCTACGCCGTAGCCCATAGCACTACGCTGTAGCTGTAGCGTAGTACTACAGCCAGAGAAGCGTGAACTTTACGAACTAATAGTTTTACGACACCAGTTTCGGTAAAGAAACTTGATATAATTACTAAACTACCCGCCGAGTTGAAGACTTTCCAGTTTAGTTCATCGCCTCATAACAAAGAAAACTATTTACGTTAATTACGGAACTTTATTAACGCTTATACGACACAATTACTTTAGCGTTTTATTATGCGGAACCATTAACCGACCTCATTTTACGCCCATTTTCGTTTTTATAGTTTAATAACGCCTCTATCCATAAATTGTGAGGGATTTACTTGTAATATGCAGATTTTTATGGACAATTGTTTTATTGCGCACCTACTTTGTGGAGTGGTCTTTATAGGTTTGTGATAGCTTGACAACTAATGACCGGTTTCTCAATTAAGATTTTGGATTTGAATATTCGTCAAACTTTACTATTAAGCTTAAACCCAGGAAAACTTTGACATTATACTAGAGTTTGATACCACGGTCGACGGCACGTTGTAGCGTTGACGCGCGTTAGTAGACGGGGCCCGCTAGGGTTGCGGAATTTGTTCGAAAGAGTCACCGCAGGATTGGAACGCAAAGCCATTTAAAGGAACACCGTGGTTACAAAGGTGTGCCGTGACTGAGTATTGAGTCAAACATTAAAAAAACTGGCCAACTGTGAGTCGGACTTGCACACAAAGGGTTCCGTACCATAAACCTTAATTTTTATTATTTGTTGTTATAGCGGCAATAGAAATACACAATCTGTGACAATTTCAACTGTCTACCTACTACGGTTCTTGAGATACAGCCCGCTGACAGACAGACAGACGGACGGACCGACAGCGGAGGTTTAGTAATAGGGTTCCGTTGGTTATCCTTTGGGTACGGAACCCTGAAAAGAAAGATTTTTGGTTAAGAAGTTGGTCAAACGCGACGCAATTCTAAACGTAACAAACTAACATTTCTTATTGTACATAGACGTCTTGAGTTTTATATCCCATAAAAAGGGCATTGAACATTAAATTTGATGTCCCATGGAGTAAACGAATGGCCTTAGGATGGCCCCCTCATAACTGGGATGATTTGTGGATGGAATAAATCGGTACACGTTAAGGGATGAACACTGAATTCTAACGGTCGTATTGAACTATTGAATTTTGTCGAAATGTTCTTTTGATAGCTGTATGTTATTGTGGTTAACTGTTTAAAACTGCGATTGAGCGTGAGGTCCTGCGTTCGATTCCTGGGTCGCAAAGTGTTATTGAGGTTGTCTACTACGAATTTCTCGTAAACAATTTCTTTTTAAACTGGTCTGTTGGCTTGACATTCTTTCCGTGGTGGATGGGTAGGCCTGGTGTCAACACTGCGAGGATCGCCCGGAGGATACAGTGGAGCATACGGTGGAGGTCAGCCCTGCTTGGGCGGAGCACCGCCGTGTCCTTGTCGAGGCGATCGGCGGCGGCGACCTCTCGCGTCCGGCTCTGATTCAATCTATGGTCCGGAGCGAGGAGGCATGGGATGCGGTCACCTCTTTCTGCGAAGCAGTAATGCTAGCGAAGGAGGAGGCCGAACACGTGAGAGAGAGGGAAACCTCACGCCCCAGCCGCCGCAACAGGAGAAGACGCCCCGGGCGTCGGGAGTCGCAGGGCGATTCTCGGCCACCGTAGGCGCGGGCCTGCGGACGACGAGCATTGGGTGGCTCGCCGTCCGATCAGAACCAGGCCCGAGTCGACGGCGCGCTGTGTTCCACGCGCGCCGCAAAGAGCTGTCAGCATAGAAGACGGGGCCCGCTAGGACCAGTGCCTGCCGGGGTTGCGGAATCTGTTTGAAAGAGTCACCGCGGCTCTGGAACGCAAAGGGCATTACTGACACTCCCTTCTGCTTCACCCAGAGCGGGAGGAGTCATTTGATGATTTCCCATCCTTAAAAAAAAAAAAAAAAGGATGGGTAGGCCTTTAGATTGGGACGCTACTTGAACCATCCCATCTTCCTAGATCGTTGTACTGTGCTGGCGCTGCTGTTGCGGCTGCCGAGAACCTAGAAATATAAGAACCTTGTAAAGTTGGTAATTACATTTTCGCACTGTTTGGATTAAAACTCTTGGACCGTGGAGTCCGGATGCGCATGCACTTTTTAAAGATCTACTCAAACGCCTATTTGACATTTAAGGCGATCCAAGTGCTGGCTTTTACCTCGGACAGAGAACAAGCATTGCCATACGCCCGTCAGTCTTTTGTGCACACTTCCAGCCGAGAGTGATTCTGAGGATTTTTTTTATGACATATTTTAAGGTTTACTAAAGAGTCTTTATTGTAGTTGTATAGTTAGTCAAGTATTGAAAATGTTTGTTTATTAGTAGGACCGTACGCGACCTACATTGTGGGATTGTTCGCAACCCGCGGTTCTGCAACGCAAAGGGCATTCAGAGGAACACTAGTGGGTTTTAGTCAGTAAGATTTATTTGATGATTTCCATCCACAAAGAATGCTACCTGTCTATTGAAAAATTAGACTAAACTCATACTGATACTGTTCAAGAAATATATAAAGTTATCATAAAATACTATTCACAAAAGATGTCGTAACTTACGAGAGTCTGTCTCGACACAAAGATAGAAGACACAATGAAAAAGTTCCCTAATTAATAGTTTTTACAATAATTGGAATAAGTTTCTCACAGAAGCCACTTTAATATTGCTACTTTTAGTTTTGTGAAATGGTCTTAAATTGTGTAATTGCCTTTTGAGTAAGTGAGGTGAAGACTACAAAGACTGTTAGTTGATATTTTTTGCGATAATCAGAAAGTATCATGCGCAGTAAAGGTAGCCAAGTATTATCTCCTGAAAACGGGTTAAAAAGCAAATTGTATACCAAGATATAATGCTCTCTTCCGCGTCTATAGATAACTAGTTTTAGGGGTAAGAATGTAAGTACAATGGATTTTACAGTAAACACTAAAAGTAAATAACAATATGTGTATACATTACTAATTTAAATCTATGTATATACTTATCTATACTAAACCATACCAGACCATAACATGTTCCAAGTATGGTGGGCTGTGCTGGCACTGCCGCTGCGGCTGCTGAGGCTCTCAAGCGGCGCAAACACTAAGACCTTATTGCAATTACAGTTTGCAGCCGTTTGTGGTCGAAACGGTAAGGGTCATGGGGTCCGAGTGCGCGGCTCCTTTTCAAGGACATATCTCGCCGACTGATCGACACTTTGCGTGACCAGAGGGCTGGCCCGTTCTTAGCCCAAAGAATTAACATTGCTATTCAACGTGGCAATGCTGCCAGTTTTCTGGCCACGTTTTCGGATGAGAGCGAAGTGAAGGAATTCCTAGACGCCGAGTATGTATTTTTAGATTTTATAAGACTTGTTTAGCTAAATTAAGTTAAGCTCCACGTAGGTTTCTAAATTTAATCGTTTGTACTACGAATTCCCTAAAAAATATTTTTACTACTTCAATAGTGTTTATTTGAAAATGGGATCCTTTAAATTAGTTTCAATTTAAAACTTAATTTGTAAGTTCGTCGACCTGTCTCGCCATTGTCTTGTCGAAATCTAATGCAATTAATTTAAGCTTATGCATGGTTGGAAGACTTTTAGAATTCCATAGATACGTAAGTTTTTGAGAGTTTTAACTGTCCTGTTGTTCAAAGTTTATAATATGCAGAATTACAATATTCTTTTTTTCATCACTTGGGTACCTATAGGTACTCATTAAGCAATTGCGTCATATGAAGCATATTCCCACCTACTATCCTTCTTTCTGTCTTTCTATCAATTATTATAAACCTGTACATTTATTTTGATGTTTGTATTGCTCGCAGAACAGATGGTCGATGGGGCCGAAAAGTTCTGGAGTAGCGACCGCGTACCGGAAGACGCAACGTTAGCGCGCCCTCCCACAAGGTGGACCGATGCGAGACGCACTGGACCAGTCGTTGTGGCGATCCTTGGGGGAGGCCTATGTCCAGCAGTGGACGTCTTTCGGCTGATATGATGATGATGATGATGATTTCAAGCAGGTATTTTATTTTATTTTACTCAAAGCTTAAGTGCCCGGAAAGATGACATACAATTTGGAATAGACTTTCATTACTTTGATATTGCGTTAGCGTAAACGATCATTTGTACTGAAACTGAAAAAACGCTGTCTGGTGACGAAAATCTTGGTGGCTCATGGAATGGCATGGCTTTTTTTCATACAATTTGACATAAGTGAACGTTAACGCCATCAAGTAAGATAAAAATCTCGCACTTAGCTCTTAGAACCTCTCATAAAACATAGAAATACTATCCAAATGGATAAAATAAAGAAAACATGTTTGTTTGGCAAATATATAAACAAAACTAAAGAGACGTAATTCCTACAGCAAAACATTCACTGCTAAATCGTCTAACTAAAATAATTAAAAACTATAATGAGGGAAGTGGCGGAAGGCTTCCGCATTTGATATTTAATTACAGCGCGGCGGGAGGCAGGGCCGGGGTAAAAGCGTAGAGGAATGGATTGAGTAGTACCGCCACAAAATTTACTATTTTTAGGGTTCCGAAAAAAAAAGGAACCCTTATAGGATCACTCGGGTGTCTGTCTGTCTGTCTGTCTGTCTGTCTGTCTGTCCGTCTGTCACAGCCAGTTTTCTCCGGATCCACTAGACCGATTCTGTTGAAATTTGGTACAAATATGGACTTCTATGACCCAAACACGGGCGCGTTACGTAAATTATTAAATTTTTAGTATGGGGGTCACTTTTAGGGGTCAAACTAGAAAATAAAAAAAAAAAGTTTTTTGAACAATATCGTGTTACATATCAAATGAAAGGGCTTACTGTGAAGGTTTTAATTATATTTTTTTCATAATTTTAAAATAAATGATTTAGAAGTTATTCAAGAAATTAGACGAAAAATGACCATTCCCCCCCCTTATCTCCGAAACTACTGAGCCTAAAATTTTGAAAAAAATGGAGATAATAGATCTTTACCTAAAAATTACAGGAAAACCTATTAGAAGTCTGTAGTGTTAAAATAACATGGTAAAAAAAATAATTCTTTCGGAACCCTTTGCACGCGAGTCCGACTCGCACTTGGCCAGTTTTTAGAAAGAGACAAAGCACCTTTCCGACCCTTACCTGTCTCTATTCTGTTTTTTACCTGTCATTGCTTGTAGTAGTGTTTTTCTTGGTGCATCGTCCTTACATTATAATTTATTAATGAATACCTACAAAGTATTGTTATTTACATTTGAAATAAGTAAGTGAGGAGTTTTTGTCCATTACCCTTCATATGAAACTTTGATATACTATAAACCTTTGTAAAAAGACACTAGCCGTTTTTTTCTTACTGTAAATCTGAACATCCCGAAGTGCCTTTTAATGGAATAGTAATCTAATTGAATAAAAATGATTGGACTTCTGGCCGTAGTAACGAAGGCGACACTAAAACGACTGTTTTAACCCAATCAGAATTCTAGGATAAGACTTTTAGAAAAAGATACAGGTAACACAGGCTTTGTCTCCCTCACACGTTCTTGACCAAGTTCACTTTACAACCGGATAGACGACGCTCAGTTAATTCCTCTATGCATGGGTAAAAGGGACGGGGTAATGGAAATGTGCTCAGAGTATGTAGCGCTAGATGGAGGGGAACCACTGGGCTTAGACGTGAAGTGCTGTATGCGAGGTTGGCTTAGAAAAGTGAGAAATACAAGTAAAATATTTTTACTAAACTTGAACTGTTAAAATAAGGGTGAGGCCGAACGAACGTAATTTTGGTGTGTTGTGAGTCGCGTAAAATGAGTCGGCTGAATTTACGCTGCATTCTTTTTCATACTAAAGTCCTGTTTGTCTCACACGGCGACGCAAAATGAGTTGGACTTTAGTATGAATCTGAATTCCGCTGACTCATTTTACGTAACACAACTCACGAAATTATGTTCGTTTGATCTTACCCTTAAACAATAAAACTATTTATGGATTGTGTAATACGGTAACTGACAAATGCGTGCACTGTCTGAACAGGCTCACTCAAAGCTGTGTGATTCTTTCCACAAACGATCATCTCAGACACAATTTGTCGTACCCCTCATATGACCTGACCAAGATAAAGTCAGAACTGGTTTCCTGACTACTCTAACAGGAAGCACCGATCTCGTCTAGTTTTTTTTTATAATTTTACGATTGTATTCCCTTGTTACAACGGAGACATGTTGGCATGTTGTTTTATAATATTAAAGTATTATTAATTTGTTTTTAAGATAATTGGTTAAGTGTTGAACTTTGTTTAGTGATGTACAAAGCTACAATTTATGTATAAATATTTGCATGCTATTATGGTACGGCGGGATGTGTCTTGCACCAACAATTTATTGTAACATCTTTTAACCACGTTTTTTTTGCAAATAAAAACTTACATAAATATTTATATGTATGTACGGATATTGAAAGGTTTCAATATCAGTATTTTACGTGGGGCACCTGCCTACCAGACCTCCACAACCCATTAACTGCACACGGTACTCCTTGGTCAGACTTGTGGCCGATTTTCTGGCTTCTGACAATCCGTAAAGACTGACAAAGACAGCCAAGACCAACGGCTTAGCGTGCTTTGCGAGGCACGGAGAAATCTCGGTATTTCAAGATGGTCACCCATGCACAGTCCGACATATGGTATGATGGTGAGGTATTGATATACCTCGAGAGTTTTTTTTACCGTTGTCGAGTGTAGAGGAGGAGGTTACCTACGTAAGGTCTTAGAACATTTGTGTTTAACCCTATAACACCAAGATGATATGTTTAATATTAGTATGGATATACCTATATTGAAAGACTTCCTTTGAACGAACATCCTGTACACTTATGATCATCACAGACAATACAGACGTTAGTATGTACAATGACCTAATTCCGCTCTGCGAAGTTTGGAATAGTAATCATTAATCATTTGAAGGTTTCGCAGAGCTCGACGAGCCTTCTAAACAATAGGCGGCTTCGATAACTATCCCAAATCGCCCCATTGTTCTCGACCACGTCTACTAAACCTAGCTTAACGTGTATAATTAACTTTTTCAACTAAGTTCAAGACGAACGATTGGTTTTATAAATTTTTAATTGAGAGTTCGTCGGAAAACTTTGTTGGAGTTCTTCTGTATTGTTGTAATGTGATTGCGTTGTAAAATATTGCATACTTAGTCTTGGTGGCCGAAGGTTTTAGAGCATTTTTATTTATTTATTGCACAATGTACACACAGTTACAGGCCTTGCTTACAACTAATGAGTACATGACCTTGTTAGGGCGAAGTCATCATCATCATCATCATATCAGCCGAAAGGCGTCGACATAGGCCTCTCCCAAAAGGGGGAGCGGGGTTTGCCATAATCGCCACGCTTGGCAGGCGGGTTGGCGATCGCAGTGTATGGTGTTGAGTTTTACAAGGACGCCGCTGCCCATTCTCTGGCAAGTCCCTTAGTCGCCTCTTACGACACCCACGGGATGTGATGGGATGGTATTATTCTTTTGCGGCACCATACGGCACCAGCCGACGGCATAGGGCGAAGTAAGATAACTTAAAACTAGAGTCACGAGCAAACCCATCACAAATAAAAATAAAAAACTAGAATATTATGTAACGATTTAAATTAATTGATAATTATCAATAACAACATTTTTTTAGGTGAATGAATGACCCAAGATCTGGGGGGCTACTCTCTAAGCCCGAAGTCCGTAGTTTTGGGCTTAGTCGCAGGCGTATTTTACTCCGTATCACCTACGTTCTTTAGATTAGTCCCAATCCCGAACTAAGAATGGAAGACAAAACGATTTGACAGTAACTATCAAAGCGTGTTGTTATTAATTCTTTGTGGTTAGGTTATACGGAGTAGAAAACGCCCGCAACTAAGCCCGAAACTACGGACTTCGGGCTTAGAGAGTAGCCCCCCTGGAAAGTAGTAATGTTTGTTTTTGTATGGTATCCAATTTTTCAGCAATTATGAAAATGTGTAAAGGAACCCTTATATTTTGGATGGGGAATCTACAAATGATTTCTCTTGACCTGGACAAGTCCCAGTCACTGCCTGAAATGTGTGGATCAACCTCAAACAGGAATAAACCACTCGTGGATCCATTGAAGTACAAACCTAACGATTTGCCGTAGCTACTTTATTATGAGCGATCTTTTGTTATTCCTAACAATAGACATGTTACGTGTATTTGTTGAAAGTCTGTTCAAAGGGACGGAGTTTCAGGCGGTTTGTCAATTATATTGGTTAAATTGAGTTCTTTCAGGCGACGGTGCTTGTCAATGAAAAGAACTGGTGGCAAAAGAAAGGGGGAATTAAAGGTTTGCAATGCGGTATTGCTTCAGCAGTACGTCGGCGATGCTTGTTGATGCGCACATTGACAGTTTTGATGCAGTTTAGCGCAAGAATTATGCCTTGTTACTACGCAGGTTGCGCGACAGTCCTAACATCATTCTGCACTCGACAGCTGCCCGGGCAGATAGCCTGCTTGTGTGGGCATTAGCCGATTGAACGAGGTTTGTTTTAGTACTACTAGTGGACCGCATTTATAGTAGAATAAATCATTATCACTATCATCAAATCAGCCGAAAAACGTCCATTGCTGGACATAGGCTTCCCCCAAGCGTCGCCACAACGACCGGTCCTGTGCGTCAAGAGTGAATAGGTTGTTTCTAGGCAAGCGTGCTCCATCTTTGACCGCATCATCGCTTACCATCAGGTGAGATAGTGGTCAAACGTATGCCTACAACTAGTAAAAAAAAATCTGGGTAAATAACACGTTTAAATAATAATATCAGTGAAATATGATTAACATTCTTATTCACTTATCTTTGCGATAGTTATAAACTATTATAAGCATCGCAAATGTAAGAAAACTAGCTTTTGCCCGCGACTTCGTCCGCACATATCCTGATTTTTCCATTCTCGTAGGAATTTCGGGAAATCGTCTCTAATTGCTCCCCTATACTCCCCAAGGACATGCCAAATTTCAGCTTTCTACGACCAGTAGTTTCGTCTGCGCGTTGTCTGTCAGTCGGTCACTCACTTAATAATGGAAGAATTTTATATATTTAGAAGATTGTGAGGATGATTTTATACCTAGCTTGGAAATAAATATAGGGTTAAATACAAATAAGGTTATCGCTATAGATTTGCTGTGAGATCTTCCGTAAGTATAATGATAATTAATTATACAACCTGTAACAGATTAATCGCAATACCTCTTTAGGGGTCATTGAACTCATCATTATGAACAACTTTCGCTATGGGACCAACATTGAAATTGCAAAAAAAAGTCGACTCTCCCATACATTTCTGTGCGCATAACTCGACATGACTCGTACTGAACAGCAGATTTTTTTTTCGTGATTTCTGGATCGGTCCTATAGTAAAAGTTGTTCATAATGATGAGTGCAATGACCCCTTAAGAGGAGTTGTGTTTATTCTGTTACACGTTGTATAGATATCAGTCTGCCTAGCCTTTTCCCGACTATGGTGAAGTCGGCTTCAAGTCTAAATGGATGCTGCTGAGTACCAGTATTTTAAATAGAGCTGTCTATCTGACCTCCACATTCCAGTAATAGACCAGAGTCGATAATTTTTGAAACCAAAAAAAATAATAGTAGGATGAAACCCATTGGAAAAGGAAGAGAATATAACAACAATGAAAGGAAAAATAATTTACGGGCGATCTGAGGTCGGGAAGTGGATGGGGGTGAGTTTTTAAGGGTAAAAAAACAGTTTATCGCGATTCCCGGCAAAACTAAAAGTCCTATGGAAAAAAGTAAAAAAGCAAAGTTGTAGGTAATAAAAAGATCTACAACTTTTGTATTTACACTTTTTTCACATAACCCCATTTATGTGGAAAATTCAAATAACCAAGTTTTTGGTTTTTTATTTTTATCTTTCACGAAATTTGGTGAAAACTTACCTTTTTATGTCCCAAACAGACTGTCATTTTTTCAATTTCAAATATTTATTTTTTCACCTCATTTTGACTTAATGTCGAAAAAGCACCCTAATTTTCAATTGAAAATTCTCCCGTCAAATTATCTGCTTTTTTAAAAAGTCGGTGGCCTTTTTGTTCGTTAAAATGTCTACTTTCTGATGGTGAAAAAAATATATTCTCTTCCTTGTCCAATGGGTTTCATCCTACTATTATTTTTTTTCACTTTTTACCATTTTTAAAGGCTTCAGCCCTGGTCTATTACACAATATAATTATATACGTATAAAACAAATAATCGTAGTCGACAATGGGTAGCCCGCCGTCTGATTAGGATCAGACCCGTGTCGACAGCGCTAGGGCCAGTGCCTACCAGGGTTATGGAATTGTTTGAAAAAGTCACCGCGGCTCTGGAACGCAAAGGGCATTTGGAGGATCACAGGTAGGTTTTAGTCAGTAAGAGACTGACACTCCCTTTCGCTCCGCACAGAGCGGGAGGAGTCAAATGATGATTTCCCATCTAAAACAAGTGTGTTAATTATTCCTAATTGACAAACGTAAGAATATCTAAGCAGTTGTAGATATTTTAACAATATGATTAGCAAAACAACACACAGTTTTCAGTTACTATGATGAAAACACAAAGCAAATCTCTAGTACGAAATGTAGTAACAGAAACTCAGCATTTGTCTCCGAAACAATTTTACCGGCGACCTGTCGTGGAATAAGCACATTCTGTCGCGAAGCCATGCCACAGTTTACACGAAATTTTACTATTTTAGAATAGAATAGAATAGAATAGAATAATATTTATTTGCATAAAACATGGTATATAAGATGGTACAAGAATTACATACAGAGCATACATGTTTTTGCTTAACATTATAAGCGTGCAAATTTTTCGTGCATACAATCAATCATTTACATTTTTTTGTCAAAAACTCTCTAACACTATAAAAACTATTAGTGGACAGCCAATCATGCAATTTACGTTGAAACATTCTGGTATTTAGGATTTTTAGGTCACTCGGTATCTTATTAAATATTTCTACACACATATACAAACAGCTCTTTTTATATTTGGTCAGTCTTGGAATTACATCCAGCGCGAGCCTGTGAGGGTCGCGCCGGTTTCGAGGACGTACATCGTCTGCTTTTGTAAATAACTCCTTATGTTTCCACACAAACATACATATCTCATATATATAAAGAGACGGTAGCGGTAACAAACCAAGTTTTTGAAATACCGGCCGGCAAGAATCATCGGATTGAAGTCCGTATAATGCTCTAATACATTTTTTTTGGGCAACAAAAGCTCTATTTTGATCGGTGCTATTGCCCCACATAATCAACCCATAGCGTAACACCGATTCAACATATGCATGGTACGTTGTTATTGCCGTTTGGATGTTTGTGATGTTCCTAATTTTTTTTAGCGCGTAAACAAACTTGTTTATTCGTTTTGAGACAGAATCATCATGGGTTTTCCAGTTTACGTCCTGATCCAAAGTAATGCCCAGAAATTTAGTTTGTGTTACTTCAACAATTTTCTTTATATTCATTTTGTAGTTATATTTAGGATTATTCGATCGGTTAAATTGTATATATACAGATTTTTCAAGATTTAATGATAAATTATTTTTATTTAGCCATTTAATGGCATTTAAAATAGCAAGTAGATTTATTACTCAAAGAATAAATAAACATGTAGTACCTCGGTTCTATGTGAGAATGCTGGGTATAATCCTATTCGATGAAAGGGACTTTGTCATGGCTTGCTGACACATGTTTGAAGCTCAAAGACAACCTTATTTTTTAGTATATATCTCTAAAATAAAAATATGTGTAAATGCAAAAGCTGGATAAAAAGGGAAAGAACTTTCAGGACATCGAAAAATTTCTCCACATCGCATTTCTACGTTGAATGGCCAATTGGTCATACTGATTCTGTGGCCGAAGAAAAGGCTAGCGCTCTGGTCACGTTAAGATGCCCTAAAATACTATTCTATGACTTTCTCTAAACGCCCTATTTAGACAGATGATCAAAATTGGTTTAGCGGTTTAGGCGTTAAAAGGTAACAAACTAACAGAAATATAGAGTTATAATATTCTATGGATGCAAGTGTGGATTAAAATTAGGTTCTGCCCGTGACCTCGCCCGCGCAAAGTCGGGAATTATTTCTCGGGATGCGCTGGTGAAAACTAACAGAGGTGTTAAAACTACTGAAAAAGAATTGAATCAGCTATTTTCATGGTAGTTAAGAAGTCGTTTTGTTGCTTTTGCGTTGCTATCAAACATATTTAATTTAGCCCACGAAATATTTATGAAGACACTTTAATTAAATTAAATGTCCTTTCACAGTTACACCAGGAAACCTCAAAAGGCCATATTAATGTAACTGCTGAAGCGAAAGTGGCCAAATTTGTCAAGAGCGAGATATTGACGAAGGAGAATGGCTGAAGCCGGCGACACTCACAATACAGTCTAAACGAGACGGTTACACTCCAAATGGCTGATTTTCTAGGGTTCCTCGTTCAGTCCGGGAAATCTACAGAATTGAATTATATTGAGTTGTGTTGCTACCGTCTTAACTATGACGTAGGCTGCTCATTTAACTTATCTAATATAGTTTATAAAATAATAATATTAAAAAAGAGGTATAATTATGTTAGTAAAAGTAACCACGTAAAGTAGGTATTAATTCGATGACAAGTACATTTTCTAAATTCAAAAGTCGTTTATTCAAATTAGGCCAAGAGCCAGCACTTTTTGAACGACAAGTTTTACAAAAGACAGTCCTCCAAAATGCACGCCCGTCACCACTTCCTAGTGTTTTAGCTGTAGAGAAGTGACGCACCAAACTCCCCAGCAACACATCTGTCTGTTACATTATAAGAACTTGAATTTATACAATAGTATGCAAAGTAATTAATACATGACACAAGAAAAAATTAAACATAATTTGCCACTTGTAAGCTAGCACACTCTATGATACTTTAAAACAAAATATACTCTTAAGCATTAATAGTAGGAAAAAACAGTGTCACTTTTATGGTTTTTTTGGGATAGCCCACTAAACCAAAGCCACGGAAAAAAGTCTATATAGGAGTATATAAGGATCTCTTATCGAGGTGTAGCTTATGATATGATATGGCGAACAGATAACCATATTAGCAAAATTATCACAGAAATACTACAGAATACGTCAAATTCTGGTCATGGACCACCCCTAAGTTTCTCCGAATCGACGAGTCCTATACCTCACATGCAGTGGATTTGTCATCCCTCTCCAGTTCATAGATCAAACCTTGTGGGAAGCCATCCAAAAATGTGTCTTCCGGTACGCCTTCGCAACTCCTACCTTTTTATCCACAAGGGCCAGCCGTTCTGCGAGCAATAAGCCCATCTGCTACCACATTAGTTCGATATACTTCGGGCTACGTCCGTTGTTTGATTCTTTTCGATAAACGTGATACGACGCACTCAAGTATCCTCCTTCTAGTCCTTGAGTAAAGAAAAATAATCTTATTTTAACTACAGAACCCTTTAACTCGACAACGGTCTCAATTTTTTCCTCATCCATTCTCACGGCGCGTTGGATCGTGTCCATTGTTGGTCTTCTTGTTATCTCTGAGTTATAACGTTTTTATTGCCGAGCAATCTCTCCGCAACTCTTCATTGCTTGCAACTGTTCTCAGCCGTATTTTTATGGACACCATTGTTGAGTCGTAAAGTTTCTTACAGTGAGGATGAACTGGTTTTTGGTACGAATTTCCTTATGGCAAGCACCGTTACATTGTAGACAATTGGTGGATAGTGCAAGACCGAAAAATGTATAACAGTCAACAAAAAGTACTAGGCGAGCATAAGTTCAAGGTGGTATTATGTTCTATTAAGTCGCAAAGTTTCTTACAGTGAGGATGGACTGGTTTTTGAACGAATTTTTCCTTATAGCAATTACGTTACATTGTAGACAGTTGGTGGATGAAAGTTAGACCGAAAAATGTGTCTCACGAAAAGTACTAGGCTAGCATGAGTTTAACGTGGTATTTTGTTCCAACAGTTATGTATTGGTACTTGTCTTGAGTATGAATGTTAAGATGATTGAAGGTTTAGTTCTAGATTCATAAAATGTGAAGATTAAAGATTTGGATGGGATAAAAGCATAAAATGGCGCAAGTGCTCTTTGATTTGAGGTAGCTTTTTGAAATACAACCGTGTCTCACATACAAATTACCTACCTATATCAAACTTGACCTTCACATTACAGAAACAATATTTAGCTTGATCTGTAGTCAAATAAATAACTATTACTTGAAAACCTTTACTTATTAACTAACAAATTGATCGAAAAAAAAAACACATTTTAACGTAATTTTTATTACAATTTTATCCATTACTGAGTTACCTACAGATAAAAAACTCGCCCTAGAAACATTGCAAGTTAAACAACAGCTTGTAACTGCTGAATTCTATTTCAAATTACTTTACCTTCACGAAAATCTTTTCCTGCTGCTACTACTACTACTACCTATAAACAGCTACTATAGAATCTTATAGCCCTAGCGAGCGTACTACACCCTTTCATACACTTAAGAACGCTCATCCTACCCACTTCTAAGTACATTTTGCCTTGTATAAAATGTTTCCTGACGTACTAACTTCCTGAGTTCTCTACCTGTTTCTTAAGGCAAATGTTATGTATCTTTCATTACTTTCTGGTGTGTAATGTTGCGGGAATTTTATATAGAAGTGAAGTTTTTTAGGGTTCTGCCGCCAAAGTGTAACCAACGGAACCCTATTTCTAAGCCTCTGCTCTCCGTTCGTATGTCCATCTGTTTGTCAGTCAGCGGGCTGTATGTATCTCAAAAACCGTAATAGGTACCTAGGCAGTTGAAATTTTACACAGTATGTATTTTTATTTCGTTATAACAACAAGAAGTAAAAATCAAGTTAAATTAAAAATTAAAGGTGCCTCCCATACAAGAAACGTTTTATTTTCGGTTTTTGGTACGGAATCTTTCGTTCGACTTGCACTTGGCCAGTTTTTTAATTGCTAGTAAGACTTTCTCTATTCTGTATTTACAAACAAATATGTCGTGAACGGTAAAGAGAACCGCTTCTAAATAATGACAAATAAATAGTAACTTTTTCATTTCAAAATTGTGTTTTTTTCTGGGTAAAAGAAATCCTTGAAATCCTTGTGATGTAACAAGAACTTATCTATAATATTATGGTAGGACGTCATTATTCAATTTATTTTATTAGTAGGTATAATTTTACAATAAAACAAAATGTAAACACTTAATATAAAAAATATATATAATAAAAATAATATTAGATTAATTACTTGAGGAACAAAATAATATTTTAGTGCTTTAAGCACACAAACGTAGAAGCGAATTGAACAACATCATGTAACCTGACAAAAATCTCTTGTTAAGTAAACAACAACATTAAAGTTGCCTCTCCATGAACATAGCTTCCTGGTATTGAAAGTGCACAATCCGGTGAGAATGGATTTACTGGCAGTCTCTTCGGCGAAGTCACCGCATCGGCGCGGCGTCGGAACGTCAAGCTTGAAGCGCTTAGAACGGTGACTGACAGGCGATTAGTCCGTGAACTGACAAACTTTTAACTTTGTAAGTATATTATTTTGTTTCTGTGGTGAATTATAATAAAATGTCTTCCCAACCGAACTTCGGTCTACCTCAACACAAATTAGCCAAGTAGTACTCGCAGGAGTGTGCACAAATATGTGCGTAATGTACACTTTTATACCCGATCTGGGAATCGAATCTAGGACCCCACTCTTGGCCGTCGAGGTTACGACTACGAGGCCAACGGGGCAATTAAATACCACACATATGAACTGTACAACGCACCTTAATTGTCAGGAAATATTTACTGCTAGCGGCTTAAGAAAAGAGAAATACAGAACCCGATAGCAGCACCACTTATTGGGTCCTATTGTAAATCTAAACCGTCCAGGGTCCCAATGACTCGTTTATCAACTGACTCAAGGGCATCAAGCTGGTATCTGGCAGATCCGCACGCACCCACGATCGCGCGGAATTTGTTCGGTTGCGGAATTTGTACGAAAGAGTCACCGCAGCCCTGGAACGCAAAGGGCATTAGAAGGAACACGGATGGGTTTTACTCAGTAAGAGTCTGACACTCCTTTCTGCTTCACATAGAGCGGGAGGAGTCATTTGATGATTTCCCATCCTTAAAAAAAAGATCCGTCCCAAAGACAGAAGTTTTGTACACAAGTACAAAGGTATTAGGATCCACTGAGAAGCACCCACTTTAAATGTTTTTCCTATGCAACTAACTATTTGTAAAACATACAATGTTTCAAGATATTTCGCACAATGCAGTCCTCTGTAGTACATCGCACGCCAACGCCCAAATCACGACTACAAAATGAAAACACAACTTCTGCTTACTCTCACAACATTTGTGTCGCTAAAAGGGTGTTAAACTAGTTACAAAGAACTTGTCGAGAAAATAACCGCGTTCTAAATGACAGGTCTCCGGTTGAGAGCAAACTTGCTCCATTGCGGGTCTTATTATAACTTACAGGGGTTTTACAACTGTTCACTTCATTTTACTTATTTTTTCTACATTGTTGGTCTAGCGGCGCACGAGCCTGGGATAAATCCCTGTTGTAGGCAAATCGTTATTGGGTTTTAACTTTAGAAAATTCTTAGTAATAGCGTGGTGTCTAGATTTGAGCGCGGATATTGAAACTTTTAAACGTATCTAGCTAAGTTTGGGTGTACTATGCACAAACTTGTTTAATTTTTTTTAAGGATGGGAAATCATCAATTGACTCCTCCTGCTCTGGGTGAAGCAGAAGGGAGTGTCAGACTCTTACTGACTAAAACCCATCCGTGTTCCTCCTAATGCCCTTTGCGTTCCAGAGCCGCGGTGACTCTTTTGAACAGATTCCGCAACCCCGGCAGGCACTGGCTCTAGCGAGCCCCGTCTTCTATCGCGCATATACTTCTATCGAACATAGCGCGCCGTCGACCCGGGCCTGGTTCTGATCCGACGGCGAGCCACCCAATGCTCGTCGTCCGCACTATGCACATACTCATAGTTGAGGTAAAATTAAAAAGAAAATACGACTTCACTCACCTAGCTTCAGCCACCATTTTGTTTTTTTCTTTTTCGAAATTCACATAGAGAGTTCGGCGCTCAGACACAGACAGAAATCTACGCAATCATTTAGGCTACATTGTTCCGTTACTGAGTGACTGACAAACAACGCACAGCCAAAACTACTGGTCGTAGGAAGCTGAAATTTGCCATGACGGTTCCTTGGGGAGTGTAGGGGTGCACTAAGAGAGGATTTCCAGAAATGACTACGGGAACGGGAAGAAACGGGATATACGCGTACGAAGTCGCGAGCAAAAGCTACTAGATATGTAATGCACGTATATGCACACAATCTCTCTAAAAAATAGGCCATGTGCGAGTCGGACTCTCCCACGAAGGGTACCGTATCATAAACTGGAAAAAAAAACACGCTTCTTGTATGGGACACCACTTCAATTTTTAATTTAATTTTTATAATTTGTTGTTATAGCGGCAATAGAGATACACACTGTGTTCTCTCTCTCTTCTGAAAATGTCAACTGTCTAACTGTAAAGCCGCGTACGCACGAACGAACAAAAACATGGTGAACAAGAACATCGAACACCTTGTTCACGTGTGCGTACCACTGACGAATATCAAACACTGTTCGTCAAAAAGGTTCGTGGCGATCCAATTTGGTGATCGACGTTCGTGTTCCCCATGCTTTGTTCGCTCGTGCGTACGCGGCTTTACGGTTCTTGAGATACAGTCTGCTGACAGACAGACGGACGGACGGACAGCGGAGGCTTACTAATACGGTTCTTTGGTTACGCTTCGAGTACGGAACCCTAAAAACATTAGGTACCTTCTTTCAGAGTTAATCGGGTAATAAAGGTCAATAGAACTGGCCAGACCAAAAACTCTATTCGAGAATACTTTGCTAGGGCCACATGCATAAGCCTGATTTACAGAGGCACTGTAACTTCAGCATTGTTTAATTTCCCAGAGATCTCAGTGGAACATTTCGAGCTGAATGCAAATCCCAGCTTTCCTTATTATAACTTACAACGTTTTTACAGTATATAATCTGTGTAAGTCTTCGTTACCGCTTGCGACTTTGTTCCTTGAAATATATTTTTGTGTCGCGAACTGAGAACATTATGTTTTTGTGAGCGTGACGTGTGAGGTGATGTTTGTTTCCTGCCAGGGTTGCAGAATTTGTTCGAAACAGTCACCGCGGCCCTGGAACGCAAAGGGCATTAGGAGGAACACGAATAGGTTTCAGTCAGTAAGAGTCTGACACTCCCTTCTGCTCCACCCAGAGTGGGAGGAGTCATTTGATGATTTCCCATCCTTAAAAAAATGGTTTAAATTTGTTTGGAACTGTGAAAGTTTACGTTTGTAAATTGTGCATTCGTCAATCTATTTGCTTCTGCAAATCTGTGAATATCAGAAATTATCTCAAGGGAACATATACCCGGGATGATAAGTGGCCTATATGCTATTCCAGACTATAATTATATCCCTGTACTTAATTTCATCCAGATCCATTCGGCCGTTCTGGCGTGATTGACCATTGATAATAATCTCTTGTTAACCGACTTGACAAAGACGAAGTTCCCATTTAGGAGTTTTTTGTTCGTTACTTCAGAATACCGTCATTTTTAGGGTTCCGTACTCAAAGGGTAAACCAACGTAACCATATTACTAAGCCTCCGCTGTCCGTCCGTATGTCTGTCTGTCAGCGAACTGTTTCTCAAGAACCGTAACAGGTAGACAGTTGAAATTTTCGCAGATTGTGTATTTCTATTGCCGCTACAACAAAACGTAATAACAATTAAGATTTATGGTACGGAACCCTTCGTGTGCGAGTCCGACTCGCACCTGGCCGGTTTTTCGCATCCGCTTACTATATCTATGTTATTTTGTTTCATCAAAGACAGTTTTCTGACATAAGTTTAGTTTGATGTCTTCAGACAAGCATAGGTTGCTTCTAGGCAAGCGTGCTCCATTGTCACCAACAGGCGCTCTAAATAAACGAACGTGGAAAATAGGCTTGCCATTACAAAATACAAAATTTAAACCTTCCAAATTTATCATTCCACTGAATCAAATTAAACGAAAACTCCATTATCCTTTCGAAAATACCCCTTCAAGATAGACTAACATAATTTTCTTAAAAGCGCCCATCATTTAGCCATTGATCTGCCACTGACATAACTAATAACTTCTACTACAGATTAAATGTCAGTCTGTCAATGTCAACGCGGAATCTCCAATTAAATGGCGGAGAAATAATGGAGAGCCTCCTCTGTTTCGAACATGTATAATAAGATCGGATTTTGTCTCAGGGAATTCTTTTTGAGGCCATTGTTTGAAATTCTTGTGAAGCTGTAAGTAACTGACATTCTATTTATAATTGTTTATTTGTAAAAGCTTAAAGGATGTTTTAAATAAGGTTTTAATTATTATTTTTTTACCAGAATGTTAAAACAAATGTCATCATATTGTTGCGAGCTTGGGGTTTGTGACAGTAAAAAAGCCGATTAACTAACCAAAAATTACACTTTAATTTACAACACTAATTATCATTTTAAACTCACTAATTATAAAACACAATCGCACTATTGAACACTTTAATTCGCTTTCGAAGTTATTGCTAGTATCGCCAATTCAATACTGACTCAGTCGTCGGAGGTCCGCCCTTTATATACCGACAGTTATTTCTAGAACCTTCTAGTATGGAAACCACAGGAAAGTTACATACTAGTCCCAACTGACCAGGTGTCGAAAAATCGAGAATGTTGTAGCATACAGAAGTCTAGAAACATCTTGACTCCTCTGATCTGATTAGTTTCTGCTACTTGATACTAGTTGGCGTTAGCAGCACGTAAATTTCGTTATGAACCCAGTAATTTTGGCGCGTAACAATATTTTAGAAGTTTAATTCTATGAGACGACCTAAATGGCTTTCTTAAGAATTGGAAGGAAGAAGCACAAAATCGAGAACGCTGGAAGGAATGGAGGTAGGCCATTGCCCAGCAGTAGTGGGACAGTGTAGGCTAGTAATAATAATAATAATAATTCTATTAGAAAAGATGTCCAAAACTATCAATTTATAAGAAATGTAAGAAGCTTTTTGCATTGATATATTTTTTTTTGTTTACAAATGACGTCACGTTGTCACGTGGTAACCCCAAAAATTTTAACATTTCCACAGTCTTTGCTGGTGGAATGTTACTTTGTCAATAGCCTTTGATTACGATTCATTAGTACAAAGCAAGTTAGCGTAGTAAGAATGTAGCTTAGTTTACTGTGAATAATTTTAGTAATAAGTATTGTTACGCGCCAGAATTAATGTTGGGGACATGGCGGCATTTGCGTGCTGCTAACGCCATCTAGTAGCAGGTAGCGGAAACAAACCAAACATTTACGTGCCTGCCATCTAGTATCGAGTAGCAGATACTGGCATACTGCTGGCGCCATCTAGTATCCAGTAGCTGACATTTACGTGCTAGAACATTCTCGATGTTTTGACGGGACCTGTGTGTGCCCGAACTTTCCAGAGGTTTCCATACAGGAGGGTTCTGGAAATGACTGTCGGTATATAAAGGGCGGACATCCGGCGACGGCAGTCAGTATTGAATTGGCGATACAAACGACAACTTCGAGAGCGATCTTCGACTGCGAATTATAGTGAAGTGAAGTGTTCAGTAGTGCGATTGTGTTTTATAATTAGTGTGTTTTAAAGTGATAATTAGTGTTGTGGATTAAAGTGTCAGTTTTGGGTTGTTTAATCGGCTGTTTTTATTGTAACGAACCCTAAGCTCGTAACAATTGGTGTCAGAAGAGTGGATAATCATGCCGATTCTGCCAAAGGACGACACGGAGGGTATCCGTACCCGTAGTCAACGCCAGCAGGAGACGGACCAGAGGCGTTTTGGTGGTGCAACGCCGCAGACGTCGGAAGGTCAGCTACCGACCATGGAGGCCGGCCCGTCCACAGCAGCTCCGGCATCATCAGCACCAGACTTTGCTGCTCTGATGATGATGCTGCAGGAGCAGGCTCGCCGACAGGAGGAGCAGGCCCGACGCTTGGAACAACAGCTGCAGCGCGACAAGGAGGAGCAGGCCCGCCGACAGGAGGAGCAGGCCCGACGCTTGGAAGAACAGCTGCAGCGCGATAAGGAGGAGCAGGCCCGCCGACAGGAGGAGCAGGCCCGACGCTTGGAAGAACATCTGCAGCGCGACAAGGAGGAGCAGGCGCGCCGCCAGGAAGAACAGATGCTCCTCATAAAGGAACTTCACGCGTCCTTCGGGAAAGACATGAAGGAGGTGAAGGATAAGGTTGCTCAGCATGACAACCGCTTGTCAGACGCTGAAACCAGGATCAGCAAGTTTGATGACGTCATTGCGGATGTGAAGAAGGAGTTGGGTAACCTTAAACTTGGAGATGGGATTGCTAATTCAGCAGCCACTACACCTTCGCCACGTGGGTTCAAAGTGCCGCCGTTCGATGGGACGTCTTCTTGGTCGGCCTACAAGATTCAGTTTGAGGCTGTCATGAAGGCGAACGGGTGGAGTAAAAATCAGGCCATGACTGCCCTCACCCTAGGCCTGCGCGACCAGGCCTTAACTGTCCTGGAAGCTCTCGGTAAGGAGGTGACTTACGAGCAGCTGCTTGAGGCGTTGGAAGCCAGGTATGGCGACGCCCACCTGGAGCACGTGTTTCGTGCGCAGTTAAGGGATCGCGTGCAACGCAGCGGTGAGAACCTGCAGCAGTGGGCCCTGGAAGTGGAGAAGCTGGTGCGAAAAGCATACCAGTCTGCACCAGCGCTCATTGAAGGGAACCTGGTGCAGGCATTCATCGACGGCATCCGCGACCTTGAGGTCAGGGCTGCAGTGAGGCTCGGGCACCACGGGACGCTTAAGGACGCCTTGGCCCATGCACTGGAGGTGGAAGCTGTGCGGCAAGACCATCGTTCCCACCGCGTCAGGGAGGTTGCAGCGGTTACAGTTCGCGATCGTTTAAAAGGATACAGCCCTAGGTGCTACGGCTGTGGTGAAAGGGGCCACCTTCAATCCAGTTGCCCTAAGCGAACTGCAGAAGGGGAAGGTAGCCGATCTCCAGAGGGCAGGGCGGCTAACAGCACCGCCCAGCAACCGCAGGGAAACGAGTAAAAGCCAGGACTGCGGGGCGGGTGCTGGCTGATGTTCAAGGAGCCCCAAGGATTTCGATCTCACAAACCCGTGACGGGAACAGCCTTATCATCAAGGGCGAGGTCAACGGGACGTCATGTAAGCTGACGATAGACACTGGAGCCTCTCGCACGGTTGTCAGTTCCCAACTTATAAGTCGGTTCCTTGGGGACTCTGCATACAACCGAGAGCGCATAAATTTGGTAACAGCCACCGGTCAGCGCATACCCGTCCGAGGAGAAAAAGAGATGGAGCTGAAGCTAGGCAACAAAATCTACCTGCATAATGTTGTTGTGGCCGATATAATGGACGATTGCATCCTGGGATTAGACTTTATGAGGAAGAATCGTTGTGAGATCGACGTTAATCAAGGAGTTATGAAATGTGGACAAGAGGAACTTTTCATGGAAGGGGCTTTACCTGGAAATGTGTACAACCTAAAGAAGATTGTTCTTCCCCCGAGATCGGAAACGGTTGTGCCGGTTAGTCTTCCTCGGAATCCTGGGCAAACTCATCGTTGCGTACTCGTGGAAAGGGTAGACAATGACCTTCCATGGAAAGTGGCACGAACATTGGTCAGAGCCACCGACATCTCAGGAGTACGTGTGCTGAACCTTTGTGACAAGGAGCAGGTGATAGAAAAGGGCACACTGATGGGTACCTGCGAGGAAGTGGATTGGTTGCGTCGATGCCAATATCTATCAACTGGGACCCTCAGCAAGGATGCACAAACGAGAGTGACCACACTTTTAGAAGACTGTCGCAGCGCTCTGTCTCAAAATGAAATGGTCAAGGCGAAGAGGATGTTACTTAAGTACACCGATGTTTTCTCTTCGAACGATGCTGACATGGGGAAGACTGGCTTAGTTCAACACAAAATTAACACAGGAGAAGAATTGCCTATCCGTCAACGGCCAAGGAGATTACCGGTAGCACGTGAAAAGGAAGTGGAAACCATGATCGAGGGAATGGTGAAGGATGGTGTTATAGAACCTTCATCCAGTCCATGGTGTTCACCGGTAGTGCTGGTAAGGAAGAAGGACGGCAGCATGCGGTTTTGTGTTGATTATCGTCGTCTGAACGACGTGACGAAGAAAGACAGCTATCCCTTGCCAAGAATTGATGACACGCTGGACATGCTTACTGGAGTAAAGTGGTTTAGCACACTAGATCTAAAAAGTGGCTACTGGCAAGTAGAAATCGACCCTAAGGACAAGGAGAAGACTGCATTCTCGACAGGAAAGGGTCTGTGGCAGTTTAAAGTTATGCCATTTGGATTGTGTAACGCTCCGGCAACGTTTGAAAGGTTGATGGAACTGGTACTAACCGGGTTGATTGGTGATGCCTGCCTTGTCTACTTGGATGACATCATCATCGTAGGCCGTACGTTTGAAGAACATCTTCAAAACCTGGAACGCGTGCTCATGAAGATCCAGAGTGCCAACCTCAAGTTGAGTCCGAAAAAGTGTTCATTTTTCAAACGGCAAGTTAGCTTTTTGGGTTATGTTGTGTCGGAAGAAGGTATCCGCACGGATCCAGAGAAAATCGCCGCTGTCAAGGATTGGCCAATTCCAAAGGACAAGACGCAGGTCAGAGCTTTTTTAGGTTTGTGCTCCTATTATCGGCGTTTTGTCAAGAACTTTGCAGATATAGCCAAACCCCTGCACAAGCTAACTGAGGAAAAGCGACATTTCTGTTGGGATGAAAGTTGCGACATCGCTTTCCAGGAGCTAAAGGACCGTCTGTGCAAAACACCTATTTTGGGGTATCCTGATATCAGCAAGGAATTTATAGTTGACACAGACGCAAGTGATATCGGACTTGGCGGTGTGTTATCTCAGCGGAATGGCGATCAAGAGGTTGTGATTGCGTACTTCAGCAAGTCATTGTCGAAACCAGAGAGGAATTATTGTGTCACGAGACGGGAATTGCTTGCTGTGGTAAAGTCATTGCAACATTTTAGCAAATATCTACTGGGGCGGAAATTTCACCTACGAACTGACCATGCTGCGCTGAAATGGCTATTGCAGTTCAAAAATCCAGAAGGACAAGTTGCGAGATGGATTGAACTACTGCAGGAATACGACTTTGTGGTAGAACATCGCAGCGGAAAATCTCATGGCAACGCTGATGCACTGTCAAGAAGACCTTGCCCTGAAGACTGTAAGCATTGTACTAGGCAAGAGGGTAAAGAAGTCATACCTGTGAGGATGCTCAAGACAGACCTCAGCAACGAGTGGAAGGAAAGCCTACAACATGCTCAGCACGAAGATTCAGACATCAAGCCGATTCTGGAGTGGATGAAGGCCAGTGCTCCTAAGCCCACGTGGAGTGATGTCTCAGCAATGAGTTCGATCACAAAAAGCTATTGGGCCCAATGGGACAGCTTAGTGATTCAGGATGGAGTACTGTGCCGTAGATGGGAAAATGCCCGGGGAGACAACTGTCACTTGCAAATGGTTGTCCCTAAAGTTAAGGTACCGGATGTTTTACAGCTATACCATGATGGTTGTTCAGGAGGCCATATGGGAGTTAAACGCACTCTACTGAAAATACGGGAACGGTTTTACTGGGTCCATTGCCGTGACGATGTTGAGGACTGGTGTCGCAAATGTACAAGTTGTGCGGCTGTAAAAGGACCTCAGACTCGTAGCAGAGGTGCATTGAAATTGTACAATGTTGGTGCACCATGGGAGAGGATAGCCCTGGATGTTGCGGGACCATTTCCGGAAAGTGATAGTGGTAACAAGTATTTCATGGTTGTGATGGATTACTTCACTAAGTGGCCGGAAGTCTTCGCCATTCCAAATCAAGAAGCTTCAACAGTTGCAGATAAACTGGTTCATGAAGTCTTCTGTCGTTTTGGAGTACCCTTGGAGATTCACAGCGATCAAGGAAGGAATTTTGAGTCACAGATATTCCAGGAAACTTGCCGAGTTATGGGTACTCATAAAACAAGAACAACTTCTTACCACCCACAATCGGATGGAATGGTTGAACGATTCAATCAGACATTGGAGAGATACTTGGCAAAAGTTGTGGAAAATCGGCAACGCGATTGGGACAAGCACATACAACCGTTTTTGTTGTCATACCGAAGTGCTGTTCACGAAAGCACATCAGTGACACCAGCTTTCGCAAACTTTGGTAGAGAATTACGGCTGCCGGCAGACCTGATCACTGGAATGCCACCTGATGCCCCACGTAGTATAACCAATTATGCGAATGACTTGCGGAACAAAATGAATGACATTTATGAGCACGTCAGAGAATCGGGCCAGCAAATGTCTAACAAGATGAAAACCCGTTATGACCGCAAAATGAACAATAAAGGGTTCGATGAAGGTTCACTAGTGTGGTTGCACAATCCAGTTCGCAGTAAAGGCAAATCTCCTAAGCTTCAAGCTAAATGGGACGGGCCGTACCGGATTGCGACAAAAATCAATGACGTGACCTACCGTATACAAAAAGGTACAAGAAGTGCTCCTAAAATCGTCCACGTGGATCGACTGGCGCGTTATTATGGGGCCGATAATGCTCGGGGCGAGCATGTCTTAGGAGGGGGCAGTGTTACGCGCCAGAATTAATGTTGGGGACATGGCGGCATTTGCGTGCTGCTAACGCCATCTAGTAGCAGGTAGCGGAAACAAACCAAACATTTACGTGCCTGCCATCTAGTATCGAGTAGCAGATACTGGCATACTGCTGGCGCCATCTAGTATCCAGTAGCTGACATTTACGTGCTAGAACATTCTCGATGTTTTGACGGGACCTGTGTGTGCCCGAACTTTCCAGAGGTTTCCATACAGGAGGGTTCTGGAAATGACTGTCGGTATATAAAGGGCGGACATCCGGCGACGGCAGTCAGTATTGAATTGGCGATACAAACGACAACTTCGAGAGCGATCTTCGACTGCGAATTATAGTGAAGTGAAGTGTTCAGTAGTGCGATTGTGTTTTATAATTAGTGTGTTTTAAAGTGATAATTAGTGTTGTGGATTAAAGTGTCAGTTTTGGGTTGTTTAATCGGCTGTTTTTATTGTAACGAACCCTAAGCTCGTAACAGTATAATAATTACGTCACAAAATTACAAATGTCTCAATCATTTATCCGACAAAAATTACGATTCATTCTGATGGGCGCGTTCTTCTGAGACACCAAAGATACAGTATACATAGATACAGAAGGTCAACTCCATAAAACGAACAAAAATGCACACACATAGAAACGTTTCACATACAGCGATTGCGTGTGTGCTCACGACCGTCGGCGTTCATTTGAGAAACATTGCACACTTCGATTTTTCCTCCAATCCGATATCGATGGCGTGAAGCACTTTTGTCAGCCACACACTAGTGGTAAAAATATGAATATCACCCTTATTTAGATGCCAGCCAAGGCGCTGTCAATATCGGATTGTTACCGTTGTTGTAATGACGAAAATACCCACCATTGCATAAGGTGAAACTTAGGATAATTTGGCCACATTGCCACAAAAAGAAGCGTTATCTTGGCTTGGCTATAGGCCATAATCTGCGATTCCATCCACATCGCCATGGACATGGCGAAATAATAATAGTCCACGGGAACATCATTCTTTGCATTCATAACCCTCTGTACTGAAGACAAACGACGCGAGAAAGAGGGGATCGAATCGCATTCGTATTAGTATTCGTAAATACCTATACGTGCGGGTGTTTGTAGTTGCCCTTCTGTAGCTGTCTATTCTGTGCCCCCGATCAATTATTGACATTCACGTCATTGAGATAACAGCTGTCTAGGAGTATGACAGGCCGGTAGATGTTGCCGTTAATTAATTCTCAGGCAGCTCGAGCATGTGCTGCTCGAGATTGACTGCTTGCGGTGGGCAGATGGCCTGCACGGATTATTGGTGTAGTATTAGAATATACATGCATAAACTCAGGAATTTTCCCCATTGAGGTAGGTAGTAGAATCTATAAAACGCTTTCTGCAAAGATTTCTACAGTTTTTTCTTCGAGCTCGTAGCTAAATCTAAAAAATCATTACGGTGAAGTACCAGTACATTATAATGATCATTGAACTTTTAGAGAAGACATAAAATGATTGAGACATAAAATGATTTAGGTACTCCAAGTTTGTTTCTGCTTCTATCGAATCTAGTTTATCCAGATTTTGCCTCTGATTTTGCCAATATATTTATATTTTGATTGATCCAATAACTTTAAAATTACACACAACAGCTAAATAATCTAGAATTACGGATACATAATAAATCAAAGATCAAAATCTAGTGTACAAAGTAGTTGTGTATTTTAATCTATGGTTAAATTATAATAAGTATTAAGAACTGCCTCCGTGGTCGAGTTTAGGCGTTTGCCTTGTGACCTTTAGTGCTATTCTGTAACAACATTTTCGTATCTCGACAGCGGAATCCGAGGTGGGTATCAAATTAAGACCTTTATGTTGTGTGCAATAAAGCCCACTTTGTGAGTTTTGTCACTCAGGTGAAGCTCGATATCGAAATAGTTACTTACAGAATAGACTAGCTGGTGGTCGTGGGTTCGATTCCCACGGGAAGCATACTTTGTAAAGTTGTTTCTAGATTGTTTAGGACATTGCAGGCTTGAATCACCTGATTGTCTGATAAAAAGATGATTCCGTGCTTCGGAAGCCACGTATAAGCCGGTGGTCCCAGCCGCCAAATGGCGGTCGTCAAATAAACCATGTCAGAGGCCCTTGAGGCGGTTTAGAAACTCTGACACTAGGGTGTGTGGGGTCGTTAGACCTTACTGCCCACACGATAAGAAGAAGATAATAATTAGTGAGACCTTAGAACCCCAAACTTGGCAAGGAATGCCTATATTTTCTTCCTAAATAGCCATGTCTTACTTACACTAATTCACAACATTAGGGTATAATAATCTTGAGTTGAGCAATTCTTTTCTTTGACAACATCTCTAAATAATAAAAAATCAGCGACGCCATTTTGGAATAATATCAAAGATATCAGGCTTCTGGGTAAGCTCGCTCCATCGTAGACTTTGCCTCTGTCATCTCTGACCTAGACTAGAGTCAAGGACAAAACGCATCACAAATAAAAAGTAAAACAAAAAAAAAGATAAAATTCAGCGTAATTGATGAAACTGTTCAATCAAGAGTATTTTAATTAATAATATAGTTTCTTTAAGACCATCTTGCTAAATTCCAAATTCTAAGTAGACGAATAATTTTTGAGTCTTTAACGAAAATGTTAAAACTAGTAGAGAAATTATTTATTTGTAATATAATGAGCCGTTTGTGTTAAGCCTTATCCGTTTACTTAATTATTATTATTTATTAATTCCACGAAGAAGTTATTAATGTTTTCTTCAGCTTAAAAGCGAATAAATTAGTTTAACTTCATTTATTATTTTACTCATTGGCCGTTATCATCTATTTATTACAAATTAGTAAGTAAATACCTTCTTGAGCGTATCCTATCTAATTAAATGTGAAACTATATTTGTTTGTTACGTTTTTAAGCTTAAATTGCTGAAGCGATGTTGATGAATTTAGTTACCTAGATATATAGGACCCTGGAGACGGTTATAGCCTATATTTTTAGGGTTCCGTTCCTCAAAAGGAAAAAACGGAACCCTTATAGGATCACCTTGTTGTCCATCTGTCTGTCTGTCAAGAACGTTTATCTTGGAAACGTGTGAATTTCAACTAGATAAGTTGAAATTATGTACTCAGGTTTATGGCCCCTTGCAGCTGTGAAAAAATCAAACTTCTAAGTTAACGTAAAAAAAAGATACGGTCGTTTATGCCGCAAAAAACGTATATTTCGGCACTCTTAAGCGAATAAAAATGTATAAAGTATTTCCCGTTGATCTAGAACTATGAAATTTAGCAAGTAATACCGTCTTATACTACAAGTATAGGGAAAACTGTATATTTGTAATTAATTCATAAAAAATATAGTCTTTATTTAAAGTAATTTGTAGCTACGTACGGAACCCTCAATGGGCGAGTCCGACTCGCACTTGGTCGGTTTGCTCTTGACTCTAGTCTAGGTCAGAGGAGGAGACGAGGAGGGGAAGTTACTTTAAGATAAGCAAAGCCACGGGCAAACGCTAGTTCACTATAATTTATCTTAGCAACAGAAGTAAGTTGACCCACGGTTTCTGAATTAAGAATTTGAGAACTTTAAGAGTATGTTCGAGTCGTTTCTCCGGGACTGGTCGAGCTTCATTCAATCGGAGTTTTTCTGGTGGTCGCTACTGTTGATTCTGGCTGTCAGGAGCTGCAGTGGTTGGGAATGTGTGGCGGGCTTGTCCCAATAAAAAGAAGTAGAGTATGTTATGTTCATTATAAAATAAAATGCTTTATTCACAACCAAGTGACAGAAAATAAACTTAAGTTTATCCAGACAAAAAACTTAAAACACATCCTACCCGAACTC
Organism: Lacanobia wlatinum; assembly: GCA_947578705.1. Classification (NCBI taxonomy): domain Eukaryota; kingdom Metazoa; phylum Arthropoda; class Insecta; order Lepidoptera; family Noctuidae; genus Lacanobia; species Lacanobia wlatinum. Next base: position 30,072,032 of record OX388027.1, on the reverse strand, counting down.
CAAGCAAGAATCTATCATCAAAAACATTTCCGTCCCCCTATCTACCATCTACGTATATTCGACGTCCCCCAGTCCATTTACTCCGCCTGCTTCGAAGTCCCACAACAAACTACATGTCTGTAGGCCAGTGACAGCCACTTAGCAAGCGTGCCGCCTGCTGGATAATCTCCGATAGCTAAGTGATACGTGACAACCGTAATGCTCTCTACCTTAACATGCTTGCCTGGTTTAATTTTTTAGGGTTTCGAAAAACAAGGAACCCTTATAGGATCACTCGGGTGTCTGTCTGTCCGTTTGTCACAGCCAGTTTTCTCCGGATCCACTGGACCGATTCTGTTGAAATTTGGTACACATATGGACTTCTATGACCCAAACACGGACGCGTTACGTAAATTTATAAATTTTTAGTATGGGGGTCACTTTTGGGGGTCAAACTAGAAAATTAAAAAAAAGTTTTCTGAACAATATCGTGTGACATATCGAATGAAACGGCTTACAGTCAGGGTTATAATGATTTTTTTTTCATAATTTCAAAATATATGATTTAGAAGTTATTCAAGAAATTAGACAAAAAATGACCATTCCACCCCCTTATCTCCGAAACTACTGAGCCTAAAATTTTGAAAAAAATGGATATAATAGATCTTCACCTAAAGATTACAGGAAAACCTATTAGAAGTCTGTGGTGTTAAAATAATTTGTTAAAAAAATTAAATTCTTTCGGAACCCTTTGCACGCAAGTCCGACTCGCACTTTGCCAGTTTTTTTTTTGGGATATTTATTATCTGTTTTATTATTACCAATTTTCTTAAGGATCCCTATTTTTTTTCTAGACAATTTATATACTTAAACTTTCCTCGAGAACCACTCTATCCATTGGTGAAAACAGCATGAAAGTCGGTGCAGTAGTTTTTGAGTTTATCGCGAACAGACAGACAGACAGACGCGGCGGTGGACATTGTTTTATAATATGTAGTGATGATAATGTTTAGTGCTTGATATTTACTTCGAAATCTTGGTTAGAAATGGTTCTTAGTTAAGGGTGCTTTTCCACCTAAGGTGTACAGAAAAATGACATTAATGGGATAGTTACTTATTTAGGTTTCATGCTCAAAGGTGCTTTATGTTCTAGGTATTCTCTACCAGTCAACCAAAAAGGTGGTGAAAAATATCATGGCACTCAGATCAGTTGAAAATAAAAGCGTAGCTCTGATGGTGGCTTGAAACTTTGATGTAAAAGCTAGGGTGCCAATTCTACTAAATACAACGTTCATTTCAATCACAATGTCAAAAAAGCCTCAATTCTCCCACATTTTTGACAAATTTCGACAACCCTCGCATTGGCCCGCTGAACGTAGAATGGTCGACATGATATACCTGTAATCCAATTTTCATCTAAATTCGAGACGTGAAATGGTAACAAACAGTCAAATGTACACAGTTACTTCTGCAGTTTTAATATTAGTATGGACAGCATAAAAATAATCTCAACACTATCCAACAACTAACGTTCACGACATTATACCCCAGGCGGTTAAGAATTCATTTGGCCAAGTTCTTAGCATAAAATTATTCAATGTTTCCGTGTGAAATGCCTCGGCATCCTGTCCTGCAGTGAAATGTATGCAGACCCAGAGCATTACGTGCAGGAAGCGACTCGACGACTGCATGTGTGATTTTTATAGCTTTTCTTACTTTTTTAAAGAGATTGGAATATAAAAAGTCTCTTCTACGTACGAAAATTAGAATACGTACATAAATAATATTAATAATGCTTATAATTTATTTTTTCAATATGCCTGGTGAAAAACCTTGGTTCCACGCTTATAATGTTTAAACATATTATCTTGTTTTTTTTATAAATGAACATGTAAGTGAAGTCGGATTAAAAACTTAGAGGTATCATTTCCTCCTACAAGAAAGCACTTGAACCTTCTTTTCCCTCAACTATAACGCCTTAACACACTACCTGTGATGCGGTACTAGTGTATTAATGCCGCACTTAGCACGGTGCCGGGGGATACCTCAGGTAATCACCGCCGGCAGCCTGCAAGGATTTCTAGCGGTTTAATATAAAGAGGCCAGTTAGTTGCTGCTACTTGTTTTCAATTGAAGATCTTGTAAAATAATGTTACTTTATTGAAAGACATAATATTAGGCGACCATCTTGGCGTTGCGCAGTTGGGCAAAGCTCCTTGCACCAGCGGACTACTACTTTAGTAAAATTAGCGATGTTTTTTCACAAGCAGTTTTTATTTAAGTTCATGCAGGACATCCAACCGGAAGACGCAACGTTGGAAGGCCTCCCACAAGGTGGACCGATGACCTGGTAAAGGTCGCGGGTAGCCGCTGGAAGCGAGACGCACAGGACCGGTCGTTGTGGCGAGGCTTGGGGGAGGCCTATGTCCAGCAGTGGACATCGGGCCATATGACTCCACCCAGAGCGGAAGGAGCCATTTGATGATTTTCCATCCTTAGTTGTATTACAGTTTTTGGTGTACGATAAAATATATTCTATCTAATAAGTTTTGCTGTTCAATATTTTTTCAATAGAAGACTTTATGCCTTTGAAGGTTTTTGTAGAAACTGAAGCCTAATAACATTTAGGTTAGTCTTTACGATTGTCAAAGAAGATTTTACGTTTTAAAGATACTTCTGAAAAACGTTCCCAGCCGATGTACTTTAGTCAGTCTTTTCTTACAATGAAATTACGTTTGAAAAGTTAAAAAAACCGCGAAGTGCGAGTCAAACTCTCACACGAAGGGTTCCGTACCATAAACTGAAAAAAAAACACGTTTCTCGTATGTGAGCCCCCTTTTGTTTGTTTATATAGCCCCCTATTTATTGTTATAGCGACGTTAGAAATACACACACTGTGAAAATTTTACCTATTACAGTTCTTGAGATACAGCCCGCTGACAGACGGACGGACGGACAGACAGCGGGGGCTTAGTAATATTGTTGCGTTGGTTAACCCTAAAAAGGACTGCTACGTTTATCACAGAGACATCACAATTGTCTTAGTTAAATTACTTTCCTCTTAGTTAAGTTGCGTTTCCATTCTCTCTACATCGGCAAGGTGAGTGTCGGGACGATATTCATGGCTTCTTAGCACGAGCCAGCGTGGCTTGCCAGCGTCTCTCGCTACAGCGAACTTTGAATTATTTTCCAAACATACATTCCACACTGCATATATATATAACAATGTGTAGCTGTATTATGTGGTTTTAGTTTGTGGATTTTTTGGAGGATATTTTTCTTTTTAAATAAAGTTATTATTGCAAAAAAGTAAACTAAAAATTTCTGCTTTTTTTCACGCATAATAGCACAAGGACAATATTTATACTAAGACACATCTTGGTATTAAAATCAAAAAAGAAAAATCATCATCATATCATCATCATTCAAGCCAAAAGAGGTCCACCTCTGGACATAGGCCTCCCCAAGTGTCACCTCATTGATTGGTCCTCTACGTCTAGCGGATTCCCAGAGATAAACATGTCAGAGGCCCTTGAGGCGGCTTAGAAACTCTGACACTAGGGTGTGTGGGATCGTTAGATCTTACTGCCCACACGATAGGAATAAGAAGAAGAAAAGTCACTCCTTGTGCAATACTGGTACTGGTAGGACTGGAGGCCAATCCCAACATTATTGGGAAAATCTAGGCAGATGGTTGAAGTCACCCACACACCCTAGTGTCAGAGTTTCTAAGCCGCCTCAAGGGCCTCTGACAGGTTTATTTACTGACCGCCATTTGACGGCCGGGACCACCGGCTTATACGTGCCTTCCGAAGCACGGAATCATCTTTTTATCAGACAATCAGGTGATTCAAGCCTGCAATGTCCTAGTCAAACTGGAAAACTACTTTACAAAGTATGATTCCCGTGGAAATCGATCCCACGACCACCGGGTCACAAGGCAAACGCCTAAACCATTCGACCACGGAGGCAGTTAAGGAGTGACTGTTTAATACATAGATAAATAAAACACTAGTCTACCTATAAAATAAAATATTACTTATTTAGGAAAGAGACCACCCGCGATTCTGTATTAATTAATTGGTGATCTAATAGTAACAAACATAAGCAATATAATATTCAAATCATGTTACACTTTAGTTCGTGTAATGGCTGAGAATTGTTTCAGTTAGTTACAACTACTAGCCAAAACACTCAAGCTAATGCATTGAGCTCACTTAATCCCCAGTGACTCACTAAGAGAAGTACTACTTTACGTAGGTACGAATACAGACAGATACTAAGGCGCAGTGAATTAAATTAAAATAAGTTTAATGCTGTGTTGAGGCGCTCGTGACTACATAATATCAGCCGCACGGGTCGATCCTCAAGGTAAAGCAACTCTCGCCGAGGTCAGTCTGTGGATGAGTGACGTGCGAACTCCTCCGTGCCTCAGAAAGCACGTTAAACCCTTTTTGATCTCGGCTGTATTTGTATCTTTGGTGGTTGTAACGGGTAGACAGTTGCCAGAAAATTTGAGTACAGTCTGCTAAAAATACCGTCTTACCTTACCCAATTACTGGGTTCTGGTGATTAGATAGGCACTCGCTTCACATAAAATACTTTGCGACTGGGTAATACGAAACCAGGCTTCTGAACTACCTGTACCTGGTTGTTGTGCTCCGTGACCTGTACCGACTGTCAAAGACCAACCAACTACAACTACCATCTAACTCTGTGGTTCCGAACCTGGGGCTAATTACCCCCGCGTGGGTAGATCAGTGTTTTTGTGGGGGTAACAAAGAACCTTATAAACGACCTAATGTAGTGAAATAACTACATAGCTAAATAGTAAAAATATAAATTATAAATCATTGCACAGTAGGTAAGTACCATTCTATAGGAGAGGATTTCATCAAACCTTGTTTGTGTGATGTAGTATTGTTTGTTATTGGTGATCATGTTGCCACGATTAAACAAATATCACTGTCAAATCAAAGTCGCATTTCAGACATGAGTAACGATATTTTGGCAACCATTATTTCTAAAATTGAAGAATCAATTTTCCTAATAGATCACAGGGGTAACATTGTTGAAAAGGTTAGGAACCACTGATCTGACTCATACTAACAACGACCATCATCGGACCACAAGACGAACGGCGATGCGCCACCGGTATGGTGGACATCCCACCCACACGCACAAAACGTTTTGGTAACACATTCATAGTGTGTACAGCTAAGGAGTAAGCCGGAGTCTGTGTTTCCTCATAGCTACAACCTGGGAGTCTGTCAAGAGTGAATATGTTACTTCTAAGAAAGCGTGCTTCATCTTCGACCACATTATCGCATACCATGAGGTGAGACAGTGATCAACCTATGCATGCCTATCAAAAGTAAAAAAAGGAAACTGCTAAACGTGCAATCCGATGCTTGAAGGGGTCTTGATATGTATTTATAAAACTGTCATCCATCAACGGTCCAACCTCTGATGGACTAGTTTTTTTTTAAATATTGGAAATCATCAAATGGCTCCTCCCGCTCTGGGCGGAGTGGAAGGGAGTGTCGGACTCTTATTGACTTAAACCTACCCGTGTTCCTCCTAATGCCTTTTGCGTTCCATGGCAACAATTTCCAACAAATTCCGCAACCGGGTAGCCTAGCTTAGCCTTCGATCGACCGACTGAATTTACATTCATTTAGCAACCCACCCCAACTGTGTAAGTAATCTATCAATCCTAATATAAAAAACTCTTCCGTTACTGTCTGATTGACTGACTGAGTGACTGAACAACAACGCACAGCCGAAACTACTGGTCGTAGAAAGCTGAAATTTGGCATGAAGGTAAGGCATGAAGGAAAACGGGATATGCGCGTACTAAGTTGCGGGCAAAAGCTAGTGTATTACAATGATTATTTAAATCAACATTATCTTCTCAACATCTATGCTAAATACAGACAAGATTCATACAATAACTCAACTACCCGGGATCCGAACCCCCGGTCGTTCAATCGCCGTATCCGTCAGACTCGCTTCCTATATGTCTGACAAAGTTATGGCTAGGCGAATTTCACTTGCAAATTCAGTTTTGGGCCGCGGGCAAGTCTAGCCGTGCTCAATGCTACATCTAGGCACAGAATAGATAAGATACAGAAGGTCAGAGGGCCAATTCTATTAAATTTAAATAAAGCAACGTTCGCATTCGCATCTCAGTGGCGCATCTGTCAAAATACATGAAAATTAAGGCTTTTTTGACAGTTTGCGACTGACATACGAATGCAAACGTTGTTTAAAAATTAGTAGAATTACCCCTCAGATCAAACCAAAGCATTCATTTCAATTATACCATTTACAGGCACTTCTGAATTGCCAAGGTCGGTCAGGCAAAGAGATGAAGCTCACGATGATGGGTACGTTCCGAAGCGTAGATCTCTGTGGAACGTGCAAGAAACTCCACGGACTCTCTTTTAAATCAATAAATTGTTAAAAGTTGTAGTTATATATGTAAGAACGAGCATGATGAAAATCCGGAGTAAAAAAAGCTACAATTCAAAGAACAAATAATTAATATGTACGATCTGTAAATGTTCTGCTCGAATGGTGACTGTGTAGTGTGTACCGCAAAATGTAGTGTGGTGAAGGCCGCGACAATCCACTGATGGACTAGATGCGAGATGCATAGCACCGTTAAGAAATCTACGTGTATTTGCGCTTGTTTTCGCTCTTTGTACGAATTTGACCTTCTGCACTAACACATCTATCTAGCCTAGGTAGTAAGGTAGAAAAATGGATTCGTGCGAAAAACGGTTTCATACAGTTTTGTGCGTCATTTTAAGGCTTTTCCAGGGATATAAGGCACCGTTTTGCTTAAAATTTAAACTGTGAAAAGTTTCAAGACGAGTGAGATAAAAGTTTCGGTTCGTGCCAAATTGGTCCTGGACGAGACGAAATAGGTGTATTTTTCACGAAATCGAATAGTTAAATACTAGTAAAAATAAACAAATAGGTAACTTTCTTTTAGAATATAACAATAGCAAATAGAACTAAATAAACATGTAGACAATTTTCCGTACTCCGACATCTTTCAACTGAGGAATAACAATGGCAATGAGACAGACTTGGTATAGAAAATAATATGTCAAACTATTATTTATATTCTTAAGATTAAAGATATCAGACAATTGAAAAATCAGCCTTAAATATAAATAAAAATCTGGCCAAGTGCGAGTCGGACTTGCGTGCAAAGGGATCCGAACGATTTTTTTTAATATGTTATTTTAACACTGTAGTCTTCTTATAGGTTTTCCTGTAATCTATAGGTAAAGATCTATTATCTCCATTTTTTTTCAAAATTTTTGGTTCTGTAGTTTCGGAGTTAAGGGGGGAATGGTCATTTTTCGTCTAATTTCTTGAATAACTTCAAAACCATTCATTTTAAAATTACGAAAAAAATATCATTTGATATGTCACACGATATTATTGAAAATTTTTTTTTTTGATTTTCTCGTTTGACTCCCAAAAGTTACCCCCATACTAAAAATTTAATAATTTACGTAACGCGTCCGTATTTGAGTCACAGAAGTCCATTTGTGTACCAAATTTCAACAGAATCGGTCTAGTGGATCCGGAGAAAACTGGCTGTGACAGACGGACAGACAGACACCCGAGTGATCCTATAAGGGTTCCTTTTTTTATTCGGAACCCTAAAAATCAACAAAACCGAAATAACAGTTATTTGTTGCTATCGACTGCGCAAGCAACAAAATTAGTATTTAAGTAGATACTGGCTAACGAGACTACCATCCATCGCTATTTTATTTCTTTTAATAGAAAATATTTTGATAATTTAGCTAAATTATAGACTAAAAAGGTTGCGCTCACAAAAAATACGTCAATCGAACTGTCCCTTTAAATGCAAAATGGTGACATCAAGTGAAAAGGTAATATTTTACTTTATAAAACAATTGTTGCGACGCATTTCAGTAGTCAAGTCGTCAATACGGGCAACAGGCGGAAGGGAAAATATTAAAATTCATAATGGTGGCGAAACGAAAACTTTTCGATCCAGAGAGCTTATTGGATGAGGCTACAAAATAAGGAGATATCTGCCGAAGACCCGCTGTGACTGGGAAATAAACGATTAGATTGAATTTGAAAAACGACGGTTGAGGAAAAGAAGAAAATTAAAGTATTTAAGGATTGACAAAACTCGTCCGTAAATGGCTTCCGCAAGTCGATTGCAAAATTTTACTTCGTTATTATTCTTAGAATTTTTAGGGTTCCGAACAAAAAACGGAACCCTTATAGTTTCACTCGGGTGTCTGTCTGTCTGTCCGTCTGTCACAGCCAGTTTTCTCCGGATCCACAGAACCGATTCTGTTGAAATTTGGTGCACATATGGATTTCTGTAACCCAAACACGGACGCGTTACGTAATCATTAAATTTTTAGTATGGGGGTCACTTTTGGGGGCCAAACTAGAAAATTCAAAAAAAAAAGTTGTTTGAATAATATCGTGTTACATATCAAATGAAAGGGCGTACTGTAAGGGTTTTAAATATATTTTTTTCAAAATTTTAAAATAAATGGTTTGAAGTTATTCAAGAAATTAGACGAAAAATGACCATTCCCCCTTATCTCCAAAACTACTGAGCCTAAATTTAAAAAAAAATGGAGATAATAGATATTTACCTATAGATCACAGGAAAACCTATAAGAATTCTATAGTGTTAAAATAACACGTTAAAAAACGAAATTCGTTCTGAACCCTTTGCACGCGAGTCCGACTCGCACTTGGCCAGTTTTTAAAGAGTAGAAAGAACTAAAGCAGCTCGTGGAAGCTCGTGGCTAAAGTATAACAACCACACGGGTCAGTCTTCAAGGTTAAGCAACGCTTGCCGAGACTGGTCTGTGGATGGGTGGCCATCTTAACATACCAAGATTCCTCCGTATCTCGGAAAGCACGGTAAGCCGGCTGTCATTTATAGATCTTTAGCAGTCGTTAAGAATTGTCAGAAAACAGAAAATGTGACTCCAGTCTTGCCAAGGAGTACCGTGTTACCCAGTAAATGGGTTGTGGAGGTCTGGTAGGTAACCGCTCCACGTAAAATACTGGTATTCAGTTAAATCTGGTTTGACTGGAAGCCGACCTCAAAGGAAAGGCTAGGCCGGTGATGAGAAAAAACTATAGCAGACAGTCGTCAAAGAACGTTTGTGATCACGGGGAACCAGAAATTAATCTGAAAACTTTTTTTTTAAAATTTTTCTACCAAAAGTGATCCTGTACTCAATTTTTTTTTTATTTCCGCGTGTGTTTTTTGGCCACTTCTGTACTAATATTATAAAGATAAAGAGTTTGTTTGTTTGAACCTGCTACTCTCAGGAAATACTGGTTCAAATTGAAAATATCTTTTAGTGTTGGATAGCCCATTTATCGACGAAGGAGACCAATAGGAGCGAAGCATTTATGATAACTGTGACGCAGATGAAGTTGCGCGCGTCAGCTAGTACGTTTATAAACGTACCCACTTGAAGATTCGTATTCGGAGGAAATTGGCTGTGACATACGAACATTCAGACACATGAGTGATCCTAAAAGGATTCCGTTTTTTCATACGGACGTTCAGAACCCTAATGCGACATACATAATTTTCTTTGAAAGTCAACCTCAGAGTGGTTTGCAACTCTTTTGAAACCGAACACGGGTATTAACGAAAAATTACGTTCCTGAAAAAACCTTATTTTTCGTTTTCTTCCTTATGCCACTTTAAACCATTTATTTCTGTTGAATTGAACTTCTGAAGAGTTCAATGATTCTATAAGAGCTCAAATTATTCGGGAATGAATCGATTAATTGAAAATAAAATGATTATAAAAGCGGTGGTAACTTTTTTACGCATTTCCATTCAACAGCTATGTTATCCAATGTAAGATTATGCTATTAAACTATTTTTTTGTCGTGATAACGTCTTATAAATCAATGAACGCCGACTGCACGTAGGAAAAAGCGTTACGTTCCGAGAGCGAGAGCGCGGAACAAGCGATAGAGATGCACGATCGGCCTAAGCGTTCGGCTTGTTTATTAAGAACTAGCTTCTACCAGCGGCTTCGCCCGCGTGGTCCCTAGGGAACATATTCCCGGGATAAGAAGTAGCCTATGTCCTTTCTCAGGTTCTACACTATCTCTGTACCAAATTTCATTTAAATCGGTTCAGTAGTTTTGGCGTGAAAGCGAGACAGACAGGCAGACAGAGTTACTTTACTTTCGCATTTATAATATTAGTAAGGATTCAATTGTTTTCTTATGACGTTATCACGTAAAATTATCGTTCGTAAGCCGACTTTTTTTTCTTTTTTATAATTTACAATAATATTAGTGCTGAACCTGATTGAAATCGAAGAATGGTTTGAGGTAAACTACCAACCGAACGACGTAAATTTGAAACAGGACATCCACACCAAAACATCAATTTTCCCCTATTTGGGCAATCCCTGTACCATGCAAAAGAGCTCACAAAATGCTAAACAAAGGCTTTCCGCAGCAGCCTAGCGGATAATTCACCCGGGTATGTCCGGGACTCCCCGAATTGATTCGTTGGAGGCCCTCCCCTTCCCTGTAAGCAGGTATTGGTCGGGATTAAGCGGCGCTATGCAAGGAGCGCTTAAATAATATCTACACTGCCGCGTACTGGTTTACTGCTAGTTACATAGTGGATGAGGCTAGTGAAGACAGTCTTTAATCTTCTGCTTACATGTTAAGGGGGGATTCCGAGGATGGTTCAAGATTTAGAGTATGTGAAACATTTTGATTTAAAATTCTTTTAAAATTTCTTTTTATTTTATTTGAGACTAGTGGACGTCACGCGGTTACACCAGCGTAGTTCCCGTTCCCGTGGGAGAACGGGGATAATATATAGCCTATGTTACTCCCTGATAATGTAGCTATCCAATGCTAAAAGAATTTTTCAAATCGGTCCAGCAGTTTCGGAGCCTATTCAATTCAAACAAACAAACAAACAAATCTTTCCTCTTTATAATATTAGTGTAGATGGGTTTGCTCTTGACTCTAGTCTAGGTCAAAGATGACAGAGAGGAGATGGAGCGAGCTTGCCTGGAAGGAGCCTGTTCATTCTGACTTTAAAGAGATGAGGATTGTAAGCGTTTGGAAACACAGACGCATGCAGAGAGTTCCACTCCTTTGCTGTGCGCATTAACAAAGACGTTTGGAAAGGCTTAGTGCGAATTGGTGATTGTTACTCAAATCTGCCAGAACGGTTGTACGGCTCTGTTTGAAATTTGGCAAATTTTAGTCTGAAATAGCACATAGGCGACTGTTATCACGGGAGGTTGTTCCCTGGGAATAATGTCCAAGATTCGCTCGGGTGAAGTCACTGCCAGAAGCTAGAACTAAATAATTTTGCCAATAAGTTAAGAATCACTCCCTCGCTCGAAGTACGGAAAGCTTTATTACCCCTTTTAAAATTCGGTTCCTTCTTTACATTACATATTTTTGAGTTGTTCAAAGAAAACTAAAACAATTACTACAAAAGAGTTGTCTGAATTCAACAGGAGGTGCTCGGAAACTTCTTGTTAAAAAATGTATTTAATAAAAGAAGTAGACTGCGCATAATTGCTTCCTAGTTGTCGGGGCGCCACTTAACCCCATATGCTTACTTCTATGCACTCACTTTGCTAATGTGAATACTTATACTGGAACAGGAAAACTGCTGAGGTATTTGCACAAAAGTTTTCAAGAGGTTATATTTGCTTTCGGTTTGGAACTTATAGAAGAATTTTTTTTCTTTGCTTTTTAGAACTTATGAGTTTCTGCAAATATTATTTGTTTTTGAAACTTTGTGATTGTCCGGAGTTTCAAGGACTTGGTTTTCGTATTTGAGTGTTTGAACTTTTTTTTTCGGGATAGAAGAAGATTATCAAACGACTTCTCTTTCTCCTGCTCAGAGCGGGAGTGTCAGACTCTTACTGACTAAAAGTCCCTTCTAATACCCTTTGCATTTCAGTTCCGCGGAAACTATTTCAAATAATTCTACAAGCCTGGCAAATGTGTTTGAACTAGGAAGAATATCAGTAAGATTTTAATTGTCGTACATGTTAAAAAGCATTTGTTTCTTCGTGGCCTTTTACACAGGAATCATATATTTTCCGGAATAAAAGAGTGGCCTGTGACACTTTCAATTGTGTACCTTCTTATCAGTAAAAAGATCATTTATTCTTCTAGTCTTCTTTAAAGAAACATGATCTTTTTCTCAATCATTCTGCCTACCCTTTTAATGCACTGCCTTAACTTTTTATTTTATTAAGTTTTTGGAAAGCTTACAGCTAAACATAACACTAATTAACATTTAAACAAAATAAGGCCAATTACCAGCTTTAAAATGTAATATATAAATAATATGAAAGAGTAGAATACAATATGGGTTTGACATAAAAAGAAAATAGACTGTTTATTCCCGAAGAAGCTATCAGATATTTTATTTTTTATTTTTTTTAGCACTAGAGACAATAGAAAATGTCGATATCAAAATATAACAATGTACGTTTTTGGGTCCGTATTTTATATACCCTTCATTTTGCTTGCACTTACTTACGCGACGGTTAGTAACCAATTACTGAAAATTGTGCTATGTAATTCTTCTGTACGTCACTGAGCTCCTCCTAAATGGCAGAATTATTTTGATGTGTTTTTGTGTAATTTTGAATGAATGAACAGTGAACAAAAGAATGACGAGTAAAAGTGTTATTTACAACCTACTTACAAAACAAATATATTTTTTTTTAACAATATATGTACACATTAAATAGAAAGATATAAAGAAGGAAACAGAAAAATAGGTACAAAGGTAATGCTTATTTCAAAAGAAATCTCTTCCAGGTTACCTGCGAAAGGAGAGTTGTATATTGTGTAGACACCGTGTGTAAAAGGTATAAGCACTTACAAATAAAACAATAAACTTTAATATAACATACAATACATAAATATTACTAAAATAAATATATACTAATACATACTAAACAATATTATAAGATAAATAATAACACATACTTGTATGCAACTATGACGGTAAAGAAAGGTAGTGTTCTTTCACTCTTCTTTTAAAAACTGAAAGAGATTTGCAGTCTCTAATGTCAGGCGGCAGTGAATTCCACAGCCTAACCGCATTTGCAGTAAAGGAATAGGAGTAAAACTCAGTAGCGTGGGGAGGGGACTTAAGGAGATGCGACCTGCAAGGCGCATTTGAAGGACAGGAATAGGAGAAGCGTTCTCGCAGGTAGGAAGGCATTTTAGGGTTGTGAAGGATGTTAAATAGCAAACACAATATCCGAGAGTTCCTGCGAAGCCGAATAGGGAGCTACTTGAGTACCTTGCGAAATCCAGAAACATGATCGTATTTATCTTTTTCGGAACACAATCAGGTTAAGGGCTTTTTAAAATTATGCCACAAACAAGGAAGCAAAAAGCCAACGTTCGGGCAGGGCAACAGGTCCGTTAGTAACTTTATAATTATAATCATAACTGATATAATGTAAAAGTGAGTTTGTTTCTTACGCTATCACGCCATAATCATTGAACCGATCCTGATGATATTTGGTACAAATATAGATGGGACGCTGGAGTGGGTCAAAGCCTACTTTTTTGTAAACATTAACGCGAGAAAAGCCGCGAGCAAAATCTAATCTTACACATACCCGGTAAAAGATCATCTTAAAAGCACAAAGAAGTTCCACAACGTAAATGAAACAATAACTCCTACTTTCCACTCAACAAACTACATTTGCAAGTACTCAAGTACGTAAATCACGGTAACATAGTACACGAACAAACCGACGAACTTTAACTAACAATTTGTTTTAATGCGGAGCTCCGGTGACATACAATAAAGCTGAAGCCGCGGTGCAGGTGTCAACAATGGTTTATTACGAATTAGCACAGCGCCGGATTACGGGGATATGTTTTTGGCTGTAATTTGTACTGCATTTGGTGAAATAGTTTAGCTTGGGATAGTAGGACGATTTTAGAGTGTTTCTGCAGCGTCGTCCGGGCTCCCTGACCGAGAGCGGACGATTTTAGGAAGCTTCGCCTGTTTTTAGGAAGGCGTGTCAGGCGTGCCCTCATCATCATCATTATTATATCAGCCGAAAGACGTCCACTGCAGTGTCGCCACAACAACCGGTCCTGTGCGTCTCGCATCCATTGGCTTTCCACGACCCTCACTATGTCATCGGTCGGAGGGTATGCGGTACAGAGAGTAAAGTCCCGCAAATCTCCATTGTAAAGGGAGGATCCTCCGACCAGGCGGTTGTTGTACCTGGCGGGCTACTGCCCGATAATTGATATTCGGGCTGATGTATATGTCCAAATCGCACGGTAAAATCTGCTTGCGCGATGCAGGATTTCGGCGTAGTAGTTCGCTGCTAGTTGGATAGATGGCGTCGCGGTTCTTTTTGTTGCGATGCTGATTTTCTCCGTTAGTTTTTTTTTGTGGCGGTATTGATGCCGCTACAGGTCCACCTCGTGGGAGGCTTTACAACGCTGCCTTTTCCAGTACGTGGTCGCCACTTCAGAACTTTTCGGCCCCATCGACCATCTGTTCTGCAAGCAATGTGCCCTGCCCACTGCCACATCAGTTTGGCGATCTTTCGGGCTATGTTGGTAACCTTGGTTCTCTAGCGGATTTCATCATTCCTGATTCGATCACGCAAGAAAACTCCAAGCATTTTCCTCTCCATTGCCCTTTGGGTGACTTAAAGCCTTGTAATGAGGTCCATTGTGAGCGAACACGTTTTGGTTATATAAGACATCAGGCAACACGCACTGGACATGGATTCGTCTTGAGATTTCACGTAACTGGTGCCCTAAGTTCCCTCAAACCCTACTTCTGCCTCGACGTGGTTGTATCAGTCAAGGCTTAGAACGCGTCATGGTTTAACTTCATTATCACAACGCATTGTGGTCGTATTCTTAAGGCTGCTCTCTCGAATAAACTTAGAAGCTGTTTTTCGTCGGCACTAACAGAGAAATCACATCTGAAAAAAATTGTAATCTACATGATATGATACGTAATTTGGTTTAGCCAGAATTTATCTATCGGTATCACATAATAAGAAAAAAAAAACTACCAGATCACCTCCAAATTGATGAGATGAAACCATTTTACTCCTTCATTTTTTTATCAAAAGAGTATAAAAAATATATTTACTGCTTTGCAATTCAAACGAAAATGATTTGGTTTTATTACTTTTTAAAAACATGTATTATTTTTATTATAAAAAATAAAAATGCGAGTAGTGGTGTGGCGCGTAGAGAGGTAGTTAGCTCTGTGTAGTGACATGAATACGAAGCGAAATTCGTCATATGGACGTTTGAAAAAAGCCACAACGCATTCTTAGCTATTTTTTGCTCAATTAGCGTTTTAAACTAACTCTCAAGCACCTGAATAATATGTAGCTTTTATTCACATTCAGATCCCGAAAGATTGCACATCTCACTGCTTCTAATACTATGTAAAGTGGTAGTTTAACACTCCGTTATAGGTATCCTACATGCATGTGCATTATAAGGACCAACTTATCTTTGCATGCGATGCGAAGTAAGGCACCAGGGAGAAGATAGGAAACGTGATAATTGCATTTAGAGGCAGTATGCTTAGTGCATATTATAGGAAGTAAAGATTGAATAAAACAAAGTGCACGTTCTCAAAATTGACGGCAAGCTGAATTCCTAGGTGATCGGGAAATGCCTCAAAAGTTACCGCAAAAAGATGTCGGTTTTGGTGTCGTTTTCATTACACTACATTACTAAGTATCTGCTTGCCGCGCTTGACTCAGTGGAACGCAGAGCTAAGAGGCTCATCGGTGACGTAAAACTGGTGGATGCCAAGTTACATAGTTTGGCTCATCGCCGTAAGGTTGCCTGCTTGTCGGTCTTCTACAGATTGTACTTCGGCGAGTGTGCCCAAGAACTCCACGACCTCATCCCACCGGCCCCCTTCTACCATCGGACATCCAGACGCACTGCATCTTACCATCCCTACCTTGTTGCTATTCCACCAATTCGCACTAAGCGCTTCCAAATGTCTTTAATAATGCGCACAGCAAAGGAGTGGAACTTACAACCCTAATCTCTTCAAAGTTAGAGTGCACAGGCTCCTTCTGGGTAAGCTCGTTCCATCGTAGACTTTGTCTCTGTCATCTCTGACCTAGACTAGAGTCAAGAGCAAACCCATCACAAATTTCGGTCCGTCTAGCCCCGCGGCCCGCAAATAAATAAGAATGATAACGTGCGACGAGGAACTCCGTTCCAAAAAATTGCGCTGAGGGAAGGTGACAATCGGTCAGCAATAACGATTGTCGAATTAACAAATTGTGAGACGACGTGACGTTTTGGTAGTGCAAGTCAATCCCGCACGCACTTGGGTCATTTTGACAAACGTCAGTAATGTCAGTTTATCAAGGTGTTATGTATGAAGGCCAATTCTACTATTTTTTATGAAACATTCGCAATCGCATGTCAGCCTTAAACTGTTTATTTATTTATTAGGATCGTTAACATTGCATACACCTTACTTTTAGCTAATAATTATTAAAAAAAATATTCTAGTGCTGCAACACTTACAGACAACCACAACATTACTATACACTATTGCAGGAAAAAGTGTAAACTAACGATATGAAAAGGTTAAAAACATAAGAGACTAAAATAAAAAAAACTGGCCAAGTGCGAGTCGGACTCGCGTGCAAAGGGTTCCGAACGAATTTAATTTTTTTAACATGTTATTTTGACATTACAGACTTCTAATAGGTTTTCCTGTAATCTTTAGGTAAAGATCTATAATGTCCATTTTTTTCAAAATTTTAGGCTCAGTAGGTTCGGAGATAAGGGGGGAAATGGTCATTTTTCGTCTAATTTCTTGAATAACTTCAAAACCATTTATTTTAAAAATATGATTTTTTTTTAAATAAAACCCTCACAGTAAGCCCTTTCATTTGATATTTCACACAATATTGTTCAAAAAACTTTTTTTTTAATTTTCTTGTTCGACCCCCAAAAGCGACCCCCATACTAAAAATTTAACAATATACGTAACGCGTCCGTATTTGGGTCATAGAAGTCCATTTGAGTACTAAATTTCAACAGGATCGGTCCAGTGGATCCGGAGAAAACTGGCTGTGACAGACGGACAGACCGACAGACAGACACCCGAGGGTTCCTTTTTTTTTCGGAACCCTAAAAATGATGAAAAATATGATGATCATATGTTGATCTGTTATACAGCATTTAGATCATTTTCACTAGAATGACTTAGCAGTGTTCGGCAGTAGGAAATTATTCTCGTTCATCATCTACCTAGCCTTTTCCCAACTATATTGAGGTCGGCTACCAGTCAAACCGGATTCAGCTGAATACCAGTATTTTACGTGAAGCGGCTCCACAACCTATTAACTGGGCAACACAGTACTTCTTGGCCAGACTGGAGTCAGATTTATTGGCTTCTGACAATTCGGAACGACTGCCAAGATTTAAATGAAATTTTGTACACAGATGGTCTAACTCTGAGAAAGGACATAAGCTTTTTATCCCGGGAGTATGTTCCCTAGGGACCACACGGGCGAAGCCGCTGGCAGAAGTTAGCAATACATATAGGCACCCAGTTAGAATAGCAGCCGTCTGCAAAATAGTTGGGAAAAGGCTAGGCACATTTTTAATTCTGCTGTCAATCCATAAAAGTGTCAAGCGTCTTGATTTAGGCACTACATTTCAAGACCCTTCTCCTGTCAGACATATTTTTCAAAAGTTCTTTTTCGATATCATTTTCGTTTAAGCAGGGCAATAGCCTCTATTTTTTACCTGACTGTTATTAAAGAAGGATGGACTGGAGAATGATAATTTAGAATTCTTTTTTTAAAAAAATGGTAATAAAAACGGTTTGAATCCATCGTGATCCTCAATATTTTTTAGTTACTAATGAAAAACGATACTTACGTACTTATAAAATTTAGGATTACTGATTAGCAGCCCGGAACCAGTACTTGTGACAGGTTAGGGAAAAAGGCATTAATTACAAAGTTTATTAATCCCAAGAAGAGATATTGGAGAAGGATATCTAAGTCAAAACCCAGTTATTGAATCGTATACATGTAATGCTCGGTTTCTGAGGTACTTAAACGGTCGTTTATCTGTCCGTTTTATTGAGGTGGGTTTGTTCTCGACTCTAGTCTAGGTCAGAGATGACAGAGACAAAGTCTACGATGGAGCGAGCTTACCCAGAAGGAGCCTGTTCACTCTGACTTTAAAGAGATGAGGGTTGTAAGCGTTCCGAAACACAGACGCAGGCAGAGAGTTCCACTCCTTTGCTGTGCGCATTATTAAAGAATTTTGGAAATGCTTAGTGCGAATTGGTGGAATAGCAACAAGGTAGGGATGGTAAGTTGCAGTGCGTCTGGATGTCCGATGGTAGAAGGGGGCTGATGGGATGAGGTCGTGGAGTTCTTGGGTACACTCACCGAAGTACAATCTGTAGAAGACCGAGAAGCAGGTAACCTTGCGGCGATGAGCCAAGCTGAGTAGCTTGGCATCCACCAGTTTTACGTTACCAATGAGCCTCTTCAAGAGTATTCTATTCTTACCTGAGCCATCCCAAAGGTGGCAGCAATACTCCATGCAGGTTTGGACTTGTGCTTTTACCACTGACCAATCAATAGCGTTATGAGAAATAGCGCAAACGGACAGATAACGAGCGATGAAAATCGCAGAAAACGGGCATAAGCCAGCTTACACAAAACCTTAGTCCCAAACTAGAAACAACATCAGTCCGTAGCCTCCCTCCAATCCGGCTCTGTCGCCCGTCCACCGCTGATTCTAAAAGTCAATTACACGCCTTGGCAATAAAGGGCGTAGAAGTGACGTCAGCAAAGTTCTCAGAGAGCCC
This sequence comes from Lacanobia wlatinum, assembly GCA_947578705.1. Classification (NCBI taxonomy): domain Eukaryota; kingdom Metazoa; phylum Arthropoda; class Insecta; order Lepidoptera; family Noctuidae; genus Lacanobia; species Lacanobia wlatinum. The sequence goes on along the minus strand of OX388027.1, from coordinate 30,053,128 downwards.
CGATTGGCACGGAACACACTAATTGATTTCGGGCTACGTGGCCCAAGCGTCTGAGCTGGGTGCTCTGGACTGTGACGCGGTTCATTTTGATTTTGATTGGGGGGTTTGTTTGTAGTGGTTATAGTAGGTTAACGAAGGAATCAGGCGTAGAGAGCCAATTCTGCAATTTTTTTAAGCAATTTTCGCCTCATACGCAATCTGTCAAAAGAACAAAACACTACAAAGTATAAAATAACTTTAATTTCGGATGTCAGTTGTTGGTTATTTTTTCCTTTTTTGACACCGACTTCCGAAATTAAAGTTATTTTATACTTTGTAGTGTTTTGTTCCTGGAAGCCGGTTGCATTTTTTTGTAAAAAAGTTTTTTATTTTTCACTTTTCACCTGCGTACCCATTCATTGCGTACCGGCGTGATGTTATGTTATGAACTGGTGTAAACAATAAACAGACATGCGATTTCAGCAATCCCGATCCATTTGCTATCATTTATTGAAGAGTTCCGTTGCCTACCTCCGAAGTTCTTCATCAGATCTTCACCAAACTGAAATGGAGTCCGAGAAAATACTCATCCAAAAAAAAAGAATCATCCATATCGGTTGACAATTGGCGAAAATATCGCTGAACAAGTATTTTTCATGGGATCCCATCATCAGATCCTGACTTATACCTCCCTATTTCATCAGGTCAGCAACAAGGGATGATGATTACCAGGCACAAATATTTGAATTGCGTTAGAAAGTTCATGAAAAACATTATATGTGCCTATAAAATTTAAGGGTTTCTCGATTTTCATGGGATCTTCAGAATCTGATTTGGTGACAATGGAACCACCTCAGGAGAATAGGCTATCGAAAAAAAAAAAAAAATTTTTTTAAATCGGTTCACTAATGGCGGAGGAATCGGTGAACATAAATTAAAAAAAAACACACAGCCGAACATAGAACCTCCTCCTTTTTGAAGAAGTCGGTTAAAAACACGTGCACACACAAAATGTAAAGAAAATAGGGTTATTTTCTTTACATTTTAAACAAAATGCGAGTGAGAGTATGTTTTCAAAGCCCAAAAAAGATGCATCAGAGCTATGTGTGGATTACAAAGTACTGACAGCTGTCAACCTCTATTTAAAAGCCTGAAAATCCTTACCTTGCCTTCTCTGTTTATTTATGAAGTAAATATTTTTGTTAAAACAAACATTAACCTGTTTGAAATTGCTTTTAAAAGCCAATATAGGAAACTACGTGACAAAGATAGTTTAGAGCTCAAAGTACCACATGCTGGCACGGCTTTAATGAAGAAAAGTTTTTTTTGTATGGCCCAAAGAATATTTAATAAGCTACCTTGCTCAATAAAAAGTTTAAATTTAGTAAATTTCAAGCGAAAATTATGTGCTATATTAATACAGAAATGTTACTATAGTCTCAGTGAGTATTTTGATGACAGTTCTTTGACTTAATGATATTTGTATACTTGTGACATGACTATTTATGCATGATGACTCAATAGCAATTCTGAGGACAATGTGAAGTTCAAAACATTTTTCGTTCAAATAACTTATTGACATTAATTATTTTTTATTGACATTACTAAATTTCGTTATACATTGACATTACCTATTGCATTTTATTAAATTACATTTTAATTATTTTTTTCAAATTGACATTTTCCTACTGTATTGTAATATTTAGAGGTACATAATTGGCCTCCCATAAAAATGTTAATATATTTGTACGCCAAATGGCAAAACATAGAGAAACTATAAAATATCTATTGTAACATCTTACACACTATTGTAACCTATGTTTACAAATAAAGACTATTGATTGATTGATTGATTGATTGATTGATTGATTGATTGATTGAGGTGCGAATGCGAACGTTGCTTGAAAAATAGTAAAATCGGATCTTATAAAATTTATATTGTATAGCACTTTGCTCGTAATTTCAGCTGTTTAGATGAAGTAGAAACGGTTTTGCCACCTTATAGATTGAATTTCAAAAAAATTCCATCTTTATTGCTCATCTACATATATATACCACATAAAAAATTTAGTTTAAAAAACTGTAACCCGACTACAGAAAAATAAAAGTGATCTGAAAAGTATGAAACAAGAAAATATTTCAGAAACAAATTAAGAGAGGTACAAAAATGGTCAAAGTAAAGCCGTGGTCGCATGCCTTTATAGTTTTATAGGTTTGCCAGGCACCCACATGATATGCATGCGACCACGGCTTTACTTTGACCATTTTTGTACCTCTCTTAATTTGTTTCTGAAATATTTTCTTGTTTCATACTTTTCAGATCACTTTTATTTTTCTGTAGTCGGGTTACAGTTTTTTAAACTAAATTTTTTATTTCATACTTTTCCGTTTTAAAAATCGTTTCTGTTTATAACTGCACGTCGCTATCATTTTAATTATGTACAACTAGCTATGCTCGCGACTTTGTTCGCGTGGATATGGGCGAAAAAATGTGATGGTGATGCATAGATAAGATTTAAAAATTTCTTTAGCTTTTTCTTGCTGTTTTCTGCATTTGCGGGTGACACTCAACCGTTTCTTGACTTTTTTGTTACGATCGGGTGTCACCCCTTAACAGGGCACGCAATGAAACCTGTCCGAGATAAGGTTTAAAAAATTTCGAAAAATGGCTTGTGACTTCCGTCACCGCATAAATATTTCGGGGTGCCCCAGGTGTCACCCATGCTAGCTACGCCACTGTGGCTGAAGTCGGTCTGTGGATGGTTGATCGCCTTATCTTCTCATACCAAGACTCTGGCGTGCCTCGGAAAGTACTTAAATCCGTTGGTCCCGCCTGTTATTTGTAGACTTTTGACAGTCGTTACGGATTGTCAGAAGCCAGAAAATCTGACACCAGTCTGGTCAAAAAGTACCGGGTCACCCAGTTATTGGGGTGTGGTATTCAGCTGGATCCAGTTTTTCTGGAAGCCGAACCTAATATATTTGGTAAAAGGTTGGACACATGATGAAGATTTAGAACACAGATAGATAACCAACACTTTATGTGTTGTCTTAAAAGTCGCGACGAACCTATCACGGGGCTTTGACCCTCACCTACGGGTGATAAACCGTTAAGGCCTGCGGATGACCTAATGTTGCCAGGTTTCCGCATAAAACCGGAAATTTGATTTTCACTGAAATTAAATGAGTCAAAGTTCTTTAATATCCAGTATGTTAAAGAAATCTGACTCATTTAATTTTGTTGATCTATTATAAGTTAAAACGGTTTAATGTTGCTACTGGTCATAAATTGTGGATTTACTTACAATGCTACTTAATATTAGTCAGTAACATCAGGAGACTGTTCGCAATATTACGTAGAGTTGGGGATACCAATCAGACATATTATTATTATTTTAAAGATATAAAATCATATGTAAAATAAGTTCTCTGAGAATCTCGGGACTAAATGATAAAAGCCACGCGAGTCGATCTTCTCGGTTAAACAAAGCATGCTAAGACTCCTCCGTGCCTCGGAAAGCAAGTTAAGCCGCTGGTCCCGCCTGTTATTTGTAGATTTTTGGCAGACGTTACGGATGGTCAGAAGCCAGAATATCTGACACCAGGTCTGCCTAGAAGTACCGCGTTACCCTGTTTCTGGGTTGTGAAGATCTGCCGCACCACGTAAATTACTGGTATTCAGCTGCGGAACGCTGGAAAAGGGCTGGATAGATATTATATATACATATCTATCGGCTGTTCCATGCGACTTTCTAGTTTTAAGACCTGGCAAACTTATACGGGTCTATCTTTTAACAGCTTCAGCTTATTATAAGTTTGGTTACATGTGTTAGCAGACATGGGCGGGGGTCCTTCTTCCGCGAAGAACACTGCTAAATTGAGATCAAATTAAGAATGCTATCCATCGACCTTGAAGTTGATCTGGCAAAATATCAACTCGGTTACATATATCGATAAATCCCTAAGGATAAGATAAGAAAATGCTTACTTTTGCTTTTTTTTTTTTTACTCCACAGTATGTAATGTTCTGGTGTTATTTCCATGAACTGGTAGTACTATTTCTGTTCAATAGATGGCGTTACTTGTGTGTATTTGCTTTACGTAATGAAAATTAATGTTAAATTCACATATCTTTTGATAGAGCGAACCGATTCGGATGAAATAAAACCTTAATTTTGTACTTTGAGTTACAAAATTACAAATGATAAAAGTTTTCTGCATTCGTTTTATACTTTCCACGTGTTTTGAGCAACTAAACAGACGAACGGTCAAAAAACTAAATGCTGGTAATGGTTTCTGTTAGTACCTATTCCTGGCTATTTCATTTTATTTTAATGTAGAACAACGACTCTTCTACAGATTCTACACAGATACTTATTCAGTAATACTCACTGTCGCTTGTTTGTTAACAATTTACACATATTTATTTACTGAGACAATACAAGATATGTACATATTTGTAAAGTGCTCGTTGAGACCTTTCCTTTGATACCAAACATGTTATGATTATCTCAATTTCATTTTTTTTCAGAGTCAGAAATTTACGTGTATTTTCTCGCATTTTAAATAAAGTGAAAATGTATACCTAGCCTATGTCACCCGCAAAGTTCTTACAAATCTATTGATACCTTATTCATCACAATCAGTTCAGTGGTTTAGTTAGGCGCTAGAGTGGAACATACACATATACATACATACATAGACGGCTAAAATCATAACCCTTTCTTTTGGATTTGCCGTAGTCGGGTAAAAAAACAAACGGAACCTGTTGACTGCCGACTAGGTGTCGTGAAATGCGACACTGAGATAACGGTGCCGCAGCGCGCTTGCAGTATACAGCATGCATTTATACACGTTGCGTATGAGTTGCTATCACTTTTTGGGCAGGCGCACATTCGACAAATTTAAGCATTTGTAGCTATGGAACACAGTGAGAGGCTCGTTTTACGGGTCGAGGGGTTGCCAAGGGCAGGGTCGTGACCGCTCACCACGTCCCATCACGGGGACGTAGCGACATCTGAGACGAAAGCATCGCGTAATTTATTTCGACGCTAACACCATCTATCGAGCTTCGAAAAAATTCGAAACATAAATATTTCGCTTTATGTATTTTTCTTCTAACAAGTAGCATAACAAATCGTAAAGATTTCAAAGATTTGATTAACTTCGCGTTGGTATCACTTTGATCATGTTTTTCACTAAATTGTACAGCCACCTCGTATAAAGTGCAGGCTTGATTTTACTTGTTTGTTAGCAATTTCAACATATTCGTTTAATTAGATAATATGATATACATACATATTTGTAATGTGCTCATCAAGACCTTTCTTTTCATATCAAACATGTCACAATTATCTGAAATTTATTTTTTTCGTGTTTAGAAATTTACGTGTCAAGTACACCATAATAGGTTTAGGAATAATTTATAAAACCTATGTCACCCGGAACGTTTTTAAGAATCTATTTATACCTCAATCATAAAAATCGGTTCAGTGGTTTAGGCGCTAGAGTGGAACATAGTTATATACATACATACATACATACATACATAGACAGCTAAAATCATTACCCTTCCTTTTGGCTTTGCCGTAGTCGGGTAAAAAGGAAGCTTACTGGATTGAAATTTCATGTTCCTACAAGGAACATGAAATTTTTTTTCAGCTGTGGTTTGTTATAATTATAAGACAATATTATTTTTCATTCACGGCATTTATTCGATAAATTGTTGGAGAACAAAATCGAAAAAATCGCAGAAAGCAAAACAATCGAATAAATCGGTATGGGTTATCGGTGGGAATACCAATTTATTCGATTTTTCTGCACGTTTTTAGATTGAAATAAATAAAAATGATGTAAGTAAATAAAACGTACATGTGACAGCAAAATACTTGTTTCAAGTAACGACCACAAGTATTCGTTGTCCAATGCTTGTTTGTAACCGACATAAAGGTGAAAAAGAAGACATAGGAACAACAATGCAGACCATACGAGTATAAGGGTGTTTTGCTACTGTAGCTAGGCGATGCGAGGATCAGTAGTGGCGTTGTGAAAGTTATAATATGTAATTGTTACCACCAAGGTTATGAGAGGACTTTAAAACTGAAACGGTGTGTAGCTTAGTGGTAGCGAGGATGCGTAGCGGACTCTTTTCAGCTGTGTGCATACACGTTCCTCGTACAAATTCCTCGCTAGCGTCTCTCGCATTCATCCCTCACTCGCATACCTCTCCCTAGTCTGTACGTAAAAATACCTAGCTCCGCTTGTTGCTATGATAAGAAAATGATAGCATTAGTGAATTTTTCCTCACCCATCTTTGTTGGAAAAGCACCCTAAAACAGTTATAATGACCGTTGAGCGGACAACCGCGACCGTGCATAGAGTGGACATTTCCGGGACGCCGACTGTACCTCTACAGTCTAGTTCTCCAAACTTCACTTGTTCGTTTGTTAACTAATAATTTTGAGTTTGTCCGTACAGCTAACGAATGCTGTCTAATTTTGAGTGCTTGTACTGTACCTATGTGCTTTGTGTTTACAGGGGAAAATAATGTTTGTAGAGGGAAAAGTGAGTGTCTGAAATGAGTTTGATTGGTACACGAAAAAACATTTTGTCAAAGTTAATAACAACGTTTCTTTTATCGACAGATTCTTAGATTTATTTTTCATTATTGACTTGCGCTTTGTTTAGTATTGCAATTTCCGTAGGGATTCCTAATTTTTTCTTGTTACGAATATTACCTATGTTAATCAGGGATAATGTAGCATTCTAATAGTGAAAGAATTTTTGAAATCGGTCCAATAGTTTTTGAGGTTATTCGTTACAAACATACAAAACTTTCCTTATTATAATAAAAGTTTAGTGTAGATAGGCTCGTGCTTGAATAAAATCTCACCTGATGGGAATCTCACCGTCGCTATATATAGCACGCTTATATAACGCATGACGTAGTTTGAAACACCCTATAGCGAGCGAGGTCCAAGCCTTGCGTTTCAAGGGCAGCGTGGAATGGAGCGGCGACATCTTTATCAGAGTTCATTGACCCTTAAAAATGTGACTCTTTAACGTTTTTAGGATGCAGTAAGTATTAATGGTAACAATTTTTAATCGCATCTAGAGGTACTTTATGTCGGATAAATTGAGTTGATCTCCTTTGTAAGACGACTGAAATGTCAGCATGTGTAAACGTTACTGTTAAATAATAATATAACTAAACGTGACGTAAAAGCTACAAGCCTACATCCATTTCCCATAATAACGCAAATTTTGACCCGGACCGGGCAACTAAACCCGTCGTAATTAACGTAGACAACTAACTGTGTCCGATCGCCATGACGGACATTTCCGTCCGCCAGAGATTATACGTTGTTTCCCCGAAACTTCGGACTGACGGGCTTACCCATCACAGGCGTCGTGTAATTTTGAATAATGGCAACATTTTAGACACAATTTCACGTTAATTTGGAAAAATAAAACGTTTTTGGCATAGTAAAGGAAAATTGGGACAATAAGGAAAATTTTGATTTGAAATTGGTGGAAAAATGATAAGAAGATTAGCGGTGGTGAAAACATCAAGTGAGACGGAATAAATATTGAATTTTGATTTGGGAGTCTTTTTATTTTTTTGCTTTTGACCGTTCGGTATGGTGAATTAAAATAAACAGCCATTCGTGAACTACTTCAAAATTCTGTAACCAACCTGGCTATATATGTCTTCTTTATTATGGGTGACACCGTTTTGCTGGTATATCGTCTGTCTGTGGAATGTTTTAATCTTTTTTAATTTTTATTTTTTGACGCAGAAATTAGGGCTATGTTAGTGTCGGTGTTGGTTGTATTTTTTCTTTTATATCTTGGTCACAGCAAATCAGTCCATAAATCTATCATTGCGTATGGAAAACTAGAATAAAATTAATTTTCTTAAACTGTAATGATGTTAAAAAGTGCTTTTTAATGGTGATTGTCCATTTGCGCGGAGCGAGGCAGCGAAGCGGAGAAACGGAGAAATATTAACATGTCAGTCAAAATGTCAGTGACTCACGTGGTGCGGAGATTTTATGCAATTTCATTGTTAAAATTTCTCTGTTTCTCCACTCCGGTGCCTCGCTCCGCTGTAATGGACAGGCAACCTAATGGTCTAATTGCAATAATTATTTAATTTAATTTTACACATTTTTAGACAGTGTAACATTAACTTGGTGTGAGATAAAAACTAACAATGACCTTGACAGGTTAATAGAACAGGCAGAACTTGCTTCATTTAACTGACTGATAGACCTTGGCGATTCAAAATTGTCTGTAAATAGTCTATTTGAAATGAAGAATTTTGTTTTATTTTTTAACTTACAGTAGATCGTAAAATAGGCGCAGCCTGTCTTGATGAAATGAACTTGAAACTGACTTTTCAGTTCCATAAAATATTCTTCCTCACAACAGCTTCATGAATCTAGCTTAACATTTCTTCACCACAAAATCGTGTTGAAGCCCCGAGCTCGTCTAATTACGTAACTGTCTTGTTAGCACAATTAATATCTCGTCCCGAAGCAGGCGACGGCGGTCACGTCTTAGGAACCGATTGCGGACCCGTCAATTTATTAGCAAAGTAGTCAAATGAAGCAACTTTGACGGCAGCCATTTTGAATTTGGTGGATTTAATGTCAGATTGCTGCAGTTCATAATTGACTTGGTACCTATTTTCGTTTACGGATAATCGGGTAGTCATTCCAATAACTCTACCTTTCTTCTTCTTCAGTCGGTCCCTCATTACTGAGGATCGTGGTCACTGGACCCCTTTAACCTGTGAGCACCCGGTCGCAATAGCCGTAGCGACGCAACAACAGAATAATATATTGTAAAAATCGGCGGCCGCCATGGTTTTTGGTCGATCGGGGGCCATAGGATATTAAACACTGCGTTTTAAAAAAAAGAAGTTTTAATCACGTGATTTGGTATGGCATGTGGGATGCCATTATGCGTCAATTTCAGTTGACGCCCAGCACACACGTGTGCCAATGAAAAATCACCGGTTAAGCGGACAACCTGTCTCCATCGAATCCGGTCCAAAGTTGCCATCACCACCTGCTAAAATTTGCTTGAGGACGTAGCTTCTTTCACTTGGTCAGACCATCGTGTTGGCGACCTGTCACGTGCTCTCTTTCCTTCGGTATTGCTAACAATTATCAGTTTTTCAAGACTGCTATCTCCCCTTCGCATTATGTGGCTAAAATAGGTCAAAAAACGCTGTAAGCAAACTGTAGACAATCGGGTCTTGATATTAAGTTGAGAAGGGACAAACACATTTGTTGTGCGTTTGGCTGTCCATGAGGTTCGGAGCATCCGCCTCCAGCATCACATTTATTTTTAACTCAATCATATTCAGTTTCATTTATTTGTGTGATTTTTGGTACATTTTACATGAGATCTTAATAATAATCAATCAGTTCCTCAAAAATCTACCTTAAAGGCTTTCATGTCAATTAGTATGTATGTATGTATGGGGGGAAGTTGCTCGCGTCCGTAGGATTTACCATCTTTTCCTAGACCCACCCTACACGTCTCCCCCGGGTGGTGCTAAACGAGCAACAACGCCGAGTTTCGGGCGGCGGTTAACTAACCCGTCCAAGATCAAAGCGATGGAGACAGGAAATGGTCTCCTCACCCGCTGCTCTGTTGAGTCAATCTGCAGAATCGGGGACATTGGCTTAGCCGCCCGTGTCGAGAGGTAGAAAGCCTCAATAAAAATTCACCCCAATCCTAAGGTGGAGACCGCGCCAAGAGGATGCATGGCTGGGGGATGCCAGTCTCTAGCGCCAACCTTGGTGAACCTGGCGAACACCATTGTATTAGCCTTCTCACAGGAATGGCGTCACCCTGTGTAGCGACCACCCTTTCGTCCATACTCGTGGGAATCAAATGATATGACTGATAATAAAACCCAAAAAACTTACACCCAACAACTTTTTCACAAAGGACTCCTGGAAACTAGACCAAGGTCCTTGTCATTCAGCGGATGCATAAGCACGGATAAGCAGGCCGACAGTCAAGGAAGTAATGTAAATACTTCTCAGTCAAGCCACATGGAAAACAACACCTCATCAATCACCCGGGCAAGTCAAAGGGACTCTTTTGGACAACAGAATAAAGAATCCTCAAATCAAGAGTGGCAGCAAGACAAAGTACCTAACAATAAACGCAGAAGGCTCGATAGCCCCACAGAAGGTAAAAATAAACAAACACCAAACGGATTAACTACACAATTCCCGTGCAAAACACTTTTGACATTCTCAGCGATGAAGATCCTATAGCTGTAAAAGAACACAAAGAATACATACCGAAGCCTGAACCAATTTTTGTGACTGATATAGTGGATATAACACCCTTAAGAGATCTCTTAAGCAAAATGATTGAAAGGAACAAGTATACCATGACTACACTAAAATCAGGACACATAATCAAGCTCATGCCTGCAGACGTTGAAACCTATAAAACAATAAGAGATAAACTCATTGAAAAGGACATCAACCACTACACCTACAAACTCAAGAGCGAAAGGCCCTACAGAGTAGTGGTTAGAGGTCTGCACGCCTCAGAAAATATTGATATGGTCAAAGAAGATCTACAAGCAAATGGACATGAAGTTCGTCAAATTGTCAATGTGTTGCATCGAGCTACAAAAGAAAAACTTCCCCTCTATTACATAGATCTTGAGCCACGAGCCAATAACAAAGATATTTTCAATGTTAAGTACATCAATCACGTCAAAGTAACGGTTGAAGCACCCTACAAGAAAAAAGAGGTGTTGCAGTGTAAGAGATGCCAAAGATTTGGGCATTCGAAAAATCAATGCTTCAGACCCTTCAGATGCGTTAAATGCGGAAACGACCACCCAACGACATCGTGCACCAAATCCCCGGAGACAGATGCTACCTGCGCTAACTGTCAAGGGAAACACCCGGCAAGCTATAAGGGCTGCAATAAATATAAACAGTACAAAGAGAAGATACTAAAAATTAAGCCTGCCATCGAACCATTCAAATACACACCTGTGACCAAAGAACAAAGACCCAGTACTGGCGAAAGTGTTAAATCAGCGTATATTCCAGGAACCAGCTATGCTGATATTCTGAAAAACAAAAGCGACAAGCCTGCAACACAGTCTAAGGTTTCCTCTTTGGAAACCAGCCAACATGATTTTACCAGTCTATTGGACACAATGTTCAATAGATTCCAAGCAATCATGAAAAACATGATGGACAGCATGATGGATCAAATGATCAACTTAATCACCCGCCTGGCTTCACCGAGGGACTAAATATCCGCATCATGACCTGGAATGCCAATGGGCTGACCGACAGACGGCATGAGCTTGAGTTGTTCATGAATATTGAGAAAATTGATGTCGCACTTATATCGGAAACAAGACTCACCCAAAGATCACACGTAAAATTCGAAAATTACGTAATCTGTAGGACAGACCACCCTTCCGGTAACTCCCACGGCGGGACTGCTGTAATTGTCAAAAATAACATTAAACATTATCCGCTTGAGCCTTACAAAAGGGAGGAAATACAGGCCACATCAATTAAAATACAACACAAGAACAATGACACAACACTCTCTGCAATCTACTGCCCACCTAGACATAAAATAGGGGCTGACATTTTCAAGCAATTCTTCAATCAACTGGGCTCAGTTTTTATCTGCGGAGGAGACTGGAATTCCAAACACACATATTGGGGATCAAGACTAATTAACCCAAGGGGCAGACAATTACATAAAGTCACGCTAGACCTAAACCTAGAATGCGTCTCTCACGGAGAGCCAACATACTGGCCCACAGATCACAATAAAATACCTGATCTGCTAGATTTCTACATAACTAAGAACCTTGGGCACAACTACTTACAGATTGAAAAATGTGAGGATCTGTCATCAGACCACACTCCAGTCATTTTAAATGTGTTCAAACAAGCTGTTCCATTAGAGTCGCCCCACTATGTCCACAGCAAAAACACCAACTGGGACCTATATAAAAAATATGTAACAAGTAATTTAAATCAAAACATCAAATTGAAAACAGTTGAAGACATCGATACCATTATCGAAACGTTCAACAGCACAATACACCTGGCGGCCAACGCTTCTACACCTAAAAATAGAAAAAAGAAGGCAAAAGAAACGGAACTTCCAAGGAACATTATGGAGAAAGTCAACGAACGGCGAGAAACGAGGAAAGAATGGCACAGAACCAGATATCCTACGGACAAAACTAAGTTTAACAAAGCAACAAAAGAGCTGAAAGAGATGATCAAGGAATACGAGAACCTTTGCCTACAAAGACATTTATCTTACCTAACCCCACATAAGGACACAAATTACTCGTTATGGCGTGCGACTAAGAAACTTAAGCGACCAAAAGAACATATCCCGCCATTGCGAAGACAGGACAGAAGTTGGGCTAGATCTGAAACTGAAAAAGCAACTGCATTTGCCGAACACCTGGAAAAGGTTTTTACTCCGTTACCTTGCACTGACATCAATAGAGACGAGGAAATAACAGACTACCTCCAGTCGCCAAATCAATTATGCTTCCCCCTAAAAGCACTAAGTCCTACTGAATTAATCTGTGAGATTAAAGCTCTTCCATCAAAGAAAGCACCGGGCTATGATCTATTAGACTCCGTACTTCTAAACAACCTTCCTAAAAAAGGTATAATGTTCTTGGTGATGGTCTTTAATGCCTGCCTGAGACTCTCCCACTACCCATTCCAGTGGAAACTTGCTCAGGTTGTTATGATACCTAAACCTGGTAAACCGTCAGAAGTAGCCTCGTCCTATCGACCAATTAGCCTCCTGCCTTTGGTTGGCAAGTTGTTTGAAAAAAATATCTTCAATAGAATGCGCCCTCATCTAAATACCATCCTTCCTGGGCATCAATTCGGATTCAGACAGCAACATGGCACTATTGAGCAGGTACATAGGTTGACAAATACCATCAGCAACACACTGGAAAACAAAAAATATTGCTCGGCTGTCTTCCTGGATATCAGCCAGGCCTTTGACAGGGTCTGGCATACCGGACTCCTATTTAAGTTAAAAAAATATCTGCCTCACTCCTTCTTTTTCATACTGAAAAGTTACCTGGACAAGCGCTGTTTCGAGGTAAAACTTAACGACATCACATCTGACTTGTATGAAATCAAGTCTGGTGTTCCACAGGGGAGCATCTTGGGCCCCGTTCTTTACCTCATATTTACTGCCGACATACCATCAGATGACAACACCCTCATCGCCACATATGCTGACGACACTGCAATACTGTCAGTACACACCAACCCAGATGTTGCCTCAGCAAACCTCCAGAAACACATATGTGAAATTGAGGAATGGTTAAAGATATGGCGCATAAAGGCGAATGAAAACAAATCTGTTCAAGTCACCTATACTCTAAGGAAAGGAAACTGTCCCCCAATTACACTAAACGGTGAACAAATCCCACACGAATATAGTGCAAAATACCTTGGCATGCACCTGGACAGAAGGTTGACTTGGCAAAAACATATCTGGAGTAAAAGGAAAACCCTAGACACAAAGCTGAGAAGCATGTACTGGCTGATTGGTAAAAAGTCTCAGCTAACCAATGAAAGCAAAATGCTGATATACAAAACGATATTGAAGCCGGTTTGGACATATGGAGTGGAGCTCTGGGGAACAGCAAGCAACAGCAATATCGACATCCTGGAAAGGTTTCAGACTAAAGCTTTGAGATTCATGTTCAACATCCCTAAATGCATACAAAATAAATACATCCTGCAAGATCTGAAGCTCAAAACTGTAAAGCAAGAGACTGCTGCCCGTAGCACAAACTACCAGAAAAAGCTCACCAAACACGTCAACTCACTGGCTGCTGATTTGTCGGGGTCCGGAAGTATTGTACACACAAGACTTAAAAGGAACAGTGTTCCAAGTTTAACAAAAAGATTCTCAGCAGAATGAGTGAGAATGGTCAATGGACAATTCCTCACTGCTACAAAGACCAAATGCAGAAGAAATTCATACAAAGGAGCAGCTAAATGTCCATGACAGATTGCTGTGATGAGCAGTATACATAATAAAAAATAAAAAAAAAATAATTAGTATGTAATAATTATAAAAAAGAATAGTCAACATATTTACACAAAATAATAACAATAAAACACAGCATAACCTAAGACATGAAAAAAAATCAAGCAAAACATTTACAACTAAGTATACATTTAAATAATGAATGGGTTAAGATAATAAATTAGTACTTTGTCAAAATTAAATAAATATCAACGTCAAGTAACTTACAATTTATCATTAAGGAATTCGTCAATAGTATAATAGCATTTTTTTCTAATAATAGATGTCTTAACTTGTTTTTAAACTGAATGATATTTAAGTCCTTAATTCCATTTGGTAGTTTATTAAATACTAGCTGACCCGCGCGGCTTCGCTCCCGTCAACTGCCTATTCTACCTACCGACCCTAACCTACCTACTCTACCTACTTACCTATCCTACCTACCATAGCTACCCTACCTTACCTACCCTACCTACCTACCCTACCAACCTACCTACCTACCTATCCTACCTACCTACCCTACCTACCTATCCTACCTACCTACCTTACCTACCTACTCCGTGTGTCCGTGACATTACGCCAGGCCCTGTCATAACACCAGCGCTGTGATATTTATTATTAAATATCGCAGCATATGCTGAGACAGGGACCTTTTTGGCCTCGCACAGATTAATTTAAGGATGCCGCTTAACTGTGTATATATATTTTATAACTGTTATTTTTTTATTTATTTTATTTTATGCGTCTTGTGCGAGTCCCAAATAAACATTTTTCTTTCTTTCTTTCTTTTACTCTTTTTTTTGTATTTCAATTCTTATTATGCTATTCCGGACGAAGACTAATCCAAAAACTGGCCAAGTGCGAGTCGGACTCGCGTGCAAAGGGTTCCGAACGAATTTAATTTTTTTAACATGTTATTTTTACAGTACAGACTTCTAATAGGTTTTCCTGTAATCTTTAGGTAAAGATCTATTATCTCCATTTTTTTCAAAATTTTAGGCTCATTAGTTTCGGAGATAAGGGGGGGGGAATGGTCATTTTTCGTCTAATTTCTTGAATAACTTCTAAACCATTTATTTTAAAATTATGAAAAAAATATAATTAAAACCCTCACAGTAAGCCCTTTCATTTGATATGTCACACGATATTGTTCAAAAAACTTTTTTTTTAATTTTTTAGTTTGACCCCCAAAAGTGACCCCCATACTAAATATTTAATAATTTACGTAACGCGTCCGTGTTTAGGTCATAGAAGTCCATATGTGTACCACATTTCAACAGGATCGGTCCAGTGGATCCGGAGAAAACAGGCTGTGACAGACGGACAGACAGACAGACAGACAGACAGACAGACAGACAGACAGACAGACACCCGAGTGATCCTATAAGGGTTCCGTTTTTTTTTCGGAACCCTAATAATCCAAAAACACAAAAATTACGAAAATCGGTCGAGCCGTTTTCGAGTTAGAAAAGTGTTCGAACAAACCCGACTTTGTTTTAAATATATTAAGAAGATTAAGAATTTTGCTATATTGTGAAAGATTCGACCTTTTTCTTGAAGACATTTTTTATATTAGCGAGACAGAAATAAAACGCATAAACTGAAGGAAGACGGACAGTGGTGGCTTATTAAACAAAAGGGTTCCGTTAGCAAACTTGGTACGGAACCCTAAAAATCGACTGGGTTCGCACGAATCAAAATCGTACGCGAAGGCTTAAATAATAGGGTCCCATTAGCAACTTTGGCACGGAACCCTATAATTTGCCTTGGCTCGCAAATCGAACCGTTTGATACTTAGCACGAATTAAAAACTTAGTTGCGGGCAACCTTGGGAGTCTTTAAGACAAAAGTGAATAGGTTGCTTCTAGGCAAACGTGCTCCATCTTCGACCGCATCATCGCTTACCATCAGGTGAGATAGTGGTCAAACGTATGCCTATCTATGTAAAAAAAAAAATATTCCACTCCGTATCACCTAACCAATGAGAACTAATGATAACACGATTTGACAGTTACTGTGAAATCGTGTTGTCATTCATTCTTAGTTCGGGTTCGGGACTAATCGTAAGTCTGTAGGTGATACGGAGTAGAATACGTCCGCAACTAAGCCCGAAACTACGGACTTCGGACTTAGAGAGTAGCCTCCCAAAATCGATCGCTCCCGTCACCGTGACCACCTTTGGTACGATACCTTATTATAAAAAACCAATCTACTAACCTAAATTAAACCTAACTACTAACCAAAAAATGGACTCTGTCTGAAATATAAGATTTTTATTTATTATTATTAGCCTTGTTTCGCAAATCGAACCGTTCGTTGCTTCGCTCTAAACGGAATCAATCGCGGAGGCCTAGCAGTAGGGTCCCGTCAGCACAGCACCTTTGGTACGGAACCCTACAGGCCTGATCCGCAAGTTGAACCGTCCAGAACTTCGCAAAACTAAATCAGTTTAAGACTCTACGATAAATGCACTTTAATCGAAACCAGCACCAGAGATTTAACCAATTATGGTCCCTAACAGTTTAAGACCTTTCAGAGACCAAACCGGAATTCCTACGAACACGACTGTTTCAAAAATCGTGTGAGGTCATTCTCCAGCGGAAAATCTTAACACCGCAGTTCAGGAAAACGCGTCATCAGTGCAACGCCATCTATCGACCATGTAAACTGACAAAATATTTGGCAGCGGAAGACGTTAAATAAGAAGCCCGTAAGTAACGGTAAATAACGATAAGGTATTAAAATGTTTACTTTTATTTTGCTACGTCTACGTATTAAAAGTTTCACAAATAACTCAATCAACATTCATGCTAAATTTTTGTCTGTTTGTCTGTTTATCTGTTTGTCTGTTTGTCTGTGCGTTTGTGGGAGCATCACGCATAAACCACAGATTGGATTGCAAATCTAAGTAATTAAAATATTAAGTGATACCCCGAGAAAACTTAGCGTTTATTTCATCAAAATCGACCCACAAAGTCAAAAGATATTGAATTTTTAAGTTTAGGAAGAAACTTCCTAATGTATTCTGATGAGTCAGAGCGCCATCTATTGAGAATAAATAAAATGCATGAAAGCATTCAAAATTGTTGAGTTATTTGTGAAACTTTTAATACGTGATACGTTAAAAAATAAAAGTGATCAATTTTATACCTTTTCGTTATTTATCGTTACAGTCGATCCCGGAAATCAAAATATATTGAATTTTTAGTTTAGTAAGAAACTTCCTAATGTATTCTGATCAGTCAGAGCGCCATCTATTGAGGAACCAAAAAATGCATGAAAGCATGAATGTTAAACCAAAACACATTGATTGAGTTATTTGTGAAACTTTTAATACGTAGACGTAGCAAAATAAAAGTAAACATTTTAATACCTTATTGTTACTTACGGGCTTCTTATTTAACGTCTTCCGCTGCCAAATATTTTGTCAGTTTACATGGTCGATAGATGGCGTTGCACTGATGACGCGTTTTCCTGAACTGCGGTGTTAAGATTTTCCGCTGGAGAATGACCTCACACGATTTTTGAAACAGTCGTGTTCGTAGGAATTCCGGTTTGGTCTCTGAAAGGTCTTAAACTGTTAGGGACCAAAATTGCTTAAATCTCCGAGTTGTGCTGGTTTCGTTTAAAGTGCATTTATCGTAGTTTTGCGAAGTACTGGACGGTTCGACTTGCGGATCAGGCCTGTAGGGTTCCGTAACAAAGGTGCTGTGCTGACGGGACAAAAATTGCATTTTTGTGTTTTATACCTTTTTCCTGAGTTTTCTGTGTAATTTTCATGCAAAGATATTCAATGTACAGACACGGTTAGTCTACGATTTTATTATGTGTTTAGAATACTACGTCTACGTATTAAAAGTTTCACAAATAACTCAGTCAATGTGTTTTGGTGTAACATTCATGCTTTCATGCATTTTTTGGTTCGTCAATAGATGGCGCTCTGACTAATCAGAATATATAAGGAAGTTTCTTACTTAACTAAAAATTCAATATATTTTGATTTTGTGGATCGATTGTATCGATCAATAACGAAAAGGTATAAAATGATCACTCTTATTTTGCCACGTATTAAAAGTTTCACAAATAACTCAACAATTTTGAATGCTTTCGTGCATTTTATTTTTCTCAATAGATGGCGCTCTGACTCATCAGAATACATTAGGAAGTTTCTTCCTAAACTTAAAAATTCTATATCTTTTGATTTTGTGGGTCGATTTTGATGAAATAAACGCTAAATGTTACTCGGGTTATCACTTAATATTTTTAAGCACTTAGATTTGCAACCTAATCTGTGGTTTAAGCGTGATGCTCCCACAAACGCACAGACAAACAGACAAACAGACAAAAATTTCAAAAATTGCATTTTTGTGTTTTATACCTTTTTTCTGAGTTTTCTGTGTAATTTTCATGCAAAAATACTCAATGTACAGACACGGTTAGTCTACGATTTTATTATATGTATAGATTTTTGGGGCCATGCAAAGTATGCTTTTGTGCATTAAGGCGGTCATTGATGGTCGAACGCATAATTCATGTCTATATTCTTGTCTAATCATTTTATAGCGACTCTACCTAGCCTTTTGCTGGCTTTTCTTTTGTTTTCCTGGCTACATTAGGGTCGGCTACTGAAGCAGTGGCTGAGTATCAGTATTTTCCAAAGAGCGACTGCCTATCTGATGTCTATAACACAAAAACTGGCCAACATGATATCCTCGGGGTAATCGGGTTGCCATATACAGGTGAAAAAAAAATTGTATGTGGGTTACATTAAAGGTACGTAATGTTTATATCTCTAATAATAGGCTCTAAAACTACAGGACCGTTTCAAAAAAATATTTCACGAGTGCAAAGCTTTCAATCAATCAGTCAATCAATCATAGCAGCCGAAAGACGTCCACTGCTGGACATAGGCCTCCGCCAAAGGGGGGGTTTGCCATAATAGCCACGCTTGGCAGGCGGGTTGGCGATCGTAGTGTATGGTGTTGCGTTTTACAGAGAACGCTGGTGAGTTCCTAAGTCGCCTCTTACGACATGACGGGACGGTATTATTCTTTTACGGCACCATACGGCAAAGCTTTAATATCATTGAATAACTTAAGGCTATATTTTATTTTTAGAAAGCGGACGAAGTTGCGGGTGAAGTGCTAGGACTGGAAAATAAACAGAGATCATGTTATTTTTTAAGGTTCAGAAATTATGATATAACTTTGTGAGACTAAAATAGTGAAAAAAAAAATCGGTGGAGACTAATAATAAATATGTAGCACAGAGTTGCAGCAATACAATCGCGATTACATGGAATTCAGTTAACAACTATTTGTAGAACAAAGTATGTCACTAGTCCCACATGCAAAGATGAAAAAGTTCCAATTACTACAGTATTAAATTGACAACATTCGCATTGTACTTTATCATAACGCTGAGTTTTCTAAAATGCCATGCACCTAAGTGCCAATTCTACTAATTTTCAGCAGCGTGTTTTCATTTGTTAAATTGACGTGAACGTCATGTAGCTAATTAATGCCATAAATGAGAAAGTAATTTATTTTTTGTATTGTTTGTTTGTAACTTGTTCACGTCTTAACGGCTGAATCGATTTGGTTAAAACTTGGCACACAGGTAGACTGTCATAATCATAATCTAAATAAATTTATTTTCAGGCAACTGAGACCCGTAGATAAAATACACAAAATTATCTTAAACAATAATAAACTAATACATATAAATAAACCAAATTAAAACTATAACTAAGCACGTAACGTCAACGTCGTGTTCCGCTGCGTGGTGTCGCGTAGCCGTCCTCGAAAACGTCGAAATACGACACCTTTCGGCCAAAAGTCCTCTTTTAAGAATGTCTGCAGATGGTGGGTTTGAACTCGTACCACGAACGACGTCAAGTTGATATTGTGGCGCGACCTTTCGACCCTCAGAGTCCAGTTGGTCTTCATTTTCAAATACTGCATGACTTCCTCAATCTTTGTGGAGTGATGCAGACGCGACATGTACTAGGTATGTCATAGGTTACTTTTATACCAGAATAATTTTCAACATTCACGCGGTTGAACCCGCAGGTGGAAGCTAGTACGTCAAAAGTAACATTTCCAAAGTAGAGAACTTCACAATTAGTTGACACTAACTGCTGACGTAAATTTTCCCGGAATTCATTAGTTCAAATCAATCCAACAAACGGAACAAAACACTCAATAAAGTCAACTCCAACATTGTCATACAAAATATTTCGTGACAATATATCCAACCCTTTGTTCGTCGGCCAGGTATAACGAGGCTGGCAGGTGTGCCGGGATTGACGCTATATTTAATTAGAGCACTTCACGCGCCACGCTCCGAAGGGATTCAAAGGGCTCGAAATTCGCGTTCGCCGAGAATTATTGTAATGTTGCGCACTTACGCGCAAGTGCGAGTGTAGTATGTTACGCGCCTCGTTGGTCGCGCACACCGGGACGCGTTCAGGGTTGAGGGCGCGAGGTTTTTTTAATTGTGATTGAATTAATTATGTTATTTCGACTGGGGTGCATGGTTCAATTATATTGGATGAACTTGCCTGTACTCTATTTCTCCAGTGGTATTGATTTACAATGCGAGTAGATACTTTCGACTGAGTCTTCTTTCATTATTTCTTTCTTTCTAGGGCTGCCTGACTGCCATGGTGTGAAGGTTGTGCATCTCACAAAGTACGTATCTCTCTTCTTCAGTCGGTTCCTCATTACTGAGGATCGTGGTCTCTTTGAGCGGACTCCAATTTCTCTCCAAGGTAGACATTCTCCAATCTCTCTCCAAACGGCAAACATGACATAAAAATGCACCGTGGCCACGACAACATATTGTTGATACATTGGAGCTCAATTGATCTGTTTTGCATCTGTTTTTGTTTTGGATAAACTTACCCACGCATAATGTTACCCTGAAAATTGTAGTACCGCTAAGCAAATACCTCACATAAAGAAAATTGTGTAGGTACATTTTTTCTCAATCAAGAACAATAGAATATTAAAGTAAACCATCGTATCTTGCTATGTAGAAATGAAGCTCTACCGCTGAATAATAAAGAAGGTCGTTCTGCAGTCCCTGAATAAGAAAACTGTATCATTTTTTGACAAACAACTAGTCTTGCGCTAGCTAGCAATGCACAATGCTTTCTTTAGGCGGAGCTGAGCTCACAATGGGACGGAAAAAAGCGACGCCACCGAGAAGATTAATTTCATACTCTATTATTATAATAAGTATACCGTTAAAATAATATAAGGCTTTTAACAAAATGAGCATGAAAGGAGTAGCACATTAAAACATTAAATTACTCGCTAGAATTAACGCTAATTTTCAAATTAATGATGGCAATTTAGTTAAAACAGACAAGTCAACTGAGCTAGATTGTACTTGTTACGACAAGACTTTATCTCTTAAACTATATTGTACCCGTGACACTAAGATTTTCTACCTCGTTACTAAAAAAATAATCCTAAGGAACGACCCCTGTATTAAGCCACAGCATAAAAAAACGAAACTGCAAAAGTTTGTCGTACTGTCATATCTTTTGCTGAAGCCTCAATATTTTTTTGCGCTGTGTCCCTTTTTTTAACAAGGTATGAACAAATCCTGGCTGGGATCTGGGACGGAAAAAGGAAAATCTTTTTGAATAATGTCTCCACGTGTTAGGATCCAGTCGGGACATTTTGACGCGGTGTCAGCTTTGAAAAGAAATATTAGCGGAAAATTTATTTGTATGTGAAATATCTGAGACCTCACCTTTTGCATAGCAAAGTGTGTTACCATTTGTTCTTACATTTTTATACTGATTTGGGTGCGAGAGGGAGAATTGAGCCTTTTGTCATCTCGAAAGATGTAAAGGTCAATTGGGAGAGGTCAGCCATTCGGAGGGCATGGACATCGGGTCGTTTGTAGGTATTTGTGAAATGTTAACCCGTTTGGGCTATGAGTAACTTTTGTTATATGAAATATATGTTGGGTAGTGGTATTTGAGTAGATACTAGGCAAATATGTTCTCATCATCATCAGTTATAACAGCCGAAGTCTATGTCCACTGCTGGACATAGACCTCCCCCAAAGGCCCCCCCCCTTTGGGGGAGGTTTGCCGTAATCGCCACGCTTGGCAGGCGGGTTGGCGATCGCAGTGTATGTGTTGCGTTTTGCAGAGAACGCTGCTGCCCATTCTCTGGTGAGTGCCTTAGTCGCCTCTTACGACATCCACGGGAAGTGATGGGATGGTATAATTTTTTACCGCACCATACGGCACCGGCCGACACCATGTGGCGGAAAAAAAAAGTACTATGTACCAGTAAATGAATATATCAATGAAACGACGTCGGTAAAAGCATTAACTGAGCTATCAGCCTTGTCGCTAGGGCTTGCAAGTTCGATATCTGCTCTGTACAAAATAAAGATAATAAAGTGTTTGCAGAGAACGCTGCTGCCCATTCTCTGGTGAGTGCCTTAGTCGCCTCTTACGACATCCACGGGAAGTGATGGGATGGTATAATTTTTTACCGCACCATACGGCACCGGCCGACACCATGTGGCGGAAAAAAAAAGTACTATGTACCAGTAAATGAATATATCAATGAAACGACGTCGGTAAAAGCATTAACTGAGCTATCAGCCTTGTCGCTAGGGCTTGCAAGTTCGATATCTGCTCTGTACAAAATAAAGATAATAAAGTGTTTATAGTAATGTGAGATTTAAGTCTGTAAAATTAATGAAATTGTATTTTTTATTAAATTGCCCCAGAAGGACGGGCATGCTTTTTAAACGTTTGAAAGTGACAGTTTTGATTAACGAATACCTATTTTTCAAGCCAGCAAATTAAAAATCGGCCAAGTGCGAAACGGACTTTCACACTAAGGGTTCCGTATCATGGACAAAAAAAAACACGTTTCTTGAATGGGAGCCCCCTTTAATTTTTGTTTAAATTTATTTTTTGTTGTTATAGCGGCAATAGAAAATACACATTCTGCGAAACTTTTAACTGTCTACCTATTACGGTTCTTGAGATACAGTCCGCTGACAGACAGACGGACAGACGGACGGGCGGATGCATGGACGTACGGACGGACAAAAAACCCTAAAAAAGAAATTCCAAATCTCTAAACTGGAAATCAAACTACAAAAACCGAGTCCCCATCTTTTCTAGCAACAAAATAATGCGACCTAGCATTATCTAACACATTTGGCACCCAACATGTTTGTTCCCAGTATCTTTCCCTACCATTTTCTACTAGAAGACAGGGGGAAATCCGTCAGCTTGAGGGGTAAATCCGTAAGAAGCTCAACCATTACTCAGGTAAGTGTGAGTTCTTGTGCGCGTCGCTACTGCATGGATATTTGTCACCGTGACACGTTTTATATTACTGCGAAGGTTTTTACTAGACTTGCGAGGAACTCTAGATGTGATATTATGTTGGTAAGTACATCTAGGAGTTTCTTATAGCTTCATGCAGGGAAGCGAGTACGGTGTTATGAAAGAAATAATTCATACATTTAATGACATTTCTAGTCAGCATACTAAGATTCTCCAATGCGTTTTCAAAATATGTCGTTGTAAAAAGATTTTTTTCATTTTTAGGTCCATTTCTGTACAATAGACTAAATAGAAAACTAAGCATTTATAAGTTAAATTATTATAGCTGTAAAAAGATAATTGTGCAATATTTACTAAGCATCTCTTACGTAGAGACGGAAGATCTTCTCTTTGTCTGTAAATAAAACATGTTGTGTCCTTTAATTTTCATTGTAGTCAAATAATTAAATGTTTTTAAGTTAAAATGTATAAGTAAGCACTTTCTAGCCTGAAGCACAGGTTCATCCTAGTTCAGGCAAATTAGCTATTGTGTTCTTAAAAATAAAGTTACTTTTAAATGTAAGTTACCTTTTTTTATAAAAGAAACGATATTATTATTATTCGACGAAATATCCGAACTAATATTATGAATACGGAAATGAGTCTGCTTGTTTGTTACGCTTGTGTGCCTAAATTGTCGAACCGATATTGATGAATTTTAGTAGAGATATAGATGGGATCCTTTATTTTTTTATGGACTGTAAATCATCAAATGACACCTTCCGCTATGGGCGCTGGTAGTGTCAGCCTCTTTTTGACTAAAATCCATCCATGTTCCTCCTAATGCGCTTTGTGTTCTAGGGCCGCAGTTTTTCTTTTGAATAAGTTTTGTAACCCTGGCAGGGCTAGAAAAGAACCTGGAGTTGGTTACAGGCCACTTTATTGAGAGCGGATAAATTAATGACGTTCATAATCGCCAGTCAAGGATCGGCTAAACCTCGGGTCCACCAACCATTACTATCTGTTCGTCAGCGCTGTTGCCTTCTCTGTGTGACACGAGGTCTTTACCAATTTAGCTGGGTAAGGCACAAAAAGCACATCTGTTATAACTTATAACTAACGCCTCTCAAAATTGGTGACATGAATGAATTGGATTCAAATTCAAAGCGTATTGGGGCAAGTTCACCGCAAAGCGCCGTTTGCAAGGGAATGTAATTTTAGGGACATTTCAACTGTAATACATTCACTACTGGTAATAAGCCTCCCCGACTGTCGCCTCATCAATCGTTCCTGTGATACATGATGAGCTAAACTTGCGGACTCGCTTTAAGACAATTCACAAAAACGTTAGGCAATTGATGTCTGACGATTTTTTTTTATATTTTTTTTTTATTAGTGACTAGTGGAGGTCACGCGGTTTCACCCACGTATTTCCCGTTCCCGTGGGAGTACGGGGATAATATATAGCCTATGTTACTCCCTGATAATGTAGCTATCCAATGCTAAAAGAATTTTTCAAATCGGTCCAGTAGTTTCGGAGCCTATTCAATTCAGACAAACAAACAAATCTTTCTTCTTTATAATATTAGTATAGATAGGCACGCGGTTGACCACAATCTCATCTGATGGTAAGCGATGATGTGGCCGAAGATGGAGCACGCATGCCTAGAAGTAACATATTCACTCTTGACTTAAATACTCCCAGGTTGGTGCTTTCGGGAAACACAGACTCTGACAGGGAATTCCACTCCTTACCTGTATGCAAAATTAATGTATTCCCAAAACTTTTCGTGCGTGTGGGTGAGATGTCCACTATGTACCGGTAGCGCATCGCCGTTCGTCTTGTGGTCCGATGATGACCACAAGGCAAACGGCGACGATCTGCTGATCTGGACATTTTTAGCGCAGATGCAAGGCAAAACTTTTTAACATTCAAAACATAGTTTTTTATTGTTTACTGTTTTTGTACCTAATTTTGTAATACCTAAGGCATTAAGTCCGCGTCTGTTCATCTGCGTACGTAAAATAACCCAACTTAAGACCTGACCTAAAATGTGTCGAAAAATCTAAAAAAATCTTTAACCAATCAGTGTCATCCTAAGCGAAAAGCCATCAACTGCTAAACTCTACAGGCACCTGTTAGCAATCCCTGAGGAATTATAATATCGTTTGACGAGGTTCAGTGCAGACCAGCTCAGAGAGAGCAAATAATACCCCCACGGAGGGATTATATCGAGTAATTCTCTAATGCTGGCCGGTTAGGGGGATTTAGCAGCTGCGCCCGCCCGAGCTCCGTGAAGAATTATTAAAGATTCTCTTTGTCTATTATGAGGTTCATTTGTTTATTTTGGATCGGTAGGGTAGTATGATAAGATGTATTAACGAAGGCCTGTTACCGAATTAAGAATTTTAGGGTTGAGAATGTGCTAATAAGATCGTGGCCAACCTTACTTTAATGTGAAGATAGGTTCATGCTAAAGTAAAGTTTGTCAATATACTAAATTTCAAATCAGTAGCTATCGCATCATCATGTCAGCCGAAAGACGTCCACTACTGGACATAGGCCACCACTAAATGGGGGGGGGGGGTTGCCATAATCGCCACGCTTGGCAGGCGGGTTGGCGATCGCAGTTTATGGTGTTGCGTTTTACAGAGAACGCTGCTGCTCATTCTCTAGTGAGTCCCTTAGTCGCCTCTTACGACACCCACGTGAAGTGATGGGATGGTATTATTCTTTTATGGCACCATACGGCACCGGCCGATACCATACGGCGATGTTATCGTAGATATTATGTATCATAAAATAGTATGGTTAGATAGTAATGCAGAAGTACCTAATTTAAAAAATGTAAGAACAGCTAACTCAAATATCTAATTTCATTTTTGTATCATATGGTATTACTGGCAAGTCAGTGTTTTGTGACATCTCCTTATTGTCACGTACAACAATAGTGCAAACAAAGCAGTCAAATATTATAACGGTCATAGCAAAAAGTTAAATTAAAAGCAGAAACATACAACCACTGAAAAAAATCAAAACAAATTCCACCACCGTCTAAATTGAAAATTTAACTTTCATTATAATAAAACACGAACATTTCCCGACGTGATCGTTCCATCCATAAAATGTGAGTGCAAATAAAATAATGGCCCGTTCAGTTTCCATTATTGGACCAACGTAACAATAACATATAAAAAAGTGTCATAAAAATCTAGCGAAATTACTGGTTTTATAGCTCCGTTGATCTGTAGGAGAGATGTGGACCAATGGGATGTTGACAGCTGTTTCGCTTTTTAGCGTTAATTTTTTGAGAGTGTTACACGACTGGGTTGAAACTCCCAAGGGACCAGTGGTGTTCCACGTCTGCAGGTGGCTGATTCAGTTGTGTTCCGGGGTTATGCTATGTTATAAGGTGGCCTAAGAAAAGCAATTTCTCATTGTGTTTTTGCTAACTGTAGCTTTGTCATTGCTGTCGCATGTACTATACCTCCGTCACTGCTGATGTAAATTATATTTTGATTAACATACGCCCTAGTACCTCAAAGTTTTAACAGAGCTGCTATTGTCAAAAATACAAAATCAAGCCAACAAGTTTGTTTTCCGCCTCGTGACAAAATTGGAGTCAGGTGCCTGTCCATTTGCGCAGGTCAAGGCAGCGGAGCGGAGAAACAGAGTTGCACAAAATCTTCGCACCACGTGTGTCAATGACATTTTTTGCAATTCCATTGGTTAATATTTCTCCGTTTCTCCGCTCCGCTGTCTCGCTCCGCTGAAATGGACAGGCAGCCTTACATCGGGGACTGTTTCAAAACACTGAAAAGTTTGCAATTGGAAAGTAAAATACTATTTTGGGATCTGCTTTGACATTTCCTAGAATCAAGCCAACCAACTTTAAAGTCCTCCGTCACTTCAGAACAGAACTATAAAAATCCGTTTTTTTTTATCTCCTCAACTTTGCACTGTCACCTCGCCTAGTAGCGTAAACAATTTTCATAGTTTCATGGGCAGATGTCAAAGTTTTCTCTCTCAATGGCGGCCGCTCGACGGAAAATTTTCCAACTTGTTCCTTGAATTTTAACGCGGCACAAACTCTGATGTCGCTGCCATACTTTGTCGGCGCGATATTATTAAAAATATCAAATGTTGTTTCGTCATTTTGGTTATAGAGATGAATCAGCTAGGTACAAGGTTTAATTTGGATATGATTTTATGGTTTCCTTTACGAATGACACACAAGAAACATGCCAGAAGAATGGATATCCTTAATGCAGCTTCTATTCTCGGGTCGGCACGAATTACGCTTAAATAACTGCTCTTTAAAGGAAAATCCAAGTTCTTACAACAACCAGTTTATTAGGTTGCTAAAAAACTTCCTCAACATTCTTTATCGTAAAATCTAGGTCGGTCTTATAAAGCAGTGTTTAATCTTTTACGATCTCACACAATGGGTGTAGCTAACAAACTTCGAAGAAAGAGACTTCGCGTGTAAGAGCACAAAACGGTCCAATTACTGCTGAGGTTACGTGGCATGTTTAGAATAGCGACATCTAGCAGCAAGTGGGTGAACTCGTTAGTAGTTCGTGATGAGTATTTGTGTGAGTGAACGAAGTCTGAATCGCACTAATGATATTTTCACAGAAGTTGGTAAATATTATCCGTTTTGTTGTGATTTCTTTGATTTGATTACAAAAATGATTCTGAATCAAAATACTATAAGTACCAAATATTTTTACAGATTTCATTAAATATTTTAAATGTATTTTAATTTGGGCAACTGAATATATTTTTTTGAACGCAAATCCCTTGTTAAGACTGCCTGAAAATTCTGCGTGACTATCCTGGAGGCGAATTAAAATGACTTTTGACAAAGTCAGTCAATAACACGTTCCACTGTTTCCCCAGTGATTTTCTAAAACAACAAACAAATGAAAGCCGTGATGTGTGAAGCACAGCGGCGGATACGCGGCGGGCACGCGGCGGCGACGCAGCGAAGCGTGAGCGAGTGCGTGAAGCGCCACGCTCTATAATTTGTGACACTATGTGTTTACTCGTGTATCGCGTTTGTGGTTATAACTAGTCTATGTGTTTTG
This sequence comes from Lacanobia wlatinum, assembly GCA_947578705.1. Taxonomy (NCBI): domain Eukaryota; kingdom Metazoa; phylum Arthropoda; class Insecta; order Lepidoptera; family Noctuidae; genus Lacanobia; species Lacanobia wlatinum. Next base: position 30,024,645 of record OX388027.1, on the reverse strand, counting down.
ATATACGAAGGTTACCTTTAACCAACACCGCTAGCTCTTTCTGCGGGTTTACTATGTGTCTTTAAAAACAGTGGTTTTCTTTGGGTATAAACTGATTCTTTCTGCATTATTGCAGATATAGTAACTTGATAAGCTGCTTAGGGTTCTTTCAAAATCTGATGTGAATGTAACTATCGTAACTTATCATATAAAAGTACATGGCTGGATGATAAATAAAATATTATAAATGCAAATGCTTGGAGTTTCCTTGCGTGATCGAATCAGGAATGTGTGCGTACCGGAAGATGCAACGTTGGAAGGCCTCCCACAAGGTGGACTGATGACCTGGTGAGGGTCGCGGGTAGCCGATGGATGCGAGACGCACAGGACCGGTTGTTGTGGCGACACTTGGGAGTGGCCTATGTCCAGCAGTGGACGTCTTTCGGCTGATATGATGATGATGATGAAATGCGAATGTAACTCTATTAGTGTTTGTTACCTCTTTACGTCTTAACGGCATAACAGATATGAATAAAACTTGGCACACAAGTAGACCATGTCTTGAAATGGGATACTTTTCATCACAGGAGTACTTTCCCTTGGAATTATTTTCAACGATCAGGCAGGCTAAGCCGCGGGAGGCAGCTAGTATTCTATAATTCTCAGTACGATAAACTTTCATTCCACTCAACTAACAGGTAATAAAATCACAAAGTTACAGATCCGTTCGTCATGAAACAGACTCGCTCGTGCATGAACTTGTGTTCTCTCTAATTTATTGTCAAAGCATTTTGCTACGGCTGCTATATCTCAAAGACTAGTTTGAAAGTAGTCGTAGATAGGAATAGTAACTCTATTTTTTACCTATTAAGCCACAAATGCTATTAGAATATAATGTCATTAATGCCGCCACACGAAAGTCTGACCAGGCAGAACTTTACCGCAACAAAAACAAACGTAGCGCCATCTATCCAGGCAACAACGAACTACTGAACGAAATCCTGCATCTCAGTATCAGTTTTCCGTGTGATTTGAATATGTAAAACAGGTTGAATTTCATTTATCGAGCAGTTGCCCACCAGACACAGTATCCGTGTGGTCGGAGAATCCTCTCTTTTCAATGGAGGTTTTGCGGGACTTACACCCAAGAGAGCAGCATCGTTATTTACTTCTATCGTGCATAAAAAGAGCTCGATAGAAGTGTCCGTGAAGCTCGTTGCCTTTACATTCCTCCTTGCAGTCACCAGTAGTAAGTATGACAGGTTTACGACAGTTCTCTTTAGCCATGGACAACAGGGACCTTTGTCCCCTGCGACCTCCATCTTAGGGCATATTTGCATTATTATTTGTTTTTATGGCCAGATTTCTCTCCGGCCGTGTCGAATTACCGTCCCATCGGATTATGAGAGTGATGAAAGAGCGAGTGCAACTGTGTTTGCGCATAAACTTGTGCACTATAACATGTCCCGCTCGGCTAGTCTACGTTAGATTTGCCGCCATGACCATATCACATCTATCTCTATATGTCTACTCTATGACATAATTCATGTATGCTGCAGGTTCTAACTGCTTTGAGTTAGCATCGAACGAGCGCCGAAAGCTTTGATACGATATACTTTATCGTTGCGATCGATATCAAACGGACTGAAAATAACAGAAATAACGAGTGTTAGTTGAAACGTGAATTGGTATGTGTCAAGTTACGACTGCAACTTATTCACAAAGTGTGAGGTTTAAAACCAGCCTGTTCTCAGTGTTGCTGTTTAATTTTTTAGGGTTCCGTACTCAAAGGGTAACTAGCGGAACCCTATTTCTAAGAGTCGGCTGTCTGTACGTCCGTCCATCTGTCAGCGGGCTGCATCTCAAGAATCGAAAAAGGTAGACAGTTCAAATTTTCGTAGAATGTGTACTTCTATTGCCGCTATAACAAAATAATGAAAATTAAATGAAATTATAAACTAAAAGGTTTATGGTACGGAACCCTTAATGACTTACGGAGCCAAAACGTGGACACTCACCATCGGCCTGGTCCACAAATTCAAGGTTGCTCAGCGTGCTATGGAGAGAGCAATGCTTTCGGTTTTTCTGGTGGATGGAATCCGCAACGAAGTCATTCGCCAGAGAACTAAAGTCACCGACATTGCGCGTAGAATCAGAACGCTGAAGTGGAAGTGGCCCGGCCATGTTTGTGGACGGACAGACGGTCGATGGAGCAGACATGTGTTAGAGTGGAGACCGTGTAGCTGGCAGCGGATGGATGCGGACTGCTCAAGACCGCGATGGTTGGCGCTCTTTGGGGCAGGCTTACGTTCAGCAGTGGACAGCAATTGGCTGAAATGATGATGATGATGATGACGAAACCCTTCGTGTGAAAGTCCGACTCGTACTTGGTAGGTTTTATGTAGATAGGCTTTTGACTTTTAGGATTCCCTATGTGGTAAGCAATGATGAGGTTGACGATGAAAAAGTATCCTATTCACTCTTGATTTAAAGACCCGCTGGTTGTAGCTATCAGGAAGCACAAATTCTTGTATTTCTGGTGTTATTGTATTTTTTTTTCTGACTCTGACTGAAGTTACAAATTGCTTTTAATTCTTCGGTCTCTCGGCTTTATAACAATCTTGCATTTAGGTCAGGCGTCAATTCCACGTCGTCCGAAAGGACTAAGCTGGCTCACTTTTATCAAAATGTGCTATAGCCATCTGCTGGACTTCTTCTTCTTATCGTGTGGGCAGTAAGGTCTAACGGCCCCACCACACACCCTAGTGACAGAGTTTCTAAACCGTGTCAAGGGCCTCTGACATGGTTTATTTGACGACCGCCATTTATCTGCTGGACTGAATCTCTCTAAAAATATATCGACACAAAAGAAAATAAATAAGAATGTCATGCTTGAACAATGCTCAGTCTTTGCGTTTACCTATTGGCATTATCTCCTGAAAAGTCTCTCGACGAAAAGTCAACTCATCGATTTTTGATCATGAAACAAACCAATAACAAATCTCGCGAACTCGGCGGAACGAATGTGATCCTCCGATTTAAAATTAAATGCTGTGGAATAATTCCACAGGAATTTCAGTGGAATTCCTAATGGTTAAATGTCAAACGTAGTTGTGGAAAACAGAGGCGTTATCTCGTTCCAATTCAATGACGTATGTAAATTTGCATACTATACGTACAGCCATACGTAATGAGTCGTGAGAAGTTCGTGGGTAAAGAATAAATAGCCGCACGGGCTACGCTTACCGAAGTTGGTCTGTGGATGGGTGACTATCTTCTTAACATACCGAGACTCTATCGTGCCTCGAAAAGCACGTTAAGCCGTTTGGCAATTGTTGCGGATTGTTAGATGCCAGAAAATCTGACTCCAGACGGACAAGAAACTTAATTTATTCATAACTAGCATTTTACCAGCAACTTCGTCCGCGCTGCAAGTTTCTTAAGGATCCCTATTTTTTTTTTGTAATAAATATAGGCCATGTTATTGAGAGATAATGTAGTATTCTAAAGGCGAAAGAATTTTTGAAACCGGTCCAGAAATTGATGAGTTTATTCGTAACAAACATACAAATATTTCCTCTATATAATATTAGTGTAGATGCGCCATTAAGATCCTGAACGTCTAAAGAGGTCATGATAAAACAGTTCAGTTCTCACAGTACTTTCATTATCACAGACAAAAGCTAATTCAATAAAAGAATGAGCACAATCCAAGCCCAGTAATAGCCCCCAACCAACCGGAAGATTACTAGACTCTCACGTGTTTACTTACCACATACATCCGAACTAAACAGTTTGTTCAGAACGCCGTTCGTTTGGCTCGCCTTCGTCCGAAGTGGTTATTAATTAAAGATAATATTCACATGTGCACGGGTGCGAAGTTTGAAGCTCTTCTTGCAAATGGAAGTAATCTATACTAATCTATTACTAATATATAAAGCTGAAGAGTTTGTTTGCATGCTTGAACGCGCTAATCTCAGGAACTCCTGGTCGGATTTGAAAATTTTTTTCAGTGTTAGATAACCCATTTACAAAGAAAAGTTATAGGCTATATATCATCATGCTAAGACCAATAGGAGCGGAGCAGTAATGAAAATTCTGACGCAGACGAAGTTGCGTGGGTCAGCTAGTATAATTATATGGGAAAGCAATTGTGTAATTAGAGAGCTTTTTATGTAGGTGAACCAAAGTTTACCTTTTAAAGCATTCGATTTGTAGGTTTTAGGCTCGAATTTCCGAATTAAAAAAACAGCAGGTCTAAAAAGGCCACTTTATAGTTGCCAAAAAATAAAAGGCCCGTTTTGACAGCAGGATACACCATTGCTTTACTAGTAAGTATGAAAGAAACTTTCTCACTTAGTGGTAAAGCAATCTTCTATCCCTCTCTACTCAGCTGTCAAATCGGACTTCTTAGATTTTGGTGCCCGAAACTGTCAAATTTTCCCAATCATTTTTGAACCTAATACCATACCATATCAGCCGAAAGACGTCCACTGCTGGACATAGGCCTCCCCCAGGAATGGGGGGGGGGTTGCCATAATCGCCACGCTCGGCAGGCGGGTTGGCGATCGCAGTGTATGGTGTTGAGTTTTACAGAGAACGCTGCTGCCCATTCTCTGGTGAGTCCCTTAGTCGCCTCTTACGACACCCACGGGAAGTGATGGGATGGTATTATTCTTTAACGGCACCATATGACACCGGCCGACACCGTACGACAACCTAATGCTTTAGCGATAAAGATGAAAATGAAATTTGACAGATTGCTGTATGATTAATATTTTGATCCTAATATGATTTTACTAAAGTGGCCTTTTTAGATCCGTGGAGCCGTTATAAGATTACTCGCGTCTGTCTTTGTATCCATTTTTTCCAAATCTATTAACCCGATTCAGTTGAAAGGTAAACACATCAATTTGTGGGACACAAACATGGACGCGTAAATTTTTTCTGGATTTCACTAAAATCGATTGCTGATGCCAAAGATTCTGCGTTTTTATTTCCATGTACGCGTAACGACTTTTTCTTTTTCTTTTTACATATTTATTTGAGGATTTCTTGGCGACACCGAAGCTTTTCTTGGGGACACCATACCTAGCAAAAAAAGGGATAGCCCTGTTCAAAACGGGACGTATCGTCACGTTATTATACCACACTATATGAATTGTTTGTACCACGAACCTAAAATGTGGCATTCTGCATTTTGCAGGCAACGTTCCGCGAAAAGCCCAGGCTTTTGACGTATTTTCGCGGAACGTCGCCATGAGTACGTAGTATATGGTCTCAAACGAAAATTTGAGTTTTTGTTTTCATATCCTGCTATAGCCCTGCACTAACTGTGGATTAAACCTTGGGTCAACTCTCATAGTGCATATAAGGATAATTGTATGATGGTGCCCCATTGCATTTGAAATGTCTAACGGGGCCCGTGGTCAGACCACCTAGTGATAGTCGCGGGTAGCCAATGGTTGCGAGACGCACAGGACCGGTTGTTGTGGCGACACTTGGGGGAGGCCTATGTCCAGCAGTGGACGTCTTTCGGCTGATATGAATCATCATAACAACATGATGAACAGGGCCTGTACAAGTTGGCTTCGGATCCTTGTACGCCTACCAAATGTCTAGGTTCCCTGGGTCCCGAGATTGATGTAAAACTTAGTAATAAAAAACTTTTTACAAAAAAATACAACCGACGTGTTTTTGGTTTTATTTCTTTGTTTTTTAACACCGATTTCCGAAATTAAGGTTATTTTATTTTTTGTATTGTTTTGTTTGGAAGTCGGTTATATTTTTTTGTAAAAAGTTTTTTATTTTTCACTTTTAAGTGGTGATACTTGGACGACGTCTTCGTCAACGCAGAAATTGAAATAAGCAAAAATGCTCATAAAATAAAAACTACTGAACCAAACTGAACCTAATTTTTTGGGACCAAATGACAACTATACTGCATCGAACTAAAAAAGAATCACGGAAATCGGATCAGAAACCACGTAGTAATCGGTGTACATACATTAAAATACCCACCGAATTGAGAACCTCCTCCTTTTTTGGAAGTCGTTTAAAAACCATGACACTTCACCTCATAATTATCACAAGGTGTTTTAAAAGAACAGATCTGTGTAGATTTAGTTCAACCCAGTTTAAGGCTCCTGTCTTTTACGTCATGGGAATAGCCATAAAGAACTTCAAAGCGGTTTAAAACTGTGTTTATTACTACTGAGCCACTAAAGACAATTAGTAGTAATTAGCTTATTTCTCTTACGACTCCCAAAGGAGGAATTGCAGTAACCTCCACTTAGTTGGAGGCCAAGAGGCAAAAATATCGTACCGGGCTGACTGGCTGGGGTTTAAGTAATGCTAGTAATGTCAGCTATTTATATGTTCTCTACTCACGACAACTGTGAATCTAGACACATACGAAGCTGTGGGTCCCAATCTTTATCCCGATAATACTACGGGGATAAAAGTTCGTTTAAAATAATTAAAAACAAAAAAAGGCTCCGTCGAATTGAGAACCTCCTCCTTTTTGAAGTCGGTTAAAAATATTAGTAAATTATCAAAGAATTTTCAGAAATTGTCCCATTGACGCGGGCAAAGCCGCTGGCAGATGCTAGTGTGTCATAAATAGATTTTTACTGAATTCAGAAATAGGAGGAAGTCCCCAATTTGACTGTATGTTCGGTTTTCCTGCGGCATCTTCGCCAATTTGTAACCGATTTTTAATTATAATTTTTAGGGTTCCGTACTCAAAGGGCCCGTAACCAATGGAAGTCCATTACTAAGCCTCCATTGTCCGTCTATCCATCCGTCTGTCGTAAAACATGAAGGGGACACATACAAGAAACGTTTTTTTTAATGGTATGGAGCCCATCGTGTGAGAACCCGACTCGCACCTGGCCGTTTTTTTTGTTTGATTTAGTATTTTCTTAAGGCGTTCACATATAAATTTGGTGAATATAGATTTCGTTAATAAACAAAACAAACAAACTATTCCTATGTTTCTAACATTAGTTTAGTTAAGATGGCAAGTACTTGTGTCCCACCCATGTATTTCGTTGATTAAACTGTGTGTTCGTACATTATGTATAACTAAACGTATGATCACACTAAAACGGATTAGGAGAAACTGAACACGACGTGCACAAGTACCTACTAATAACTTGAGTGCAAGCCTCGGCTACCGCCGGCGAGTAGCCGTAGTTATGACACCGACAGACGAACTGACGATTTACAAATTTTTAAGCAACATTTACATTCGCATGTTTGTCACAATCAGTCAAAACAACCTCAATTTCCGTACATTATTGATAGATTGGGACTGACATGCGAATGTGAAGGTGCTTAAAAATTTGTAGAATTGGCCATCTCCATGAGCTAGAAAATCGCCGCAAGTCGAAGTTTTTTCACTCGTCCAATCGGCGCGTTAAGAGGAGACTCTGGTTCCGAGGAATTTGAAAAATAGGTTTTGAAGAATATAGCCGATGCGTCGCACTGTGCCCTATCAAGTAAAGTGCGAAAGCGACAACTGCAGCTCAGGTATTCCACCGTTTTCTTCTTCAAAACTGGACTGCTCTTAAAAATCATATATCAAAATTTAGAGGAAGACTATATCTATGCTTCTATTATTTTCTATTTTGTTAAAAACTTATCAAATTTGTCTGGTAGTCGTCTGAACATGGCAGTAAAAACGGGCTGTTTTTTCGGGTTTTTGGATTGTCATAATTCTTTAAGTAATTATGCTTTGGAAAAAAAAATGATAGAGGCATGTATTAATTCGATCTAGATTTTTTGTAAAAAAAAAACATTGCTCTAGCAGTATTATCCACGAAGAAAACAGCGGAATGCGTTTGTATGGAGAAAGGCCCAAGAGTTACCAACCCGAGTCTCCTCTTAATTTCGCCGTGTAGAGACACGTTCATAACGTTGTTATAGAAATACGTGGCACGACGATAATATCAACAATATCGCCGCGATTCTCTCGCTCGTAGAGACGGCTCTTTAGCGACTAGACAAAGAAACGTAATATCAACGTTTTTATTTTTTTGTATCTATTGTCAAACTCACGTTTGACCACTTTCTGACCTGGAGCCTATTTAAAAAAAATGGACTGGTGACAAGAGACAAGTGACAAGCAATAATCTAACAATTCAACAATTTTGTACGTTTATATCATACATTCTCTGCTTTATTAAACAAAACCTGTTGCACAATTGTGACAATTATGTCAGTTTTTGACAAACTTGCCGCATTGTCAGTTACCTATATTAAACAGGGCCCTGATAGCAACTGAAGATGTAGTCGAAGATGTAGTGATATCATCATAATCATCATCATATCAGCCGAAAGATGTCCACTGCTGGACATAGGCCTCCCCCAAGCGTCGCCACAACGACCGGTCCTGTGCGTCCTGTGCGCGATCGCTACTCCAGAACTTTTCGCTTCCGTCGACAATCCGTTGACAACGATGGAGTATGCTTGCCTAAAAATAACTTATTCAGTTATTCACTCGAGATATAAAAAACTTCAAGTTCAAAACATGCATATGACCTGCGCTACCGCACGTGCTTAATGCATACTTAATCTATACTTCTGTACTAATATATAAAGCTGAAGAGTTTGTTTGTTTGTTTGCTTGAACGCGCTAATCTCAGGAACTACTGGTCCGATTTGAAAAATTCTTTCAGTGTTAGATAGCCTATTTATCAAGGAAGGTTATATCACGCTAAGACCAATAGGAGCGGAGCAGGCGAAGTTGCGCGGGTCAACTAGTTTACTTATAATCTTGAAAGTGACGTCATTTGTGCTATGTTAGAACAAACAAATTACATTTCCTGTCATTTTATTTAATTGCTTGATTATCTCAGGCGTTCCTTCGTTCTTTACCGACGTCAAATTAAGTTTTCCATCTATCGGTGTAGGATTATGTGCAATCGGACGAGAGAATAAGAATTGTAGCTTTTGAATACAGAGAAAAAAGTATTAATTTTTAACATTCCGTGCATTTTGTTTCAAAAGTAAAGTTAAAGTAAAAGTAAAGTTCTCATTATTTATTTATTTTTAGTTTCTCAACAACCAGATATCATTTAAATATCAGAGTTTAAATTTTCTTCCGTTTGACCACATTTGTAGAAAAAATATAATTAAGTCAAACGGCCACAATTTAAGAAAGAAATGTTATCCGACTATTGAAATATAACAAAAAAAAAAAAAACAATATTTAGATGCAGCTTTTATACTGGAAGCCGACCCCGACATGCTAGGCAGATTGACGATTGTAATATCATCATCATATCAGCCGAATGACGTCCACTGCTGGACATAGGCCTCCCCTAAAAGGTTTGCCATAATGCCAAACGGCAGCACGGTTGGCGCAGTGGTTGAGCGATTGGCTGAAGCGCTGTGTGTCGCGGGTTGGATTCCCGCACGGAACAATTATTTGTATGGCCCACAGATAGTTGTTCCGGGTCTGGCTGTTTGTGTATGTAACTTTGTATGTTTGTGAACGCACCCACGATACAGGAGAAATTCCTAGGATGGGGCAACGTTAAAAAAAATATATCGCCACCCTTGGCAGGCGGGTTGGCGATCGCAGTGTTTGGTGTTGATTTTTACAGAGAACGCTGCTGCTTATTCTCTGGCGAGTCCTTTAGTCGCCTCTTACGATACCCACGGGAAGTGATGGAATGGTATTATTCTTTTACGGCACCATACGGCACCGGCCGACACCATACGGTTGATATTGTAATGTCAGTCCTTACCAATATAATATTATTATGTGTCGCAGCGTTTGTGCACAAACAGCGTTCTGTCTGGCGAGCATCTAATGCGAGGTCGGACCTGTTTGATTAGAACATATAGTGAAGTCTTATCTAATAACGTATGCGGAGAAGTGCACTAATTCTGTGTGCTTAAGGCTTGTATACATGCCAATGACCTTGTGCATATAAACGGAGCTAACTACTCCTCTACGCGCCACTCCGCTACCCGCATTTTTTATTTATTTTTAAAATATGTGAATAACACATATTTTTAAAAAGTAACAAAGCCAAATTATTTTCATTTCTACTGCAATTCAGTAAATATTAGACTTTTGTTAAAAAAATAAGGAGTGAAATGGTTTCATCTCAACGATTTGGTGATTTTTTTTCTTATGATACCGATACATATATTCTGTCTAAACCTATAATATACTATAATTACGTATCATATCATGTAGATTACTACCTAATTTTTTCAGATGTAATATCTCAGCAAATGCCGACGAAAAGTTGCTTCATCTGCACGCTTTTTTAAGCATTTCTCCAGAGAGCAGCCTTAAATGTTAGATCACTAACACTACAGATTATGAAAGCATCTTCAATGATCTTTCATGTCTTTATCTTAGAAAGTTGGTTGAGAATTTTGTCGGTGACATATAATAGACTATTTTTAGTATTTTACAATGCAGATACTCTTATTATTTGGTCATTACTCACATCATGGCTGCTTCAGAAAAGCGCGATGCAATAATGTGACAACTCGTTTTCGTAGAAATCGTCTTCTTGTTCTTATCATGTGGGCAGTAAGGTCTAACGACCCCATACACCCTAGTGTCAGAGTTTCTAAACCGCCTCAAGGACCTAAAAAAAAGAAATCTTAATTAATATTAAAATACGAAAGTGCGCTTGTTACGCATTCACGCCTAAATTACCGCACCGATTTTGATGAAATTGGAGACTGTAAAAGCTAGTTATTCTATAAAAACGCGTTGTCGCCATTGTCGTATTGTCGCGTCTTGGTGACTGGCAAATGTTCTTACTTCAGCTTGACCTATTCATACACACGTGCCGACCTGCCGACACGAGCGTATTGAAATATACTCCACTTTTCACATCACTTTATAAATGTCAAGCCGTCATGATTCGTATTTCAATCTGTGATGCTGGATAAGGAATAAGGGTCGGCACACACCGAGACGCAACTTAACGAAGCTTAAAAAAGCCACCCCTAAATGACGAGTCAGTGGCATCATGATTCCATTCTAAAACAGGGATAGTGTTATTCACCCTGTCTACCTCCATCTCTCTTTCACAGAAGAATCATTATGGCATTGACAAAGCATAGTCGAAGGGCTGAAGTTTTGCGTAAAATGCATTAGAACGCCACGAGGCTCGTCATCCCGCGGAACGCAGCTCTAGCTTACGTTTACCGGGCTCTTAAAGGGTTTTTTTACATACTAGAAACCTATTTTTTTTTCGTTTATTGTACGGGACCTTTTATGTACGAGTCCGACTCGCACTTGACCGGAAAATTGATAGCTAGCTGACCACTTCGTTGAGCGGTATTTTTCGGGTTAATATATAGCCTATGACACTCACAAATAACGTGGCTTTCTATTGGTTAAAGAATTCTCATTTTTTTCGCTATTAATTGGCTTACGTTTCAGTAATCAAATAATAATTCGGTCAGTAATTCGGTTCAGTATATCCAAAATTACCCCCTACAACTTCACAAACTCAAAAACTTTACCTCTTTATAATATTAGTATAGACATAGCCTAACTGTCTAACCTATTGATTTAGACCCTAAATTACTTTAACAATTACCTAACATACATAAATAACCTTTTATATATACTAAGAAGTGGACTTTCCATCGCAGAATGGCGTAGGTGTAGTGAGCACTTGCCAACAGAAGGGGCTCAAGAGTCAGTTAACCGTGACAAGTGTTCTACAGGGTACACATCAAGCGAAAAAGCGACTGAACGCTAGAGAGTCGGATTCGAAACCAAAATATATCGCGCGCATATCTCGTTTTTTCCCGTTCCCGTGAGAATTTCGGGAAATCCTCTCTTGGGAGCACTAAGAACTAGGAGCACTACGGAGTGTAGGGAAGCTACATGCAAAAATTCAGCTTTCTACGACCAGTAGTTTTGGCTGTGCGTTGTCTGTCAGTCACTCAATCAACATGTATAAAATTCATCCGTTACTGACTGATTGAGTGACTGACAGACAACGCACAGCCGAAACTACTGGTCGCAGAGAGCTGAAATTTGGCATGTAGGTTACTTGGGGAGTGTAGGGGCGCACTAAAAGAGAATTTCCCGAAATTATTACGGGAACAGGTAAAAATGGGACATGCGCGTACGAAGTCGCGGGCTTCGTATTAGGATTAATCTCCAGACATTTCGAAAGCATTTGACAATGCCATACTTTTTGACGTTTTAACAATTGCTGTCGCCATGCTACCACTGATAGAAAGTCCCATAACATCTAGAACCGCCGAATGTGGAAGCACAAACATTCTCCATACTTCATCACTACCCCTGGACGCCAACTGCAGTGGCCAATCTGGATATCTTTCAAACAAATTCCGGACCCAAGTTAGCCGCTGTAATACTAATCTGGTCAACTGGGGCATTCTTCACCCATCTCAACCTCTCACCAGTGTTGTTACCCTTAACAGAACATGCGTAACCTCTTAAGTTGCCCGTCGTGTACAATCACCTGTACCATCCAAGATCTAAACGAGGCGAATTATAGAGCTGTACAGGTTGCTCAAAACTGGTCTTACCAAATTTAATGAGTCATTTGATACGAAAATAAGGAGATCTAATCTTTGTTTTCCTACATATTCTGTAGCCACACCAAGTTATTTAATTACCTTCCCTGCAATTACGAACTTTTCACCCGAGGCTTCCCTTATGCCATGTTTCCGGGTCCTCCCAAAACATTTGTCATCTAAACTGCTCGCCTGGGAAAACAAGATTTTCACACAACTTATGAGAATTACTCTTGCATGTGAACTGTGTTTATTGTTGTGAAAGCCCAAATGTTCCTTAAAGATAACTTCTTGAATCTGTGCTTAAACTGTTGTATATCAAATCACATCATGCAGTTGCAAGGTATCACACAAATACGATAATAGTCGATTCCAAACCCTTTCATTTTGTCAATTTAACTATTAAAGATTTGTTGCGTGTTTTACGTTGTACTTTGTACAACAGACGCATTTTTTAACATTATATATGGAGTATTGGATTAGGTATTTCATTCGTTTGTGTTTGAAACGTTACGCAGTCAGGGTGCTTCCTCGATACTTGATAGGCTAATAATATTTAATCACAGGCTACAGTCAATATATTTTTAATATTAATGTGATCTTTTTTTATAGTTTTTGGGGACGCAGATGGAAGGTATTCTATCTGTCAACTTTGTGCATCTTACGATGAGGTAGTCCAACTTGCAGTAAATAATATAATATGTATATTGTGTGTTGTTGTTTGTTAATCAGTTGCAGTTAGGAACACTAGTAACTATGTTTATCTAAATATTTAATAACTGTACAAGATTGAATGGACGAACGTACTCCGTGTCCCGTGGCGGTTGACTGGAGAGCAAGCGACGCTAAGGATAGCGCCCCGTAATAGTTTCTTGTGTTGCTACTTAACATATCTAAGGTGCGTTCACATATACACAATATGTGACGCCACACGTTCGGTCTGGCTGTCATGAGCCGACAAACACTTGGTTTTTACTGAAATATGAACGAAAATTGTTCATCAACTCGTGGTGTGCTCGTAATTTGCGTTATGCAAAACTCGTACACATGTACGTGTGGAATTTGACGCAAACGCCAGCAAAGCGATGCGAGCCGGACATAGAGCCTGTTCAGGCGTAACTGTGGACAAACGACTATTTTATTCAGCATTTTATATATCTATTCCTATAAATTCCATGACAGACTGGCAGATAGGTCAACAATATTCATGTTTGGATCGATTTTCCAGGTTAAGCAACGCTTTTTGGAGGGTATGCGGTACAGAGAGTAAAGTCCCCCAAACCTCCATTGTAAAGGGAGGATCCACCTACTAGACAGTTGTTGTGCCTGGCGGGCAACTGCCCGATAGTTGATATTCGGGTTGATGTATATGTTCAAATCGCACGGTAAACTCTGTTTGCGCGATGCAGGATTTCAACCTAGTAGTTCGCTGCTAGTTGGAGAGATGGCGTCGCGGTTCTTTTTATTGCGAAGTAGATTTGCTCCGTTGTTTTTTCTTGTGGCGGCATTGATGCCGCTACAGTTTACCGAGGCCGTTCCGTTGATGGGTGACCATTCACTACATACAGGGACTCCACCATGCCTCGGAAAGCATGATAAGTCGTTGGTTGGGCTAGCTTGAATCCCTCACTGCGTTCAGGATTTTTAACTCCCGAATTCTTCATTGTGTTCGGAATTCAATATAATGCCCGTGACATAAGACACTGCTTTATTCCCTTGTTGTATAATCTACTATAACGGTCATCATCGACTCAAAGAGAAGAAGAAGTCAGATACACTGTGTAAATTACTGGTACCCAGTTGCATCCGTTTATATTGGAAGTCGAACCCGACTTAGTTGGTTAAAGACTAGGCATATTCATCGACTGTGACAGTTGAAATTAGGAATCTGCGCATATTGCGTTGGCACAAGTAGATGTAATTAGTACGGGAGAGGCAAACCTCACGCCCAGTCGCCGCAACAGGAGAAGACGAGGGTGACTCTCAACACCCGGTCCTGTTGAGAGTCGCAGGGCAATTCCCGGCTACGGGAACCGGGACCAGTAGGCGCGGGCCTTCAGACGGCGAGTGTTGGGTGGCTCGCCGTCCGATACGAATAAGAACCAGGCAAGAGTTGACTCCACTTTGTGTTCCATGCGCGCCTCAAAGAGATGTCAGCTTAGTGGACGGGGCCCGCTAAGGCCATTGCCTGCCAGGTTTGCGGAATTTGTTCGAAAGAGTCACTGCAGCCTTGGAACGCAAAGGGCATTAGGAAGAACACGGATGGAGTTTAGTCAGACAGAGTCTGACATTCCCTTCCACTCCATCCAGAGCGGTAGTCATTTGATGATTTCCTAACCATAAAAAAATGTGCGTCTCTTGTCGCTTTGAGATGCAGTTTAGATAATTAGTTTTCTTTAGGGCATGGTTTACTAAGTTCGGATGGTGCTAAAGTAGATCTGATTGAAGTTCGTCAATAAAGCTCCGGAACAACAACTAGTTTTTTCTAAATAGATTTCCGTTAAAAATAAATCGTATCGTATAGCCACTAGTTTCGATTTGTGGAAGCTTGTCACTGGCAGTGAACGGGACGCGTGCGAACCGGAGTGTAGTCGTGCGACACATCTCGTTCAACCGTGACACATGTCCCACTTCGCAGTATCACTCTAAAAATGTTGTTGGAAATATTTTTCTGTAACCAATGTCATTGGTACACAACAATTGACTCCGGGTAATCACAGACATTTCTGTGATTACCCAAATCAATTGTTCATCAAATCGTTTCTAAATTGATCTTCGCGATAATTGAGAAATGCTTGCACTGTTTGGACAGGTCCATTAAAATCAGTGTGGTTCTTCCCTCAAAAGACTATCTCAGACATTGAACTACATGGTTCTCACATGATTTGTCCGTTCATCATCAAATGAGCCGAAAGACGTCCACTGCTGGACATAGACCTCCCCCAAGTACCACAACAACTGGTCCTGTGCGGCTCGCATCCATCGGCTACCCGCGTCCCTCACCAGGTCGTCGGTCCACCTTGTGGGAGGCTTTCCAATGCTGCGTCTTCCGGTATGCGATCGCCACTCCAGAAGATTGTGGCCCTTTTATGTAAACAAATAAAATTATAATTTAATTCAGTAGTATACATGGATTTTACATTGTGTGTACCTTGAATTAAATCGCGTTTGATCGTTAAGAGTAGGTTGTTTCAAACCGTCTGAATTCGTAAGTGCGTAATTGTAATTCGGGCGGCCATTTGTGACGACGATTACAGACACGTAACGATGCTAAAACTGACCCCAAATTGGATCCTCTGTGGATCCGCAACGCCCTCCAGTGTAATCATTTATTTAGTTTTCATTGTAACTTGGAAGCAAAAGACTGGTCGATTTTATGACACTTTGGAGAGTTCTATGTCCATCAGTGGACGTTTTTCGCCGAAAGTGACGATGATGCAAGGATCTAATGAGTATTTCAACAACTTTTCAGAGAGCAGGTATGTAATGGGTGGTTAATGGGTGGGTACTCAACGTGAGTGCGGTGCTCCTGTTCAAAACATGAGCTACATGTTGGAGTGCCTCAAATGCCCATACACCTGTACTTTGGGGGATTTAATGAATGCCACCGACGCTGCAATTAACGTAGCTACCTACTGGGCCCAAACGATCTAGGGAGTTGTCCATCGATTCGAAAAGAAGAAGAGTCGGTATCAATAGATACATAACATAAATGAAGGATTTTTAATTTAGAACGCATCAAAATTTCATACTAGACACATAATATATTTATGACCGCGGCGATGAATGAATGAGAGAGTATGTGTGTGAAAGGGAAGGGAGAACATGAGATACGACGAACGGACGACATTATAATTTTGATAAGAGTTTTAAGAAGTTTTAGAAATAAACGAGGATTTCAAGAAGTGAAGCGCTTTTATTTGGGTCTACCGCATCCACCTACATAAATGTATGCTAAGAACTGCAGTGTAAAACGTTATATATACGTCATATACCTTTATATTTATCAGCTACAAACCCCGCCATTGTCGCGCTATTGACGCAGTGAGCGACAATAGCTCAGGGCGCGGATATCCTCCGGAAGGGCGCGGGTTCAAGTCAGAACCATTCAACTATTGAACCCTTTCATCACAATCATGCTAATGCAAAACTAATGGATATTTATTATTTACTTATTTTATGTTTTTCAGATAGGCTTACAACAAGTCGATAGTCGTGTTAGACAATAGTTTGAAGCAACAGATTCGTTTGAATCTGAAAGTGCGGATTGTCATTACGGATTCAGACAGATGTCAAGATTTACTGCTGAAATAATAATAATTTATTTCAACCCATTTATTTGCCAATGAACCTGTTTGGTGCAGAAGAGTCACAAACTTAAAATAATGTGTTGTATTTTTTACTCGACTGCGCCAGAAGGAGGCATTCATTTTTATTAGTTCTCCCCCTTCAGATTGCTTGAAAAGTGACTTGTTTGAAACTTTTAAATCGTTTTTTTTTTGGTCAGGTTTTTAACACGAGTAATTTATTGTATTATCGGTTACGGTGTTTCACTAACGTGTCAATTTTTTTTTGTTCATGTTGAAGCGATATACGATCTGAATATGTAAGTATGTTAAGATAATGAACGCAATTGGTTGGGCGGATATTAGTTTCTATACGTCGTTTTTTTTTTTGTTAAAAGATTAAAGCATGCTTAACTTTTGTTTCCATCTGGTTATGTTTACTAGCTGCGGTACCTAGGAACTCGAACGACTAGGAACCGCCTACCATAATTTTCATGGTGATAGTACCATATTAATTGTGATAGCAATAAAAACACCATACTATATTTGGTACTCTGGGCCAACGAACTGGTAACGGTTTCAGGAATCCGAGTTTCAGGACGCGAGAGACTCAAGGCCGGTCGATGTGGCCATATTTGGGGGACTATGTCGAGTAGAGAATGTCTTTCAACTGAAATAATAAACGATGATACCTTATTCTGTGTTAAAACCGGACTTCAAAACTTCAAGATTGATGGTTTCGTAATTAATACATAAGCAAAACCACATGCCTTTTTATGAAGTAGACAGAGAATTAAGAGTATCTCAAAATTATAAAAAAAAACTTGAGAGGTGTCAAGGGACACCCGGATGGAACGAAGTTCCTTTCGATTAATTAGTGAAGTCTACCTACCCTACCCTACTTACCCTGCCTACCCTGCCTACCCTGCCTACCCACCTACCCTGCCTACCATGCCTACCCTGCCTATCCTGCCTACTCTGCCTACCCTGCCTATCCTGCCTACCTTACAAATATAATGTAAACAGAAATAGAAAGACGAAACGAAAATAACTGGCTTGCTTTCTATGAGAACGAGAGAGACAGAGACAGACAGAGAAACATGCGCACAACATGTATAGCAAAAACAACTATAGCAAAAAGTGTCGTTAAAACTTTTCGTATGATTTTTTTCCGTCTAGCCCCCTTTCACAACGCGCGATAAGGAACTTCGTTCCAATAAGTTTTATAAAGTTTATCGAGTGGTAAACCTACAAAATTTAAAAGAAAAGTAAGTAAATTATCTTTACCAAGCTTGGTAAGGATAATTTACGGACTTCAAAAATATAACTATCGTCCCCCACACTATAATTTCCCTTCAAATGCCCGCCAGGAGCGGTCCTACGCTACGCACGCTGGCCACGCCAACCGGTGACAAAGTGCAGTCACTCGCAATTTATGGGCTCGCAAGACATGAGGCTTGCCATGCTCCTAACTGAGGCCATTAATTTGCCACCAATTCTAGGGCTGATGTGTTTTATGGGGGGCTTAATGCATCTGGAATAACAGTCTTGAATTGAAAATAAAATACTCTATTTTGAGTCTGAAGAGATGGTTGAAGAAATTTTCCCACATTATATGACAATTGCTCTTGCATGTATGTATTGCTGTGAAAGCCCAAATGTTTCTTGAAGAAGATATCTTGAAGGAGTCTGTGTTTAAACTGATGTATGTATCACATCAAACCAGAGACTGTGTTTCCTGATAGCTACAACCTGGGAGTCTTCAAGTCAAGAGTGAATAGTGAAGTGAGTGAAGGTTACTTTTAAAATCAAACAAAAAATATAAAAAAAAAATAACAAAAATTTTATATCTCACGACGGAGATCTGGAATTAAGAGAGACAGAGAGAAAATTCTCACACACACACTCTGTATCATACGTATGCGTATCAAATTTATTAAAATCAAAATCATTTATTTCTTCTTCTTCTTCTTATCGTGTGGACAGTAAGATCTAGCGACCACACACCCTAGTGTCAGAGTTAGTAAACTGCCTCAAGGGCCTCTGACATTGTTTATTTGACGACCGCCATTTGGCAGCCGGGACCACTGGCTTACGTACCTTCCGAAGCACGGAATCATCTTTTTATCAGACAATCAGGTGATTCAAGCCTGCAATGTCCTAGCTAAAGTGGAGAACAACTTTACAAAGTATGCTCTTCCCGTGGGTATCGAACCCATGACCACCGGGTCACAAGGCAAACATCTAAACCACTCGACCACGGATAACGGACCACGGTTATTTCTAAACATAAGGACTTGAGAGTTCTTTTTTCTTTTTATTTGTGATGGGTTTGCTCTTGACTCTAGTCTAGGTCAGAGATGACAGAGACAAAGTCTACGATGGAGCGAGCTTACCCAGAAGGAAAAGTTCAAAAGAAATACCACGAGAAGTTCTTAAGAAAAGTTATCGGAAAACAGTAAAGTAATACTCTCTTTGTTGTAGTTACAATAATATTGATATACATAAGTAAATCTAGCTAAACCAGAGTGTTTAAACGAAATTCGTATTTGCATCTCAAAGTTAAAGTCAAAACGTTTATTTCAAGTAGGCCATTAAACGGCACTTTTGAACGTCATCATTTACATTTAAAATAAAATAGTGACTCTACTGACCATTCGGAAAGGTAGATCCTTATGGAGAAGAATGGACAAGAAACTCCAAAGTTACTCTTTTCAAATAAATGTCTAAATCTTAGTCGCAATTTGTCAAAAAACAGGCCAAGTGCGAGTCGGACTCGTACACGAAGGGTTCCGTACCATAAACCTTAATTTTTAGGGTTCCGAAAAAAAAGGAATCCTTGTAGGATCACGCGGGTGTCTGTCTGTCTATCTGTCCGTCTGTCACAGCCAGTTTTCTCCGGATCCACTGGACCGATTCTGTTGAAATTTGGTACACATATGGACTTCTATGACTCAAATACGGACGCGTTACGTAAAGCATTAATTTTTTAATATGGGTGTCACTTTTGGGGGTCAAACTAGAAAATTAAAAAAAAAGTTTTTTAACAATATCGTGTGACATATCAAATGAAGGGCTTACTGTGAGGGTTTTAATTATATTTTTTTTTTCATAATATAAAAAAAAATGGTTTAGAAGTTATTCAAGAAATTAGACGAAAAATGACCATTCCACCCTTATCTCCGAAACTACTGAGCCTAAAATTTTTGAAAAAAAATGGAGATAATAGATCTTGACCCAAAGATTACAGGAAAACCTATCAGAAGTCTGTAGTGTTAAAATAACATGTTAAAAAAATTAATTTGTTCGGAACCCTTTGCACGCGAGTCCGACTCGCACTTGGCCAGTTTTTTTAAATATGTATTACTTTTTTATAATAAATTAAAAATGCGGGTAGCGGAGTGGCGCGTAGAGTAGTTAGCTTCGTTTAAATGCACAAGGTCATTGGTATTAGCCTTAAATTATGTTGTAAATTGAATCTAGATGACTTTTTATGACTGCCTAAGCCTCTTGGCGTACTTTCTTTTTTTAAATAATCGTTTTTAGGGTTCCGTAGCCAAATGGTAAAAAACGGAACTCTCATGGATTCGTCATGTCTGTCTGTCTGTTTGTCCGTCCGCATGTCACAGCCACTTTTTTCCGAAACTATAAGAACTATACTGTTGAAACTTGGTAAGTAGATGTATTCTGTGAACCGCATTAAGATTTTCACACAAAAATAGAAAAAAAACATTTTGTAGGTTCCCATACGTAGAACTGAAACTATATAACTTTTTTTCATCCAACCCATACGTGTGGGGTATCTATCTATGGATAGGAATTTAAAATGATATTGAGGTTTCTAATTTCATATTTGTCTAAACTGAACAGTTTGCGCGAGAGACACTTCCCAAGTGGTAAAATGTGTCCCCCCCCTGTAACTTCAAAAATAAAAGAATGACATGCCATGAAAACTTCCTTCCACCGAAAATTGGTTTGAACGAGATCTAGTAAGTAGTTTTTTTTAATACGTCATAAATCGTAAACCGCAATTTAACTTTCACTTAATCAACTCAAGTATAAAAAAAACATTTAATTTCATAAACATTTAAACCTTATGCATAAACCGTGAACCATTATTTTCTAGCAATAAATCTGTAATGGGTGCTTATGTAAATAATAGTTATAAAGTTACAACGAACTACAATAACTTTTATATTATGTTACTTGCTGCTACGGAACCCTTCATGGGCGAGTCCGACTCGCACTTGGCCGCTTTTTTATTATTTAATGTTATAGCGGCAATAGAAATACACAATGTGTGAAAATTTCAACTGTCTTCCTATTACGGTTCTCGAGATACAGCCCGATGACAGACGGACGGACGGACAGCGGAGGCTTAGTAATAGGGTTCCGTTAGTAACTCTTTAGGTACGGAACCCTGAAAAAACCCCAATTTCTTTTACCTTTGATAGACGACAGTAGCGACTGAGATGCGAATGCGAACATTGCTGAAATCAGTAGAATTAGCGCGCAGATCTTAAAACAAGCGTAACCGCAAATCTTTCGCCAGAGCCAAGAAAAAGATAACAAAGATTTAAAAAGCTGAGATTTTCTTACATACCTACCAGGTCCAACTTTTACCTAAAAACAAGACACATACTCCATTACACCGTGTGATAATAAATTGTTAAGTTTGCCAGAGAACGGACAATAATTCATAAATGCTTTTGAGAATCTTGCCAAAAGTACTCGTTCTTTTTCAGTACTGAAGACTTGGCTGCGTATCTACCTGCATTGTGCCAAGGTCCTGAGTCATTCATTTGTTGGTAGACCTGAAACCATAAAATGTTTAGTTTATACAACCTGTAACAGAATACACGCAATACCTCTTAAGGCGTTATTGAACTCATTATTATGAACAACTTTCACTATGGGACCAACACTGAAATCGCGAAAAAATATCGACTCCCTCATACATTTATGTGCGCATAACTCGACAAAATGTACTGAACATCTGATTTTTTTTTCGTGATTCCATTCCATAGTCAAAGTTGCTCATAATGATGACCCCTTAAGAGGTATTGCGTTATTTTGTAACACGTTGTATACATTTAATCATGGCTTTTTCCAGAGAAGGTAGACAAATCTACAGATCGCTACCAGCTAGTCTATTCTGTAAGTAACTATTTTGATATCGAGTTTAACCTGAGTGACAAAACTCACAAAGTGAGCTTTATTGCACACAACATAAAGGTCTTAATTTGATACTCTCCTCGGATTCCGCTGTCGAGATACGAAAATGTTGTTACAGAATAGCACAACAGCTACACTGCGTCTTTTTAGGGTTCCGTACCCGAAGAGTAACCAACGGAACCCTATTACTAAGCCTCCGCTGTCCGTCCGTCCGTCTGTCTGTCAGCGGGCTGTATCTCAAGAACCAGGTATATGTAATAGGTAGAGATTTGAAAATTTCTATTGCCGCTACAACAACAAATAATAAAAATTAAGGTTTCTGGCACGGAGCCTTTCGTGTGCGAGTCCGACTCGCTCTTGGCCGGTTTTTTTGTGGATGTGTAATCATCAAATGACTTCTCCCGCTCTGGGCCGGAGGATGGAGCGGGGGGGTGTGTCAGACTCTGTCTGACCTACCCGTGTTCCTTTAAATACCCTATGTGTTCCAGGACCGTGGCAACTTTTTCGAACAATTCTGCAACCGCGACAGGCGCTACACTGCAGCTACCTCCGTGCCTCGGAAAGTACGTTAAGCTGCTACTTTGCAGGTTAACATACTTTCAGAGAACCTATTTTCTCTTCCTGATGTTTCCCATTTGTATTAAACTAGCTATTGCCCGCGATTTTGTTAGCGTCTGTTCAACGTCTGCTACTTTATCTTTTTTCTAAAACAAAAATAGGCTTAGTTACTTCTCATAACATCAGCTATCTTCCAGTGAAACCCTCGTCAAAATAGGTCCAGCCGTATCGCAGATAAGCTGGAACAAACACACATACAGATGAAAAATTTAATCAAAGTAGGTATGTTTCTGTTAGGAGTATCGTATATATGTACACACTTTCTTAAAATGCATTTGGTAAAAAGCTGTTATTTCGATATTACAAACAGACATTTTTGTATGGATATGCAGTATAAATACTCTTAGATTTCTGTCATAACACAACCCCACTCAACTTAGCACGATCAACAATTCCCGAGCACACGCCATCGACTCAACTAAACTGTCGTTTCGGCGACAGTTGTCCCAAATTAACCCGATGAATCAGTTTAGTCCTGAGCGCGGACCGAATACCAATACTCGAATAAAGCGCTTTAAAGCGATGTAAAGCGATGAGCGCTGCTGTGGTCGGAAGCTTTAGCGAGGGAAAGTTTAACTGACACTGTGGCTGAATATTAAAATCTTTCAATGATTCTGTACGTGAAACTATCCTAATATTTAAAATTCTTCCGTTACTGACTGATTGAGTGAGTGACTGACAGACAGCGCACAGCCGAAATTACTAGTCGTAGAAAGCTGAAAGGCATGTAGTTTCCTTGGGGAGTGTAGGGGAGCACTAAGAGAGATTTCCCGAAATTCTTATGGGATCGGGAAAAAACGGGTTTGCGCAAACGAAGTTGCGGGCAAAAGCTAGTTATGGTTTAACACTTATACTAAACTGTTTCAGAGAAATCAATGTGATTGTGTGATAACATGATTTAAACCAATTGGAACAAGTTCCAGCTAATGACCACACGTGCACGGACTAACTACGGCAAAAAACAATATTGGCTGAGGGAGCAAAATTATTTAATGATTTACCGGAAGATTTAAAGAAGTTTAATAATATAAACCTATTTAACGCAAAGCTTAAGCAACATATATCTACCCTGTAATGTCGCCAACACCCTAGAGGTAAATATATTTTTTAGATGTAAGCACTACGTATCTCATTTTAAGTGAACTGTTATTTTTGAGTTCTTATGAGAATAAATTCTTCAAACCTAAACCTGAACCTACAGTGCTACTTTCGAGCTGGTGCATGATGATAACACATCTATCGTAGCGCTGAGACACTTCTCAACAGGAATTGAAGCTGTACTAGATAGTAGGCAGATAAAAGTACCACAGCAAAACAGTTTTCCACAAAAATAAAACTAAGCCATTCTCCAAAATCGCACTAACACCGAATAGTCTGAGCGTTTCACTTGACGCAAAGTTCATTACTTAGGCACTCGCCGTGCTGCGGGTTGTGTCGACTTGTCAACTATTTGTTAACACTGCACATGCTGCTAGTACCAGTGGTTTCTCTTTGGAACTTAGATATGGTTTTTTATCACTAGTATTGTTATGAACCGGTTATAAATTAATTTGCATAGCAATGGTAGAAGGATAATCGGTTCGAAAAGAATAAACTGGCCAAGTGCGATCCGGCCTCGCATGTAAAGGATTCCGGCATAGTTGGAAAAACTTTTTTTCAATTTTATTTTCTAATTTTTTCCACCAAAAGGTGTCCCCGTTTTCAATTTTATTTTGGAACGAAGTTCCTTATCGCGCGTTGTGGAAGGGGGCTAGACGGAAAAAAATCTCACGAAAAGTTGTAACGACACTTTTTGCTATAGTTGTAAGCCGTGCGACGTGCGCGTGTTTCTCTGTCTGTCTGTCTCTCTCTCTCTCTCTGATAGAAAGCAAGCCAGTTATTTTCGTTTCGTCTTTCTATTTCTGTTTACATTATATTTTCAAGGTAAGTAGGGTAGGCAGGGTAGGTGGGTAGGCAGGGTAGGCAGGGTAGGCAGGGTAGGCAGGGTAGGCAGGGTAGGCAGGGTAGGCAGGGTAGGCAGGGTAGGCAGGGTAGGCAGGGTAGGCAGGGT